>OZ038455.1:12565166-13079223 GCA_964036195.1 Sphaerolaimus hirsutus | reverse complement strand
CAGCGTGAGCTTTTCGTATCTTTAATGTTTGCAGCACTTTGACACAGCTCACACTGCCATGCAAAAGTTTGGTGAAACTGTTTCTTGTGATGCAGTTTGCTGTGTTGATAGCCTATATTATTAGATTTGTATACATTTGCCTTGATATACATCTTTTGATAGCTCAATTAGAAAATGGCATGGTATATGATATATCACTTTTGTGCATTCAAAAGCATACAGATGTTTGGCTGCAGCGTCCACTTTTTGTTGGCGTTAGCCATTTTTTATTGGATAAATATCTAGGTAGGTATTCTGTTTCGATAAACCGAGTGAACATCAGAATTCAAATAGGTATGCGTATGGTTATAGTAGGTAATTACCGCGCTGCAGTTTTATCGAAAATTATAGGGACAAAGGTAAATTACGGGGTGAGATATTAAGAAAACACAACAATTTCAAATGTTCACGACATTACGCGTGCTTAAGTCATAATTCGGCTGCAAATAATACCCCTTTCCCTGTCGATATACTCCCAATTTACATTGTCATGTGATGCGGGATGTACATAGGTAAGCACATACCGTATTTCTTCTAATGGATAGCGCCGTTATATTTTTTCGTCATTTTTTCACCTACCCTCTATTGGGGCCTGGTGGTGTCGTTCTATTGGAGGATGCCATTCTATTTTTTTTACAAATCTTTTTCATGCAGTTTCGTTTAAACATATTATTTTTAATGAAACATTTTTAATTTCAAGCATCAATTGAAACAAAACCAAATGAAACCAGGAAAACAACCCTTGAATAATACTTCTGAACACCTGATGTTCTCCTCACCAGACCACCCATGTTTCATTTTTTGTTGCGTTTTCGTACTCTTGCAAAGTAATTTCTACCTGCCATTCTATTGTAGGCTACCATTCCATTTATCCATTTATTGGAGGTATGCCATTCTATTAGGAGATATACGGTATATAGCCAAAAATATAGCCCTAAAATAGGCAATTAGGCGCATGAACTTTTGAGCGTGAAGATGAGCAAAAAAATTCGAAAATTAACGATTTTCGGTGAAAATGGCAGAAACATATCTCAGATGCCTGGCCGATTTGGGGGAGGGGGGTGTTCATGAAATGGTAGCAAAAAGTTTCGACTCCGGACACATAAATAACTCAGCAGCGCCTTGGTTTGAAACCAGCTGGAGTGTTTAGGGGGTAACCCCCCCCCCCCCCAAATTGACCCCTAATTGGTACCCATCTGCCCTTGTCGTGGTGTCGCCGTGCGCCTTTGATTATAAGCTCTGGGAGCAGTCCCGAACCCTGTTAAGTGCAAAGTAAAGTGTCAAATGTCATGTAATACGTCAATCAAAGTATAAAAAAGAAGAATGTTTTCTTACTGAACTTTGCATGACAGTTGACACTTTACTTTACATTTGTCATGACAATTGACACTTTGCATGACATTTTACATGGCATTTGACACTTTACACTTTACATTGGCACCTACCTGAGCACTGGGCGATAATGCCCAATCGAGTGCAGTAATGGTACTGTACTCTAATGCACTAAGAAATTCAGTGGCCATTTCGTGTCCGTGGCTCTGCTTTAAAAACGTAACTGAGTCAGCAATAAGCCAATATTTAGCTCTCTTAACGTTCAGGCTCACTGACAGTGTTGTTAAAAAACAATCATGGCGCTGGCTGGCGCTGCAATGCACTGCGCTGCATGTTTAGTGTAATTAAGGAGTTTGCTTCCGAAACTCGATAACTCCATGTTTTTCAGTTTTGTGAAAATTGCATTTGAAACTTTGAGAGTCACCTGAGCGGGTACGCTTTGAGCGACAACCCTTGCCCAATACTTTTTGAAAAGCCAACGAATTTCTCTACATTTGCCATATTTACAATCCTCTGGCCGGCAAATATGGCTACCTAGAGTTAGGTCCATTTTACTGTTATTACAGCAACAAATTTAACTAGCTAAATTTTATAACAAGTTTCGGATGCAAACTTCATTTTTGTATGGGGATTTAGCCATTTCCCTATAAATTTATAACGAGTTTCGGATGATTAGTTTTTTCAGTGGAGATATCGAGTTTCAAGTGAAAATTCATTATTTTGATGGTGGAGATATCGAGTTTCGGATGAAATTTTACATTTTTTTCAAAAATCGGTGTCTCTGTATCTCGGGAATGGTGTTATATACAACGATGGAAAAAACACAGAAATTGAACACAGAAACTCATTGAGTTTCTGTGTTTTTGTTTTACACAGAAACACGGAAACTCATAAATTTTGAAAAACTCAAAACTCAAATGAGTTTTTGGAGAATACAGAAACACGGAAAGACAGAAAAGTTTTTTGAGTTTTTGTGTTTTTTTCAGCGAAGCGGTTGAATGCACATTAATTCAGTTAAACTAAACAAGATAAGATAAGCATCTATAGTATATAAAAATGTACATAATGTATTCATATTTTATAATGGTACAAAAAAGAAATTCAAGATGGCATGCATATCTCATGGTGGAATTGACAATTTAAGTTTCGACATTTAAGTATACCTTATTACCTTGAATTAACCCCCCTTGAATTCACTCCCCTCAAAATGGACTGGTGAAATAATAAGCCCCGCCCCCCTCGAAATACCCCCTCCAGGATGATGTACATCATGTATCCAATCTACATGATGTATCTATTGTGCCTACACACACTAGTTTTCACCGTGACTTCGTGGGAAAACTGAATTTTTTTCAAATGCAAATGAATGAACACGGTTGAATGATTTGGTTTTTTTTTATTAGAATTTTGATTAATGAAAGTTAAAATTTGAAAATTTCAAAACTAAAACACATATAGCATACAAGAAGAGTAGGCTGAATGTTGCCATGTTGCCATTTCAGTTTTCACATCGGTCACGGTGAAAACTAGTGTGTGTAGGGCCATTACTGCTAATTTGCATCGCAGCTACACATAGACTGTACTAGGTTGTGTAGCTATCTACATGTTTATTTCAAATATATCCTGTTTGTACACATTTATAACCTGTTTTGGGTTCGTAAATGCGTACTGTTTTCACTGATCATTACAAAACTTTCTGACAAAATAATAATGCCCATCGGGGTATTTCAAGGTAATATGGTAGTTGCAGTTCAAATCAATACCGTAGTCTTCCATACAGTGCACATCCATTGAAGAATTTTGGAGTACTGTGTAAATTGTCATTTCTGGGCATTTTGTTGCTGGTGTTGTGATGTTGATGTCCTCATTGTGGACATTTTTATGGACTTTTTTGACACTTGAATGAATACACAAATGTTATGTGGGGTTAAAACATGTGCAAAACTAATATTTTATAAGAAAACCACTGTTTCCAGATCGAAATGCTGTAAATCAAAAAAATTTTTTGGGAAAACTCGAATTTTTTGGAAAAAAACTAGAGTTTTTTTAGAAAAAACTCAAAAAAACTTGAGTTTTTACAAAAACACAGAAATAAAAACAGAGTTACTCAAGTTTTTTTCAAGAAAAAACTCAAAACACAGGTATTCATTTTTGAATAACTCAAAACACAGAAAGTGTTTTTTTTTTGGAGAACTTACCCATCGTTGGTTATATATTGAGCTGATTTTTTTCTCTATCATATACAAATATGTACGCTTATATGAGATCTATACCTAACTCGAATTTTATCACTTTGGTCACTATCGAGTTACGGAACCAAACGCCTCAACTGCGAGCTTGCGAGCAAAAAAGTTGCTAAATAACTAGAGTTTACCTAAGTACAAAAAATATCGGCCAAGGTTTAAAAAAACGGTTTCGATGCTTGCGTTTAAAAAAATAACGGAGTTTATAATAAAAAAACCTTTGAAAAAAACCTCGGCCATCCATAAGTGTAAGTAATAATTACAGTAATGTAATTTTTATTTACTGGGATTTTTGGGGGGGCCAGCGCCAAAATATCGCCAACGCAATGGCGCAATTCCATCGCTATTTCTAACTCTAAGCAGTGATCCAAGCAAATACGGTGCGTGATATGGTAGAATATTTTTGGTCACCCGACGCGGCTCACAGTTCTTAGGTCAACAGAAAATAGCAAAATAATGTATTGGAAACTGGAAGTGGCTAGTGCACACTGGTGAAGACAGGTATTTATGTGTAAATACAGTTTTTTATGGTGTTATGTAAATTTGGTATCAGGCTTAGGAACTGAATGGGCTGTATTATTTCCTATTTGCTTTGTGCACTGTTTTGTTCAAACCGTCGGGTCAGGTTAAGTGTACATACAGATACAGCTATTTATATATACATCAAATTGGAACAAAGTGAGCTAGGTGTACGCAAAGAATTCATGTCAATTACAGAAAGAATTTCAATTTTAGCTTGTCTTTACAATGAACATATACCCTGATCTTCAAGGTGAATTGTATTGGAACCTCTTTCAGCACTCCCGATTCTAAAATATTCGGCGTTTTGACACCTAATCATAATTAGTAAAAATACCAACAAAATGGCTCAGTGGAGAAATGTCTATTTTGATAAAAATGATCCAAAATACAAATGCTGCTGTTGCATGTCTACAGTGAGTTCGGAAAACGGAATTTTATTGGACGACACTGGATGTACATTGTGACATTTACTCGACCTAATTCACTATTTATATGGTCACATAAGAAATACCGGGACAGTATTTTAGATTACCGGGACAGTGGGCACATGATTTTAAACGACTTCTTCATAAATATATGTTTCTAGTTTTCAGTTAACAAAGCTGCATGTTCCCGGAATTCAGACGCAATCCTAGCAGAAATTTCATTTTCAAGTAGGTGACAGATTTTTATTATTGAAAAGTTTATCGGGTTGCCGGTTTCTCTACGGTGATTTTTGTGACAGGTTTTGTGTCCATTAAAAATTATATGATAAGAGAGTACTAGTGGTGAAAAAAAAGTAAAAGGTGCACATTGAAGCTGAATAGGTATTTATGCTGCATTAATTTCAGAGTACATAATGTTCCACAGACTTCAAGTAAATCCTACAAACAAGCTCTATTATTTTCCAGACAGCTGCCATTATCGTTGGGGCACTGATAGCAGTAGCCATGCTGTCAGAACTTGTGAAATTAATTATTATCTATGCCAGTCAGGGCTCACCATTTGCATGGCAATTTTGGATACACTTAATTTTCGTGGGTGGCGCCTTTCTGGGTGGCATACTGGCAATTATTGGCAGTGTGGGCAAGAAACCACAATTGCTAGGCGTTGCCATAATTCTGGTGGTGAGTACAGAAATTTGTCATCCATCCCTCTCAGTTGACCTTTTCTAAAAAAACAAACATTTTTAGCCAACTTATCAGAAGTAGAAAAATGGCTGGCTGAGTTGGGTAAAAAACGCTGTCGAAATATCCCCCGTAGGGATGAGGTAAATATTTCCATATTGTGTGCGCCATGCAAATGAAGTTGATAGTACTGGATGCCAGCAAAAGCGCAGAGCCTTGGCGCTTTTGGCACTTGTCACCATTTCCTGATGGCGCTATAGGCGCTTGTCGCCATGCCTTTAGAAAGCACCATGACGCTTTTGGGTCCATGAAGTCATTTTTCCGTTGTGCTCACCAATGACGTGGCCAGGAGAGGGCGGGGGGGGGGCGCCCCCTTCTCAGGTGAGAGCAGAAGATGCACCGAATGTATCGTCCCCCTTCAAAAATCAAGGCTTTGTCCCTGGTGCAAACCCAGTACAAAAACGCATAAAACTGATGTTTGGCTCAACGTAAACAGCGCCATGGCGCTTTTCACATCGTTTTTGTTCAGTATGTAAAATCTTATTCTTAACCATGTGAAGGTCCTCTTGCACAGGGTTGGCAAAATCTCAGAAAAAAATAAAAATAAAATGGAATATTCAAGAATAAAATAAAATAAAATGGAAAATTTAAGAATAAAAATAAAAATTGTATAAAAATTCGAATTTTTGTAAATTTTTTGTAAAATTGTATAAAAATTCGTTTTTTTGTAAAATTGTATAAAAATTCATATTTTTTGTAAAATTTTATCTTGTTGCTTGAGTTTCTACCTGTTTATTCATGGATCTGGAAGCAGTCCCAAGTGTAAAGTGTCAAATGTCATGTCAAATGTCATGCACAGTGTCAATTGTCATGACAAATGTAAGGTAAAGTGTAAATTGTCATGACATGTAAAAAATAAAGTATCAATTGTCAAGCAAATTGTGTCCAAATCTTATGTTTTATTTCTAAATCTTATGTTTTGTATCCAAATTATGTTGTTGTTGAATCCAAATCTTATGTGAACATTTGGATACAAAAACACAAGATTTGGATACACAATTTACACTTTGCATGACATTTGTCATGACAATTGCCACTTTGCTTGAAATTTGACATGACACTTGACATTTTGCATGACAATTGACACTTTACTTTACATTTGTCATGACAATTGACAAATTGCATTACATTTTACAAATGTGCCCAGCACACTCCACTAGTCCTTCTACTGAAAATGCAAACCATTCTTATCAATAATTGTAACTTTACACTGCAACTAGCTAACAATACATACTGCATGTAACTTTTGAAAAGTAAGGGAAAAATTTGTCACAGGTTTTTCATGTATAGGTCTAATTATAACATTTTTCTGGCCTTGCATGCATGTATCTGATTTTTTGTACAATTTTTGTAAAAATTTTTGTAAAATGTGTCATTTTATTTTATTAATGACTTTTGGGAATAAAATAAAATGAAACAAGAATAAAATTAAAATAAAATAAAATTTTTATACAATTTTTATACCATTTTACTAAAATGAATTTTTATAAAACCAACCCTGCTCTCGCAGCAATAAGCCCCCTTCGAATTGACCCCCCCTGAAGTTTGCTGAAGAAATAAAAAGCATAATGGGGGTACAAAATGGGTTAAAAATATGTAACAACAGGTATATAACTATGCATGTAGCCGAAAATAGCGATTTTGAAGGTGAAAATTGACAAAATGGAACAAAATTACCGATTTTGGATGAAAATTGGAGAAATCGCTCAAAATTCATCGCTCCACATAGATAAATAGCTGTACGATTTGAGTGATAGATAGGCAAAAAAATTGCTTCGGGATAGATAGAGAGCTGAGCGTACTCCGGGATGACAGGCCAATTTACCCCCCCCCCCCACCTGGAGACCCCCGCACTGAAGTGTCAATATTGTCGCACAAACCTAAACCCGCATTCAGGGCATCTACGGTTGCGTAATCCTGCTCTATGCAATCGTGCTGGCCATATGCTGGGCGGCCAGGGGCGCGGCGTTCGCCAACGGATACGCTGGCACGCTGCAAGAAAACAAAGACAGCACCGTCGTGAGATCCAACCAACCACTGCTTATCACTGGTTCCATCTTCAGAGACGATGAGTACTATGATTATGATGATGGTCGGTTTGGGGGGGGGGTCAGGCTTCAGGGGTCTTGTATCATAGATTTGGACCACTATAGGTGTGCAGGGGTCCCCGTTCAGATAGGTAGATAGTAAATCTCTTTCCGAGGGATAGATAACTGAAAAAAATTATGCAGGGTTGGAGGAGGGGGTCGGGAATCGATATAATTATTTATTTAAATATGAATAGGTTTTTCAGTGTTTGGTAGACAGGAATGGAATTAAGGGAAGAAAACAGCGGAAAATAGTATATTAGCACATGAATAGCCAAAAATTGCTAAGAGGCAATAAGGCCATTAATTAGTGATTGTAATGGTAAAATGGACAAAATAGTACAAAACTAGCGATTTTGAGAAAAATGTCTTGAAGTTTGCGCCACATAGATTGATAGCTGGGCGATTTTGGAGAGGGGTCCAGGGTAGCCAAAAATAGAGAAACCGCGTGCAGAAAGAAACCAGCCGGTTGCGATAGCAAACCGACTGCCTTCAAAAACCCGACTGAAAACCTATAAATTCAGCCGGATATTCACGGATAAAATCACGCGCATTTTCACGCAACTCCATCCAAAAAACGAAACTCCCAACTCATCAAATCGCACCACAGGCGCCAAGGACGTGATAATCACCACGATCGTGTTCGCGGTGGTTTTCTCACTCCTAATGTTCGTAGCGTGCTGGGTGTTCGCCTTGGCCAGGAAGTACGTGTCCGACTACAGACGCGCCGTGGACTACGGCGGGCACTTCGCCGCCGCGCCCACGCCCCAGAAGAACGTCGTCAGCTACACCACGACGCATCCGATGAATGTCAGTTTTTTTTCTCGGCTCATTTGATTATTTTATCCATGGTTCAGGTTGGATGGAGTGGTTGGTGTCTGAGACCGGTGCGTAAATAGGTAGAAAGCGAATTTTTAAGACTCGAGTGGCGACCATAGAAACATCGCGGCTAGCATTTTAAGGAGGGGGGCACAACCAGAGAGTTTCGTGTCGTCCCATTCTGTTGTATGTTGGCTGATTTTGATGCCCTTTGAGTATGCTGAGGTTTGGGGTCGGGGCTACGACAAAGTTTTGTTTCCTCGCTTAATTAGTCGCCCATTTCCGTCAAATAGAGGGTCCATAAAAAGATGTACATTTTCCATGACCGATATGCTCTATTCACTCTGATTTATAGGTATCAAACGGATACGACTTTTCGGGATCGGGAAATTTTCAAATCCCAATCACGATCCTGATAATATTTGCCTAATCCCGATCCCGGAAAATGTGCTACATTAGCTAACTGTCTTTTTTGCACTGAGAGATGTCAATGGAAATGCACTGTAGTGATGGAAAAGCGTCATGGCGTTTTTGGTGCTCGACGTTATTTTGCCGTGAGGCCATTGGCGCTTGGCGCCACACCCATGTAAAACGCGCTTGGCGCCATGGCGTTTTTTGCGCTTGGTGCTATCTTTGCGTGACGCCAGGAACAAAATGCCTGGCGCTTGCACTTGGCGCTAGCGCGAAGGCGAAAAGCGCCATGGCGCCATTTTGCTCTGGCCCCATTGGCACTTGGCGCTGTGGTTCATAAAAGCGCCATGGCGCCATTTTGCTCTGGCCCCATTGGCACTTGGCGCTGTGGTTCATAAAAGCGCCATGGCGCTTGGCACCAAAGTCCTACAATGGGGTCGCGGCCGCGGCCTTCGTGTCCCGCGGCCACAATGGGTGTCAACCCGCTTTTTCCATCACTACTCCAGTGTTCATTTTAACGTGTTTCTAAAGCATTTGTTTTCTGTTTCCTGGTTTTCTAGAAAACGCTTGAAAAACTCTTAAAATATCAACACTATACATAGCCGTTCCATGCGTGGGGGGATTGCTTGACTCAACTGAAATAATGGCAAATAACGATTGCAAATTGATTGAAACGCTGTTGAAATTTTAAAGTAAACATTTTTTACACTATCTTTTGAAATTTAAAAACGGTTTTATCAGTCATCGTTAAAGCACACGCCACGCCCACAAAACACGCAGAACCGCAACGTGGTATACCAAACGCCCCCTCCGGTACCTGGCGCCATCACAACCCGTTACACCTACCAAACGTACCCAGCCTACGGCCACACGCAATATTACGGCAGGAGGATGTGAATGTGAACGTGTCCAATGATGGTGGAGATTATTATAAATATTTGCAAAGAATATTTTATCGGTGAAGTGGAAAAAAGACAATTAATTCTTTATAGTTATTCGAATGAATCCATTTAAAGTTGTCTCGGCATTCCCAAATCAGTATCGGGAAGTATTTACGTTGGGCCTCAATCGTAGATACCTATACAGCTGATATAAGTCAGGGTTGGCAGCCATTCCATCAAACGTTTTTTGAACACGAGGGTCAAAAACACTTTCACACAAGTCAAAAGCGTTTTTGGAGGAACACTTAACTATCAAAGTTTTTAGACAAAGGAATGAATACAGTGCGAGTGCAAATTTCAACAGCTTATTTTGAGGGGGGTTTATTCAAGGAGAGGGTTATTGTTTAGCCATAAATGTTATGAAATTCCACATACTCAGACGTAGTAACATTCGACAGTAACATAGATGTATAGGGATAGGCATTTGCAGACACAGGGACGTAATTAGCAAGGATCTTAGAATGGGCGGATTGTATACGGGGCGAACTGAACGGGCGCCGCCCCTTTAGTGCCGAGACAGGTACTAAAATACCTGTTGTGCAAGGCCGTATCCAAGGGGGGCGGGGGGGGGGGGCTGGAGCCCCCCCCGTTCGCCGACCTCCGTAAACAAGCAGCCCCCCGCTCAAAAATCCTGGATACGTCCCTACTGTTGTGTGAAGGGAAATCCATGTAAACACCTTCCCGGACAAGTTCACCACCCATTTTTTTATTTCACTTCGAATGCAATATCTATGTCCATGGGGGTGTTATAAAGCTGAAACTTTGTATGTATAAAGTTGTAAGACCCCTCTACTCCCCAACAATGGGGGAGGTGCGGCGACTCACTACAGGGTGGGTCGCCCTATATGCAACAATTTTTTTGGCGTTTTTGGTGTCCCAAACAAGTTCACCACCCACTTGATTGGCTACACTACGAAAGCCATATCTCCAGCTGTGAGGGTGGTAGAAAGCTGAATTTTGGGGGATGTATTGCCAACAACCCCCTTCACGATCCACCAGTGGGGCGGCTGCCAACGACCCACTAAAGCATGGGTCACTGCGTATAAAGTTAACCATTTTCTAAAAACAGCCCAAGTGTCCCAAAACAAGTTCATCACCAAACTGCATTAAAAAAATGTTGCAACAACATACCTAATATAAAAATGAATCGGGTTGGAACACTATTTCAGCCAAAAAAATTTTTTTTTCAGTGGGGCACCCACTCTGTCCCATAAACAGCCGACTGAATATTTCACTTTAAACCAATTTTTTGTATCACACTTAAAAAGTTGGTTTACAAAGTTCACTAGGGAAGGGTCTAAGGTTCAAAGTTGTGTAAACAACATAACCTCTAAAATGCTTCCATAAGGAAATTTACTTGGGGTGAATTCTATGATGTCAAAATGATGTCATTTCAGGAAGAAAATTTGACAAAATTTTCACTTTTTCATTCACCCCAAATAAATTTCCTTATGGAAGCATTTGAGAGGTTATGTTGTTTACATAACTTTGAACCTTAGACCCTCCCCTAGTGAACTTTGTAAACCAACTTTTTAAGTGTGATACAAAAAATTGGTTTAAAGTGATATTTTCAATCTGCTGTTTATGGGACAGGGTGGGTGCCCTACTGAAAAAATTTTAATGAGCAGAACTAGGGTTTATATCTGATTCAATTTTATATCAGGTATGTTCTCACAACATTTTTTTATAATGCAGTTGGGTGGCAAACTTGTTTGGGACACTTGGGTTGTTCTTAAAAAAATTATCAAATTTCTATGCAGTGACCCATGCTTTAGTGGGTCGTCGGCAGCCGCCCCACTGGTGTATTGTGAGGGGGGTTGTTGGCAAGACATCCCCCAAATTTCAGCTTTCTACCGCCCTCACAGCTGGAGATATAGCCTTCAAAGTGTAGCTAATCAAGTGGGTGGTGAACTTGCTTGGGACACCAAAAACGCCACAAAATTTTTTTGCATATAGGGCAACCCACCCTGTAGTGAGTCGCCGCACCTCCCCCCATTGTTGGGGAGTAAGGGGGTCTTACAACTTAATATATACAAAGTTTCAGCTTTATAACACCCCCATGGACGGAGATATTTCATTCGAAGTGAAATAAAAAAATGGGTGGTGAACTTGTCCGGGAAGGTGTTTATAACCGTGGACAGCCCCGTGGTCATGAAGAGGCAGCGCGTTGAAAAAACGTAAAAAATGGCTGCTAACCCATAATGAGTTGACAGACAAATGGATTTTGAAAATTAGAAATCAATATGTATCTCATTTTTTCGTTACTCTACGTCTGCAGCTAATACGTATATTTATGACTAGGTAGTGGGCAAGTATTTTATGTGCTACTTAATTCACACGCTCTCATTTAGGATGCCATTTAGATGAGATCTTGAAAGAATGTTTATCCCAGACGTTTTATATGAAATGGTTGTTTTTAATCAAGTCGATGAACAACGATAACAGTGAATAAACGTCGTTAGCAACCCCAATCACACTAGCAATTAGCATCACATGTTGGGTATAAAGTGGTTTGCAATTTGCATGTGACAGCCAAAGCACCACGCACGGCAGTGCTTGCTTTGTAGCATTTTTCAAGTGAAGAAGCAGTAAGAAATAGTTCAGGGCGAAAAATTGGGTCAGTCTGACATCGTCTGAGTAGTTCCCTCTCCCGGGGGAAAGGGCGGAGCGGAACGGACCTGTAAAGACAAGTAAATACACTCCAGGCGCCAGTCCCGCACGTGGACAAGTACTTTACACTTGACTTTGCTCTAGACTTTAAACTTTGCAACTTGCGAAACCAGCACCAGGTGGCATTCCAAAGTGTCAATTGTGTATATCTTATGTTTTCAAGACCAAATCCTATGTTGAAATGAAAAAAATTTCTGGTGAAATAATAAACACCATTTGAAATACCCCCTCCCTTGATTAACCACCTCAAAACTTACACTCTGAAAAAATACACCCCCTGGGGAGAATTGGACGCTTCATTTAATTATATATTCCAAAAATTGATGGTTTTTTTCAATGCTCACCCCATCCATGTTGACTGGGGGGCATTGAATTTTTTCCTGTTAAAGAACATGAACTGGTGGAAAATATAAATGAGAAAATCACTTAATTGTATTTTACCAATCCCATGTGCAAGCTGTTTGGATTTCATCTTGTGTGAGGGTGCCCCCAAGTATTTACTTGATATACCTAAGGGGGCACCCCCCTCAGGCCATCCTTGGTGCATAAAAATTTTTTCCACAAATTTTTGTTCCCGATGAAGTTTAAATTTTTATAACAATTTTTCTGGACATTTGAGACCAAAAAGTTTTTTTAACATTGGTAGAGTGTAAGTATGTGCAACTTTTCTACCCCCTCCAAACCCCCAGAAGCCCCACACAATGATGGCATTGTTGATCAAAGTAAATTTTTTTTTGTTGAGAAAAAGAGGTTTGAAAAGGTGGACAATCCACCATCCCAAGCTATTCATGGAGTACATGGGGGCCAGAATTACCTTGCTCAGTGTCAGAGGCAACATATGGCTGCTCCTGAGCCCCGTTTCTGCACTCAAGTATTTTTTATGGCTAATGATAAAAATGGCCCTGTGTAAAAAGGGCACTTGCGTGACAGCGTGTCCAATGTCTGCAAGGGTGCCATGCAAATTTCAAAATACTTGTGCCCAGTCAATGTGGGCACTAATTATCTGTAAAAAAACCTATGGGGGCCAATGGGAAATCTGCCATGTATCTAGTCTGAATGGGTGAGACAAAAAACTAGGTCATGTGCAGAAAGTAGAAAATCATGGTTTTTCAATTACAATCACAATTATGATAATCACAAAGTTAAAAATCATTGTTGACATGGCTTTGTGGCACGTGTCTGCATATTGGGGGCCATTTTTGTGTTGGGGTAGTGGACTGGGGATCAAAATATACCCCCAACTTACCAGGCGGTCAAAACATGGCTTTGGGCAAGCCATAAGGAATTTTCATTTTTTGAAAAAGCACCAACATGAGTGTATTCATCGCTTGTGTTGGCAGCACACAAAAAATTGGCTGCGCACTTTACTGCAGCTGTATTTTTTGTATTTTTCAAAAATTCTCATTTATATTCTGGGAAAAAATTTGAAAAAAACATTCATTAATCTGTAGCTGCAGAACAGGGGGGTGCCATGGGGTGCCACTTGGCATATATGTAGGCAAATGTTGTGGGCACCCCCACAACAAATGGCAGCCATATTGGGCTGCACGTTTCCGTGAGATTGTTATGAAAAATGAGGTACCGGATTTCTCATTTAAATTGTCCACCAGTTTACTGACTTTTTCCTGGAATGTAGCTGCTCCTGTATGGAGAAATTGTAGGTAGGCATCTAACAAATTATACTCAGGAGTTTTAAGTGGATATTATCTATATATACATTTTATATGTACCTATATTTTAAAACAGGCGGAAATTACCGTGATTCGTTTTATCGAGAGTGAGGGTTGAAGTGTCGAATTATAATTCTATAATATACTTCAGATTACTTCTATCTTCCGATTTTCCAAGTGCGATACAAGTTAAGTGCCTAAGGCAATCGTAGACTATCTACCGTATATCCTCGAATAAGACTTGAATAACTCCCCCGTTGGCCGAGTGAGGAAAAAATAACTCCACCCTCGTGTCTCGTGATAGGTGGAAAAGATGTTGGGTCAATTTTTAAAACAATCAATAAAGTCAGACAGACCAAATAAAGCTACATCTGGGCTGCAAGTGCAGCGCTGTGTGTGTAATGAAAAATACAAAAGTTATTTTAGAATACAACAGCGACATCAGATACATGATGCAATTCCGAGGAAAAAATACTCCCCCAACTCCCCCTCAAAAACTCTGAAGAAAAAACTCCACGGAGGTCTTATTCAAGGATATATCCTATTTACTCAGGGGTTTTGTAGATTTGGATTCCCGCGGGGGTTCGTATTAGGGTGTCAACAAAAACTTTTTGGCGGAAAACGGAAACGGAAACGGAAAATTTTTTGCACTTGCCGGAAAACGGAAACGGAAACGGAAAAAATCTTGCACCTGCCGGAAAACGGAAAACGGAAAAATGAGAGGCCGGAAAACGGAAACGGAAAAATTTGCTGAAATGATGCCGGAAACGGAAAAAATTTGCTGAAATTTTGCTGGAAATGGAAAAAAATTTGCAGAAATTTATCCAGAAATCAAAAAATTTGCAGAAATCTTGCTAGAAATAGAAACAATTCGCATAATTGAGAACCTGCATGCATGTTTACCAGTTTGGCTGAACCAGAAAACAGAGAATTGAGCCAGAAAATGAAAAAAAGTTGGAAAAACAGACAATTGAGCCGGAAAATGGAAAAAAGGCGGAAAAACTGAAATTTTAGCTGGAAAACGGAAAATGAGCCGGAAAAACGGAAACGGAAAAAAAAATTTAGCAGCCGGAAAACGGAAACGGAAAAAAATTTGACTGCGGAAAGCGGAAAACGGAAAACGGAAAGTTGACACCCTAGTTCGTATAGACAGTAAATCGCTCCTCCGGAGGGATAGATAGCTGAAAAAATTTTTGGGGGGGACAGGGACAGTTGGGGGGGGGGGGGTGTTGGGGGCAGTTCGCGGGAGTTCAATATACCGTATTTGCTTGAATAATTCCCCCCCCTTGAATAATCCCCCCCTGTAAGATGACTGTGGACTGTATATATTTATGGCTAAAGATATTTATGTAACATGACAAAGTGCTGCAACTTGTCTCATAGGTACGGTACACCTGTAAATATGTAACCTCATAAGCCATATTTTGACACTTATAAACCGTCTTATTGTAAAAATGTTTCAAAAACTTTTTTCACGGCACGGCAGGCTTATTTAAAAAACGTTATTGTCTATCCCTAGTAAATATATACCGTATAACCTCGAATTAACCCCCCTTGAATTAACCCCCCCCCCCCTAAAAGTTTGCTGAGGAAATAAGAGACCCCCCTCGAAATACCCCCACCCAAATTGAGCGTAAAGGGAATGCACACGACAAATACCGCTGTTTGTGATCCGTATGATGCAGAACAGACGTTGAAACCAATGACGAGTGACGTTAGGGCAGGGTTTATGCGTGAATACCTAGGTATATACAGTTATATGTTTATGTCTATAAACACATATTTATACATCTATGTAATTGTTTTGATTTTTCTACGTCTGAGTATGTGGGATTTCACAAAATTTCTGGCGAAATAATAGACCCCCCTCCCTTGAATAAGCCACCCCCTGAAAATTTGCTGGCGAAATAATAAACCCCCTGGGGGTATTTCGACGTAATACAGTATATGTATACATTATTATGTGTAGGTATAAAATTTTATAAAATCCAATCATATTACTTTATTTTAGGGTTCAAACGATATATCGTATCGAATATCGAATATCGGATATCGACCATTTTTTCATATCGAATATCGAATATCGATATCGAAAATTTTGAAAAAATATCGAATATCAAATATCGATATCGAAAATTTTGAAAAAATATCGAATATCGATATCAAATATCGACCATTTTTTCGATATATCGAACCTGTATTGTGTCCTTAAATTAAGTTATTTTCATTTTGAGATATTTATGATTGATGTGATTTGCTTATAGTATTGTTTTTAATGAGTAAAAGTACAGTATTTATAATGTCATTTTTGTTGGAGTGCTAAATTTGAAGCTAGAAAATGCTGATATGCTATTTTTTGCAACATGCCCTTAAGCAATTAGGTTATAAGTATGAACTGTAATATCTACCAATTGTTATTTGTCTGATACACTTTGATTCATCATGTTTCTCTTCCATTTTCTACTTTTGACTGATATAAACCTTTTTAAAATCACTTGTACCATTCACATTTCAGTAAAGAGATGATTAACCATGTGTGCACCCAGATGAAAATACAATATGCCACTTGAAATATGCCTTGCTATACCAAAAGCAAATCACTATATCGAATATCGAAAATATCGAATATCGAATATCGACCATTTTTCAATATCGAATATCGAATATCGATATCGAGGTTCCATATCGTATCGATATCGAATATCGAGTTTCAGAAAAAAATATCGAATATCGAATATCGATATCGAAAAGTCATATCGTTTGAACCCTACTTTATTTACCGGAACTTTTAATTACTACCCACTTGACAGCTGAACAAGATACTTCAGGTTTTCAAGAGTCATTTAAATATTCATCGTGCCATGCTTGCATGCGAAGTGCCAGCCATTTCCAACCAGTCTAGATATGGCATCTGTTTTTCTCACGTCTGCTGCGACTAGGGTTCAAACGCTATGACTTTTCGATATTAATTTTCAACATTTTTTCTGAAATTCGATATTCAATATCAGTACGATATGGACCCTCGATATCGATATTCGATAAAAAAAAATAGTCGATATTCGATACGATATATCGTTTGAACCCTATCTGCGAATACAGCTCGACGTTAAAGTCTAGCATAAAATTTAACCATCAAATTGATTATGTAAAAGTGGATATACAGGTCTCCAACAATCATGGATGAATTACTAATCGATGTCCAAAACTCAACATGCACGGTTCACCGTTTTGAGGATATATATTTTTCAATGATTTTACAACGCAATTACATTTTAATTCAATTTCTTAAGTTTCGACATCAAATCATAAAACATTGATATCTCCGCAAAAAGTTGACCGTTCACGCTGAGTTAAACACGATTAAGAGATGGGTTAGCACTTCGTCCATGACAAAGTCCTCGTTCAAGTTGGAGTTCACGCTGAGTTCACTTTTATGTTATCAATTTTGTGGTGAAATTTTTCGCTTATATTTTACATCAAGCGCTTAGAGATCTGTTGCTGTGTTCCACTACAAGTTTTAGCTGCCCCCCAGCCCTCCCACCATTTGAGACCCCCGGAATTGACGTTTTTGTTGTCGGATTAGTGATGTCTAAATTCCGTATGCCGATTTGACCCCGTTTTTAAACATGAAAATAAAAATTTTTTGAACATGCTATCATATACTTTGGACATTTAGAATTAACATAAAACAAAAATTGGTAAAATATATCTCTCCAATAAAAAGTTATAGCACTTCAAACTTATCAGTGATGTCTAAATTCCTTATGCTGATTTAAGTGATATGGTTTCCAACTTAAATAATTTTTGAGAATGCTATCATATACTTTAGACAGCCAGAATTTATATGCAACACAAATTATTTCAATATCTCTTTCCAATCAAAAGTTATATCACTTCAAACTTCCATCTTCTTTCCCTTACAAAATACTTGCACATTACATATTGAGAGTTGAGCCAAGTTTTCTCATCAATAGAGCAAAGACAAAATCTCAAATTTACACACCAAATAGCCACACAGACTAGTATACCTACCTCCATTTCTCAGTGGCTGGCAATGGATGCAAAACTGTGGCTGAAATAAATAAATGCCACATTACCACATGCATAACCATTTGCTGTTCATGCTTAGAATGTTCCTTGCTGCTCACAGAGCTCAGCAACACAGACAGACAGTTGCCATATTGGAAATTTTGTTTAAAAATGAATGTAGATGTTGGATGCAGTCTAACAATTATGATACTAGGCAGCTACTGGCCAAAACAAGAAAAGTCCCAACTATTATGAAACACAAAGAAACTGAGTGAATTTAGTTACTGCACTAAGAATATATGCACATACAAACTTGAGGGGTGGTCATCCCGGGCACATGTAGCCAACAGCACACAGTACCCACCAATGGTATCCAAACATTGTGCACATTCAACATTTTGAAGTTTTGGCAATGTTTATTGTACAGCACGCACAGTCCCAACTATTCAGCACGCTAGTGTATAACACAGTCATTTTTTATACGTGTGCTCTGATTGCCCGGATCACCAACCGCAGCTTTTGGCATTTACGTTCTCTATACACTAAATTTTGGGGGTATTTCGAGAGGGGGGGGCATTATAAATTCATACTGGCCATTTTGAGGGGGGTCTTTCGAGGGGGTATTTCGAAGTAGTACGGTACATAAAAAATCGAACATCAATGCAGCAGCAGAACAAATTGTCCACGCGATGTGGGTCTGAGAATTTGGCTGCATTTGTATGGCTGCCGCTTTTTAGGAGCGTTTGTGACTGGCGTTTGATTAAATCAGACAGTGGAATAGCGGTGGATATATTTATGATGTTTTGAGCGGCTTAATTTTAAGTAATTATTAAAAATTTCATGCTGTAGAAATGTGATTAAAAATGAAGATAAGACATTTCAAAATGGCCAAAAGGTGTAGTATAGAAAGAAAATGTACGTATAATCTACGTACCTAATGTACGTACGTCATCTAAATAATAATGTTAATAGGTATATAAGTAAAGTGAAGTGGCATGTAAACAGGGGACTCCAATGGTGAAAGTTTGGGATTTACCCCATCGCTAGCCATGCTCAGCTATCTAAATATATACCCCAAGCGAAATTTTTAGGCTACTATCTAGGGTTCAAACGGGATCCGGATCCCGAATCCCGAGAACTTTCGGGATTTTGTGGTCCCGATCCCGATCCCGATATATGAAAAAGCCAATCCCGAAGTTTTGAAAATCCTAATCCCGATCCCGAAAAAAATGCCCCGATCCCGATCCAGGAAAAATTCACAGACAAAAAGTGCCAGAAATGGCACTTTTAAAGGCCCATTTTGTATGCAGTTTGCAAAAAAAATTTTCGCGCAGGCGCGCATTTCCCCACTTCCCTCTATATCTCTGTTGCATGGGCGTGGACACCACTACAAATGGACTCGATACAGTGCCCATTACCGTAGTTAATACACATGAATATAGGGTAGACAGATGTGTGAATGACAATGCCAGGCAGCCCATTTCGCAGTGCCTAAATGAATCTATAGCATTGTTTTGGATGCCAATTTAATCCAACGTTTCTGGCATCCATTGTTTTTAGTGTTTTGGGTCATTTTGTGAAATATCAGGAAAATAACCCTGAACACCCAATTGTTAGGCCTAAATCCCGATCCCAAAAAACGCCAATCCCGATCCCGATCCCGAAAGGTCAATCCCGATCCCGATCCCGAAATCTCAAAAAGCCAATCCCGATCCTGAGAGGCCAATCCCGATCCCGATCCCAAAATCTCAAAAAAAACAATCCCGATCCCGATCCCGAAAAGTCAGTCCCGTTTGAACCCTACTACTATGCCCTGAGCCACCCCCCACCAATCAGCCAGCTAAATATCTATCTAGAGCAATTGTTTCCCCATTTCATTTTAAGTTTTCTAAACTTTATTTGACACTGATTTGAAAATACACTGATAAAAAATAAAGTGCCCACGCACCCCTAGTTTGAATAGCAGTCTGTAAGCAGACAGCCAGCCTATTTAGAACGAGGTCTGGCCGCCATTTTGCTTTTGATCCAACGGTAAAAATTGATTCATGAGAATATCACCAGCATTTGCAGCAGCCGCTAATATTTCGATGATGGGAATTTTTTTGTGATCTATCCAAGCTAAAACAAAACAAAACTACAAGCTAAAAATACGCGCCATTTAGGTAATCATCGCTCTATTTATTCTCCATGCTCAGCGTGTCTTCAGATCATTGTTACTAGGAATATACTTGCATAAATATTTACGCTTTTCAGGTGTCTGGAACAACATAAATACCTTAAAAATCATTCATGTTTAAAAAGACGATCAGTTAATGCAGGGGTCTCCTAGGTAGGGATGGAAAAAAAGCGCTTTTTTTTAACGGCCCCGCTTTTTTTTAAAAAAAAGCGCTTTTTTTTAAAAAAACGCGCTTTTTTCGCTTTTTTTCAAAAATTGTCAAGACGTTACCTAAAAAGCTCCCAAATATGGTCCTGAGTCAATATATACAGGTATATCAGACAAGTGGCAGTACTTGTGATGATATATAACCATAGAATGGCTATGTTATCATCTGATGGCATTATAAGCGCTGATTTCTGCCAAAAAATCCAATTTTATGTCGACTTATCATGTATATCGCTGTTTTTGAATGTTTCTTGACTGCAAGTGAAGTGAGGCACGGAATAGTGCTTAAATTTGGCTGTAAAAGATGGCTAATACATGACAGTGATGTTTCACACTGTAGAAAAGTGGAAGCACATTGGCTGGATATTATTTACTACACTGACATATCTCCTCGACTTATTATTACATGATACCATGCAGGAATAGAAGCAATGCCACTCAAATGCTACAAAACCAATGAAAACAACCACCAATGGCGATTTGCATGTGAAATTATGCGCTTGCGCGCAAAATTTTTTGCAAAATACCTAGTGCATGAGTACAAAAATTTTTGCCAGCGCTTTTTTTTAAAAAAAAGCGCTGGGACCCTTGCGCTTTTTTTTAAAAAAAAGCGGCGTTTTTTTAAAAAAAAGCGCTTGAAAAAAAGCGCTTGCCATCCCTACTCCTAGGGGGGCTGCCCCCCTCCAAATCCGCCAGCTATCTATGTATCTATCTTGGAGCCCACTCAGCTATCTGTCTATCAAGAGGTAAAAGTTTTGGCTACTACTCCTTGAGCCCCCCCCCCCCCAAAATCGCTCTACTACCTACCTCTGAAGCGATTTTTGAGAAATTTTGACCCAATGTACTAGGGCTTGAAACTCGATTTTTTTTGAAACTCGAGTTCGAGTCACAGCCACCAAATTTTTCCAGTCGAGTCGGCGAGTCGAGTCAGGCGAGTCAGTGAAAATTCGAGTCGAGTTTGGCAAAAATCTCGAGTCTCGAGTCGAGTCGGATGCGTTACATTTAGGTATAATCCTTGCAGAAATTTAAGATACAGGTTTCTCTACCAATGTTTTAACCCATACTTAATAATGTTTAAACATCAACTGTTCATTTTAGCATCAAGATAAAGCAAAAATATGACTTTGTCACACCTATACACTTTCTTAATGTTGCCACAAAAAAAGCTGCAAAAATAAAGCCAGCATGGAGATGGAAAAACAACATCTTTTAATAACCTGGTTCTTAAAAAATGCATGTTTTTTAAGAAAAACCATTGAAATACATATTTTAAAGGAGTTTGAGATTTCTGTGACTGATCTGCTGATCATAGATCTTGTGTGATCAAAAATGCATGCTTCTGTGCACACAAAATTTTCATGCATCTCCCAAAATATATACTAGAACTTGCATTCCCCTGAGTTTTTATCTCTTTTTCTGCAGCCCCCATCGAGATACATCCGGGATACATGCTGCAGTCAAAAGATAGGAACACTGTCTAAAGAAGGAGACAAACACACATTGCCTAGACATATGTATGTTTTATTGTAGTTGAATTCATTGTCATTTATACATTCCAATCTGTTAATTCAACAACACCACATCATTTTGGATCATTGTCATTGTGCAATGTATTTGTGGCAGTGTGTGTGTCAAGGATGCTGTGTGTTTCATTCTGTAGAATTGTATAGCAATAAGAAAGTTGAGTTAAGGCATCATTCAATACACATGCCAAATCAATTAATCATGTATCTTGCACATGGTATCGAAATGCGCGCTTGCGTGCAAATTTTTTGCGAAATCTTGAAAAAATCCATATAAATATTGATATTTTTGGACATGGTACAATGGGGAACCCCAACTCGAAATTTGCCAAAATTTCGTCTCGAGTCAGGGCCATATTTTTCCGGTCAAGTCAGTCGAGTCGAGTCGGTACCCAATTTTACCCTCGAGTCACGAGTCGAGTCGAGTCGAGTTCGAGCCCTACAATTTACACTCAAAATCGTTAATTTTCATACCATTTTATAATTTTTCACCTTCAAAATCGCATTATATATTTATACCTATTTTAGCCATTTTTAGCCTGAATTTACTACTGACGCCTCACCCCTGTGGAGCGTCAGGAGGTTCGTAATTAGAAATCCCTTAATTGACACATTAGGTGCATGTGCAAATTTTACTGAGTCATGATTTTTTTCCATGACACTACTTTTAACCAGTTTTAAGCGATTTCTTTTCCTGTCTGTCTTTTATGCACAGTCAAAGCCATTTATATTATTATTATTTTTTCATCAGAAATTATTGTAAGGATCGTAGTAAATAGTAGGCATTTGCATACCCAAAACAGGTAATAAATATGTCCAAACAAGATATATTTGGACAAAAAACAGGTGTCTCCTAGGGGGGGGGGCTGCCCCCCCCAAATCCACCAGCTATCTATCTATCCCAGAGGCCGCTCAGCTGTCTATCTATCCCAGAGGCAAATTTTTTGGCTATATCTATCCACAAATCGGCCAGCTATTTACCTATCTGGAGCGATTTTTGGGAACTATACCTCAATTTTCACTCAAAATCGCTATTTTTCATACCTTTTTATAGATTTTCACCTCCAAAACACTAGTTTTTGTTCCAATTAACCTATTTTCAGCTATTTTACACCTACTTTAACGTATTTTCTCACTTTTCTCCCTTCTACACCCTGAAATAGCCTGAACAGGGGTATCTTGAATTTTGACCCTCCGAGTGGTTGGATAGATAGCAAATCGCTCCTCCGGAGGGATAGATAGATGAAAAATTTTCTGGGGGGGGGTTGGGGGGGGGTTTGGGGGGGGGGGTTGTGGTGGTTCGATATATAGGCTTTTTCGGGGCATAGAAGGAGGAAAAGGGAGAAAAATCGCTAAAAGTAGGTGTAAAATAGCTTAAAATGAGTATACAAGAGCATATAGTACTTAAAATAGCTGAAAATAGGCAGTTAGACGCATGAACTAGTGATTTTGAAGGTGAAAATCTATATATAGGTATGAAAAATAGCGATTTTGAGCGAAAATTGGGGTATAGTTTCTGAAAAATCGCTCCAGATAGGTAGATAGCTGGGCGATTTGGGGGGGGGTTTAGGGGGTAGTAGCCCAAAATTTTGCCTCCGGGATAGATAGATAGCTGAGCGGCCTCCGGGATAGATAGATAGCTGGGCGGTTTGGGGGGGGGTAACCCCCCCCCAACCCCCCCCATTCGAGACCCCTGAGCCTGAAAAACCAATTTTCGCTCCAAATAGCAAATTTTTATACCTTTTTATATTTTTTCACCTTCAAAATTGCGGCTTTCGTCTATACACATGTTTATATACATTTTTAGCCATTCTTTGCCTGTTTTAGCTACTTTTAACGTGTTTTTATCGATTTTTTTCCCCTTTCTGGGTTCTATGCATTGAAAAAGCCTATATATTTTGCCACCGCGAGCCCCCAAGCTCCCCACCCAGAAAATTTTTCAGCTGTCTATCCCTCAGGAGGAGCGATTAGCTTTCTATCCAGCTCCCGCGGGGGCCAAAATCTTGGAGACCGCTGTATAAAAACGTAGATAGCTACACCAACTAGTCTATGTGTGGCTGCAATGAAAATTAGCAGTTGTACATTGCATACATTAGGGGTTCATAATGGGGGGTTACCCCCCCCAAATCCGCCAGCTATCTATCGATCCCACAGGCCGCTCAGCTATCTATCTATACCAGAGGCAAATTTTTTGGCTATTATACCCTAAACCCCCACCCCCAGCGTCCAGCTATCTATCTATCTGGAGCAATTTTTGAGAAATTTTCGTACCTTTTAATAGTTTTTCACCTTCAAAATTGCCAGTTCATGTGTTTATTGCCTATTTTCAGCTATTTTGTGCACTATATATGTTTATATACCTATTTTGAGCCGTTTTTCACCTACTTTTAGCTATTTTTCCCTTTTCTTCCTTCTATACCTTGGAAACGCCTATATAATGAACCCCGCTAACCCCCCCCCCTCCCAATTTTTTTTTGTTATCTATCCCACCGGAGGAGCGATTTACTATCTATCTGAGAACCCCCGGAGGGGGCCCTGGCATACATGCTGTACATCATTCCGGAGGGGGGGGGGGGTTATTAATTCCCCAGCCCATTTTGATGGGGGATAATTCGAGGGGGTTATAATTCGAGGTACTACCTTAATAGTATATATTTCGCCCCTGCGAGGCCCCCCCAGAAAATTTTTGAGCTATTTATCCCTCCGGAGGAGCGATTTGCTATTTACCTAGCCCCCGCGAGGGCCAAAATCTTGGATACCCCTGAGTTAATGCAACAGTAACGCCAGCAGTTTGATAGGAGTCATGGCGCTTTCCAAATGTGCGCTTTTAGTGCAAGGAAACAAAAACGTCTTCTAGGGATGGTCAGCGGTTTTTAAACGAAGCACCGAAACTACTGTTTAAAAAAACAGCTGTAATTTTCACTAGGTATTTTGTACTTGCAAGCCTGCGATTTCACATGCAAATAAACATGCATGAGAAATCTATCAACTACAGCACTTAAAACTAGTCCCATCAGAATAATCAACAAATACGAATTTACCTATGACACTGGAAATTTAGGTAGAATGTTTTGAATGTTTACTGGATCCACTTTTACGTGATCAATTTCACAGTCAAATTGTACACTTATTAATGCCAGCTTATATAACCAGGGTGAAACCTCACTGATCATCCTGGACGCTCCAATGTCAAACGATCTGGAAACGGCAAAAAGTTATGCACCAGACCCATATTTTCAATGTCGGTTTCACCCATTTATGAGCTCAAACACATGAGAATAATTTTTTAACAAATTTTGACAAGTTGACGTGAATACTTAACGTCTAAAATTCATGTTTCATCGGACGGATTCCATACTTAATGTTATTCCTACTTTTAAGTGTAATTTAACTAGGTAGGTACATTAACTGTCTTTGGGTCAATGCTAAATTACCACCATGCATCTCATTTCATGCGGTAAATGAATGGGATGCACACTACACTTTATTGGAGTGTCCTTGGAGGTAATGAAAGCTACCCAACAGGGCTCTCCAATGACGGGGGCAGGATCTGTATACCTGGAGGTCCACTCAGGTATGCTCCGCGGACCGCATGCTAAACATTTTTCTGAAGGAAACACTCCATCATGACGTCATCGTTAATAAAATAAAAATCGTTCCAGAAAAAAAAATACGTTTCAGGAATGGATGCTTTTACACTAATAAAATTGCGCAAAGCCAGTGCGAACAACCACAAATGGTTATTTGTATGTGAAATTGTCCGCTTGCGAGTAAAAGATCTGCAAAAACGCAGTGGATAGGTACTGGAAGTACTGAAATTTTTAGTTGCAAAATGGTTTCGATGCTTGCGTTTTTTTTAATTTGAAAACGCTACAAAAGTTCGACCATCCCGAATCAAAATTACGGATCAAAATAACCCAATGGCAATTGGTATGTAAAATACCGCACTATGACAAAAAATTGCAAAATAAATAGTGGATCATTACTGGAAAAATTCTGACATAAGTTTTATTGTTCACTGAAATTTTACTGTCTCTGTGCAGCAAACAGTTCGGTAAATTTTGAAACAAATTGTACAGAGTGGTAAATTTGCCAATTTTCAGTAACGATAAATTCTGCCACCCTAGCGCAATTATAGCGCCAGCACAATTATGCCATCTAATCTATAGAAAGGGGTCATCTAATCCTGGGCGCCTCCACTTTATCAACTTTAATTTGCCAACCACATCCTTTTTCCCGGACATTTGTCACAGAACGAAATTTAAGTAACATTATACAAAAGCGACTGCACATTTTGTCCCGGCGCGGCCAGCCGCAGCGGCGCGGTATCGTCGCTGCCATATTTTTATTTATACGACGGGGGGATGGTAACTTTTCGCGCTGTGCATACATTTAGACTTTGTGTTGGGTGCAGTGACAGCGGCAGGGGGGGGGGGGGGGTTGCGGCAGCCAAAGATCGATAAATTTTAGTTGCCAGCTCACTGTAAAAACTGCGAAATTTCTGCAGTCCAGTCACGTGTTTTGTGAACTGCAGTAATATGCCCGACAATAAATGCGTATTATGTAATGAATATAGATATTATATCTACCGTTTCTTCCTTCTTGTATCATGTGATAAATATGTATATTTATTATGTATTCTTTATTCTGCTGATATCCAGTTATGAAAAAATGTCTACTGTTAGGAAGGTGTATTTGTTAGGTAGCAAAAAAATGTTAGGAAAATGTCCATTTAAACCAGCACGACATACTCCGACAATACGCTATGGTGTATTTTCCGAGCATTTAAAAAAGATTTTTCATTATAAAACTGAGTGCTAAAAATAAATGAAAATAAAAGTGTCAAATAAATATCTTTTTACTGGCTTCACATTTTTCTGCAGTAAATCACTGGGTATTCAGCACAATTTTGAGCAAGAATCAATTTCAGGCAATATCAAAGTCAACAGTAGCTGAACATTTGTTTAACTCTTTAAAAAAAAACCTACTCAAAAGTGTGACTGCAATCTGTCTTCCGAAATATTCACTTATACTTCTGATAAGTCCAACTAGGGATGGCCTAAAAAGGTTTTTTCTTCAACGACCTGTTTGTTTTTTTAAAACAACGTCTTTAAAAAAAGGGTTTTATTTAAAAATAAAACCGTTTTTTTCCAAAAGTTCACAGGTATGGTATCAGTCAACATATACATATATATCAGACAGGTGGCAGGACTTTGTGATGTTATATATAGCCAATGAATTGCTGTGGAGCCATGACATAGCAATATAAGTGGTGATTTCTGTCAAAAATATCCGTTTTTATGTGACTCGTGACATATATCACCTTTTGTTGAACATTCATGACTTCAAGTGATGTTGGGCATGGATAAGTGCAAAAATAAGGTTATAAGAGAAGGCTAATACATTCACAGTCATCTTTCACACTGTAGAAGTATGTGGGAGGCACATTGGCTGTATACTATATACTACACTAACATATCATGGCTTATTATGACACAAAACCCAACAAATGGAAGCTTTTACACTGAAAAGACCTCAAAACCAATACAAACCACTACTAAGGGTAATTAATGTGCATGTGAAATTGCAAGCTTGCGTGTAAAAAATTGCTAAATACCTAGTGCTTAGTACTAAATTTTTTGGCTGAGTTAAAAAAATGGTTTTGATGGTAAGGTTTTTTTAAATAAAACGTTTTTTTTATTTAAAAAACCTTTGAAACCCCCCCGGGCCATCCCTAAGTCCAACATACCATAAGTATTAATAGGATTGGCAAGGGTTGTGAAATGATATGCCTACCGTTTTTGGAACTGATACAGATACCTAAACCTGCCACTACTACCTGAACCTGCACTTATGTAATACCTGAAAATACCTGCAAAAATTCAGCTCAATTTCAAGCAGTTCAAAGATGTTGTGAATATACAGTTGATTGAAAATCGATTTTTTTATGAACCAGGATTTTTAAAAATTGCATGTGTCAAATTTAGTCCTATTTTTGAAATCACCATTGACAGGGACATAGATGAAACTAAAAGCCACATAAAATATAAGCCAATGTATTTAGCCACATAATCACTGTATTTAGAGCTTTGGAAAAGTATCAAAGTTGGTTATTTTCAATGTCAAAAGTATTTTATTTGCCATATTTGTTCTGTTAATCACATTTCATAATCCGTTTGAGGCGTCTAATTAAAAAAATCGGCAACGCAACCAAATGCGATTTTGAGTAAATCCAATTTGGCTCTCTCATGCTTTCCATCAACTTCCATATGTTGACAATAAAGTGTAAAATTTTCAGTTGCCGCTTTCAACCTATATGTGAAAAATGGGGTGTCCATAGAATTTCATTTAGTTAGGTTAGAGCAAAGCTGTTTTTGGGAGGGAAATCGACTTGTTAACTTCTTGCACGCGAGAACATTTTTTCGTTTGACCTCAAGGCTGCCTTATGGGCAATTTATGGACTTGTCAACTTATAAAATCGGTTTCCAGTGACTTATCACATTTCTTGTTTTTTTTTCCCAACAAAAAAGGAGATGGAGGAAAAACTTGTTGACTTTTAGCCCAAAACTAAGTGGACTTATCAACTTCTTGCCCAATTTTTTTGCATTTTTCTCCAAAAAAGTTGAATTTGGCACTATTGTATATAAGCATATGAGGTCAAAAAATTTTATGGAAAAAAATGTAAAATGTGCTGTAGTAGCCACAGATGACGTTTCCGGGCCTAACTCTAAATTTTCCTATTTTGGACCTGTTGACTTTTATAATTGGACGCCTCATTTGCATTTTTCCTGTCAGAATTAGGGTTGGAAAAAACGTTTTTTTTTTAACTCGGATGTTTTTTTAAAAAAAATTTTGCGAAATACCTAGTGCTTAGTACTAAAAATTTTGGCCGATGTTTTTTTAAAAAAACAAACATTTCGGACGTCATGTTTTTTTTTAAATAAAAAACGTTTTAAAAAAACATCGGCCAACCCTAGTCAGAATCATATGTTCTTGTTGATAAAACTGGCTAAATCATTTTGGAAGTGAACATGAGCATTTGCATACATTTTTAGTATGAAAACTTATGACATTAACTATGGATACTTCCACAATCTAATGGCTCACATATTACTATACATGCTAAAAGCATATAGAAATGGATGCTACACCACACTAGGGTGTTCACAACACAGCAAAGGTAACAAATAAATTAATTTTAAATTCAAAAAACTGACTCTCATGCTTTTCCAAAGTTCTACAGTGATTATATTATTTTACCACAAAGTACATATTTAAGTGCACTCTGGCCATGGATATAGATGAACTAAAAGCCACTTTATATGGCTTTTCGCTCATCTATATCCCCTCAGAGGCAATTTTAGAGAGAAATATTACTAATTTTGACTCCAGCTATTTTTTCTAAAAAGATAGATCTTTAATAAAGCAGCTTTCAAGTAGAAAAAAATTTCCAAGCCTACTTGCAGTGAAATATTTTAAACAAACCTTATGATTCATTATTGTGTGTGTGAATGTCTCAATTAAAATTGTATTAATAAAAAGCAAGTGGATACATTCCAACTGCACAATATTTGTTTTCACAACACTAGTGAACTGCTTGAAAGATTGAACTGTGTGAAATTTTCAAAGGTATTTTTCGGTGGTGTGTCCAGTCAGGAGTACTTGGGTATATTGGATTTTTCACGGTAAAAGAAAGTAAATACGGTGACATTAACAATCCAAAAAAACAAATTTCATTTTAGCCAATATAAATATTTATAGATATTTAGACAGTCTTTTCACAATGCCATCATTGTTTGGGTATCGGGTTTGGGTCGGGTTCCAACCCTACTGTGTGCAAAATTTCCACATTTTATCTGGTACTTCCATTTTTACCACAATTTTTGCCAGCGATTTATTGACATCCGATGCTGCCGTTGAAATTAAAAGATCGCTTGCCAACCCTAATCCCTATTCACAACACTTTGTAACACAGCACATAAGACCATAAAATCAATATTTAAAATGAATCGGGCAACCCGAACAACGTTTTTGTAGATGGTATTTATTTGTCAATTTCTCCCCATGCAAGTCAGTCACATGACGTCAGTCACATAAAATATATACCTTTCCAGGCGACTTTCGACTCTAAACTTTGACAAGAGCAGCAAAAACGTAACCCGACTCGAAATCGCATGCGCTATGCATGTGCACGCGCTTGCGTTTATATAAACGCGAGCGTGGCCAGGCAACAGTCCCAAACCCGTCACTCACCGGGTTATTAGTATCAAACATGTTCAATTTGATAACCATAAATACAAAGCGCGGTTTAGTGTAATTGAAACGGCCGATCGCGCGAAGCGGGACAGGTGAGGCGGCCGTGCCGAACTTGGCTGCAACCTTCTCCACCTGTGCGAAAGTGCGCAGCTCAGCGGCGAGCCCGTGGGGATTGGCCCGGGCAAGAAAGACACAGGGAGAAACTGGCACTGGGCAAAGCGCGCGACACGAATCGATCAATATGCCGCAGCCGACTTACCTACAGCTCGGATAACATTTGTAGTGCTTATGTATTCATTAGTATACATCTTTAGTAATGTAAATAGCTATGTACGCGAGTACAGAAATAAATGCCACTTCAGTTCTAGTAATTTACGTATACATGCGGCAACGCGCGCTAGGCGATGTTCGTATCGAAAGGCATGTGAGATGTGTAATAATTTCAAAGTTATTTATAATATACTTGCGCACTCACAGCGCGGGTAATACAAAAGTTCCATTTTTTCAGTATTCGCATCGCAGGCGCGCCCCCATCGTATGAATTTTATCGAAACTAACAGGAACGTCCGAAAAACATCAATTTTTCTAAAACCATGGACGAGTGTATGCTGGTCGACAACGACTACTGCAGCAGTTTCGAATCGGACAGGCCGCCGATCATTCGAGAGCGCAGCGTGACTTGGCCCAAAAAGCCCGCCTACAGCAAGAACACGTCTGTTCAGGGCCGTTTTGCAACTTGACAGTCGCGCGGTACAATGAAATTTTGGTTCCGCGTTCAAAATAGGGATGACCGATAAAAATTTATTCAACGACAGGGTTTTTTTTCAATAAAACTACCGTTTTTTTCAAAAACAGGGTTTAAAAAACAACCGGTTTTTTTATAGCTCCCAAATATGGTCAGGAGTCAACATATACTGGTAAATCAAACAGGTGACAGTACTTTTTGATGTTATATATCACCATCGAATGGCTGTGGGGTCATGGGATAGCATTATAAGTGGTGATTTCTGTCAAAAATATTCGTTTAATGTCGACTTGTTATGTATAACCTTTTGTCAAACGTTCATGATTTCAAGTGAAGTTGCGCATGGAGAAGTGCTTAAATAAGGTTATAAGAGCAGGCTAACACATTGGCAGTAGGGTTTTTCACTGTACAAGTATGTGGGGGCACATTGGCTGTATATTATGTATACTACACTAGCATATCATCGCTTATTATTACACAATAGCACAAACAAATGGAAGCTTTTACATTAAAAATGCGTGTAACCAATGAAAACCACCACAAATGGTAAAGTGCAGCTGAAATTGCGCACTTGCTTGCAAAAATTGCAAAATACCTAGTACTAATGTACGAAAAATATTGGCCAAAGTTTTTTTTAAACAAACAGTTTCGATGGTCAAGTTTTTTTTATAAAAATAACGTTTTTTTACTTAAAAAACCTTTGAAAAAACCCGCCAATGTTCGAACGTAGATATTTTATTCAGCGAAAGCTGAATCACATTTTTTATCTTCATTTTTGGTATAAAGGGACCCCCATCACGGAAATATTGAAGGAATTTCTAATCCTTCACGCAATTTGTATGTGAGCCGAATTTTTTACGCTTCTTTTACGTTGTGTTGTTTAGATTTCTAATTTCAGCCTAGTTCCACGGGGCCTGTGCCATTATGCATCTAAACCCATCATGCATCTAGAACCAGAATGCATTTAACCATACCCGGCATGCTGAAAATATGCAATAAAACATATGACCTAGTGATTTTAAAGGTGAAAATATATAAAAAGTATGAAAATTAGTAAGTTTGGGTGAAAATTAGGGTAAAATTGCTCAAAAGCGATCCAGATAGGTAGATAGCTAAGCAATTTGCTTGGGGGGTTCTGTTCAGGGAAAAGTAACCAACAAAATTTGCCTCTGGTTTGGATAGATAACTGGGCAGTTTGGGGTGGAAAACCTGCCCTCTTACTTACCCCTGCGGGTATAATGTGTCTATAATGGATGTAGATGCATAATGGGTTAAGATGCATAATAGGCCTGAACCGTTCCATGTAGGGTTCAAACGGGATTGGTCTTTTTGGGATCGGGATTGGTTTTTTGAGTTATCGGAATCGGGATAGTGTTTGGGATTGGTGTGACCCTGTGCCATTGCTCATGTAAACCCGGTGCTCATGTAGCTCTTCCCGGTGCTCATGTAGACACCGTGCTGTAAGATGTATTTATGGTATGACCGCACATTGCGAACGGCGTCTTCTTAACGCATTTCCGCACCTCAAACCCTATCTTATAAATGACTAAATTTTGTGCCCATTATTCATACATTTAGGTACCGTGTATCCTCGATTAACTCACCCTCAAAAACTCTGACGAAGAATAACTCCCTCCTCTGAGTGAAAAATATGCTACAAAATTTACAAAAATGATCGATGAAAATACAAAAGAATGTTAACGCATGGCAGCAACAGCAGATACCTAATGTGTACGCAATGTATACACACATTTTTGTTGTTGTTGAACTGTTAAATACCTAGATTACATGATGTGACAGAATGTATTGATACAATGGATCAGGTCCACATTTTCTGAAGAAAAATACCCCCCTCAAAAACTCAGACGAAAAAATAACGAATATTCGGCCTTATTCGAGGATTTTGGGCCTTATTCGAGGATATATGGAATATAAAGTTCTTAGATACGAACCATCGGTGCCAATCACGCCATGGTGCGGCGCCTACAAATGGCGCCAAGGTTCACCGCCCAATTGCTGGGCTTCGTATACAATCCGCCACCCCCGCTCAGAAAACCTATCTACATTCAGGAACACCAGGCCTACATGACTACCGGGTTTACATGAGCATGAGTCCTAACCGATTGAGGTCACGGGATCGGGATTTGCACATTTCAGGATTGGGATCATGGCTCTTGGGGTGTAGATTTTGGCCTTAAAAATTTCTGACATTCAGGGTTGTTCTTTAAGGTTAATTGGCATAAGATAAATGTGGCACAATCAATCAAGGAACAAGCATAATCACAAGGGAGATAATCAAGCTCTGCAAATCTTCTGTAGGAAAATTTTTTTTTCTGTATTTTCACTTTTTTTTCACAAGTTGTCGTGCTTTGTGCTATACACATGCCCAGTTGTGCTGAATACCCACTTGTCTGAATCCCCGAATAAATGTTAATAATTTTTAAATTTGTAGATGCAGAATAATTTTCCGGGATCGGGATTGAGGAAGTTTTTAGGGATTGGGATTTCAATGGGTTGAAATGGATTGGGATTGGGGAAAGTTTCAGGATCGGGATTAGCATTAAAAACCCGTAAATTTTCAGAATAATTAATGAAATATAATCTCAGGAAATCTATCAAGAAAAAATAATTTAATCTCTCTCAAAAAAAACCCTGGAAAAAAATATAAAAAAATATAAATTTCTCAAAAAGAAAATATAAATCTCTCTGGAAAACCGTGAAAAAATATAAATCTCAGAAAATCTTATATTTTCTGAGGTTTTTAAATGTAAATCTCCCAGAGATTTTTTCAATGCTAATTAGGATCGGGGTTTCGGGATCGGTATTAGGACTGCAAAACCCCGAAAATTTGCGGGATTCGGGATCGAAAACCCGTTTGAACCCTAGTTCCGCGCGCAAAAACGTTTGAACGCTGAACGCAAAATTTGTGCGGTGCACCGTAGTCGCACAACACAGGAATTTTGAGTTATGCGTTCATAGGTTCTTTGAATTTCATCAAAAATTCGGTTTGAAGGCGTGAGTACCGCCCCCGCATCAAAAGACATGACTGAAAAGTTTGAAGACATAACTCAAAATTTTAGTGAAGCCCTTAGTCAGGAAGTCCAATCCAAAAATCCATTAGCGCTCACCTGGCTGCTCTCTATTTCCGCATTTTCTAATCTGTGGCGAAAAAACGAGAATCGCGCTCACGCAAATACCGAGCGAAACCTGCGAAGGTCGGGATTGAGTCGGAGATAATCCGTATATAAACTTGGCAGTAGGCCAAAAACAAGCGGCGTTTCGAAATTGAACACTGAGTGGCGTTTCGAAATTTTGACATATTTTGGCAAGCTTCCAAAGCACAAGTTTGAAACTTGCGAGACAGTGCATCATTCATGGATACGGCAAACAATTTGTAAAAGGCAATACACACCAGAAAAATTGGTAGTCTCGTGTAAAATCGGGTGGAGCAGTAGTGCCTTGGTCGTTTTCCATGATATTTCACGTCGTGGCAAAATAATGAATACAAAATTATAAAAAAGAAAAAAAGAAAAATTTCGACATCCGACTTTCGCAGGAAATTCGAGGGTACATTCGACAATTTCGCGGGCGACGACAGCGGCACCATATCGCCCACAAATGGCATAAACGACTCGTCGAAAAATGGCGTATGTGATTTTAACTATGGCACAGCGCACGCTAGTTAACAACCGTTCAACAAAAAATTCCATAACTTGGCAGCTGACCAAAATGTTTTTGGATACAGTCGCCGTTACCGTATGTATACCGCCGTTCACGATGGCGGACCGGTGCAACATGCTAGTATGTTTGCCGCAATTAGCGATCGTTTACGGTCGCTTATCGCATTCCGCGCCCATTATCGGTGACCCGGATGGAAATCCTGTCTTTAGCACCCGTCCATACGATATGTAACCGGATCCAAATACAATCTTGGGTGTGGGCCAAGTTCCCATACGTGACCCGATCCGCGTTGACCGGTATTACAGTTTACCGGAATTGCAGCAAACTCGGATGCTTTCAATGCTGATTAATCAGTTTACCAAATTTTTTTTTTAGTTATAAATTTAGTAGCCGAAAGTTAGCAATGTAGACGAAATTCTGTTAGTAAACCAGTGTGCGGTGCGCCATTCCGCTCTGCGCGTGTCCTCCACACTAAACCCCAGCGCAAAATACCCCCCAAACTCAAACCACCCCTCAAAACAATCACAGGCCCCGCTCGTTTTGCGTCCGGCTTACACGCCGCCGCAGAAACCGGCCTCCCGCCGGACTACCCTCTCCGGTACGTCGTCCACTCCGACCGGCCCCAGAAATCCCTGGGGCGATATTAGTTACGCCGAGATGATCACCCAGGCGATTATGAGCGTGCCCAATAAAAGGATGACTTTGGGAGAGAGTTGGTTTTGATGGGTTTTTTTATTATTTATTTTTTTAGATATGATGGCCTTTTGTTTTGTCTCTTTTCTTCGAGGTTCGAAGTTTGAAGTTCGAGGAGAATTCTATCGGGGACGTAGCCAGGATTTTTGAATGGTGGTGTTGGTGTGGATTGTATACGGAACCGAGCGCCCCTTTAAAATTTCGTTCTGGAATGCCGTAATGGACCCATGGCGCTGGCGCCATTTATAAGCGTAGCGCCATGGCGCCAGCGCCATTTGTAGGCGCATCCAAAGCGCCGTTGGAGTTAGTATTAACGCCAAAGAGCACCGTATATATTTCTGCATACATAAATATGCATACTGTATATACGCCGCTGGGCAGCTGTTTTTGCTTGTGAAAACATCATTATGGGACGTACAAGACTCGCCTGCGCGCAATTTTTTTTCATATACGTCCTGAAATCCTGACAGAAAAGTGCAATTATTAGCACATTTTCTGTCACCACGAGTGAAGGGGGGCAGCCCGCCCCATCTGTCTACGTCCTTGAATGTTATAGTAAATAAATAGGTAATGTAATGTATATGTAATGATGCGCGTGTATCCCTGGTTTTTCGTTGAGCTCACGTCTACAGAATATATTGTTAGAATTTGTCGATTCACAAATCCGCATTTTATAGCACTTCCAAATGGGGAGTTTCATTCCAAAAACGCATATATCCACAATTTTCAATTGTTCAAAATCGCATTTTAAGGTTTGACGATGGCCCGACGACGCTATGTTTGGACGACAAAGCTTGCCTTGCACTTTTCAGATAGATCCGACATTTCTCTACAATTTTTGTAACCACAAATAGTTTTGGCCCTGAAATATTTAGAGAGTTATGTGAGATTTTGTAAATCACCCAAAATTGGGAACAAATCTGAACATTTGAAATTAAATGTTAAATAACTGCTTAATTGTGCATCGTACGCAAAAACGAATTCCACCACTGCAAAGCCCGGACTGCACTGGAGGTCAAATCCACCCTTAACTGGATTTTTCTGGATTTGGCGCTTGTGAAGTTTTGGAATGGAACTCCCCAAATATTGTTTTTATTACTCACGCGACCGTTATAGCACATGAATGCGGTTGCTTTTTCTCCCTGTGATAAGGTCATTATTCAAACTGAATGGCGCACCGCACACTGGAATTTTGCGTTCAGCGTTCGAACGTTTTTACACGCTGAACTACAAACGCTGAAATCAATATCTAAAGAACACAACATTTTTGAAGCGTAAAAAATTCTACTCGCATGTGAATTGCGCGAAATATTGCAAAATCCGAAATTTTTACGCTTCAAAAACGTTGCGTTCTTTAGATTTTGATTTCAGCGTTTGTAGTTCAGCGTGCAAAAACGTTCGAACGCTGAACGCAAAATTTCAGTGTGCGGTGCGGCAATAGATTTAGTAAATATTTGAACGCGTGCCCCTTATCACCCGCTTAATTATTTTTTCTATTTGTCTTTGCAGTTTATCAGTGGTTTGTCGAGAACGTGTCGTATTTCAGCGACAAAGCCAACTGCACCAGCGCCTCAGGCTGGAAGGTTTGTGCGATTTCGTTTCGTCTATCGCTTTTTATTTTCGTTATTAAAAATTCCGGGTGGATCGATAAACGCAAATTGACGGGCATGAAAACAGCGGAAAATATTTACGAGATCGTAACAAAGATCACACGGAAATTTTACACCGCGCGTTTCCAACTTGCGAGCTGACGCAATTTAATATTGAGTGAACTTTTAAAAACGCTGGCCAAGTATCTAATTTTGAAGATCGAAAATTTACTTTGGCGCAAATAGGGTTGGAAAAAAAACGTTTTTTTTTAACTCGATGTTTTTTAAAAAAAAAAAAACGTTTTTTTTTTTTAAAACGTTTTTTTTAAAGCTCCCAGATATGACCTACTGTCAACATATATAGGTATATCAGACACTGGCAATACTCTGTGATGTTAAATATGACCATATAATGGCTGTGGAGCCATGGGATAGCATTATAAGTGGTGATTTGTGTCAAAAATATCCATTTTTCGTCGACATATTGTTTGTATATCGCCTTATAGTCGAATGTTCGTGACTTCAGGTAAAGTTTGGCACGGAATGGTGATCAAACAAGGTTATAAAAGGAGGTTGTTACTTTGGGAGTGAAGTTACACACTGTGGAGGTACATGGAAGCACATTACCTCAATATTATATATTACAGCAACATATGTCGGCTTATTCACCCATGGTAGCACATAGAAATGGATGTTTTGATACTAAAAATGCAACAAAACCAATGAAAACAACCACCAATGTCAATTTGTGTGTGAAATTGCGCGCTTGCGCGCAAAAATTTTGCAAAATACCTAGTGCTTAGTACTAAAAATTTCGGCCGATGTTTTTTTTAAAAAAAAAACATTTCGGACGTCATGTTTTTTTTTAAAAAAAAACGTTTAAAAAAAACATCGGCCAACCCTAGGCGCAAATTTGGCTCCCAGGCAGGGACGTATCCAGGATTTTTGAGCGGGGGGGGGGCTGCTTGTTCACGGAGGCCGGCGAGCGGGGGGGGGGGGGGGGGCTCAGCCACCCCCCTTAAAATTTTACGTACAGAGTGGCGGAATGGCGCTGGCGCCACTAGTAGGCGCAACGCCATGGCGCCATTGGCGTTGGCGCCAGCGCCATGGAACGCTGTATATGTATGTAAATATACATACAAATACAGCAAACAGCACATAATTGAGTATATTTATAATGATTTCGGCCACAGGGAGCAAATCTGCCGATAATACATGATGTCTGGCGTAAAATGCGCGCTTGCGCTCAAAAAATTTGACGCTGACGTTGAAAAAGTGGCATTTTCCGGCCACTTTCTGGTCTCACCCGGGAGGGGGGGGGCTGCAGCCCCCCGCCCCCCTGGATACGGCCCTGCTCCCAGGAGGCGCTCATTTTGGCTATTCGTAAACATCTCGAATCTTCTCGCACCAGGAAGTAGGCATTTCAGTGAAACAAACGAAAGTATTTTTATATAGCGTCCCACGCGCCTTCTGTTCAAATAAACAGAACGGCTGTTGATATTAATAAATGAACATAATGTTATAATTCAAAACGGGGGTCCTTTGATTTGAACCCTCGCTGGTTGGCCTGGCCTGACTTTTTTTAACGCAAATATCGTGACGTCGTAAGCAACACAAAAGAAAACTATTTTGTGTTTTATCTGTACTTACGTTGAGCCTTCTTTGAGCTATTTTTACCCATTTTACGATTGTTTTCTTTATTTGTATATTTTGAAAAGCCGAATACACTATACCATGGTATGTTACAAAAGTTTAATATGGGGCCGTTGCTACGAAATTACGAATCGTTATACTAGGGATGGAAAATGTTTTAGTGACCCTGTGTTTATAAAAAAAAACATTTTAAAATAATTTCAGAAAACGCTCGGAAACAAAAAAAGTTCCAAAATACGGACTCAAAATGTCCCAGCGTACCGTACAACATCAACCCGACGAAGCTCCCCCTCCCCCACTCAGAACTCAGTGCGCCACAACCTCTCGCTGCACAAGTGCTTCAAGCGGGTGCCCAACGAGCAGCCGGGCAAGTCGGGCTACTGGACGGTGAACCTGGCCGAGCGGCCGAGTGGGCCGGGCAGGAAGCGCGCCCGCACCACGGGCACGGCCGACGTGCACATGAAGGCGGCCAGGGAGACGGCGGTCAAGCGCGCCGGCAAGCACAGGGAGGCCAAGGCACCGCCAGCCGAGGCAGATGCGCCCAGCGCCTGGCTGGAGAAGGAGGTCTGTTCTGGGCTTTTTGATCGACTCCACTGGGGGGAGGGGCTCAAGGTCGTGGCCTGTTTTAGGGATGGCCGGGTTTTTTTCAAAAGTTTTTTTAAACCTTACCATCGAAACCGTGTTTTTTTGAAACCTTGGCCAAATTTGTTAGTACTAAGCAGTAGGTATTTTGCAATTTTTAAAATCATAACTAAAAATTTCTATGCGAGGTAGTTCCCCATTTTGCAAAAGCTTCTTAATATGGTTACGAATAGGGATGTAACCTGATTTTTTTTCAATCGATTTTTTTTCAAATCGTGCTGGAAAGTGATTTTATTTAAAAAATCAAAACCTAATTTTCCCGACTCATCACATCACGTTATAAAAGCTCGAATATATCCAATGTCAACAATGAAATCGACGCGCGCAGCGGCACTCATCGGGCCAGTCGGGTTCGTGCCATTCGGGCTACTCGGCGCCGTCGCCGCGCGACTACACGTTCACTTGCAGCACCACCACTGGTGGCCAGCAGGCCCCCTATGATACACACGTGCTCGATAGGTCTGTGCGTGTTACTATGAATACCGTATTTCTTCTAATAGAACGGCACCTCCTGTAGAACGGCAGATGACGAAGTTGACGAAAAATAGAACGGCGCTCTTCTATTAGAAGAAATACGGTATATAATAGTGGCGTTGCGGGCGTTTTTGTATAATGTGATGTCCGCGCTGAGATTGGGGAGAGCGCTTTTTCAATCGAAATCGAGCTATAAGAAAAGTATTGTCAAATTTGTAGACCGAAAAATTTCTCGACAATCGTGCGCCACTGATGTACTGACGTTTATCGGCTTTCGCTGCCAAAAACGTTTCGGTTTCGGGTCGGGTCGGCTTCCCAACCCTAGTCGAACCAAAACCGCCATCAAATCCGCACTCTCACCAACCCCCAACTCCGCAGACTGATCAGCGAGACGAACGAGGACAACGGCGTGTGCGAGTTCATGCAGTGCGGCCAGGCGGGCGCGTCCAGCCCCGTCGGCGAGTGCGTAGCCAACGGCGCCCAGCGGCAGCCGTGCTGCAACGGCGCGGGGCAAATGTGGCGCCACCGGCTGTGCGACATCACGCTCACCCAGGCGCACCAACCGTACGCCAACTTGCCCAACGGGAGGACTTCTAAGTTGCCCCCCGGGGTTGGGGTTTATGAGCCCAATGCGCCCGCGTGTAGGAATGAAAATGAACTGGAGATCGGTGGGTTGTTACTTATAAAAGTTCACTTATTGACTTTGCTGAATACAGCATTGAGTTATCGACTTCTTGTTGGAGATTTTTGCAAAATTTTTGCTTATTGGTTTAAATTTGCTAAAATGGGGCACTTTAACAAGTGCCAAATGATACTGAAAAACATGGAAAATCGTGAAAAATGTGCTTCTCCTCTAGATGCCGTTTCCGTGCCAAGCTCAATTTTCAAAATTTCATGATTTATCGACTTTTAGAACCCAAATGCTTGAATATTTGTATGTAACGTAGGGTTGGAAAAAATCAATTTTTTAAAACGCCTTGATTTAAAAAAAATTGATTTTTATAAATTAAAATCAGATTTTTTTAAAAATCGCCCAAAATGGGGGTATAGAGAAAAAATATGTGTATGTTAAGTGTCAGACAATGTATTGCTATGTCTATTGTGGGCATATTATGACTGTGGAGTCATGGGATAGCAGTATAAGCAGTGATTTCCATACATTGACAGTGATGCTACATACTGTAGAAGTAGCACATTGGCTGGATATAATTTACTACACGGCTTATTATTACACGGTAGCATGAATAAATGCAATCTTTTACACTGAAAATGGCGCTACGCACACTGAAGCCGAAATATTCGGCATACGCACGTTTTCATCTGCCGAATCCGAACTAAAAAAATGCTGTTCGGACGGTTTTAGACCAGCATTTTTGGGTCCAGACATTCAGCAACCGTACGAATTCGGACAAATTCGGACGGATTTAGATGATTTTCCAGCATTTTTGGTCATATGCTGAATTTAACATTTCAGCATCTTGTGAAAAAATTGTATCCAGACACTTTCATTTCAGCAAACCAGTTCAGCAATTGGCAGAAAATCTACTGCTGTGAAATGATCCAGATCTCATCTAGTTTTTCATACATCTTCATGAAACATTTTTTATGAACATGTATGAACATGATCTTCAAAAATGAAGACCATAAATTTTTTTTAAAAACTGCTCATTCTTGAGATATTGTAGTTCAGCACAGTTCAACAGTGTGTAAACAGAAAAAACGTACGAACCATTTTGGGAATTTGGGCAATCTGTGTACATGAGTAGGGTTCAAACGGGATTGACTTTTCGGGATCGGGATCGGGATTCACTTTTTGAGATTTCGGGATCGGGATCGGGATTGGTAATTTGAGATTTCGGGATCGGGATTGGCCAGGATTGGGGTCACGGGATCGGGATTGGGATAGGCATTTTTCCGGGATCGGGATTGGGTTCTAGGGATAGAAATTTTGGCCATTTTTCTGGCATTCACAGTTGTTCATAAAGGTCTCAAAACACTGTTGGATGCCAGAAAAGTGGCATAAAATTGACGCTGGGGGTTTGCATCCACTTTTTTGCATGCAAAAACGTCATTATTTCACTTTTTATAATTTCCACTAATTTTTCCAGGATCGGGATCCCGGACTTGGGAGTTTCTCGGGATCGGGATCGGGATTTGAAAACTTTCGGGATCGGGATTGGTATTTTTGAGATTTCGGGATTGGGATCAGGATTGGGGTTTCAGGATCGGGATCGGGACTGGTAAATCCCGGAATTTCACGGGATCTGGGATCGGGATCCCATTTGAACCCTATACATGAGCGAATAGTAATGATAAACATTGGAACAGCGCGTGCCTAGGGTGTCAAAAAAAATTTGTTATGGAAAATGGAAACGGAAATTTTTTTGCACTTGCCAGAAAACGGAAATAAAATTTCAGCAACAAGGAAAACAAGGCCGGAAAACTGGAAATGGAAAAATGAAATTTTGCCAGAAAACAAAAAAAATTGTGGAAATTTCCTGGAAATGCTAAAAATTGCTGAAATTTTGATGGAAAATGGAAAAAGTCACATAATTGAAAACCTGCATGCATGTTTACCAGTTTGGCTGAAACAGAAAACAGACAATTGAGCCAGAAAAGGGGAATATGAGGCTGAAAAACTGAAAATTGAGCCTGAAAACAGGAAAAAGGCAGAAAAACTGAAAATTCAGCCGGAAAAAGGCAGAAAAACTGAAAATTTAGCCAGAAAAGGGATAATTAGCCAGAAAAACAGGAACGGAAATGGAAAAAAATTTTGTAGTCGGAAAACGGAACGGAAAACGGAAAAATTAATTCAATTACCGGAAAACGGAATGGAAAATGGAAAAAATTTGCCTGCAGAAAACGGAAACGGAAATTTGTCACCCTAAGCATGCCTGCAAACCAGATTGTTGAAAGTAATCAATGTTTTCAAAGTTAATGTAAAATATTCATTTTTAGTCACTCCTGAGTGCAGAAAACGTATAGTAGAATTTTTTACTTTTATTTCCATGGGAAAATGTAAAAGTAAGTATTTTTGAAAACGATGACCATAATTTTCACTAGAAGTCACCCTTAACCCCAATTTTCATCCTTTTTGCCACTGCACACATGAAGTTGTGCATACACTGTAGCGTCTGCCAAGCAGGGTTGGTTTTAGTAAAATTATTTTTACTGAAACTGCAGTAAAATTGTAAATAAATTATATTTTATTTTTATTTTTTCTTCAATTTTCCATTTTTATTTTATTTTTTTATTCTTCAATTTTCCATTTTATTATTATTTTATTTTTATTTTTTATTCTTTGTGACCAGGATTAGTTTTTGTGAAATTCTTTTTACTAAAATTGTAGTAAAATTGTATAAAAATTGTATTTGATTTTTTTTCTGAGATTTTGCCAACCCTGCTGCCAAGTAAAACCAATAATTATCGAAAATTTAGTTGACACAATTTTTGATGTCAACTAGTGTCAGGGGTATTCTAGTTTTCGGCCCTCCTGGGTGTTGGATAGATAGCAAATCACTCCTCTGGAGGGATAGATAGCTGAAAATTTTTCTGGGGGGGGGGGTTCGCGGGGGCTCAATATATAGGCATAGAAGGGAGGAAAAGGAGAAAAATTGCTGAAAGTAGGTGAAAAATGGCTAAAAATGGGTATATAAGGACATATAGTACTAAAAATAGCTCAAAATAGGCAGTTAGATGCACGAACTAGTGATTTTGGAGGTGAAAATCTATATATAGGTATGAAAATAGCGATTTTGAGCGAAAATTAGGGTATAGTTTCCCAAAAATCGCTCCAGATAGGTAGATAGCTGGCCGATTGGGGGGAGGGGTTTAGGGGATAGTAGCCCAAAATTTTGCCTCCGGGATAGATAGATAGCTGAGCGGCCTCTGGAATAGATAGATAGCTGGGCGATTTGGGGGGGGGAACCCCCCCTTTCCTACCCCTGACTAGTGTGTGTGACAAGATATAATTGATGACAATTTTTGATGTCAACTTTATGACAAGATATAATTAGTTACATTCTCTGTACAGCATCAACTTTGGTCAATAGACAATAGTGATTATGTATATTGGATAGGGTTGGCACTAGGGTCGAAACGGAATCCCGATCCCGATCCTAAAACATTTCGGGATTTGGTGGTCCCGATCCCGATCCTGAAACCTCAATCCTGATCCCGATCCCGAAATCTCAAAAGCCAATCCCGATCCCGATCCAGAAACTTTCAAAATCACAATGCCGATCCAGAAAAAATTTATACAATCCCGATCCCGATCCCAGAAAATTTGGTCAACCTCATTAAATGCCCTTTTTGCATTAATAAATTATAACCAATGTCCACTTTATGCCTCTTTTCTGGCATCCAGACGTGTTTTTGAGCCTGTTTTGTGAAAACATTGGCAAAAAACGTGTATATTAGAATGTTTTCAAAAATGCCATTACCGATCCCGAAAAATGCCAATCCCGATCCCGAAAGGTCAATCCCGATCCCGAAATCTCAAAAACCAATCCTGATCCCGATACCAAAAGGTCAATCCCGATCCGATCCCGAGATCTCAAAAACCAATCCTCGTTTATCTTTGCATTTCAGCATTTGAGATTTTATCCTATTGCTGAATGTTTCCGCATGAAAAAGTGTACGCATCTTTTGAATGCTGAAATACATGCTGAATTGACAAACCGCCTAATTTTCAAGAGTACGGACGATTTGAGTTCAGCAAGTTTTTTTCTATTCAGCATTTAATTCGGCATTTGTCAAAAACGTGCGTATGCCGAATATTTCGGCTTCAGTGTGCGTAGCGCCAATGCCACAAAACCGATGAAAACACCACCAATGGTAATGTGTATTGAAAATTGCGCGCTTGCGCGCAAAAAAATGCAAAATACCTAGTGCAAGGCTACCAGAAATTTTTCATTTTGATTTTTTCAATTAGTTTTCAAATCAGTTTCCGCCCCGTGATTTAAAAAAATCTGATTAAAAAAATGTGCCAACCCTAATGTAACGTGTGAATAATAAAAAAGCATATTGTTGACGAATGCCCCACGCACCAGACACGCTGTGCACGCGAATGCCCGCGCTGTTATCGACGTCGTCTTCGTCGCTCACGTCGAGCAGCCGCACCGTGACGGACACGCACAGCGACCCGACGTTGTCGGCGCTCACCTTGGGCGAGGGCGACAGGGTGGGCAGACAGCGCGCCGCCACGCCCGTCACCGCCTGGGTGGACGCGCACTCGCCCCACGGTTAGCTCGCCCGCTCATTTTATGTTTCCTTTGGGCGTAAAAGCACATTGGGCCCACACACGCTAGTTGACATCGACATGCCACCGTAACATGGCAAGCATAGCCATTTTAACGGTCAATTTCATCGCGGTCATGGCCCATGGGGCGGGTTTTTTCGCTCCCCTCGTAAGGTTCAAACGGGATTTTTCGGACCGGGATCTGGATTATCCCGGGATCCTGGTCACGGTATCCGGATTTTGTCCTAAGTTCTGGTAAAAAGGGTTTTTCTGTAATTTTTCACAAAAAGGTCTTCAGACACACTTGAATAAGAGCAGTGGCATTAAAAGGCACACTAATATTTCGGTTCACTTTTTTTCCTAATATTTCCTAAGATTAGGGAAGTTTTTCGGGATCGGGATTGGCGTTTCGGAATCGGAACTGCCGTCTCCCGGAAATTATCGGGATTCGGAATCGGGACCCCGTTTGAACCCTACCCCCTCGCTAAAAAAAATCTGCAGCTTAAAATGCATCGGTTCTATCGAATTATGAGAATCGTTCGCAGGCCGCTTGCCAGATGTGAGCGTCGAGCAGCCGGCGGATTCGCAGTGGTGCGACATTGGCGCCGTACTTAGATCGGAACTGCGGGCGACCGGTTCTGTCAATTTCATGTCCGAGTGAGTTGGGCTTTTGGTGGGCTAGTGATTATGGTGGACGTGCCCCAGCGATTGTTTTAGTTTTTTTGTTGTAAATCGCTTGGTATTCATTCATTAGGTAAAATGCAAAAAAAAATTGCGTGCCACAGCGCTCAGTTTTATGCATTCAATTTGCTTTTTCATGGTGGTGTAGCATCACTTTCTGTGTGCTTTCAAGCGTGTAAGGTAGGCCTTTAAATGATCGCGGGAAGTATACATATGTAGTAATTCTGCGTTTTCATATCAAACATAAATGCAAATGGAACCGTGTGTTCTCAGTAAGAACATGTATTTTCCGTCAAATAAATTACAAATAGTCGATGAAATATAATGCACACAGCAAATATAACAAATTAATTACTTTTGAAATTGAAAATAACTGACTCCCAAGCTTTTCCAAAGCTCTACATCAATTATATTACCACGGAAAGCATAAGTGTGCACTGGCTATCAATTTATATGACTTTTTGGTCATCTATATCCCGTCAGAGGCGATTTTAACGAAAAATGTGACTAATTTTGAAACCAGTGATTTTTATAATAAAAAATCGGCTTTTTTAAAAAATAAATCGGGATCATTAAAATAATTGCTAAATTGCGAGGCGCAGATTGTTCCATATCGGCGGCCCGTCTATCCCCTACGATTGGAAATATAATTTCTCCTCCATTTTCAGCGAGATTCCCGATTGGCGTTGAGGATTTTCCCCTGTTTCAGGCATGTCAAATTATCATACGTTTTGATGTTATTTTTAGATGTTTTTATACAAAATATATGTGATCATGTGTTACTTTTTACCGGGTGTATCATAGTTATAACGTATTAAAAATTATAGTTTTTCCTTGGGAACTCTACGATCTGTTCCCATGGTTTCCTTGGAAATTTACAGATATTTACTTATAATAGCAAGAAAATTGAGGGGCCGTTCAAGTAATCTAATGGGCCTTTCAAAATGTGTAGTGACATTATTTTTTGCTATAAAACCTACTTGGATAACTGTCTTTTGGTTATGTAGGGGATAATGGGCATCGTTGGTAGTTCAATAAAACATATTTTGCTATTATTTTTATCTTTTATTTTATTTCTATTCAAAATTCGGGTGATTGACGAGTCCCTGAAAGATAATGCCGTCAGGTCGTTACGATGGAAATCGCAGTATTGTGGATTTTGACCCTTGTGGTGGTTCAGATAGATAAATAAATAGTACATTGCTCTAAATGCATATAGAGGGGTAAATGTCTGAAAAAATGGGTTTTTCAACATGTAAAATAAGGAAAAGTGATAAAATTACTAAAAATTGGCATATAGGTTCAAAAATAGCTTAAACTGGGCAATTAAACACATTAACTAGTGATTTTGAAGGTGGTAATAAGCAAAAAGGTATAAATATACCAAAGTGATTTTAGGTGAATTGGGTCAAATATAGGGCAGAAACCGGACCATTTACCATGGTCTCGGTTGCGTTGGAAAAGCGCCATTGGCGCTGGCGCTAGCGCCAAAGCGAAACCGGCATGGCGCTTGGCGCCATTTCTCTGTGGCGCCGTTGGCGCTTGGCGCTGGGGTACGGGAGAGCGCCGTGGCGCTTTTGGCACTTGGCGCCAAAGTCCTGGTGCTTTTTCCGTCACTAGTCTCGGTAAAAATCACGGTCACAATCATTGGCACCCGGAACCACCCGTTCCAAACCTACCTGGGATAAATAAATAGTTAGCTGGAGCGTTTGATGGCCGGTGGGTTACAACCCCCCCCCCCAATAGAACCCTGGCTGTCAGGTCATCCCAGGGGTCTCCAGGATTTTGGCCCTCGCGGGGGCTGGATAGATAGCAAATCGCTCCTCCGGAGGGATAGATAGCTGGAAAATTTTTCTGGGGGGGGGCTGGCGGGGGCACAATATATAGGCTTTTTCAAGGTTAAGAAGGCAGAAAGGGGAAAAAATCGCTAATAATCAGTTAAAAGTAGCCAAAAGTAGGTATAAAATGGCTAAAAATAGGTGTATAATCATGTATATAGCCGGAAAGCACGATTTTGAAGGTGAAAAACTATAAAAAGGTGCGAACATTAGTGATTTTGAGCGAAAATTGGGGCAAAATTTCTCAAAAACCACTCCAGATAGATAGATAGCTGAGCGATTTGGGGGGGGGGTCTTTTGGGGTAGTAGCCAAAAATTTTGCCTCGGGATAGATAGATAGCTGAGCGGCCTCCGGGATATATATATAGCTGGCCGATTTGGGGGGGGGGCAGCCCCCCCCCCCCCCCTAGGAGACCCCTGGGTTATCCGGTGGTTTTAAACATCTATTGCTGAATTAGGCTCGAACAGATGTCTTAGTAAACGCATACTTCACAAATGTTTGCCTCATGATCTTTTACTCTACTTTCGACGGCTGTTGATTACTATTTTTTAATGGGCCATTTTGGGCAGTCGTCGGGTGGCCACGAAAATGTATAGGTAGCTTTCCGATTTCTACTTCATTTAGAAGCTACTTGCCATTCGCAGATCATTTTTTTCATTCACTGACGCAAAGCACACTAGAATTTGACAATATAAATTTGATTAAACGAGGGATGGCCGGTGTCTCAGAGGATGTCCGCGCAATTTCACACGCACATTACCAGTCTTGGTTTTTGACTGGTTTTACTTTTGAGGCATTTTTAGTACAAAAATATCATTTTTTCATGCTATTGTGTAATAATAAGCCTTATGATATCAGTGTAATATATACTACCTAGCTAATGTGCTCCCACATACTTCTACAGTGTAAAAACTGCCTTGCTGATTTGTTACATAGGTACCGTATTACCTCGAAATACCCCCATGGGGGTTTATTATTTCGCCAGCAAAATTTGAGGGGGGGTTAATTCAAGGGGGGGGTTTATTCGAGGGGTTTTTTTATTATTTCGTCAGAAATTTTCGTAAGGATCGTAGTAAATAGTAGGCATTTGCATACCCAAAACAGGTAATAAATGTGTCCAAACAGGATATATTTAGACATAAAAACGTAGATAGCTACACAAACTAGTCTATGTGTAGCTGCAATGCAAATTAACAGTAATATACATCATGTACATTGCATACATGACGTATTTATTATGTACATGACGTACATCATTCCGAAGGGGGGGGGGGTATTTCGAGGGGGGTTTATTATTTCCCCAGCCCATTTTGAGGAAGGGTTAATTCAAGGGGGGGATAATTCGAGGTAATACGGTATATCGCCTTTTGTTAAATGTTCATGTCTTAAAGTGAAGTTCGGCATGGAATAATGCCTCAATGGGGTTGTAAATATTAAGTGAAGGCTAATGCATTGGCAGTGTGGGAGTACATTGGCTGGATTTTATATACTCCACTAATATATCACAACTTATTACGACAATAGCATGAATAAATGGAAGCTTTTACACTAAAAATGCCTCAAAACAAATGGAAACCACCGCCAATGGTAAACTGTCTGTGAAGTTGCACGCTCAGCACGCAGAAAATCGCAAAATACATAGTGCTTAGTACTGAAAATTATGGCCGAGGTTTTTAAAAACGGTTGCTATGCCTGTGTATTTTTTCAAACGTTAAAAAAACACCGCTAAATCCCTAGTATTGCAAATTTTCGAGTGTGCGGTGTGTCGCTGATGTTTTCAAACTTTTTATCTGTACATACTAATCATACTCTTAAAATCATTTGTGACGTCCGGTGTTTCCTATTGATTGGAATTTCTGTTCATATTGGTGTTGAGGGTTTCTGGCATTTGTCGATACGTTTTTTAGAGCATTCACATCGGGTTAAACGATTTTTCGGCTCTGAGTGGCCTGATTAGATGGATGAAACTAAAAATTAGATGAATGCATGGCTAAGTTTTTAAATGAAAAATACAAGCTTTTCTACATAATTTCTGGAAAGTCTACCGTGGAAACGGCGCGCTAATGGCTTCTCTGCGAGATAGATAAATATCTAGGGGGTGTGGCCCCGACTGAACCCCCTTTATAAATTTTTTACCCGACTGTTCAACCGTGCGATGCGTTATTTAGGCTAAAATCTCAAAGTTCTAAATAATCTTTAAAAGATTTTTCCGATCGATGCTCAGCCTATATAGTTTATCCTCAGAAATATATTCCCAATTTGTTCACGCCTCAGAGTTTTACGTAATTATAAATTATACAAATACATATTCCCCTCGTTAAATATACCGAATGCGTTAATAATTACTTCTTTTTTTAAAGGTGATGGTATGGTAATGCGGGATTTGGTAAATACCAAGTAGTGTGTAATGTATAAAATGTATTTAAAAAACCCAATGTCTTCGAATTAACCCCCTGAATTTTCCCCACACACTAGTTGACATCGAGACCAAGTGTCAAGTGGTTCCGATCCCAATTCCAGGTTTGCTTTTGAACGTCGTTCGTTGGCTCGTCAGCAAGCTTTGAATTGGTATCGGAACCAGTTGACATTTCCCCTCGAAGTAACCCACGTCTGATCTAAATGCATTAGGGGGCTCATTCGAGGATATATTTACATTACATGTGAGGCGACTGCTTCAAAAAGTCGATAAGTCCAAAAATTCGATGTTGAGAAAGTCGCGTTTCGAATTATTTACTTACATTTCCAATTCCCTCCAAATGGAGATAAAGCTCAAGCATAAATGGACCAGTAAACAAGTGGACTTATCGACTTCTTGCCATGAATTGTTCCCATGAACTGGAGCAATGAAATCTTTGTTCCCAGCCTCCATAGATTTGCCCTATGGGCAATTTTTGGACTTATCGACTTAGAATTCAATGTCCATAATGGGCATATCGCCTTTCTCGATCAGCGAGCAAGGCTGATCACGTACAAACTTCTGTTTCAACTTTGTCGATATTCAGTTACGATAGAGTTAAGTTTGAAGCCTAAAAAATTTGTAATTAAAATAATTATTCATTTGTCAGCGGCCCAACTCTTCCCTTTTTAATATTTTGTCTGGTGCTTACTAACCGTTGCTTGGTGGCGCTACTGCCTACTGTCCGACAAAAACTGGCAGTATGACAACGTGGATAAAAACATAACATGCATATCGCTGCTTTTCGCCATCTGCGCAGTGGCTCAATAAAATATTTAAAAGGAAAAAGTTGGCTCAGTGCCAAGAAAAGACGTTATTTTCGGCTAAAAACTTTGTCAACTTCATCGTAACGCGATATCGATGTAGCCATCACGAATTGACGAAATGAGACTGGCCACTGTTTCATTTTTTCCGTTTGAATCCTTTTGATTTCGCAAACGCCGCATGCCTATCATTGTCAAAAATACCGTTACGCCCTATTTTTCCACTGTGCTTTTGCGTGAAGTTTGCTGCGTGCTTTTGCTGTCATTTTGTGGACAGTTCAATAAAATGCTACAATTTTCAACAGATTATATTTAAACACCTGCCTGCAATCACTTCACGGAAAAAGCCCATTTGTTAAATGTCGGGTCTGTACATTTAGTGAAACGATTATTAGATTTTTATGGTTATGAAAATATTTGTGTCGTTTTCGGGTATACCTTAGAAATGTGTTTGGGGAAATGTGCGTTGCCTCGATATTGTTTGTTGCCTGACCATTACGGCAGTATTTGACCATAGTTGTTAGCCATAATTAGTTATTATAACTTTTTAAGTAATTAAGTGATTTTGATAAATGAAAATGAATAGTGTGTTCGAATGTGATGAATGACGTAAATACCCTTGATAACTGGCACAATGAAAGTTTAGTGTTTCCACCGCCTAATGTGGCCTACACGCGCCAGTATTTACACCGTCGAAATATGGAAACTCTTAAATCTGTGTTGACCACATTTGAGTTTACCGGAATGAATGTTTTTGATCACCGTAAACCGTAGATGACTTGATAGACTCGTCATTCTGGCAAACAAAAGTGTTCTCAAAAAGATTTATAGGTTTCATAACCTTTGGTGGTGCGCTAGTGTGCGTGGCGCCAATTGCATTTATTTGCTCTCATTCGCGAACATCCGAATACCGTATTTCGTTGAAACAACCCCCCCCCCTCGAAACCGCCGTTGGAAATACCACGCCCCCCTCAAAATGGCCACCATGAATTGATAAGCCCCCCCTCGAAATACCCCTCCCCACATAGAGTGTAAAGAGAACGTGTATGATAAAACCCGCGGTTTGACAAATGAGCACTGGGAGTTCAAAAAATTTCTGGCGAAATGATAGCCCCCCCCCCACCCGCCCGCGCGAAATACCCCCTCACTAGTCGCACTCTGAAGCAATCACCCCCGGGGTGGGGGTATTTCGAGGAAATACCGTACACCAATAACATCACAGACAAGACTCGACCCGCCCATTGGCCCCACACACTAGTTTTCACCGTGACACGTGTGAAAACTGAAATGGCGACATAGCGACATTCAGCCTACTCTTATCGTATGCTATGTGTTTTAGTTTGAAAATTTTCAAACTTTAACTTTCACTAATTTAAATTCTAATTTAATCTAAATTAAATCATTCAACCGTGTTCATTAATTTGCTTTTGAACAAATTTCAGTTTTCACACGAAGTCACGGTGAAAACTAGTGTGTGTAGGCACATTGAACCACCGCCATTACACGCACACGTTTTTAAAAAACAGCGTTGTTGTTTTTTAAATCTCTAATATCGTCCCTGGTTCGTTCGTCCCACCAATCACTTTCACTATTAGCTAATTGAGCACCTGTTGCAGCGTGTGGTCAGCCAGGAGGACGATGTCTCGCTCGACCGACTGCGGCAGGGAGGTGTTCGACATGCTTCCCATGTTCGTTGCTTGCATTTTGTGTCTGTTCGTGTAGGGGAGGGTTGTTTTTGTTCTAATTTGGTTTGTGATTGGCCGTGCGCCAGTAAAATGTAAATGTCGAGGGAAAAAGTATTGGCATTTGGTGGTGTGAAAGAACCAGAAATACAAGTAAATGCCACAGTTGCGTCTTTGTTTTCTCGAATTCGCCCTGTAATTCACGTTACTTGAAAAGTGTACCTATACTCTAGTACTGAGTAAATATGTTTGTTTCTCTAATAAGTGTGTACATTTATCGTATTTGCTTGAATAATACCTCCTATTAGACGAATGAGGAAAAAATAATTCCCTCTTTAGGCATATGGTAGATTTGTTGTGTTTAAGTTGAACAAAAATGGCATGTTATGTTGTTAATAAAGCATCTTTCATGAAATGGGTTGATAGAAACATGCTTGAAAATTTAGACAAAATAATAATCCCCCCTTGAATAAGTCCCCCTCTTTAAAAGCACTCCCCCACCCCGCCTCGATAAGTCCGACCAAAAAGAATCCCCCCTCCCTCTTGAATAGTTCCCCCTCAAAAAGTCTGACGAAAATTAGTTCCCCAGGGGAATTATTCCAGCAAATACAGACAGTATGTTCACTTAAGGTATTTTTAACAACTCTGGTAAGTACAACAACCGACTTTTCATGCCAGCTGGTGGTGTTCCTGTAATGTCTAACGGAACCCAGTGTCTTGGGGGCCCACAGAGTGGTGTAGGGCTCGGCCATGCGCCATACTCGGTGCACACCCATAAGAAGCACTGATTCCGGTCTGACTAGACATTTGGATGTGTGTCCTGCGTGCGTTTGGGCAGGATTGGCTCGTTTGACCGGGCATTTTTGTGTTTACGATAAGGGCCAGGGTGTTAATTCCGAGAGTGTATAAGTTAAAAAATGCATTTGTTAATGAGAGGTCAAGGCTTGAGATAAAAGTATGTGTGAATGAAATGATAAGTCAAAAGTCAAAACGTTTTAGCTTTCTTGTCACTTGCCATTTGTCTTCTAACTTTTTCCATTCCATTTTCTCAAAGTTTTTCAGGTCTCACCCGGGAACGGGCCCCTCTGGATACGTCCTTGACCGCATATAAGTAAGTATACTCGGCGGACATCGCACTTAGTATGGAAACCTACCATAACCGAAGTGAATAATGAACCAAAAATTATACTTTTTTCACCATAATAATTCGTTTATACTATGGAATAATTTATTTCAAAAATTTATCACAAGATTTTATTCATTAAATTATGGTAGGATTCTGCACATACTTTTCGGTATACCAACATGCACTAACCTGGTGGCGCATAGGCAGTCGTGTTGTGAAACTGCATCATTGGCATCATGCCAAGTTTTGTCCCATTATCCCTATCAGTTGAGAACATCTCATCTTCTCTGTATGTGATTCCAGCCCAAATCCATCTGTTTCGCAGACAGAATGCACCATACTTTTTATTTGGATCGGATTCCCTAAATGCGGGTGGGCGGTTTTCACAACTCGTCGATTTCTTGTGACGTTTTAGTTTTAAATACTCGGCGGACCGTAAAGTATGCGCCCAGAATTATTTATATCTCAGTCGATAACGCGCGAACGGGATACGTATGTGGGGACTTTCATTCCAAAAGTTAACATCCAGATTTTTCGATTTTTCAAAATCGCATTTTAAAGTTTGGCGCTGGCCCGGCAGCGCCATGTTTGGGCGACAAAGCTTGCCCTGCACTTTTCAGATATCTCGGACATTTGTCTATAATTTTTGTGTCCCTCAATTTTGTCGGTTGGTAATTATTTTGGGAGTTATGTCATATTTTGTAAACCACCCAAAATAAGGAGTAAATTTGAAAATGAAATGTAAATAACTTCCTAACGGTGCATCGCAGGGCAAAACCAATTACACCACTGAGAAGTACTTTTCGAGAAGTACACAAACCTAAATTTTCAGATCTATATTTATACCCGTATCCGATTTATAGAGCAAAATAAATTTGGAAATTCACGTATGCACATTTGGAAATGAAACTTTATTTTGTATGGGAAATCCGGCCGGCTCTTCGCGAGCGATCCGGAGCACGCGTGCACTTTTGGAAATGAAACTATTTTTTGGATATGTGCACTTATGAAATGAAACTCCGGTGGTCCGACATGGATATGTGCACTAACGAAATGAAAGTTCTGTTTTTCATAGGGGATCTGAGATGGATAAATATGTGCACTTTCGATATGAAAATTGTGATTTTTCTGAAAAACGGTACCACTGTATCTCGGGAACGAAATGGACTATAACACTGATTTTTTACCAAAATGGGCAGAATTATACGTGGATGTCGAATCCAACGCTAACTCGATTTTTCTGGATTTGGCGCTTGTGAACTTTTGGAACGGATGTCCCCATGTACGCAGTTCACAAAAAATAAATATTTTAAAAAGAAAAAGGCGGAGTCGGAAAAAGGCAGCAAGTTATCGTTTTTTCCTGAAGCGGTTTTTTTATTTTTGTTTGGAACAATTTTTATTTCATTGGCGTTGACGTCATGATGATGTGTTTCCTTCAGGTAAATGCATAGCATGCGGTCCGCCGAGTATACTTATTTACCTGATGACTTGTGGCCAGTTTTTCCCTGTGTCAGCGGGGACTAGCATATCGTCAATATCGATTGCAGCCGCCAGTTCAAATCTGCTCATTAGCGATCGCACATTATATTTATTTATATAGTTTTCGGTAAATTTTTCAATCCACTTGTAAAATTTGATTTTCTCTCACCTGTTCAGCGTTCTAAAAACGCAATCATTTATTTGAAAGTTGTGTCTGCACCTGTGCACGTTGATGCAACGGGCGTTGTGCTTCAATTTTGTAGGTAAATAAATAATTTCCCCGATTTTATTGGCCACAAAATGGTCTAGAAGTGCCGTTGTCGCGTTGTCTGATTCGTTGAGTATATAGAAATAGAAATAGGAGGCTCCAAATCTCTGATGCGCTGATACAAATTGCAAAAGTAGGGGCCAAAGAACGTTGTGACCGAAAATTGGCGCCAGGCAGATTGCCAAGGGCCGCCGTTTGTTGTCTGAAAAGATACGAAAAAATTTATTCAGGCATCCAATAGAACAATTCACATAGTGACATTCACTTCAAACGGAATTGACTTATCGGGATCGTGATTGGTTGTTTGAGATCGTGGGATCGGGATTGAGGTTTCGGGATCGGCATTGGAACTGTTAAATCCCGAAATTTTCCGGGATTCGGGATGGGGATTCCGTTTGTACCCTACATTCAAACGCAATTGCACTCACCCCACCCTGGCACCCTGCCAACCCTAATCATATCCCTTGCCGCTGTGTTTCCCTCCAGTCTTCCCAGCTTGGTCACCGTGACAAATGGTGCGTTAACCCCATTTTCACAGTGCAACATGTATTCTGGTGACACTTTGGTTTTGAATGGTGCCGTTCCGGATAGTTTGGTGCCATTTGCAGTCAGATAATGGCAGTAAGCGGGTTGGCCTTCCGCGTAAATTGATAGTAGAAGAATGGTAATCCGATTAAATCTGCTTGGGGGGAGTGGAATTTTTAGGGGTTTTTTCTGATCTGTCTTTAGCAGTACCACACCGCGTAAAATGTCTCAAAAAGTGAGTGAAATGCGTATGACGTAAAATTCCTGGTGAAATAATAGGTTCGGATGTAACCTGGGATCAAAATAAGCCCACACTGGTTCCAAGGGGTCTGCGTTTGATTTCAAACTGATCGTGTTGTCATGAGGTTGACCCTGATCCATTTTATACACTGGAGTTTGAACGTTGATTTTAGCTTTCTTCATTTTCTCTGCCTGCAGTTAGGGTTGTCGTTAGGAATTCTGAAGGATAAATATTTATGTTATCGGATTAACATAAGTAATAGTCGGATCTTTGGCACTTTGAATCGGGTTCTTTAAAATCAGGCGAACCGACAAAGCAGCACTGATTCAGGTTCAAACGGGACCACTTTTTCCGGCCGGGACAGGGACCAGAAATTTTTCTTATCGGGACAGGGACTGGCATATTTTTTATCGGGCCCGGGACCGCGACTGGGGGGTCGGGACCGAGACCAGGACCGGTACCGCTTCAGTCCCGGAATTTTGCCGAACCATTATCTACCAGGACCGGGACTGATGTATTTGGGCCAGAACTACCATGTAATTATAGGCTGTGATATGTTAGTGTAGTGTATAATATCCAGCCATTGTTCTTTATTCATACCCAGGTCATTGAAAAAGACTTGTTTTCATCCCTTATCGGGACCACTATTAGGTTTGGCCGATGTTTTTTTTCACGTTTTTATTTATTTAAAAACGTTGTTTGTTTGTTTTAAAAATGATGTCCGAAATGTTTTTGTTTTTTTTAAACATCGACCAAAATTTTTTGTACTAAGCACTAGGTATTTTGCAAAATTTTTGCGCGCTAGCGCGCAATTTCGCACCCAAATTGACATTGGTGGTTGTTTTCATTGGTTTTGTGTCATTTTTAGTATCAAAGTATCCATTTATATGTGCTACCATGGGTTAATAAGCCGTCATATGTCGCCGTAGTATATAATATTGAGGTAATGTGCTTCCATGTACCTCCACAGTTAGGGTGGCAGAATTTACCGTACCGTACCGTACCGTACCGCATTTTTGGGAACCGTACCGTACCGTTTACCGCACTTTTAGAAATTTACCGTACCGTACCGCGTACCGCATTTTCCAAAATTTACCGTACCGTACCGCGTACCGCACTCATTTACCGCCGAAAATGCAGTAAATTTTTCTCAGATTGACCTTAAATATGTCAATTTATTGATGCAAATTAATGTGATTTTCTGAAAAAAATTTGCGCGCAAGCGCGCAACTTTCACAACATTATTTTCCTGTTTGAAGCCCTTCCATTTCTGCATGCATAATTGCTATAATTCATGATTAGTATAATGTGCTTTATAAAATCAAGCCATGCGCTTCAAGACGCTCTCAAGGTGTGAAACATCACCCTCAATGTATTTACTTTCTATTCTGAGCTTTTTTGTTGCAATGATAGGTTTGATGTATGGTCATATACTCATTTTCAACTATTTTCAGCTACTGCAATTTTTCACCCACTTTTTGCAACTTTTTCTCCATTTCTTCCTTCTACACAATAAATAAGCCCCTACATAGTTCCGCATTGATACATTTCTGACATTGGAAATTTACCGTACCGTACCGTACCGCGTACCGCACTTTTCAGATTTACTGTACCGTACCGTTTACCGCAAAATTGAAGATTTACCGTACCGTACCGTTTACCGCAAAATGGGAAATTTACTGTACCGTACGGTTTACCGCAAGGCCGTACCGTCTGCCACCCTATCCACAGTGTGTAACTTCACTCCCAAAGTAACAACCTTCTTTTATAACCTTGTTTCATCACTATTCCATTATGCCAAACTTCACCTGAAGTCACGAACATTCGACTATAAGGCGATGAATGTCGATGAAAAATGGATATTTTTGACACAAATCACCACTTATATAATGCTATCCCATGGCTCAACAGCCATTATATGGTCATACATAACATCACAGGGTATTGCCACTGTCTGATATACCTATATATGTTGACACAAGGTTATATCTGGGAGCTTAAAAAAAAACGTTTTTTTTATAAAAAACATTGAGTTAAAAAAAACGTTTTTTTCCAACCCTAACCACTAGGGTTGGCCGATTTTTTTTTTTAAACGTTTTTTATTTAAAAAAACGTTGTTTTTTATAAAAAAACATGACGTCCGAAATGTTTGTTTTTTTTAAACATCGGCCAAAATTTTTAGTACTAAGCACTAGGTATTTTGCAAAATTTTTGCGCGCAAGCGCGCAATTTCACACACAAATTGACATTGGTGGTTGTTTTCATTGGTTTTGTGGCATTTTTAGTATCAAAGCATCGATTTCTATGTGCTACCATAGGTGAATAAGCCGTCATATGTTGCTGTATTATATAATATTGAGGTAATGTGCTTCCATGTACCTCCACAGTGTGTAACTTCACTCCCAAAGTAACCATCTCCTTTTATAACCTTGTTTGATCACTATTCCGTTCCAAACTTCACCTGAAGTCACTGAACAATCGACTGTAAGGCGATATACAAACATGCCGACAAAAAATGGATATTTTTGACACAAATCACCACTTATAATGCTATCCCATGGCTCCACAGCCATTATATGGTCATATTGAACATCACGGAGTATTGCCACTGTCTGATATAGCTATATATGTTGACACTAGGTCATATCTGGGAGCTTTTAAAAAAAACGTTGTTTTTTTTAAACAACGTTTTTTATTATATAAAAAAACGTTGTTTTTTTTAAAAAAACATCGAGTTAAAAAAAACGTTTTTTTTCCAACCCTACTAACCACTATACAATTCCGGGACCGGGACTGTGACTGCGGTATAGGGACCGGTCCGGTACGACCCCAGTCTGGGAATTTCGCCGAACCATCTACCGGGACCGTGGTCCCGTTTGAACCGTAGCACTGATGGTAGGGTTCAAACGGGATCCCGATCCCGATCCCGGATCCCGTGAAATTCCGGGATTTACCAGTCCCGATCCCGATCCCGATCCCGAAACCCCAATCCCGATCCCGATCCCGATCCCGAAATCTCAAAAATACCAATCCCGATCCCGATCCCGATCCCGAAAGTTTTCAAATCCCGATCCCGATCCCGAGAAACTCCCAAGTCCGGGATCCCGATCCCGGAAAAATTAGTGGAAATTATAAAAAGTGAAATAATGACGTTTTTGCATGCAAAAAAGTGGATGCAATCCCCCAGCGTCAATTTTATGCCACTTTTCTGGCATCCAACAGTGTTTTGAAACCTTTATGAACAACTGTGAATGCCAGAAAAATGGCCAAAATCTCTATCCCTAGAACCCAATCCCGATCCCGGAAAAATGCCTATCCCAATCCCGATCCCGATCCCGTGACCCCAATCCCGGCCAATCCCGATCCCGATCCCGATCCCGAAATCTCAAAAAACCAATCCCGATCCCGATCCCGATCCCGAAACCCCAATCCCGATCCCGATCCCGATCCCGAAATCTCAAAAAGTGAATCCCGATCCCGATCCCGATCCCGAAAAGTCAATCCCGTTTGAACCCTAACTGATGGCCAATGTCTTTGGCCAATTCCAATGGCCCAAGCACCACACAGTCTTAAAAAATGTTGTTCTAAGCGTCAAACGCCTACCTTAGAATCGTCGTGCCGTATTTCAACCATGACATTGTCTCTGAGCAACGTGAGGTCACTGTTGGCAATGTACAGGGCGCACGCGCATAATATACAAATTATTACTAGGCTAACTGATGAATTGCTGGAATCTAGATGAAATAACGACATTTTAGAGATTGTAGCTGAGTAATTAGTAATTACTCTGGAGTAGCTAGCAGTTAAAGGGAATTCTCTAATTTTCCATGTTTCCTCATTTTGGTTTGACTGGTGTGTGATAGTGGATCATTTTGGGGGGCTCTTTGTGTCGTCTCATTGGCTGCTCACACATTTATTTCTGTCACGAATTAAATGATAGCTGCTTCATGCACATCATTTCCAGTTTCAATTATTTATGTCATGATTCGGCACTGATATTACCGACAATTTGCATAACTAAATGCAATTTCGTTGATGGAATCTTCTGTTGCGAATACTCCGCCGTGCGCTCTGTGTGTAAATGTCGATGGAAGGGAAAATCGATTTCATTAGCAAATCTACCGCACGCATGACTGCTGTGTATGTACTTATTCATCAGATCTTGGATGTAAACTTTAAATGAATGCATGACACTTTGTTTGTAAATATGCATACAATGTTTGGTAGAAAACGGTTGATTACACGCGTCGATTTCTCACTGGTTGTGTATGGTTGGTCTTGCCAGTAAATAGATTCCATCTCGAATTTCGTTAGCCATTTTATCGATATATCGATCAATTTTTCAATTAGGCAAATAAGATAAAGCCGAATAAAAAAACGGACCTTTTGTCAGACATCATTTGAGACGTTTAATTCTAAAAGTCGACAAATTCTAAGTTTCGATTTATTATTTCCTCAGCAAAATTCTAGGAGGTAAATATTTCGAGGGGGGTATAATTCAAGGGAGGTTAATTCGAGGTAATACGGTAGCCGAAAATGACGATTTTGAAGGTGAATATTTGCAAAATATTATGCTACAAAAACTAGCGATTTTGGTTGAAAGTTTGGGAAAAATCGCTCAAAATTTGCTCCACATGAATGGATAGCTGAGCGATTTGGGGGATAGATAACCAAACAATTTGCCTATGGATAGATAGATAGCTGAGCGGCCTCCGGGATAGATACCTTACCAAATTTTGATGTTGTACCAGTACATATGTCTAGGTTGGGGCTACTACCAATATCAAATTTTTCTCCAAATAACCCCCCTGTTCCGAGATAAACGGGCTCGATAAAAACACATGCATTTTACATGGCAAATCTGGCCAATTGATTGAAGCTCAATAACTCGGCCATTTCTGGGCCGATTTGGACCATTCAACGCTTTAAATGATTAGGACGATCTGTAGAGTCCATTTTTAGGTCCGATTAGTGGTGTCTAAATTTGTTATGCCGTATGTGACCAGGTGCCAGTTCTGCAAAATGAGAAGTGAGAAGTGAAATGGCAAAGGCGAAGTGAAACGGCAAGTGAATTGGCAAGTGAAATGGCGAAAGTGAAGAGAAATTACTTTTTATTTTTTTACTTTGCTTTTGCCAATTCGCTTACCGTTTCACTTCGCATTTGCGCTTTTACTTCGCCTATGCCATTTCACTTCTCACTTCTCATTTTGCGGAACTGGCCCCAGGTATTTAAACATGTTTTTTGTATTCCCATCTTTCCAGAGATACCGTATTTACTCGAAATACCCCCCTTGAATTTACCCCCACCCTCGAAACACCCCCAGGTGTTTTCGAGCTGGGGAAAAAATAACCCCCCTCGAAATACCCCCCGTCTGGAAGAAGGTACGTCACAGAGTTGTTAAAATACCGGTATTTTTGGAAAGTGTAAGTGTAAGTGTAAATACACCTTCCAAATTTTTAGTGTGGATACCAAAAGTGTAAGGTATTTTAAAAATACCTAGGAAAGTGTAAAAAAGTGTAAGTGTAAAAATTTTTTTTAGAAAGAGCTCTCACTGTTCAGCATTAGAAAACACCGCTGTACTCACATTTAGATCAATTTATTTATCATTTTCATGCATTATTTCGCATTTTACAGCCTTTTATGAAACATTTCAGACTGTAACAAATACTGTAGTGGTATGAAGTTCCCTAAAAATGGCAGTTTTTTCGTGTTGATGTTTTACTGATTAAGCGATGCGATACACACTGTTTAAATGCAAGAATGGACATGCAGCAAATGTCAATGCAAAAGCCAGTTGACTTTGTGTCCAGCTGGTGAATTTCCATTGATCTTGTCCTTTTTACAAAAGTATGATGAAACTGTAGAATACCATGAGTACTGATCAAAGGTTGTAGATCAAAGGCTAGTTTGTACATTTGCCATATTTTCTATATTCAATGCATTTTTTGTACATGACCCTATTTTATGCTTTCTCAAAAGCATAAAACAGGGCCATCTGAAAGAAAAAAATACACTTTCTGTACCCGGGTATTTTGCACAGGAAAGTGTAAAAAAAGTGTATGGGTATTTTTTGAAAGTGTAAGTGTAAGTGTAAATATAAATACCCATTTACCCGGGTATTTCGGGTAAGTGTAAATACACTTTCGCAACTCTGGTACATCATGTATACGATATACATGATGTATAAATTGGGACCAATTTGCATCGCTGGTACACAGTCTGGTTCGTGTAGCGATACACGTTGATACCTCCAAGTATAACCTCGTTCGCTGCGTTTATTACCAGTTTGGGGTACGAAATAGAGCATTCTTTACTACGATCCGTCTCAAAAATTTCTGGCGAAATAATAACCCCCCTCTCGAAAAGGCCCCCCCTCAAAATTTCCACTGAAAAAATTAACCCCCTGGGGGTATTTCGAGGAAATACGGTAATCTAAAATTTGCCAAACACTTACCCTCTGCGCCTACATATACACACTACCGTAGTTGTCACCTGCGAAATACCCCCGCCTCGGAATACCCCCTCAAAATGGCCACTATGAATTTATTAGCCACCCCCCTCGAAATGCCCCCCAAATTGAGTAAAGGGAACGTTAATGACAATTGATGCGGTTTGTGATCCGGGCAACGAAAAACACACGTTAAAAACAATGACTCGTTACGTTAGAGCAGGGTTGATGCCATCTACATACTTGAATAACTCTTATACATGGCAGTTATTGTTGCATTGTACGTTTCAAATGACAAATTAGTACTGGAAGTTCAAAAAAATTCTGGCGAAATATTAAGCCCCCCCTCGAAATACTCTCCTCGTTTACCCCCCCCCCTCTCAAAATCCTTACTCTGAAACAATCACCCCCGGGGGGTATTTCGAGGAAATACGGTATGTCTGATAAACTCAAATACATTCAAAGCTGCGTTTTCTCAAGTTTTTATATATAAAAACTGAGTAATGTGTAGGTCAGGGGTCTCGAATGGGGGGGGGGGGTGGTTAACCCCCACAAAACCGCCCAGCTATCCATCTATCCCGGAGGCCGCTCATATCTATCTATCCTGGAGGCAAAATTTTGGGCTACTACCCCCTAACCCCCCCCCCCCCAAATCGCCCAGCTATCTACCGATCTGGAGCAATTTTTGCGAAACTATACCCCAATTTTCACTCAAAATTTTCGCTATTTTTCATACCTTTTTATAGATTTTCACTTCCAAAATCATGCTTCTGGTTCCTATTTGCCTATTTTCAGCTATATTTAGTACTATATGCTCTTGTATACCCATTTTGAGCCAGTTTACACATACTTTTAGTGATTTTTCTCCCTTTTCTTCCTTCTATGCCCCGAAAAAGCCTACCGTATTACCTCGAAATACCCCCAGGGGGTTTATTATTTCGCAAGCAAAATTTGAGGGGGGGATTATTCGAGGGGGGGTCTATTATTTCGCCAGAAATTTTCGGAAATTCCCCATACGCAGACGTAGAAAAATCAAACAATTACATAGATGTATATGTGTTTTTAGGCATATATAACTGCATAAACACATAAACCCTTCCCTAACATCACTTAATCATCAGTTTTAACGTGTGTTGTGCATTGTACACATCACAAACTGCGGTATTCGTCATGTACGTTCTCTTTACACTCAATCTTAGGGGGGGTATTTCGAGGGGGGGTTTATTATTTCCTCAGCCGAATTTTAGGGGGGGTATTTCGAGGGGGGGTTTATTCGAGGTAATACGGTATATATCGAACCACCACAACCCCCCCCCCCAGAAAATTTTTCAGCTATCTATCCCTCCAGAGGAGCGATTTGCTATCTATCCAACCACTCGCATGGTCAAAATTCAAGATCCCCTGGTGTAGGTAGTTACTTCCTGTCTCTGACAGATACGTTTGATGAGAAATGCATTAAATGCTCGCGCTTTTGCTATTGTTTCATGTATAGTATGCAGAAATCTGGAGTGTTTCGCAATATTGACTGTCGGGAACCTCTATTCACTTGAACCTTCAGTTTTAGTTTTCCTCTCAACACTTCGGTAACGTTCAACACAGTTGTTAAAATGTATTTACATTTAATCGAAAAATACATCAACCCGAGTACTGGGTAAATTCATTAACATATACTTTCAAAAAGTATTTCTACTCACCTGTACGCTTACTTTTGAAAAGTACACGTGTACAGAAAATGTATTTTGGAAATTTCGAATCACATTTTTTGTTGCAAAAATAAAGAAACCCTTATGAAGTCATATCATTTTCTTATAAATATACTGAATAATGATTAAAAAACGACATTCGTTATGTCTTCCAGTATAAAATTTGCTCTCACATGTAAAAAGTAGTAGCTTTTACATTTTCCAGCGGGAAAGATACTCGATTTTACATTTTACTAAGCAAAACGTATTTTACTCACATGTACTCATGAGTACGGGTAAAACGGTTTTAACTATTCTGTACTCCGGGATCAGGGTTGAGTACAATAAAATTAATTTACATATACATATACTTTGAAAAAAAGTTCAGTATTTTGAACAACTCTGAAGTTTAATTTTCAGCTGCTTTTCGCATGTCTCATTTTGTCCCAGCCTAATGGAAATAATCTGTTTCATTTTGTTCAGTGTGATGAGTTTTCGGTTTTCAACGGAAATGGGTGCCCCTGACTTTGGCGATTTTCATGTGAATTTTTTGTCACCACAATTCACGTGTTTTGGGAATGATGTGAACATTGCCACGTCATTGTTTCGTGTAGTTGTTTCTTCATATTTGATTGGAAATTTTCAGCTTTTTGAAGAAAAAATTCAACCATTTGTAAATACTACCAACCTTTTCCTTTCAGCTTATTTTAAAAGGCGGTTTTGTAGAACCGGTTTTGTAGTTTTATTCACTGGGTACTATGCAGATCATTTTAAGGTACAGATTTTATATCATCTACCGGACATATCTATGAAAATCAAGTATGGCCTCCACCAAATAACTCAGTTTTCTCATGGAGTTTTTCGGTTCCCGTGGTAGTTCAATCACAGTGGCAAAAGTAAATACTAACACAATTGCTTTATCTCAAATTAACACATGTCCCCTTTTTTGTTAAAGGGGCTAAAGTCACATGCTCAATCATTGTTACGGACTACGGTCGCGTCTACTTTACAAATACAGCCTCCAAATACGCAATGTGCCCTCCACCTCCACGATATAGTTGTTAAAACGTCTTTACGTTTTCCCGATAGATACGTTTCCTCCCGAAAAAAATACCGGTACTCACTTACTCGCGTACTTTCAAAAAGTACGCGAGTACATCAAACGTAATTGTTAAAAAATTTCCGGTGCATAAAAAGTAAACGCCACTCAAACGAATTGAAACGGCTGTAAAAATGGCGGCGGAAATTATGGAAGTTGCGATGGGTAGGGAAAGCGACGGCTCTCGCTTTCACTTTTGCTCATATTTACGTCTTCCTGGGCACAAAATGGAAAAATATCCTTAATATAACGTTTAGTCACCTTTCTGCAGCAAAAAAAGTGAAAAAAAGTACTTTAAGTTTTCTGTACTCTGGGGTGAGTAAATATCAAATTCTTTACGTTTACGTTTACTTTGCAAAAACGTTCAGTACTTATAACAACTCTGCTCCACGAATACGATCCTGGTCGATTTGCACGGCACAGCATCAATTACTCGGGGCACTCGGACACGTGCATTTGGTTTCCAATTTCAAATAGCTCGAAACTAAAGCAATGCGATCCAATCTGATAAATTTTCTCATGATACATACGTTGGTGGGAAATCTCATTCACTCCAATCAGGTTCAGCTCAGGGTGGAGCTAGGGCATTACGACAAATAAAACTTCCCCGAAAAATTCATTTTTTCAAGTTTTTTATTCAAAATTCGTGTTTAATACTCCTTTTCCAAAAAACGCATCATGGCGCATCAATTTTGATGGGACCACAGTTTGGCACGGTGCAAATATTGTACTAAGTCAATCAACTACTATAGTATTGTGCTGATGGGCGCGTGGGCAGTTCGATTGGATATAAGCCAAGGTACCTGTCTCATTTCTTAAGCCACGTAAATGATTCGACTCGTCATCCATACTATATCATTATGCAACCCTACTGTGCCATTATTTGAGCCATAAATATGTAGCAGGGATGTATCCAGGATTTTGAAGCGGGGTGGCCGCTTGTCTACGGACGCCGGCGAACGGGACGGGGGGCTCAGCCCCCCCCCCCTCCCTAAATTTTTGACCTAAATAGTGACTAAATGGTGCCATGGCGCTGGCGCCATTGGTTGGCGCCATTGGCGTTGGCGTTGGCGCCAAAAATAGCTAATGTGTACGTAATATACATACATATAAAGAGATAGGCATAAAATTCAAAGTATTTTACAGTGATTTGCGTGTAAACATGCTGATTTTCAGATAAATAATTATATTTATAATGCCGTACGGCGGAAAAATGCGCGCTCTTGCGCAAAATTTTTACACAATAACTTGGAAATTCGCACCGGAAACTGCATTTTCCTCGAAATTTTCCGGTCTCACCCGGGAACGAGGGGGGGGGGGGCTGCAGCCCCCCGCCCCCCTGGATACGTCCTTGATATATAGTTCATATTTAAGTATCTATTTACATGCCAACAAATGCATGAAGCGCCAAACTGCCGCAGCCGTGGTCCGGTTGCATGCGGCGGCAATTACCTCAGCACACTGTCTCGAACCCGCCCGATCGCCCTCGCTTGAAATGAGTATGAATAGCGCCCGTTAAATGCCATGTTGGGTGCTTATGGCACACTTGGCGGGTGGGAGGGGCCGCCTGGGCACAGGTAGACTTGTTTGACTACTTGGGTCAGGTTTTGTCAATTTCACTGTTTGTGTTTTCTGTGTTCTAAGGTTTGATTTTGATTTATCCTTGAAAGTATGTTATCGGTGCTTGTTCATTTGGTTGTCTGTGGTTGTTGCTGCGGTTGTTTTTGTGTTGTTGTTTTTTTAGGGGGGGGGGGTTTCCAATGCACAGTTGTTAAAATGTATTTACATTTACTCGAGTACTTTGTGAATGCATAATTTACTCACATGTACTTTTGAAAAGTACACGTGTATAGAAAATGTATTTTTTGTTGTTAAAATCGCAATTTTTTGTTTGTAAAATAAGAAAACCTTGAACAAATCATACCATTTTTCCAAAAAATTCAAAATAATCACTCAAAAATGAGATCTATTATGTCTTCCAGTGTAAAAATCACTCTCACATGTGAAAGTAGTAGCTTTTACATTTTCCATGATAAAAGTACCCTCTTTTACATATTTTTTGAAGAAAAGTACCTATTTTTACATTTTCGGAGGTAAAAAGTACTCAATTTTACATTTTCATGAAAAAAGGCAATTAATACATGTACTCATTGAGTAAAGATAAAAAAGTATTTTACATTTTCTGTATTCGGGGGTGAGTAAAAAGTATTTTACATATAAATACATATACTTTGGAAAAAGTTCAGTATTTATAACAACTCTGGTTCAATGGCGATTGCACTAAACGGTTTCTGAACTCTCGCACAGCTGCACAAAGGGTTTCACGCATTTTTCCGCGCTCACACGGAGCGCATGCGCACAGCGTATGTATGCTTGAAAGAATGGCAGACTGATTTCAATTGCAGTGTCTACAGTTTGAATGGGTAATATGAGACAATTAAAGTTTTATGTTTAGCTATAACTGGCAACACTGTAACTGGCGACTCTCACTTCAAAAGCATTGAATTTAACACCTTCACTTCATATGTAGAAAATTTACTGCCTACCTATTGGTCTGTTGATAAAGTTTTTGCCGTTTCCAAATTGTCTCCCATGGATATCAACAGGTATTACCGCTTCACGTAAAATTCAAACATGTAATTTTGCATAAAAGTGGACAAAGTACTGCTAATCCATCTCGTAATTGTGACCAAAACTCAACATGCGTGGTCCATTGTTTCCGGAGATATCGATTTTTCAGTGAAATTTCTATGTAAAATCAGTTGGAAACATTTAGTTGGAAGCCTGTATCATTCACTTTTATATAGGTAATCGATTTCGAGGTAAAAGTGCATACCTGAATTTCACTACGCTCGTCCATGACAATCCCATGGGAAACGGTCCGGAAACGGCAAAAATTTTTCCCAACAGACGAATATTATCGTCTTCCAGAAGAGCTTCCATCATGAATCAACGTGCTTCCAAATTATCGATCTCATTGATTGGTTTATCTATGTCGTATGTTATAACTAATTATTTCTTTAATTTCTGCTTTCTGGTCATATTTTCATGCGACTTAAAAAACACAACAACATTCATTATATTACCATATATGTAGCATAATAGGTTTTAACACGTTTTTAACAATCATTCATTTTAACAAGCATCGAAACCATTTATTTTACTACAGCAAAAATTTTAGTACTTATTCATTATTATTTATTTTCGAATGTTTTGGCACAAGCGCGCAATTTGACATACAAATTTATCATTGGTGGTTGTTTTCATTGCTTTTGTGGCATTTTTAGTTGTAAAACCTTCCATTTTTCCATGATAGTGTGTAATATCAACCATGATATTTACGTTAGTGTAGTAATTAGGGATGGCCGATTAACATTTTTTAAACATCAGCCAACATTTTAGTACTTATGCAATAGATATTTAGCAATTTTTGCGCGCAAGCATGCAATTTCATATTACCGTATTTCCTCGAAATACCCCCCCCCCCCCTCCCGGAGGGTGATTGTTTCAGAGTGAGAATTTTGAGGGGGGGGGTATTTCGAAGGGGGCTTATTATTTTGCCAGAAATTTTTTGAACTTCCATTACTTATTTGTTATTTGTAACGTACACAGACGTAGAAAAATGCAACAAAAAGCACCACGTATTTATAAGAGTCTATAGACTTATGTAGATAGTCTATAGACTTATGTAGAGTCTATAGACTTATCTACGTATGTAGATAGTATTATACATAAAATACCCTGTTCTTACGTATCACAGACATTGTTTTTAACGTGTGTTCTGCATTACACGATCACAAACCGCAGCTTTTGTCATTTACGTTCTCTTTACACTCAATTTTGGGGTGGGGGTATTTCGAGGCGGGGCTAATAAATTCATAGTGCCCATTTTGAGGGGGGGAGGTATTTCGTGAGGGGTTTTTTTCGAGGAAATGTCGTACATTACTAATGGTGGTGGTTTTCATTGGTAGAACTCAACCGTTTTATTGAGTCAACCGTTGTATTGAGTTTGATGATAAAACGTTGAATTTTGGCTTCAGCATTCTCTCTGATGGGATACGGTATTTAGATTGCTGTGCAGCAGTACAGTCTTGTAGCAGTACATCAACAATTTTTACGTCTTCGTCAATTTTTACGCTTTATTTTATGTTTTCCTACGTACCGTATTTCCTCGAAATACCCCCTCCCCTCGAAATACCCCCTCCCCTCGAAAGTTCCCCCTCGAAATACCCCCCTCAAAATGAATTTATGACCCCCCCCCCCCCCAAATAAAGTGTAAAGAGAACGTAAATGAAAAAGCTGCGGTTTTTGATCTGTATAATGCAGAACACATGTAAAAAACAACCACTGTGTTACGTTTGAACAGGTTTTATATCATCGAAATAGACCGGTGGAAAATTTAAATGGGATTTTTTTAAACTATGTTTTAAAAATCCCACGTGCAAGCTGTCAGGCTGTAATTTTGCGTGAGGGTGCCCCCAAGTGTTTACTATATATATATATATATATATATATATACCCACGGGGGCACCTCCCTCAGCCCTTCATTTGTGCTGAAATTAAATTTTTCACTTTTTTTCTGGAAAATATAAATGGGAAATCAATACAAATTTTTGTTCCCGATGAAATTAAAGTTTTTGATACATTTTTTTCCGGACATTTGAGACCAAAAAGTTTTTTTTGACATTTGTAGATTGTAAGTTTGTGCAACTTTTCTACCCCCTCGGCCCCCAGAAGCCGCACACAATGATGGCATTGTTGATCAAAGTTTAAAAAAAATTTGATCAAAACATAGGTTGGAAAAACTGTTTCATCTATTGTCCCAGGACCTTTATGCAGCACATGGTGACCAGAATTGCCTTCCTCAGTGCCATTTGCTACAAATGGCTGGTCTTGGGCCACGGTTTTGCACTAAGTATGTTTTTATGGCCCCCAGTGAAAATGCCAGCGAAAATATGTGTGACAGCGTGTCCGACGCCTGAAACGTTGGGTATTACGTTTACATTTACGTCTTCCAAAGTAGGTAAGTGGACATATTTTAACACCTCTGTTGTGGGGTATAGAACGGAGTCTGAAATTTCTGTCTTATTTACGTGCCCTGCGCACAGTCAGCGCGTCGCACATAAATTTGCAGAATAAATAAAGTTATTGAAAAACATATTTTTTTCAGAATTTTCGATACTTTCTCATCATGAACTGTGAATACCTATGAATACCTATTTCTGTTCCAGTCAATATAAAGGGCCAAAATTCCATGCACTAGAGCATAGCACTGCCCAGTGTCACATTTGCATGTGATCCACGTTTTTCGATCCCTTTGTGTTTACTTAGATAAATATATTCATATGCATATCGGTATTTTTCAACCCTTCCAACTTTGCTTGTTTTGTCCGGTTGCCAGTCGTTCACTTTTGTCGTAATCAAAATTTTAACTACCGTATTTGCTTGAATAATTCCCGCTCTTGAATAACCCCCCTCCCGCTGTAACACGAGTGAGGAAAAATAACCCCCCTTGAATAATTCCCCCTTTTTCTGGCACCTCTTTTCTTTGGCTGGCACCCTTAGCTGTGGGTTGGCGACGCAATCGTCTGACTGAACGAATTGTTTATCCCAATTATCAATCCATCATTAAAATGGTTAAAAGCGCTGCACAACGACCAATCTATCACTTGCGTCGTTTACAGCTTAAGGAAACAAGATATTTATATTTAATTATGTGCGATAAACGTGGTAAAAGTACCTAGTGGCAGTTAGATGCAAATGTTCCAGCAATGGTGTTTTGTGCATATTTGTTAATTCATCATGCATTTTTGCAATGCTGGCTCACTGAGTTTCGAGTGGACCCTTTGTTTAACTCCATTGCATTGGTGTTTGAACGAAGGTGCAAAAATGCACACCATATTTTTTCTAATAGAACGGCATACTTCAATAAAAGGCTACCTCCAAGAAAACAGCAGGTTTTGGCACATTTTTGCACTGACAGAAAAATAAAACGGCACCTTCCAATTGAACAGCATGTAGAAATTCTGTTGGAATAGAAAATAACGAATGGATGGTGAGAACTTTTTGAGCCTTCAAATTGATCTTAAATCTCAAATAGGTGCTCTGGTTTAAAATATCGCTCACTTTTCATTAAAAATGAACTGATAAATAATATGTTCAAATGAAAGATGAGTAAAAAATTGGTGGAAAAAATATCACCCGAAAAGTCTCCAATAGAACGGCAGGTAAAAAAAATGACGAAAAAAATATAATGGCAGTGCAATTCTTTTTTCGTCATTTTTTGGCACTCTTCTATTAGAGGAAATACGGTAAATTAGGTACCTTACCTAACAAGTGAAGCACGCTACTGGGCTACCTGCATAGTAGTTTTGCCGACACTAAATATTTCGTGCCGTATAATTTATTGGAAGAAGTGGTAAAAGAATTTGCATAATTACATGCAAAAACTTTTTCACAGCGGCTATTGGAATCCGTATAGGTACCTATTTGTTTTATTCACCATATCTCTTACCTGCTTGTTTTCATACATTGTTTGGCATGTATGTTGTGCTTATTTTCTGCAAACTACCCATGTAAACTGGTGGCAAATATAAATGGGAAATCAGGTACCTCATTTTTCATAACTATCTCACAGGGAAACGTGCAGCCCAATATGGCTGCCATTTGATGTGGGGCTGCCCACAACATTTGCCTACATATATGCCAAGTGGCACCCCCTGGCACCCCCCTGTTCTGCTGCTACAGATTGATGAATGTTTTTTTCCAATTTTTTCCCTGGCAAATATAAATGGGAATTTTCAAAAACACACAAAATACAGCTGCAGTAAAGTGCACAGCCGATTTTTTTGTGTGCTGCCAACACAAGCAATGAATGCACTTGTGTTGGGTCCTTTTCAAAAAAACAAACAATTACTTATAGCTTTCCCACAGCCATATTTTGACTGCTGGTAAGTTGGGAGTATAATTTGGCCCCTGGTCCACTCACACCCACAAAACTTGCCCCCAGAAAGCAGGCATGGACCACAAAAACATGACAACAATGATTTTAAACTTTGTGATTATCAAAATTCTAGTTGTGATTGAAAAACTGTGATTTTCAATTTTCTGGGCATGACCTCTTCATTTGTTTATCCCAGTCACACTAGATACAGGGCACATTGCAAATTGGCCCCTATAGGTTTTTATCAAATAATTAGTGTCCACATTGGATGGGCACAAGTATTTTGTCATTTGCGTCAAGACACTGCAGGCGCCAGACACGCTGTCAGGCGAGTGCCCCCTCTACGCAGGGCCATTTTTATCATTGGCTATAAAAAATACTTGAATGCAAAAATGGAGCCCAGGAGCAGCCATATGTTGCCCCTGACACCAAACAAGCCAATTCTGGCCCCCATGTGCTCCATGAATAGCTTGGGATAGTGGATTGTTCACTTTTTCAAACCTACGTTTTTCTCCAAAAAAAAATTCATGTTTGATCAACAACGCCACCATTGTGTGGGGCTTCCGGGGGTTCTGACTGGGTAGAAAAGTTGCACATGATTACAATCTACCAATGTCAAAAAAACTTTTTGGTCTCAAATGTCCAGAAAAAAATTTATCAATAATTTTTGTTTCATCAGGAACAAAAATTCGTATGGAAGTTCCATTTATATTTGCCAGAAAAAAAACATGAAAAAAATTTTTTCTGCATCAAGGGTGGCCTGAGGGGGGTGTCCCATAGGGTATATATAGTAAATACTTGGGGGCACCCTCACACAAGACGAAAGCCTAACAGCTTGCATGTGGGATTTGTAAAATACAATTAAGTGATTTTCCCGTTCATATTTTCCACCAGTTTAAGTAGCTAAGCTAATTCATGTATGCAATATATACGCCGGTTTTAGTGTATGAATTCACATGCTTCTGAAGTATAAAGTATTACTGAAAACGTACGCATTTGAAAGCTTCCCTTTTCTGCTGCTTTAACCCTCAAGTCACTTTAAAATATCGTATATCATCGAATTAACCCCAACCCACTGAATACCCACCCCCTTTGCAATTATAGTGAGCATATAAATGATTAAAACTGCATCTTGTGGGTATACATTCAAAAGTGACAGAACCTACACGTAAAAAAAACAAGCAAAGCTGTGCCCGGACTGGGCTGATTCATTGTATAAATATGAATAGTTTTATACGAATTCAACATAGCTGAATGGTTTTGTGTGAATATGACTGGGTAGTGTTGAAAATAATTGTTCATGTATCAATACAGTAAGGCATTAAATTGGTGATTGACTTTCATGAAAATTCTGACAAACGATTTGCTATCTATCCAGCTCCAGGAGGGTCAAAACCCCTGAATAAACCGCCACACAGCACCAGGGGTCTCCAATGGGGTGGGGGGGGCTTGGGGGAATAACCCTAGCAATTTTTCTCCACTTTCTTCTTTCTACACCTTGAAAAAGCCTATATATCGAACCCCCGCAACCCCCGCAATACCCCCCACCATTTTTTTCAGCTATCTGTCCCTCCGGAGGAGCGATTTGCTATCTATCCAACTCCCCGAGGGTCAAAATCTAGGAGACCCCTGCGAAACAACCACGCTGTATAATTTTGGACCAGTCATATATTTACTTTATTCTGATATCTAATATCCGAATTATAGACTCCATTCACTAATTGCTGTTTTGATTCACTCAGATAATTTTTAGCGAAATTTGAAGACATGTGCCTTTTTCCATCCCGTGTCAGCTTGCATCGTTATAAATATGCGCCCCGCGTTAAGGGTGGCCCGCGCGTTACCTAGGACAGTTCCAAGGGGCGGATGTTATCGAAATACTACTCTGTGTACTGTACACTCGCCGCACTTTATTCGCTATTTATCCAAATCGGTTTGATTTTGTAAAAATCGCTTTTAATATTTAGAAAACACCGGGCCGTTACCATTCTTCTCCGACATTATACCGTATTACCTCGAAATACCCCCATGGGGGTTTATTATTTCGCCAGCGAAATTTGAGGGGGGGCTTATTTGAGGGGGGTTTATTATTTCGTCAGAAATTTTCGTAAGGATCGTAGTAAAAAGTAGGCATTTTCGTAGCCAAAACAGGTAATAAATGTGTCCAAACAGGATATATTTGGACATAAAAACATAGATTTAGCTACACAAACTGGTCTATGTGTAGCTGCAATAAAAATTAGCAGAAATAAATACACCATGTACATTGCATACATGATGTACATCATTCCGGGGGGGGTATTTCGGGGCGGGGAGTATTTTTTTCCCAGCCCATTTTGAGGGGGGGGGGGTAATTCGAGGTAATACGGCTATAATAGGTAATAGTCTATGGCGCACCGCACACTGAAATTTTGCGTTCAGCGTTCGAACGTTTTTGCTCGCTGAACTACAAACGCTGAAATCAAAATCTACTGAACAATGCGTTTTTGAAGCGTAAAAATGCGGCTCGCATGCCAATTACGCGAATATTGCTAATTCCGAATTGTTTTACGCTTCAAAAATGTTAGGTTCTTGAGATTTTGATTTCAGAATTTGTAGTTCAGCGTGCAAAAACGTTCGAACGCTGAACGCAAAATTTCAGTGTGCGGTGCGGCAATCAGTTTAAAGAATGTTTGTGAATGCAGTCCCTGTTCATGTAGTTTTCCCTTTGTCTATCCGGTACTTCATAAGTGTAATGAGATTATTTATCTTTTGTACCGTGCTGGTTTTGTATGGCGCTATTTTTCACTGGCGCCAATTTCAACGTCCGGGCGCCATTTTTTGGATGGCGTCAAGATGCCGCGATGAGAGTTTATCTATTTTCAAATGATGTTCATAAATTAAAGTAATATGAAAAGATTTATTTGCTGGTGACGAGCGTTGTCGTGTTCAAGTGCCTCATATGCTGAGTGATATTTTTTTACAGTATTTAGCCCAGGTAGTTTTGTATTTTTACTGGCATTGCATTTAATGTTCATTGTTTTTATTCCACATAAACTGCAAATCTTCAAATATGCCCCCACAATGAGATTGACACCACTGGGATGTATCCATAACTTGTGTACAAATTGACGATAGTTTGTTTTCATCAGTTTTGTGACACATTAGTGTCAAAACTTCTATGTCTGCATGCTAGCGTGAATGATGAGTGATATAGTACTGTGGCTTACTCCGGCGAAAAAATGAACCCCCTCGAATAAACACCATTGTATTAACGTCGCTCAAAATTTGCTGGTGAAATAGTAAACTCCGTATATTTATTTCGAGGAAATACGGTCAGTTATTCTGGCGTTTTTCACGTTTCTATTAGGCGGGACAGATTGTCATATATACTGCATGCGGTAGCCTTGCAATGATTATGCAGCGGCTTCGCAATTGCATTCCATGCGTATAGGAATCTAGCTGCGGTAAACACAAATATGCAACCAGCTATGCTCTGGTCCATGTGATTTTTAGGTGCACTTACTAAGTTTTTCTCTGCTCACCTTCCTTCGATTCATGCTATGGCAAAAAAGTCTTCAGAACATTGATTATTAAATAAATACATGCATATACACTTGAACACCATGTATGCTTACAGCAATATGGATGGGCGATAGGTAAATTGGATAATAAACAGGGTGCACGCCAGGTCCGCCACCCAAATTCTGAGTCGGTGCCAGACGCCATTTCTCCAGTTGTAGTGGGGGGATTTATTCGAAATTTTGTGGGCATATACTCGAAACCCACCCACTACTATACACGGGCTGGGGAAGGTCGGCGACCCACCTGAGTGTGGGTCGCCGACCTTCCCCAGCCCGTATATAGTAGTGGGTGGGTTTCGAGTATATGCCCTCAAAATTTCGAATAAATCCCCCCACTACAACTGGAGATATGGCGTCCGGCACCGACTCAGAATTTGGGTGGCGGACCTGGCGTGCACCCTGTTTATTTGAGATAATATGAAAACATCTGGTCTGCAGTTGATTATTTTCACTTTTTACTTCTGAACATTTTGAAAGTCAAGAACACATAGGTACCTAAAAAATACCTATATTCATAATAAGGAATTGGAAATTATAATGTGCAATGCATGAAGACTTGCATAACTGAAACTCGATAATAAAGAGTATAATTAATTGACCGGCAGTTGTTGTTGCACGGATGATTAAATATAATAAACGTTCGCCATAACGCACTCTTAAATACAATATGATATGTAGTGAGCTATGGGCAAATTAACATACCGTATTACCTCGAAATACCCCCAGGGCGTTTATTATTTCGCCAGCAAAATTTGAGGGGGATAATCCGAGGGGGGGTTTATTCGAGGGGGGTCTATTATTTCGCCAGAAATTATCGGAAATTCCCCATACGCAGACGTAGAAAAATCGAACAATCACATAGATTTATATGTGTTTATAGGCATATATTACTGTATATACACAAAAACCCTTCCCTAACGTCACTTAATCATCAGTTTTAACGTGTGTTCTGCATTGTACAGATCACAAACTGCGGTATTTGTCATGTACGTTCACGTTACACTCAATTTTAGGGGGGGTATTTTGAGGGGGGTTTATTAAAGGGGGGGATAATTCGAGGTAATACGGTAAGTACAAACGTGAGATATCGCATGTTTGACTGACCAATGTGGAATCATACATACCAAATAACTGTCATTTTCAAGTGAAGACCACCCCCTTTGAGTCTGGTCTCCTGTTTTTTCAAGTCTCTAAAGGAAATTTGTTTCTGAAAGGGATGTTGGTCAATGGACCAGCGGCAGGTTTCACGGCTCACCAGTCACTTTATTTTTACCCCTTTAACGGAAGGCACATCGATCAAATACGAGACAGGGTGCCTAGCTGCTAGGTAGCGTTTTGATATTTCCGCGCTAAAAATAACACTCAATATATTTACTTAGCGTTCCACGCGTTCCTTTAATAATAAAATATGACATAAATTTTGCCCCTGTGCCGGTGCACATGTAGACCCGGTGCACATGTAAACAGGGTGCACCTGTAGGCCCGTTTTCCAACATTTTTCCATCACACTGATATATTATAAGTAAATTTTCCCAATTAAGTTTACTTGTACTGTCAATTCTTTATAAAATACAAATGAATGGCATGCCTGTCACTCTATGTGTACTTATATAAACATACATATCAGCGATCTTTGGCACCAACACCAATGGCGGCAGCAACCATGACACCATTCCGTCACCATGTAGGTACAATTTCAGGAGGGGGCTGAGCGCTGAGCTCTCCCCCATTCACAGGGCTGGTTAAACAAACAGCCACCCCTTCAAAAATCCTGGATATGTACTTGCCCCTTGATCACCGGGTTAAGATGTGCACTGGGTTTAAATGTGCACTGGGTTTTGGTATAAATTTCCAACCTTCCATTTTCATGATTGAACAGCATAGCTGTCAGAGTTACCAAATTTTCAAAAATGAAGTATGCACAAATGTAGATTGAAAAGTATTTTGAACTTGTTTACCAACAAAGACTTAAAAGCATATGTAATTTTATTGCCAGGGAACATATCAGATAAATTTTAAGTTCTTTTAAGTTTTGTAAAAGTGTATTGCAGGCATGCAGAGATGATATTTTTGGTTTTTACAGGATGAAACGAATTTGATGATTGTTATTTATACCGCTTCTCCTTGTGAACTATTAAGTTACAATTATTAAGTTAGTTCACTGAGCTTATCTTGTTCAGAGAAAGTTGTACCCAACCAGTTGAACTTTGCCATAAAGTTGTGCGATTTTGGTCAGTTTCAAATGTCCATTTTAGTGTTTGCAGTGTAATAAAATCCGCCAAACAGTACTGATTTGAAAGTTGTCATGTTTAGCTTTGAATATGCTCAATAATGTCTAAACGCGTCCAAATGGCAGTCCGGAAATGCACACACAGAAGTGTGGCAGTGCTTTTACTGTGCCCGTTAAGGTGCTGCTAACTGGAATAATGTGAAGTTTCATGCCGCCTGGCATCAACTGGCCTGCTATTTCAACCAAGCTTGTTTTCGACAAAGTTTATGTTGTCTTTAGGCTCGCATTTTATCTGCATGAACACACCAGCAGCTATTGAAGTTTTATTTGTAGTTATGTTGTGTCGTTGCATACCGGAACTAGCATACTTATTACTTACGACACATGAAAACAGTAACCTACGGCCAGATTCTTTTTTATTATTCATATGGATATTGTCCACTACCCCATTGTGAAGAAAAGTGATAATTAAAAACTTTTTATTTACGTTTCATCTTTGTGTATTCTGCGTTTTTAATAAACGTTGATTAACTTCGGCTGCAGGGAAACAACTACCGTAAAATGCTTAATTTTCGCCGTCGATGCTTAGCCATCAGTACCTTTAAAACATCGCTTTCAGTGACTCCCAACTGCGTGCAAATGTCAAATTACTGCCGTTCAGCGGCATTTAAAGTCAATAGCAGTGAAAATGTGAATGTTGACAGCCAGCATTCGACTGCTGCCGTTCAGGTGGCAATTTACCTAACATTTTTAGTCGAGGCTTGATTCCGGGAAATAACTGACTGAGATCAGACCAATTCTTTTAGAACATTGCGTAACATGTAGGGGTGCACATTTTAGGGTTATTTACTACAGAGTACAGTGTGATTGGCCTAATTGTAAGTAGACACGAGTGATTGGAACAAAAGTGTTTGTACAATTTTAGTTGGCAACATCGGTAAAATGTATGTTCAGAAAATGTTGCAATGTTATCATTGTCAATCAGTCGTGTCTGTCCGCAGTTGGGTTTATGTGATTTACCATATTTCCTCGAAATACCCCCTCCCCCTAGTTTAATATCTTAACATGTATTCACTTAGTTCAAAGGAAATTATTTGTTAAAAAGATAGTGTAAACTCAAATTCATGAATGTAACATTTGAATTTCTGAACAGTGAACATGTTTCAAACCACAGTTGTAAAGATGTATTTACATTTACTTGAAAAATACATCTACTCGAATACTGGGTAAATACATATACATATACTTTTTTAAGTACCTGTACTTACCTGTACTATTGAAAAGTACAAATGTACAGAAAATGTATTTTTTGTTTCTAAAATAAAGAAACTTGAAGAAATCATATCATTTTCCCATAACAAATACTAAATACCTAATCATTAAAAATGACATCTGTTATCTCTTGCAATGTAAATAAAAATCGCTCTCACGTGTAATAAGTAGTAGCTTTTACATTTTCCACGAAAAAAGTACCCACTTTTACATATTCCATGAAGAAAAGTAGTCACTTTTACATTTTCCTGGGGTAAAGTACTCGATTTTACATTTTCCTGGAAAAATAGTATTTTACTCCCATGTACTCATGAGTACGGGTATTTTACATTTTCTGTACTCAAGGGTGAGTGAAAAAAGTATTTTACATATTAATATACTTTGAAATTGATCAGTAATATGACCAACTCTGTTTCAAACAAGGAAAATTCTAGAAATTATGCATCTTTATATGACCTTTCACCTGGTCAAAATGAACTTGAGAAATCAGTTCCAGTATCATTTTTCACCTCATGTCACATTTTTTGTACTTGACGAAAACAGTTTATACTATGCTGCTAGCGAAATAAGAGACCCCCATCGGTGTATTTCGAGGAAATACGGTAATATTAATCACATTAGAGTACATCAGCAGACATGTCAGATCGTGTTTCATAATGCTAATATTCCTCTGCATTTATCAATAAATGAATACTGACTCTTTTACGATAGCTCGTTTCCCGATGTCCAAATGAAAATTTAGTTGACGGCAGTCGTTTATTAGAATATCGGTCTGCTCCGATCAACATAAATAGGTAAACATCCAATAATAGGCACAGTTGGCAGCATGCCTAGAAGAAATGCACAAAAAATTGGTCAAACATGCCAATCCTATTTATACCTATTTCATAGGCCAGTTTCACAAATTGAGAAGTTAAAAGTAAAATGGCAAATGCGACGTGAAATGGGAAGTGAGAAGTGAATTGAGAAGGAAATTGGCAAAAGCGAAATGAAATTACTTTTATTTTTATTTTTTACTTCGCTTTTGCCAATTTTCTTCTCAGTCCACTTCTCATTTGCCATTCCACTTCTCGCTTCTCAATTTGCTGAACTGGCACCTGGTCATTTTGTATTTGGCCTAGTTTACCATTTTGTCACATTCCAATTTGAAATGAATTGCTTTGTTGTCCACTGTTGGTTCAATGTTGATGTTTGTGATTGTGTGGTCAGTGGTGGGTATTTTCCTCCCTAGCTAGTTTATGAAAGTCAGGTTGGCTAGTTGGATGAATGTTGTGTTGTGTTGTGGCTAGGGTTCAAACGGGATCCCGATCCCGATCCCGGATCCCGTGAAAATCCGGGATTTACCAGTCCCGATCCCGATCCCGAAACCCCCATCCCGATCCCGAAATCTAAAAATACCAATCCCGATCCCGAAAATTTTCAAATCCCGATCCCGAGAAACTCCCAAGTCCGGGATCCCGATCCCGGAAAAATTAGTGAAATTATAAAACGTGAAATAATGACGTTTTTGCATGCAAAAAAGTGGATGCAAACCCCCAGTGTCAATTTTATGCCACTTTTCTGGCATCCAACAGTGTATGAGACCTTTATGAACAACTGTGAATGGCAGAAAAATGGCCAAAATCTCTATCCCTAGAACCCAATCCCGATCCCGGAAAAATGCCAATCCCAATCCCGATCCCGATCCCGTGACCCCAATCCCGGCCAATCCCGATCCCGAAATCTCAAAAAACCAATCCCGATCCCGAAACCCCAATCCCGATCCCGATCCCGAAATCTCAAAAAGTGAATCCCGATCCCGATCCCGAAAAGTCAATCCCGTTTGAACCCTAGTTGTGGCTGCTTTCTCTTGTGTTTGAGAGCTGGAGTAGTTGGCTTGGTTTGAGACTTCAGTTCATTTCAGCCCAAGCCCCACAGTGATCTGTGTTTGTCTGATTCAACCATACATGTGTTAAACTTGTAAACACCTTCCGGGTCAGGTCCGGCACCCTGTTTTTGATGTCACTTCGGGTGCCCGAACTTTCACTGTGGGTGGAGTAGGAAGATGAAAACGCGTGTGTATATACCTGTAACCCCCCTATACGTCGCAGCAATGGGGGAGGCCACGGCGATTCACTACAGGGTGGGTCGCTGCATAAATATGCAAAGTTTTTTTGGCTTTTTCAGTGTCCCGCACAGATCCGGCACCCGCTTGATTTTTTGACACTGCGGATGCTGTACCTCCAACTGTGGGGATGGTAGACAGCTGAAGTTTTGGGCGAGTGTAGATAACACCCAACCCTACTATACCTCAGCAGGGCGACCTTTGGCGACTCACTACAGTACCGGCCAATTTCGTTCAATAAAATAGAATGTTCCAGTTCCGGTCCGGCAACCATTTGTGTTTAAAAAAGTTCAAACAACACCCATGAAGTGAATTTTTTGGAGGATCAATTGGTATGCATCAGGGTCTCCAAATCGCTCAGCTATCTATCCATTTTTAGCGATTTTTCCAGACCAGTGCGGTGTGGTACACCCGCACTGCTCCTTAACATGTCACACAAAAAAATTAACTTTAACAACTTTTTTGTCAGAGACCTGAAAAGTTGATTTATGGTGACTTACAGGAGATGGTTACATGTTTAATTTTGTGTAAAAAACATACCCTCTAAAATGCTTCCCTTGTCAAATTTACTTTGGGCAAATTTGAAAGTTATGTTTTTGCCACATTTTGTTCCCACGATGACGTCATTATGTTGTCATTAAATGTACCCCAAGTAAATTTGGTAAACGAGGTGTTTGAGAGGTTATGTTGTTTACACAACATTAAACCTTGAAGCCTCCCCTACAAGTCACCATAAATAAACTTTTCAAGTATCTAGCAAAAAAGTTACTAAAAGTCAATTTTTGTGTGACACTTTTGTGAGGGTGGTGGGTGTACCACAAAGTTCCTCAGTTCCTAGCCAAAAAAAATACACATCAACTGGAGTTGAAACATGAAGGTTTTCTTCCATATTTGGATGGGAATTGTGGCCATGGGCTAGGGATCAGGATCGGAATTGTGGCCATGGGCTATGGATCAGGATCAGAATTGTGGCCATGGGGTTGTGATGGGGATTGGAATTGAGACTGATGGGTTGGGGATAGGGATTAGAATTGTGGCCACAGGATCTGGATTGGAACAATAGCATTTATTAAAAAATTCAAATAGTGAAAATTATCCCACAAAAACGTTAATAAATGTTGAACTAACCATTTTTCTGCTACAAAAGTGCATGGGAAATTTGATTATTGAGAGAAACAAAACGAAATTGAAATGCAGCGAGTGGTATTGTAGTGAGTTGCCAGAGGCCGCCCTGCTGGGTTATAGTAGGGGTGGGTTCTGTCCACACTTCCCCCAAATTGCAGCCCTCAAGTACCCCCACAGCTGGAATCAAGTGGGTGCCAGACCTGTGTGGGACACTGAAAAAGCCAAAAAAAACTTGCATATGGCAACCCAACCTGTATTGAGTCGCTGTGGCCTCCCCCGTTGATGCAGTATAGAGCGGGGTTTTAACTATATACCCACGCATTTTCAGCTGTCTACTTCCCCTACAGCGGGAGTTAGGGCCCAAAAGTGAAATCAAAAATAGGGTGCCGGACCTGACCAGGAAGGTGTTTAGATAAATATAAATACATCATATGGTAGTTATCTACTTAAACTGAAGCTAGAATATGCATTAGCTCTTATGTACTTATTCACTACTGCTTATATACTGCCACACATAGTTGCCCACCTACTTACTAAAAATTACTAAATAATGTTTATATTATGACAAATATATATCACTGTTCTTTTCATTGCCAAGATGGCAACAGCTGAATGGAAGAAAAACAATAGTGTGCCTGTGCATGCCTCTAATAATAGGTATACTCGGCTGACCGCATGCTATGCACTTTTCTGAAGGAAACACTCCATCATGACATCATCATTAATAAAATAAAATAATTCCAGCAAAAAAAGAAAAATCATTTCGGGGAAAAACATTCCTCATTTGTACGCGACTCCGCTTTTGTCTTTTTTTAAATATTTTTTTTATTTTGCGAAAGTGCATACATAAGTATCCAGCTCGCGCGTTATCGACCACGATATAAATAATTTTGGGCGCATACTTTGCGGTCCGCCGAGTATACCCTTTAATAGTAGGTGGATGGCAGTTGTTTTTAGACATTTAAAAAACGATTTTTTTTACTGCATCCTTGAAACAAATTTTTTATACCGCGGGCAAATCTTTTGTGTGTGAGTGTGCAATTCACATACTATTGGTGGTTGTTTTCATTTGTTTTGTGGCATTTTTAGCGTTGACGCTTCACCCCTGCCCTGACACACCACAAACATTAGGCTTCATTTTTGCATGCTAGTGTGTAATACAGTGTAAATATGTAGTACATTTTTGAAAGGTTTAAAAACGTTATTTTTTAAATACGTGGTTGAAAAAAAAGGTTTTCATCCCTAATACCTACTATTGGAGGTAATACGGTATATATTTGCCTAAATGATGTCCATCATAATCATCACTAAATGCTGACGGTGTATATTTTTCAATAATAAAACCTGAATTTTGCATTATTGCATCAAGCGTGTGTGAAGTCGACTCCTGTCCTAACTAAAACCCGTGTAGAGCATTTTTTGGGTGAGTTGCACACATAGCATAAATCGAGGGTGACATTTTAGGGGGGGGGGGGATCGGTCACCAAACTTTGATGTCATCACATTCTGTCGTACATTCGCCGATTTTGATGCCCTTCAAGTATGTTGGGGTTTGGGGTCAGGGCAACGACCGAAAAATTTTTGTTTTCTCGAATAATCCCCCAGTCCAGAGATAAGGGGGGTCTATAAAAACATGGTCATTTTTACATGGCCGATCCGGTCGATCGACTTTGAAGGTTAATAATTCGGCCATTTCTGATCTCCGGCCATTTGAAGGTTAATGACTCGGCCATAACACTTAAAATGATCGGCACGGCCTGTAGATTCCATTTTGTAGGTCGTGTTAGTAATGTCTAAATTCCGTATGCCGATTTTACCGGTTTTTCAACACAAAAAAAAATAAATTTTCTGAACATGCTATCATATACATTAGACAACGAGGATTCATATAAAACAAAAATGAGTTTAATATCTCTTTCCAATCAAAAGTTATGGCGCTTCATACATTTCCCTCCTATCCACATAAATAACCAACCACATACAGAACGATGCATACAAATTCAAAACTTCATATCTCGACCATTTCTCAGCCGATTTTACCCAATGAACAGTTAAAATGATCAGAATGACATGGAGATTTCATTTTTATTTTCATATCATCTGTATATTCCATTATATTTTCCATACATTAAAATAATGCGAACTCTTGCATGAAATTATCATAATGAATAAACTGTGAATAAAAACACAAATAAACTGTGAATAAAAACGATATCTCCATGTTATTCTGATCATTTTAAGATATCATCGGTTAAAATTGGTTAAGAAATGGTCGAAATATGGAGTTTTGAATTTTCTTTATGCAGTTATTTATGTGGATAGGAGGGAAATGTTTGAAGCTCCATAACTTTTGATTGGAAATAGATATTAAACTCATATTTGTTTTATATGAATCCTCGTTGTCTAGTGTATATGATAGCATGTTCAGAAAATTTATTTTTTTTGTGTTGAAAAACCGGGTAAAATCGGCATACGGAATTTAGACATCACTAATACGACCTACAAAATGGAATCTACAGGTAGTGCCGATCATTTTAAGTGTTGAACGGTGCAAATCGGCCCAGAAATGGCCGAGTTAATAACCTTCAAAGTCGATCGACCGGTTCGGCCATGTATAATGACCATGTTTATGGACCCCCCTTATCTCGGGACTAGGGGATTATTCGAGAAAACAAAAAAAGTTGCCCCGACCCCAAACCCCAAAGTACGCCTCGCTTCTACTCGCAGACACATTTTATGGCGTCAACTTGCCAATGTCCACCTGCCATATCCGAAGTACCCGAAAAGACAATTTCTCAATCACAATCACTCGAGCGCGGCCACTTTCCCATTTCCCGTGTTACTTACTGCACGCCCTGTTTTTGCGATGGCGACAAGCGCACAGAAAATGTCAGAGAAATGCAGGGTAGCGGGGTTATTTTCGGAAAGTGAAAGTGTTTTTTGTCATTGCTTCTGTGCACCGATTCCTTTTTCTTTTTTTCTTAAAGTTATTGTTTACGTTTCACCACCCAGATGCAAACTATGGGTTTTTATCAGGGTGCCCTCGCGACCTTCCACAACGTATTTATCTTGTATTTTTATCCCATACTTCAATCCTCATATTTCAGCGCTATCCATCTGATTGGAACTGAACGGGAAAGTTTAATTTATAGTTTGGGGTCCGGCCCTTGGGGGCCGCAGCGCCTGTTGCATCTCACCGAACTAGCTTGCCGCGCGGCACAACATCCCGCGTTTGTTTGAAGTTGTGTGTATGTCCGACGGAAGTACACAAATACACTGATGACGTATTTGTGCACTTACCTACAAAATGAAGCTATGATGCCGCTTCGCCGTGGAGTCATATTCAGTGATGGGATGGCGCCATATCGTACTGGCGCCATTTCAAGGCGCCGAAGGGGCCGCGCCATGACGCTTGGTGCCCTTTTTTCTTTAGCGCTCTTGGCGCCTGGCGCCCTTTTTCCGAACGGCGCCCAATTGTATGCCGTCATTTATTATTTTGAATTTTGGATTTGCTCTACTGGGAAGAAAAGTTGGCCTCACTGTAAATATATAATATGCAAGTATTTGATATAGAAAGATGATGAAAGTTTCAACTGCTAAAGTATGTGTGTTTCAAAAATGCAAGTAAAATGCATGTGTTTCTATGGAGACCCTTTATCTCTGGACTGGGGGATTATTTGTAGGGAATTTTTGTGGTTGTAGCCAAATCCCTAAACCCCAACATACTTGAACATCATAAAAATTGTGCAAAGGTACAAAAATGGGAAGCAATACAAGTGTGGTTGATCTTCAGTCTCCTGTTTCTCTATGGATGAATAATCTCAACGGGCGAGGCCTCCTACGCACAAACGCCCGGCGCGCACAAACGCCCGGCGTGCACAAACGCCCGGCGCGCACAAACGCCCGGCGCGCACAAACAAAAACACACAAATGCCCCGAACACACAAATCTGATGCTCTGTGCGTACCGGTCATTTGTGCGTACCAGTCATTTGTGCGTACCGGGCAGGGGATTTTCACACGCCCCCCCCCCCACTTTGTGTTTGCCCCCCATACATGAGCACCTGGATGCTTCCAAAAAAACTCTGGCGTCATGGCATTTGGGGGAATTTGGCGCTGGCCGCAATTTTTTTAATTACCAGCCGCGAACTGCCGGCATAATGATTGCTTAATTTTGAAATAAAGTATTTGTTTGTCACATGACTTTTCATTTTATTACTCGAAAAAAGCGCCAAAAGTGGTAAAAAGATTGAAAAGTCAAATGAAAAACTTTTTTTAAAGTGTTTTAAGCCCATTTTTGCAGTTAAGTAGACAAAATCCTTCAGTATGAGAATGTTTTACAATCCCAATCCCGAAAATTGCCAATCCCAAGCCCAATCCCGATCCTGAAATGTCAATCCCGATCCCGAAATCTCAAAAGCCAATCCCGATCCCGATCCTGAAAGGTCAATCCCGATCCCGAAATCTCAAAAGCCAATCCCAATTCCGATCCCAAAAAGTCAATCCCGTTTGATTGAACCTAGGAGCCAGCCAGCATACAAGCCCCACCCGCACATATGACCCCGGCGTTTGTGCGTACCGGACTTTCATTTTGTGCGTGCCAGGCGTTTGTGCGCGCCGGGCGTTTGTGCATACAGGTGCGGAGCCATCTCAACTATTCAGCATGGTAGTGTATTACCTTCTTCTCACTATTTTTTTTATTTGGTGTACGAGTGTTCACATCTCTATATCACTAAAAAATGGTAACACTCTTTTTAAAGAGTTCAGTCAGACCAGTAAATAGATGAATATGACTTTATTTCTTTCAGGGCTAGTCTTTGCTCATTGTCTTGTCATTGGTCATGCAGCATGAAAGTGAGGGTAGTGAATGAACAGTGAACCATGCTCACTGTGTTTCGCAGTAAATAATCACATTTTTCACAGTAAATAATCACATAAAAAATAAATGAGGAATGATTACACATCTTTCTTTTTTGGCCTTTGACACCCAGCACTATTTTGCTTCGATGGCGCGCGCCCTATTTCCGTGTCCCCTTGTCTCTGAATGGCGCCTTTTTTTCTGTGTCGCCCTCGGCGCCTGGCGCCCTGTTTCCAAATGCCATGCCTGTTTTCAATTGGTGAATGACGCCCTTTTTTCTGGTGCTTTTCCATCACTAGTCATTTTGCTCTCGATCATATCAAATTTCCCATTGAGTTCGCCCCCGCGGTGTTTCTGCTTAGTGTTTTCTCATGTCTATTCTCATTTATGCTGCGAAGTGAGAAATTGTAAACAAAATTAAAAGCAGAATAAGTATTCGCTGACAGATGATGACATATCTTCACTAATTATGCCTTAGTATCAGTAATATCGTCAGTAATCAGTGATTATCTTCAGTGACTCGATATAGAACTCAAAAGTGTTAGAAAGAAACATTGCACACTGTCAGAGTGAGACGAACTTTGAGAGGAGAGCGTGACTCATCAGTCAAACCCGTTCATGTTGATCCGAATGCACGTTAATTGGATTTGCACAAAAATTAAGCATCACAGGGCCAGCTTTATGAACTGTCAAAGTCCGCATATCGCATTTTGTCGAATGAAACGCGAGTGGCCGCTAGCCATCATCATGTTTAACTTAAAAATATCAGACTCAAACCTTAAATTTTTATCGATGATGCCAGCTCATTCAATTATTAAATAACCCGGGCGCCTGATCAGACCAGAGTTGATAATGGGTATTTACATTTACTCTGATTTACTAAATACTCGTTTACTCGAAAAATACATATACTCGAGTACTGTGTAAATGAAAGTGTTTCTTATGAAAGAAAGTACCGGTACTCGACTTCACGCGTACTTGTTTGAAGCACCCGAGTACAGAAAACGTATTTCGTATAGGTTTTTATGTCAGCTTTTTCAAGGCGCAGAAAGAAAAAAAGGAAGAAAAAGCTAAAAATAAGGAAAAATAGTACAAATTTGTATGTATGTTAGCACATATATAGTCAAGAACAGCTGAAATTTGGCAAAAAAGTAGGAGAACTAGATAATTGGAGGGTGAAAATGAGCACAAAGTATAAAAATTAGTGATTTAGAGTAAAAATTGTGTCAACATTTCTAACGAATACTCACTTTTACGTTTTCTGTAGCCGGAAAAAAGCAATTTCTCACGTTTACTTATCAGTAAAAGTAAAAATTTTCCGTTTTCTGTACTCAGTGGTGAGTAAAAATTAAATACTTCATATTTACGTTCAGTACTTTGAACAAGCCTGGCATGCGAAACTCGAGTGGTCGGTAAAAATGTTTTTTCGATGTAATAAACGAAATTAAATCCAACCATCGTTGAAATTGTGCAATGCGTTCAATGATGGGTATGTTTTCCAGGGAAAAAAACTCTTTGTGTTTTGAGTTTTTCAAAAATGAATACCTATGTTTCAAGTTTTTCACAACAAAAAAACTTGAGTAACTCTGTTTTTATTTATGTGTTCTTGTAAAAACTTGAGTTTCAAGAAAGTTTCTATTACAGCATTTCAAAAAAGTTTCTATTACAGCATTTCAATGTGAAAACAGCAGTTTTCTTATCAAATATTGGTTTTGAGCATGTTTTGACCCCACTTAACATTAGGGTTCAAACGGGACCAGTTTTTCGGACCGGGACCGGGACCAGAAATTTTTCTTATCGGGACCGGGACCGGGACTAGGTGGTCGGGACCGGGACCGGGACCGGGACTGGCATTTTTCAATTGTCGGGACCGGGACCGGGACCGGGACTGGGGCATACGGACCGGGACCAGGATTTGCCGAACCAGGTACCAGGACCACAGCCCCCTTTTGAGCCCTATCGGGACCAATAACCATTTGAATGCTTATTTTCAGAAGTTTCATACGATTTTCACACTTCATTCAATCAAAATTGTCATCAAAAATATAATAAAAGTCACAAAATTCAATTGAGTCACAAAAAAGGACGTAATGCACGAAAATTATGACAGTTAGTATTGATACATAAGCTGGCGCAGTGCTTTCTGAAGGAAAATAAATTTTTCAGCCTTCTCTGATGTCGAACATGAATGAGAATGTTTGGAACTCACAAAAAAAAACGTCAAAAATTCGTTGACGGAATGAGAATGCGCCGACTGGCGCATATTTTTTCGAATTTTACAAGTATATAAAAGGCAAAATTTGGATCCAGTCCGGTCAATGTTTCTTATCGGGACCGCTGAAAAATTCCGGGACCGGGACCGGGACCGGGACTGGGTGGTCGGGACCGGGACCGGGACTGGCCTTTTTCAATTGTCGGGACCAGGACCGGGACTGGGGTGTCGGGACTGGGACCGGGACCGGGACCGCCCCAGTCCCGACTTTTTGCCGAACCATGTACCGGGACCGCGGTCCCGTTTGAACCCTACTTAAGATGTGCATATATTTTCAAGTGTCAAAAACTCCTCAAAAATTTCCACAATGAGCATATCTGCACCACAACATCAGCATAAACAAAATGTCGCACAAATTACAATTTATGAAGTACTCCAAAATTCTTTGATGGATTGTAGTGCACTGTATGGGAGATTACGAAATTGATTTGAACTGCAACTATAGTTGAACATGTACCTATCCATTGAAGCCTTCAGGGTATCTGAACTACTTACCTGTCCCAAAAGCAGGGGTCTCCTAGGGCCCAAATCGGCCAGCTATCTATCTATCCCGGAGGCCGCTCAGCTATATAAATATCTATCCCGGAGGCCGCTCAGCTATCTATCTATCCCGAGGCAAAATTTTTGGCTACTACCCCCAAAGACCCCCCTCCCCTTAATCGCTCAGCTATCTATCTATCTGGAGTCGTTTTTGAGAAATTTTGCCCCAATTTTCGCTCATAATCACTAATTTTCGCACCTTTTTATAGTTGTTCACCTTCAAAATCGTGCTTTCCGGCTATAAACAACGTTATATCCCTATTTTCAGCCATATTATACCTACTTTTGGCTACTTTTAACTGATTATTAGCGATTTTTTCCCCTTTCTGCCTTTTTAACCTTGAAAAAGCCTATATATGCCTATGCCTTTTCTGGGGTTGCACAAGCTGGTAAGCTGCTCACATTAGTGAAAATGTCTGCAAAAATCATCATGGTCACCAGGGGGCAATTCCAACCCCTGTAGAGTCAAAACCAGCAGGAGAGTTAGATGCCATCTTTTAATTTTTTATGTTTGGTTGGACAAATATTCCATCATAAAATTTGGATACATTAAGAACATATTATATGTACATACATGCATGCCTTATGCACATATCGTATGTTTTAGTACAACTGTAGTCATAGTCCTTCAATTGATTTGATGAAAAAACTCTACAAAACAAACTTTTCTGTATTTTCTGTATTTCGTGTTCTCAAAAAAAACTCATTTCAGTTTCGAGTTTTTCAAAATTTGCGAGTTTCTGTGTTCCTGTGTAAAACAACTCAATGAGTTTCTGCGCTCAATTTCGGTGTTTTCGTGAATGCATTTTCGCAATCTAAACATTTGTCTGCTTAAATTGCATTGGAAACACATTCGCGTTTTCTACATTCGCAACAACATTTGATAAAAATATCAACCTCTCAAAAATCGCATGCAATATTTTCCCACATTCGCAGCGTGACTGCGCGTGGACCATGTTCACCAACGGCACAGAATACTCTCATTTACCATCGTGGCCGGGCGACACGCTGGCCACCAGCCCCGAAATGCCCGTGCACGCGGACGTCGCCGACGCGAACGGCACCGAGCCGCTGTACAGGTGCCAGTCCCAGACCCTGTTAAATGCCCTGCAAAATGTCAAATGTCGTGCAAAGTGTCAAAAGTCATGTGAAATGACCTGCAAAATGGCAAAACGGTTGTCATTTTACAGGGCATTTTACATGACTTTTGACATTTTTCAGGGCATTTCACATTACTTTGACACTGTGCATGATATTGTACATTTTACATGACTTTGACACTTTGCATGACATTTGACATTTTACATGGCATTTCACAGGGTCTGGAATTGCCCCCCAGCTCGATGGCCGCGTCGAGCGCCGCGCCCGACATTCTCGTGCGCAGAATGCAACTGCTCAGACTTTTACGCTACAGTCTGGTAAACATCAGCGCCACCCAGCCGAGAGTCTACGCGGAACCGATCTATGGCTATTTCGTGCCGGCTATGCTCGCGCTCGCTACCGCCACCAATTTACTCATTGTCGCCGTGCTGACTAGAAAGGAAATGAGAACATGCACAAATGCGGTGCTTTTGGCCATGTCGCTAGCCGAGTTTTTCACTGGTTTGTTAAACTGGGTGGGCTTTTGAAAGGGAACGGCTTTTTGATTCGTCGGAAAATTGCCTTGCCAGGGTTGCATGCACTTTACTTTGCCAATTACAAAACTACTTGTATTTATGAGTCTTGTTTAAGCCCATCCAGTCGGATGTAATAATTTTGTTTTTGCAAACATGTACCGTATTTCCTCGAATAAATTTCCGGCCCTTGAATTGACATATCTCGAAATAACCACAGGTTAAAGTGAACCCACCCGAATTGAGTGTTTAGGTTTTAATGAGAAGACAGAACGCATGTGAAAAACAATGAATGAATTGTAAATAAATATTATATTAGGTAGTATACATAGTGTCTATATACTTATATTATATTATATAAGGTAGTATACATAGTATTTAAATACCTATGTCTTTAGACGCTTATAAATTACTGTTATATTCAATTTTGACATCTGACATCTTTTTCTCGCTCCGATTACGGCCATTTCTCCAACGCTTTCTCATCACAAGTACACACACAGTAAATACCACCAAAGGTACCTACTCCTTTCAGGTGCGAGCAGTCTTCCCTGGTTCATTACATACTACACTTTCGGCTTGTCGCACCACACCGACACGGACATTGGGCAGTTCTGGTGCCCTTGGCATCGAGTATTTTCGCAATCGCTGCCCTCCGTGTTTCATAATATGGCCATTTGGTTCACGGTTAGAAGCCCTGGCGCTTTGTTTTTTAAAGTGTCAGTTTTTTTGACACTGCTTTCGACTAGAGTTGTTAAAATACCGGTATTTTTGGAAAGTGTAAGTGTAAATACACTTTCCAAATTTTGAGTATGGATACTGTAAGCGTAAGGTATTTTTAAAATACCTAGGAAAGTGTAAAAAAAAGTGTAAGTGTAAAAAAAAATTTTAGAAAGAGCTCTCACTGTTGAGCATCAGAAATCAATTTATTTATCATTTTCATGCATTATTTCACATTTTACTGCTGTATGAACAGCCGTTTCAGACTGTAACAAATTTAGTGGTATGAAGTTGCGTGATGATGGGCCCACACACGCTAGTTGACATCAACACCAAATGTCAACTGGTGCCGATCCCGATTCAAAGCTTGCTGACGAGTGAACGAACGACGTCCAAATGCAATCTTTGAATTAGGAACGGAACCAGTTGACATTAGGTGTCGATGTCACCTAGCGTGTGTGGGGCAAATGGCACATTTTCAGTGTTGATTTTTTACTGATTAAGCAATGTGATACACACTGTTTAAATAAAATACAAGAATGGACATAAAGCAATAATGTCAATGCAAAAGCCAGTGTCCAGCAGGTGAATTTCCATTGATCTTGTCCTTTTTACAAAGTATGATGAAACTGTAGAATACCATGAGTACTGATGAAAGGTTGGAGCTGGTGCACGTTTGTACATTTGCCATATTTTCTACATTCAATGCATAACTGCATGTGTGCACTGTGCAGTTATTTTTTGTACATGACCCTGTTTTATGCTTCCTCAAATGCTTAGAACAGGGCCATCTGAAAGAAAAAAATACACTTTCTGTATCCGGGTATTTTGCCCAGGAAAGTGTAAAAAAGTGTACTGGGGTTTTTTTTGAAAGTGTAAGTGTAAGGGTAAATATAAATACCCATTTACCCGGACAAAACCATGTTTTAAAAAGCCCACATGCAAGCTGTCAGGCTGTCATCTTGTGTGAGGGTGCCCCCAAGTATCTACTATATATACCCAAGAGGGCACCTCCTCAAATATTTTTTGTTGTGTTTTTATTCTGGCAAATATAAATGGAAAATCCATACAAATTTTTGCTCAGGCCGAAATTTGATTTATTTATAAAATTGGTTGGGGATGGTTTAGGCCACTGGTTCTTCTTGACATATGAGATGGTAACTTCCTGCAACTTTTCCACCCCCTCACAACCCACACAATCCCCACCAAAATTTTGCTGAAGGTCAAACCTGAAAAAATTTTTGAACAAAACATATTGGAACTAATGTGTCTTACACAGCCCCAGGCTTATCATACAGCACATGGTGGCCAGGACTGGCTTCCTAAGTGTCATGAGCAACATGTGACTGGTCCTGCACCACATTGTTGCACAAAGTCTGCATTTATGGCCATCAGTGAAAATACCACTGTTCTAAGACAGCATTTCCATAAAAGCGTGACCAGCCTCTGCAGCATCTGGATGCAAATAATTAAATGCTGGTGCCGATTGAATTCAGAAAACAATTATCTGTTAAACATATACCAGGGACCAACTGGCAATGTGTCCTGTATTTTGTGTAAATGGACCAGACAGATGAAGAGGTCATTCCCAGAAAGTGTAAATTTGTGGTTTTTGCAATCACAATCAAAATGTTTGCAGTTATAAAGTTCTCAATATGTTTGAATGTTATGAGGTGGCTGATATCTGCAATTTGGGATGGATTTTTGTGGGGCAGCAGCAGTGGGGTAACAGCAGGTGGTCAAAATACCCCTAACCCAAAATAACCCCTGCAACCTATGTGCGGCTCTGAGCAAGCCATTTGTGATTTTTTTCATCAAAAAACTGCCAGCACAAGTGTATCCATTGCTTGTGTTGGCAGCATGCCAAAAAATGGCAGCGAGCTTTCCCGCAGCAATATTCTGTGTGGGATTCCGAAATTTTCCAATTATATTTGCTACAAAAAAAATCGTAAAAAATATATAGAAGGCTGTCACGGCTGACCAGAGGGGTGCTGGGGGGTGCCATTTGGGGACAATGTGAATAAATGTTGGCCCCATATTAACACAAAATTTTAGCGAGATTGGGCTGATCGTTTGCACATGAGAATATTTCGAAAATTTATGTAGTCAATTTTCCATTTATATGTACCACCAGTTTATTTCGGGTACCTAAGTGTAAATACACTTTCGCAACTCTGCTTTCAACATACATGTACAAAATGCATTGATACAGGAAGAAAAAAAGCATAGGACGAAGTTTATTGAATATGTGTACTTAAGTCCAATAAATTTGACCTATGAGCAATTAATCCACTAATCGACTTTTATAACATGTTCGATGTCCCACATTGACTTATCACAAACTTTAGAATGGGACGAGTGCATTGAAAAAAATTTTTGATATGTGAAACGAGTGCGAAAAGATTACTATTTGGGTAGACCTCGTTTCCACGTTTATAATAACACAATTTTCGCAATTTTGGAGTTATCGACTTCTAGAAGTATATAATGTTTAAGAGGCCTCATACATATTTAAGCGATACGCTCGATGTAACGCGAACCCACCACAGGTGTTCCTAGCAGCGCAACGTTACATCTACATCTGCAAGTTCACCAAAGTCGCCCGATTATGCAGTGCTAAAGCCACCAGCATCACGTTGGCCATCGTGTGCGTTGTTTGCGTGCTGTACGAGCTGCCCGGCATGCTAGATTCTAGTTATTTCCTTGTGGATGGTCGGTTTGATTTGGCTGTTGTTTGGCTTGTTTTATTTGAGCATAGGCCTTTCCGGCACATCAGTTTTGACATGTCAAATATACCAAAATGCGAAAATTGATAAAGTTTCAAAGCTCGCAGTCGCACTTGCAAATAGCGTTGCAAAAATCGCTAGGAAATTTATATTAGAAAGTATAAGAATTTTTTTATTTTTCCAGAATTTGTCAGATAGGTTGAGTTATATTTTCTATATCAGAGATTTTATGAGATTTTTTAAATAATCAAAAAGAGCTCTCAAAAAGATTATAGGTATTTGTATTTTTCGGGGTTTTCCAAGAGAGATTCTATAATATTTTATTTCCGAGAGATTTTTTTATTCGATTATATCTCCCAAAAATTACCATCTTCGTAGCACTACTCGCAACTACTCAAACCTCCTCCACCCCACCTCGCAGTGCCTCCGTGGTCGCTGCCCTACCTGTCGCCCGCCGTGGCCAAGTTGGAACACGCGTGCGTCTGGCAGCACGCCGCCTGGGTAGCCACACTTGGCAAGGACATCGTGTGGAACGGGCTCTTTTGGACCAGGTGCCAATCCCAGACACTGTAAAATGTCCTGTGATATGTCTAATGTCATTCAAAGTGTCAAAAGTCATTGAAAAAGTCCTGCAAAGTGTCAAAAGTCATGGAAAATGTCCTGCAAAATGGCAACAGAGTTGCCATTTTGCAGGACATTTTACATGACTTTTGACACTTTGCATGACATTTGACATTTTACAGGGCATTTTACAGGGTCTGGGACTGCCCCCAGAGCCAGTCTGATGCACGTGGTGCCGTGCGGCCTGCTCGTCTACTTCACGTGGAGACTCGCCGGCACTGTGAGGATGCACGAGAAACGCTGGCGGCAAAGGAGAGCCAGGACACAGGGCGGTGAGTGGAAAGTTTTTGCGACTACCGTATATCCTCGAATAATGCCCGGACGAGATATTTTTTGTCGGACTTTTTTGACTGGGGAGTTAATCGAGAGGAGCTATAACGAGGTAAAATGTATGATCAATATATTGTGTGAATTGGGTTAAATAAGTGCACACGCCTGCAAGTTACTCCATGATTCATGCAAGTGCCATTATTCATGCAATGAAATCAATGCTAGTGAACATAGGCTGGAAAAGGATACATTATTTTATAGAACACACACATACCTATAAAGGTTTTTATTTATAGGTGTTATTCCCACCCATCAAATAGCGCAGTTTTTCGAGGGGGGGGGAGATTTTTTCTCAGTCGGCTAACAGGGGGAGTTTTTCGAGGGGACTTAATCGATATCCATGCCCACCCCACCCCCCCCCCCCCCCTCGCAACGCAGCCCGCCGCGTGTACGAGCCGCCTCAAGACCCTTCAGCAGATAAATTCCTAATAGCATCTACACCGTGCCCGTCAATGCGCGACTTACCCTCCATAGAGGTGCAGCAGCACAACAACGGGCTGGCTCCGCCCACCCAGCTGAACACTCTGCCTCCGCATAACACTACTGGTGGCAGTCCCAAGCCCTGTAAAGTGTAAAGTAAAGTGTCAGATGTGAAGTCAAATGCAAAGTCAAATGTCAAATGTCATGCAACGTGTCAAATGTCAAATCAAATGCATTGTCAAATGTCAATTGTCATGATAAGTGTCATATGTAAATACAAATGTAAAGTGTCAATTGTGTACAGGGCCGTATCCAGGGGGGGGGCGGGGGGGGCTGCAGCCCCCCCCCTCCCGGGGCGAGACCAGAAAGTGACCGGAAAATGCGACTTTTTCAACGTCAGCGTAAAAAATTTTGCGCGCAAGCGCGCATTCTTCACCATACATAAAGGTATTATCATCTGATTTGCTCCATGTGGCCGCAAATCGTTGTAAATACACTCAATGTTGTGCTTTTTGCTGTTTTGTATGTATATTTACATACATATACAGCGTTCCATGGCGCTGACGCCAACGCCAATAGCGCCATGGCGTGGCGCCTACTAATGGCGCCAGCGCCATAGCGCCATTCCGCCACTATTTAGCGAAAATTTTAGGGGGGGGGGGGCTGAGCCCCCCCCCCTCGCCGGCCGCCGTAAACAAGCAGCCCCCCCCGCTCAAAAATCCTGGATACGTCCCTGATTGTGTATCCAAATCTTATTTTTCGACATAACATTTGGATACAAATACATAAGATTTGGATACGAAAAATGATATTTGGGTACACTATTGACACTTTACTTTACATTTGACACTTTACTTTACACTTGACAGGGATTGGGACTTCCCCTAATTGCAATTTGTCACCCACGGGGGCGGGGCCGGGCAGTTATGCTGGCAAGCGAAGTACTTCTACTACCGCCAGCGCCAGTTTGTCTGTTGGCGGCGCGATAGCAATCAATGACGCCGCTAGTTTGCAGCTGACTGATGCGAATTCAATGTGCGCCGATGAAAAGGGCCGCGAAGTTGGCAGGACTGTCAGTTGAGCTGCCTTTTTCCATTGTTATTTTAGCAGTGAAAACTCATAAACACCTTCCCGTCACGTCCGGCACCCATTTTTTGATTTTACTTCTTACATCCTCTCCCCAGTTCTAGGGCACCCCAGAGGCTGAAACTTGGGGGAGATATTGGCGCAACCCCCCTCTACTTCGCATGAATTTGGGGGGTCGCGGCGACCCCTCTCAGGGTGGGTCGCCATAAGTGCAAAAATTTTTTGGCTTTTTTGGTGTCCCACAGAAGGTCCGGCACCTGCTGATTTCTGAGCTGTGGGAGGGGTATAAATCTAAAATTTTGAAGATGTGTTACCTACACCACTCCCCTACTATACACTATTCAATAATGTGAGAGAAATGTGAAAAATTTCTAAAAATTCGCTTACTCTCTAAAAAACACCACTCCCCAATAGATGGATGACAAAAAATTCATTTTTTAGAACTTTTTTATTACTTGAAGAGATGGTTTACGATACTTTAAAGGGAACGGTTTGATGTTAAAAGTTTTGTAAAGAACCATACCTCTAAAATGCCTGCATTACAAAATTTACTTAGGGCGAATTTTGTGACATCATAATGACATCATTGCAGGAACAAAAATTTACAAAATTTACACTTTGAAATTCCCCCAAGTAAATTTTGCAATGCATACATTTTAGAGGTATGGTTCTCTACATAACTTTAAACATCAAACTGTTCCCTTTAAAGTATCGTAAACCAGCTCTGCAAGTGTCTAATAAAAAAGTTCCAAAAAGTAAATTTTTTGCCATCCATCTATTGGGGAGTGGTGTTTTTTTAGAGAATAAGAGAATTTTTTAGAACTTTTTCACATTTATCTCACATTATTAAGTAGTGTATAGTAGGGGAGTGGTGTTGGTAACACATCCCCAAAATTTTAGATTTATGGCCCTCCCACAGCTCAGAAATCAGCGGCTGCCGGACCTGCTGTGGGACACCAAAAAAGCCAAGAAAAATTTTTGCACTGAGGGCGACCCACCCTCAGAGGGGTCGCCGCGACCCCCAAATTCATGCAAAGTAGAGGGGGGTTGTGCCAATATCTCCCCCAAGTTTCAGCTTCTGGCGCGCCCCAGAACTGGAAATAGGGTGTCACAAGTAGGGTTCAAACGGGATCCCGATCCCGATCCCGGATCCCGTGAAATTCCGGGATTTACCAGTCCCGATCCCGATCCCGATCCCGAAACCCCAATCCCGATCCCGATCCCGATCCCGAAATCTCAAAAATACCAATCCCGATCCCGATCCCGATCCCGAAAGTTTTCAAATCCCGATCCCGATCCCGAGAAACTCCCAAGTCCGGGATCCCGATCCCGGAAAAATTAGTGGGAATTATAAAAAGTGAAATAATGACGTTTTTGCATGCAAAAAAGTGGATGCAAACCCCCAGCGTCAATTTTATGCCACTTTTCTGGCATCCAACAGTGTTTTGAGACCTTTATGAACAACTGTGAATGCCAGAAAAATGGCCAAAATCTCTATCCCTAGAACCCAATCCCGATCCCGGAAAAATGCCTATCCCAATCCCGATCCCGATCCCGTGACCCCAATCCCGGCCAATCCCGATCCCGATCCCGATCCCGAAATCTCAAAAAACCAATCCCGATCCCGATCCCGATCCCGAAACCCCAATCCCGATCCCGATCCCGATCCCGAAATCTCAAAAAGTGAATCCCGATCCCGATCCCGATCCCGAAAAGTCAATCCCGTTTGAACCCTAGTCACAAGTAAGATCAAAAATAGGGTGCCGGACGTGACCGGGAAGGTGTTTATATATAGATCTTGCCGTTGAAGCTCAGTGCTAAACTCCGTCAATTTGAGCGAATATTGGCACGAAATCTCTATTAATAAGTGGAAATTCCCAATAAACTCTACATTTGCTGCACAAAAACGAGCGCGCAAATCTTGGCAAAATTCCAAACCGCACTGCGTACTATAAACGCAACGCAATCAAGCCCCGCCCACCGGCCAGGTATCTTTGAGCACTCCAAGCGGGCAGCGCACGCTGGACCGGTCGCACTCCAGTGGGCACAGTTCGGCCGTGGCCGCCACCAGGTGCCAGTTCCAAACACTGTAAAAGATCCTGTAAAGTGTAAAAGATGCTGTAAAATGTCATGTGTTATGTAAAAAACTCTGTAAAGTGTCAGGCATCATGTAAAAGACCCTGTAAAGTGTCATGAGTATTAGGGTTGGCACTTGATTTTTTGAATCTGATTTTTTTTTATCAAAGGGTGGAAACTGATTTTAATTTGAAAAAATCAACAGGCAAAATTTCTGGTAGACTTACACTAGGTATTTTGCATTTTTTGCGCGGAAGTGCGCAATTTCTCATACATATTATCATTTGTGATGTTTTCATGGGTTTTGGGGCATTTTTAGTGTAAAGTCTTCCATTTATTCATGTTACCATGTAATAATAAGACGTGATATGCTAGTGTAGTATATAATATCAAACCGATGTGCTCCCACATAATTCTACAGTGTGTAACATCACTGTCAATGTATTAGCCTTCTCTTACAGTTACAACCTTATTTAAGCACTATTCCATGCTGAACTTCACTTGAAGTCACGAACGTTCGACAAAAGGCGATATACGTAATAAGTCAACGTAAAATGGATATTTTTGAAAGAAATCAGTGCTTATAATGCCATTCCATGACTCCACAGTCATAATATGACCACAATAGATAACAATATATTGTCTGACACTTAACATACATAATTTTTTCTCTATACCCCCATTTTGGACGATTTTTAAAAAAATCTGATTTTAATTTAAAAAATCAATTATTTTTTTAAAATCAAGGTAGTTTAAAAAAATAGATTTTTTCCAACCCTAAGAGTATCCAAATCTTGTATCGTATACAAATATAATAATATACAATAAAATTTGGACACACATGGAACATAGTCTTTTAAATACATGACATTCGACACGTTACAGTGTCTTTTACGTTTTACAGGGTCTTTTACAGGGTCTGAGACTGCCCCCAGGATGCTGATCGCCGTCATAGCCGTGTTCACCGCCACTGAACTAGTCGCCTGCGCGCTCATCGTAATGTTCGCGCTGCCGCAGTTCTGCGATAGCTGCAAGAATGCGACCATGTTCCACACGGCTAATGTCACTATTATTTTTAGGTGTGTTTTGGGGGAAAACTTTAAGGTTTTGTTTTCTGGTTCGTGTAAAAATTTGGAAATAACTCACACAAAAGAAATTAATTTGTAGATGATGATTTCGATTTGCATTTAAGTTTCGATTTCTGGGTGAAAGTAGAATTTTGATTCACATAAAATTTTCTGCAAACCAAAATTCCAACTGGCATAAAAATTTCTATCTGCACATGCAAATATTCATTTTTTGTAAAAAGTTTTATTTGAACATAATAGTGAAAATCATGTAGTTGATTAGGGTTCAAACGATATATCGTATCGAATATCGAATATCGGATATCGACCATTTTTTCATATCGAATATCGAATATCGATATCGAAAATTTTGAAAAAATATCGAATATCGATATCGAATATCGACCATTTTTTCGATATATCGAACCTGTATTGTGTCCCTAAATTAAGTTATCATTTTCATTTTGACATATTTATGATTGATCTGATTTGCTTATAGTATTGTATCTGATGAGTAAAAGTACAGTATTTATAATGTTATTTTTGTTGGAGTGCTAAATTTGGAGCTAGAAAATGCTGATATGCTATTTTTTGCAACATGCCATTAAGCAATTAGGTTATAAGTATGAACTGTAATATCTACCAATTGTTATTTGTCTGATACACTTTGGTTCATCATGTTTTTCTTCCATGTTCTACTTTTGACTGATGTAAACCTTTTTAAATCACATGTAACATTCACATTTCAGTAAAGAGATGATTAACCATGTGTGCAACCACATGAAAATACAATATGCCACTTGAAATATGCCTTGCTATACCAAAAGCAAATCGCAATATCGAATATCGAAAATATCGAAATATCGAATATCGACCATTTTTCAATATCGAATATCGAATATCGATATCGAGGTTCCATATCGTATCGATATCGAATATCGAGTTTCAGAAAAAAATATCGAATATCGAATATCGATATCGAAAAGTCATATCGTTTGAACCCTATAGTTGATTGTACTTTTACCAGACTTTTCATATATTTTTCGATACTCTACACAGTAAATGTTGCCATTCCAATGCGACAACTGACAATCCTTTCGTTTATGATTTATTTTGTCAACTCATCTTTCCAACATATGAATTCCCACTGCTCACCCAATGCTTCATCACCCAATTCAAATTAATACACAACTCCACTCATACCGCCGTCCAGGAACCTATTCATCGTGGCCACCTACCCGCTCAAATTCGTCATCCTGTGCGGCATGTCCGCCCAATTTCGCGTCGCTCTGCGCAAACTCTTCGCGTCGCTGTGCTGCTGCTGCGAACCGCCGGCGGCAGTCGGCGGTGCGGCGGCGGCGCAGCGCAAGAAACGGCGCAAGAGTGCCGTCGCCCTGCCGCCAGACCAGGAGCCGCGGGAAGGCGCCACGGGCGGCGGCAAGGCGTGGGGCAGGCGTAGGTTGAGAGGGGGTAGTGTGACGACGAATTTGTAACTGATGTGTGGCTGGGGACTATTACACATGTACACCAACTGCACGTGTAGACACGGGGAACATGTAAATTTACCCACTACACATGTATGGAGGTATACATGTGTAGTGGGTAGGTAGATCATGTGTTGCAGCTGTGCAGTATCTGGGCCTTTTGACATTTTTGAATCAATGTCGGCCAAATCATGTAGATTACCTCTCATTATCCCATTGTTGAATTGTCAATTGTTGCTCAATTGTGAAGCAATTGTGCGAGTTTACATTAGTTGACCAAAAAAACTGCACAAGCCCGGTCATTTCTGAGCACTAATGCACACCCGCAATTTCACTTTACAATTGAGCAACAATTGACAGTGTGACAATGCAAGACAACTGACAAGACAAGTAACACTTCGCATTGCTGTATTTATACACATACACAGTAGTGGGTAATTTTGCATGTGCAGTGGGTCTACATGTGCAATGAGTTTACATGTGCACTGGCACAGGGTCTTTTGCGTTTTGTTGTTGCTGGTGATCGATCGATTGATCGGCAACGATGGGGAGTTTTAATGTAGAAACTATTTATATTTTAATACCTAATTTTGAATAGAGTTTGAACGATTTAAAAATGGAAATACACTACCGTGCAGAATAATGAAGACTCTTCACCCATATAGATACAGGGTGCTTGGGGTCCACCGCACTCTTATTTCTTTCCATTTTGTTGTACATAGCCCAATTTTGATTCTGTTTGAGTATGTTTGAGTTTGGGTTTGGTGCTACCTCAGCAGCTGTAAAAATCAAAATTCAATAAACCTGGAATTTGAAAAACTAATATAAAAATATTTTTTGTTCCGATCGTTGCTGGTGGTTGATTGTTTCGTACGGCATATACACTGATACTTATAAGCGTTCGAACGTTTTTGATTCTGCGATCGCTGAATTGCATCTTAAAGATTCTTGATTATTAGGATAACTTTTTGGAAATTTGTAATCTTAAATCCGAGCCGAATTATTACCGTTCAAAAGCGTTGTGTTCTGTAGATTCGCGTTTTTACGGTAGTTCCGCGTGTAGAAACGTTCGAACGCCGACGTAAACGTTCAGTGCACGTGCGCCGTTGTGATTGAAAATATGGAATCGATTCGATTTGCTCGTGTGCTGCTTCTGATCCGTACTGATATTTGTGATCGCAATGGTGTTAAAAAAATTTTTGATAGCGTGATATTGAGAAATGCTTTTCCAAAGATACTTTGCATATCGCCACTTAGGTTTTCGTGTTTGTTTGCAAATGATATTAATATTTATTATTTATATACATTACCGTATTTCCTCGAAATACACCCTTGAATACCCCCCCCTCGAAATACTCCCGGTCTGAGCGGGCTGAATTTTTTGGCGAAATAATAAACCCTTCTCGGATAAGCTCCCCTAAAAATTTTCACTCTGAAAAAATAAACCCCCTGGAGGCCTGGGGGTATCTCGAGGAAATACCCTATATACACTTTATATTCTATTCGTCGTGCCCAACCACCCATACGGTCTCGCTTCTGCATAGATAGTCGCTTATCATTGAGAATACAGGGGACTCCTGATTGCCTGGATTTACTTTTAGATTTCACTCTAAATGCTGTACATTTGACCATTGTGCTATTTGTAAAAAATTACAAATTATAAGATGGGAAGTTCAATAAAATTAAACTGACACGTTAATCAATAGAAAATGAATCCATTGTCGTCTACGTGCTAAAAAAACTATCACTTTTACTGCGTGGGAGTGGTCAGTTAGCGTGAAATTCTTTATGAGAACCTTTTTACGAACGGAAATAAATCAGCACGGCTATGTGATTAGCTTGAGCGCGCCCCTGATCACTAGTCTGGTCAGATTTCTTGCTGTTTACCTAACTTATTTTGTGTAGAGACGGGCATTTTTGAGTGGCCGCCCCACCCCTGTTCGGACTGGCCGGCCAGTTCCCTCTCAGTATTCCAGCCAGGTGAAAGCGGCTGCGCGTAAAACTTATTATCCGTTCAAACACATTGGCGCACCGCACACTGCAAAGTGTAACGATCGGGCCCGGACGTTTTAATTTCCGCCCGGGCAGAATTATAAAGTCAGTTCGGACGATTTTATTTACGACACATCTAAAAAACTACTGAAATTTGGGTCGGTTCGGACGAGTTTAAATTCCACCCCTCTTTTTTAATTCCGCCTTTGAATTCCACCCATGCAAAAATCGTCCGAACTTCCCATTAGACTTTGCAGTGTGCGGTGCGCCACTGGATAATAAATTTGAGAAAAGATGTGCCGACACTATTGGCGCTGCGCACACGTAAACCACCGAAATTTGGAAAACTCATAAATCTGTTTTGAACTCATTTGAGTTTACCATGTTGAGGAGTCTTTCCAGTGCCGTTGACAGCGACAAAAATCATTCATTCTGATAAACTCCATGGTTCAAAGCTAATTCATGTGTTTCCCAAATTTCTATGGTGTACTGGTCTGGTGTGCCTGGCCACAATGGCGCCACACACACTGGACGTCAACTGGTTTTGGTTTCAATAATATTTCAGTTCAAGTTGGGTAACAGGACAATTTTCATCATTTTCGTGCACATGCGGCAATGTATTTATGTATGTTGAAATGGAATCCATGTGCATTTGAATATGGTTCCATAACCCATCAACTAAAATCTGAATCAAAACCAGTCGCCCCTGTTGACATCCGATGACGCAAGATTATAGATGGGCTGCGAAACCATGTTCAAATGCACATGACAATATTGATTCCTTTTCGAAATTTCCGCATGTCGGCATGTGCACTTAAAAATTGTCCTGCAATCTAAATTGAACTAAAATTGAGTTGACACCGAAACCAGTTGACATCCAGTGTGTGTGGTCGTGGTGACATGTCACGGCATCAACCGATGTCAGTTGTCAATTGAATCTGAGTCAAAAACGCCTTTGAGACATTTAATACTTTTGAATGATTAAAGTTAAATACATTTCACGTTTTGAATCAATTTCAGTTAAAAATTCAATTGACGCTAGTGCGTATAAAGCCAATTATCTTGTCGTGCCATTGTTTAAAAATTAATCGGTTGAAAAAATTTCTCGATCATCGAAGTGTAACGGTAAAACATTCCTGTGTGCGGCCGCAATCTGGACAGAATATTTTGCACATTTTACCTAACCCACCATCTTTACCACAGCCAAGACACGACAAGAAAAAGTTATGATCTCACACTCCCAAAAATTTAATCTACAAAATGAGGGCAATCCAGTTGAAAAACTGTCATATCATTTGAGACGGCAGGGGGCAGTCCCGAACCCTGTAAAATGGCCTGAAGCAGTCAAATTCATTTTATGTCAAGTCATTTTACAGGGGATTTTACATGACTTCCGACATTTTTCATGACATTTGACATTTTCCAGCGCATTTTACAGGGTCTGGGACTGGCACCAGCTAGAGTACAAAAAGTACTTGCCCTGTGGAAAACCGGAACGGGGCTTCAACGGTATTGGCTGGGGTTTTGTTGTTGATGACGATGAGAAAATTTTCGTTAAAACGAGTTTTAATGCTAATGTGGTCAGTTCATTTTTTCTTGTTTTTTAAAATATTTTTTCTGGAGGCGTGTGGCGGCGCAGCCCTAGTTTACGGCTGAATAAATTTAGTTCATAGATAAGCTTTGAAAACAAATTTGAGTTAACAGACGTGAGTATTATGTCAACCATTGTCTGTATCGAAAATGGTTCATTCATGATTTTTTCATTCTGTAGATCAAGAGCAGGTATAAATTTTGCGTATATTTTATTCCTGATAATTTACTCGACGAATTTGTCAATTGATAAAGATTTACATCCAAAACACCCATAAACATCCAAAATGCACACGGGTTTTCGCTGGATAGGTCAAAGTCGAAGGTGTCTAATAAATCTGCTTATGTGTAAATTTAATGTAAATTTGCTCACATTTTGCACGATTTGACTATTAGTTAGGGATTTAAAAGGTTAGGATAGTTAGGGATTTGTATTGCAGCACGTAAAATGCAAAAATCCATTGAACTCCAGTTGGCCACTTTTTTATTTCCCAGTCCTCCATGATGTTCGACGGCGAGTTCGCCGGCTTGACCGCGATACGCGACACCGGTGCGATTCGCGCACCGAAACCGATCAAGGTGAAGTTTTGACTCCTCATTTGCCTCAGTGGCAATCGGTACGGCTGTTTGTCGCCGTTTTAGATCGTCTCGATGGACGCGGGCGAGCGCGCGCTGGTCATGGAGTACGTGAACATGCACGGCCGCGGCGGCGGCAATGCGCTCTTCCCCGAACATCTCGCGCGGTCAGTACGGTCCCAGCTAGTGATGGAAAAAGCGCCAGGACTTTGGCGCCAAGCGCCATGGCGCTTTTCCATCACTAGTCCCAGCAGTGGAGTTGCTTGTCTATGTATTATACCGTAATCCTTCTAATCAAATAGCAACCTTCTATTTTTCACCACATTTTTCATTCGAACGCTTTGAATATTTTCTCTCTCCGTAAATAAATTTGCAAGACGTCAGGGTGTCGGTGATTTCAGGATGCACGGCCACAATTTCGATGTGTTGCGAAAACGAGCGCATTCGTCGCAAAGAATCGGCTTTGGGGGCAGTGAGAATCACGATGAAAACATGGATGGCGTAACAAAGTTTGGCTTCGATTCAACAACGCTTTGCGGCAATTTCGTGCAAGACAATACGTGGACAGAAAATTGGATCGTTGGTTTTATGAATTTGGTTTTGGTTCATTCTGAAATGTGGAAAAAATTATCATTCTCGTGCCTAGCCCTGAATTCTAATCTGCATGTTTATTATAAAATGTTTCTATTATGATATTATCTTCAAATCACACGTATCGTATTTTTTCTAATAGAAGAGCGCCGTTCTATTTTTTCATCAACCGTTTTACCGGCCGTTCTATTGGAGGTGCCGTTCTATTGGAGGCTGCCGTTCTTTTTTCTCCAACTTTTTCACGCATGTTTCATTTTGGAATACAGTGTGCTTTTATTGAAACTTGAGCGACATTTTGCTAACCCATCAGAGCATCAATCTCTAGTTAATTATCAATTTATTAGCATCAATTTGGTTTATTTGAATGCCTTGAATGTACTCGCCATCCATTTTTGTGGTTTGGCACACTTCCAACGTGATCTGTACCGCCGTTCTATTAGAGACTGCCGTTCTATTGGAGGCTGCCATTCTATTGTTTTTGTGAGATCAAAAAAAAGCAAAAACCTGCCGTTCTACTGGAGGTGCCGTTCTGTTGGAGGTATGCCCTAACATTTGAGGAAATACGGTAAATGCACGGGGTCCGCACTTGTACGCACAAACGCCCGGCACGCACAAACGCCTGGCACGCACAAAATGAAAACCCGGTACGCACAAACACCCAGTGGCGTAGCCAGGATTTTTGAGCGGGGGGGGGCGGATTGTATACGGAGCCCGGCGAACGGGGGGGGCGGCGCCCCCCCCCCCCTAAAAATTGGTCCCTATAATTGCGGAATGGAGTTATGGCGCTGGCGCCATTCGTAGGCGCCGCGCCATGGCGTGATTGGCGTCGGCAATGGCGCCAATGGGTACAATATAAGAAAAATTTTATACCTGAATGTACGAAAATTTGTACCGCACATAGTAATTTGGGGCGGTATTTATCCTGATGCGACGTACGTAACAATCAGAGAGAATGTGAGGAGCGAAATGCGTGCTTGCGCGCAAAATTTTTGAAAACAACCTACAAAATCGGTATAGAAAAGTGCTATTCTCGGCAACTTTTATGTCTGACCCGGGAAAGGGGGGGGGGCGGCCGCCCCCCCCCCGCCCCCCCTGGCTACGCCACTGCAAACACCCGGTACGCACAAACACCCGGTACGCACAAAACTGTAGCTGTGTGTGTGTGTGTGTGTGCAAGTTGATAATAATGTCAACTGCCAATTTATGTAGTTAGTTAGCATGTGTTTTTTTGGTTACCATAAAGGGCAGACTACATCATCATGGCGATGAAAGGTATGAGTCTAACCAAAACTTATGTATTTGTAAGATTGCCAAATCTCACCAATTTTTTGAGTGCATGTTGGGTGCATTCACTTGTAATTGCGCGTAAGTGCGGTGTACATACACGTGTGGCGGGGGGGGGGGGGTGTCAGAACATAACTGTGCAATTAGTTCCCCCAACCCCCAAGCGATGTAAATACATACAAAAATAGACCCTAGCGAAAAGAAGCGATTATTACGCCGGCAGTTTTGTGCGTACCGGGCGTTCGTGCGTACCGGGTTTTCATTTTGTGCGTGCGGGGCGTTTGTGCGTGCCGGACGTTTGTGCGTAGGAGGCCTGGCCCAATGCACGCGCAGAATTTCTACGTGCGACTGCGGCTTGAGCCATTGATCGACCAAATCATGCAGAGGGTCGGTGTTTTCATCTGTGACGAAATTTAACTGGCCCTACTGCGTTTTTTTGCCAGACAAAAACATGAGCTGTGTACATTACATTGTAGTGTACATTTACGCTGCTACTAACCTAGTTTTCAAGGAAAAACCTTAACTGGGCTAATTAAATTTCGATCCTCCATTCTCTCTAGATATTTTTCTTATGCTGGTTATTTTTACAATTCAATATGCTCTTCAGTTCGGCGACCGCGAAATTCACGAGTTATGGTCCCGTTTGCTAACCGTAATCCCAGCAATGTTTAATGACGTCACTCTGCGAACCCCGATCACACCGTCACTGTTGCACGGCGATTTGTGGGCTGGAAATATGGCTTATGATGAGAAAAATCAACCTGGTTTGTATCGGTATCGGTATTTGTTTTTGTTTTGTATTGTTCTAATGGAACAGTTGTCAAGATGCAATTTTGCGGGACAGTCTTTTTTTAAATGGGGCTCGTTGAAGCAGCTGAGTACTCAGCCGATCAGCATTTTCGATCGATCAATCAAAATATTTTTAAACTTTTCTTTTCAAAGGGATGGTGTGTGGAAAAAAGCGCCGAATACCAATCCCGCCAATCCAGAAAGTTCCTCAATGGTGCAAATCCCACAAAAAAGTTTTCTAATTCCGAAAGTTTAAACTCCACTTGTATGTCAATTTATAATATGGTACTCTACGTGCTCGCTCCAGTTTTTGGGCTGGCGCCAGCGCCATGACACTTTGACAATAAATTCTAAAAACGACAAACCACCGCGCAGTGCTGTTCGACCCATCCGCCTACTACGGCCACAATGAATTCGATCTGGCGCTCGCCTGTGAATTCGGTCGATTCACGCCCAACGGTTTGATAGGATATTTTGGCAAAATGCCAAAAATGCCGAATTTTGAGCGACGTAAAAAGTTTTATGTTTTGTTTAATTGGTTGAATCGGTACAGACAGGGCCAGCCGGTGAGAAAATATTGTGTTTCGATTATGAGAGACTGTATCCATGGTGTTGTATAGTGAATACATAAAAATTTAGTTCATTTCAGTGGATTTGATCTCATGCACTGAAAACATTCGTTCACTTGTTGCTTGTTGAATTCGCATTGCGTTACCTAGGTTAAAATTGTGCAACGTTGTTTGAGCTATCGTTTTTAGATAAATATTTAGTTGTCAACAAACGTTGTCCCGTTTTCAGAATATTCACTGTGTTAAGGACGAACTAGAGTAATTCCAAGCACTGCATTTGTTGGATCTCACTTAGAATACAATGAACATGAATGCATAGTAACTTAGTTGTTTCTTTGAACGTGTTCTTACTCTTACTGAACGTATTTAGGTACTCTCATTGGTGCGTCTTTTTGATTGAATTTTTTTTGAAAAAATATTTTCTGCAACGAGTAACAAACTGTGCTAGATCATTATCATTCATTACGTTTCAGCCGTTTAACTCCATCTAGCAAATTCCGCAAAATACACTTTCTCTGAGCCAATTTCTCATAGAAATGCTAAACTGTATGTACCTAACTATTTTGAGGTTTGTTTCATTATGATGTGGGTAAGTCCATGGATTTTCGTCTGACTTTTTTGGCGAAAGTCATTTGTGGGTGTTGTTTTTTCATCAGGTAGGGTGCAAAGTAAGCTATTAATTCAACCTTTAACATATTTATATTTAGTAACTGAAATTTATTGGCTATGTGATCGCCGTATTAGTCGCTTAATCCCACTTCGCTGCGGGGGAGTCGTGGAACTGTAAGGGGTATTCTGAAGCAACGGTATCCAATGGGGGGCACCAAATCGATAGCACAGGCAAATGCAATCTAAATGTAGCACGCCTACTACCCCTGAGCCCCCATCAAAATCATTCAGCTATTTACCCCAATTTTCTCTCAAAATCACCAATTTTTGCTCCATTTTGGGTTACCTTTTACATGTTAATATACCTATCTTGGTTATTTTTAACCTGTTTTTAGCGATTTTCCCCCTTCATTCTCCTACATTTTGAAAATGCCTTTATATTGAGCCTCCGCGAGCCCCCCCCCCCTCCCCCCACCCCAAAAATATCAGCTATCCATCCATCCGGAGGAGCGATTTTCTATGTATCCAGCCCCCCGCGAGGGCCAAAATCCTGAACACCCCTCTTCTAAAGTGCATATCGTTTTTGGTTTGGGTTGTAGATTCAACTTGGCGCCAATCGAAATACCGTATCGTAAATGCTCAAATAAGTCCCCCATCGAATAAATTCTCCTCGAAGAATCCCCTGTTAGCCAAGTAATACTTTTGTTTGAATGAGGGCAATGAAATGTGGCAAGAATGAATATGAAAAAAATATTGAGATTGATATGGTAAATTTTATTGCACAGTGTGCAGTCAGTGTAATAGGTATGTGCATGTTTCAATGAAATTGCACTCGAATAATCTGTAAATCCGTTCCAAATTTATCAGAGACTTGGCAATTCTCATTTCATCCCCATGGTGCATTTATTCAGCGCATGCAGTTTACTCCGAAGCCACAAATTTACTGCGACTTTCAAAGTGCCGTGCCAAACCAGGGAAGATAGATAGTGAATTGTGGCATATCATGCATCAAAGCTGGGTGACCACCTTGGGACCTTTGGGCGGTCGATGCTCAACAATTGCACATTGTGTGTGGGAAGCTTGGAAGGGTGTTTACTGTTTAAGGGCATAGTGCCAAATTGTCGCGTGTTTTGCATCTCTGGATACGTTTCGTTTCCCTCCGTATATGAATAACAATTTAGGTACTTTGCATAAATTTTTCAGTGGTTGGCTAAAAATTCCTGAATTCCTGCATGTGCCGGAATGAAACTCTGTCAAAATATCCCAACACTTCTCAATCTCAGCGGATCACCTCAGCACCCATCAAAATCGTCACGGCTCCTTTAACACGCGCGCAGCCGGTCCACTTGACTGATGGGTGCGTTTCAGGCGCCACTAGTCTAAATGCGATCTGCTCGCACCATTGTTTATCTGGCGCTGGCGCGGCCAAACAGCAACGTCTCGCCGTGTATCAAGCGGCGTGTTGAGCAAACTGCGCATGCGATGCGTGTGCACGCGCGTCAAGATGCGCGCGCCGGGGCCTCGATCCAATTTGAATGTAGGGCGCACGTAAGGCGCGTTACGCGTGAAATTTCATGCGTTTATTCGCGTGTCGTTCGCCCTACCTTTGCGCCTTACGTTCGAATTGAATTTGAGACCAGCGAACATTGTGCGTTGCATGCGCATCTGTCACATGCGTGACGCCAGCGCGATAGTGATATTTAGGCGCCATGGTGCGTGGCGCGTTGCGCCATTATTTTTTAGTGAATCGTTTTTCGTATGCTCTACTCGTACCGCAGCGTTTTTTCAGGGAGCATGGTGTACAGCAATAACAGTCTTTTCAAAATACTCACGACACTCAAAGTGGCCTAGATGTCTCTAGTCGGTGTTCATTTATTGCAATATTCTATTGTGAATACGTTATTTTTACCAAATACAAAAAAAAAACAGTACAATCAGCCAGAAATGAAGCATGATTCAAAAGTTATATAAGTAACCTAGTGCCAGTTTCACACCCAGTAAAGTGTAAAGTATAGTGTCAAATTTAATGTAAAATGTCACACAAATACACTACGTTACATTTTAAATGGTGCGAGACAAAATTAACTAGAAAATACCTTAACTATAGAAAACTTTCATCGACGCCATGGTACTTTACTAGCACTACATCTGGCACTCGCTGTGCATGTGAGCCGTGTGTCAATGCGTGCGCCCGGCGCTGATTGGCTGCGCGGACACAGGTGGGCGGGATGGATTAGTTGACTATCTGGCGATTGAGACCCGTGTGAAGCCCAGTGCGCTCTCAAATTGGTTTGCTCTCGGTACGCCGCGTGGGATATCGCGGAGCGTACTTAGGTCGCGTGCTGATGCGTCGCAGTGTCATTTTGCCGCGGCGGCAATGCGTCTTTGAGGATGTACGACTTGGTGAATTTTTGCGCGGGTGTGTATTTGACTTTTTTCGTCTCATATACAAATGTTTAGTGTCACTTGTGAATTTATTGAGTTGTGCCACATAACTCATGTAAATAATGTTTAAATGTTAAATGACAATATGTCATAATGTCAAAATCAAATGTCAATTTTTATATGCTTGGCAGCGTACTATCCAAATTAGGTACTTTTTTTGATCGCTAATTATTGGCAGATCATAATTATTGGAGATTAAATATTTTTGCATATTTAACTGCCTTGCACGCTAATCATAGTGCGACGTACTGAAGTGAAGACAAGTTGAAATCTGACAAAAATGCCCGAAGTCGTACTGGGGCTGAGACGAAAAAGCACGCGGTGGATCGGCCCGCGTCATAATGCCCGGCGACTAATGCCGACCACACCCTCAAATTGCGCCCCATTTTTGTCCAGCGGAGTTATGTCGGTCGCATTTTCCAAGCTTCACTGTCGCGTATCCATTAGCATGGGTAGCCTCGTCCATTGTGCCGCGCCGCGCCGCGCAGCTACAGCGTACCGCAGAGCACTGCTTTTGCGCGTATTGCGCCCGCGTTCGTGTATCCCTGTACGTCTACCCGGAAAAGTGGATACATGCGCACACCAGCTCCACGCGGGCGGCTTGATTTCCCCGGAGGTTTGCCAGAAATGGTCGGCCCGCTTAATGAAGTTGTAATCCCTGGAGAGGGGTGGGGGGGGGGGGGGCACCGCGCTTCCGCATGCCTTCCAGTGTCCGCATACCTACGAGTGCGGCGCACCCCCCCCCCCCATGGATCGCCGGCGGTCGTGCTGCGCGTGTACTCGAAAAGTTTATCTGCCAGCGGCGCTGTTTGCCGCGGCCAAGGTGCGCTCGGCCGTATTGGTTAAAAACATCGCCCAGAGACATTGGCGGGATAATTTGCGGTCTTAGTATGCGGCACCATGCGGCAGCATGACTACATAGTTCAATGAAAACCTTCAGAAATTTCTCCATTTCGCCGCCAATTCCTCCCCCAAGGGTGACACAAACAAACCAGTATAATATGCCCACGGACGCGTTTATCAGTACATACCGCACACAGTGCACCGCACTTTGCATGCGCGCTGCACTGCAGGTTCTCGGCTTTTGGTCCTCTAAGGAATTGTGCCGGGTCGTCACTCGTGGGGAAACTGACGCGGTGTTTCCACCGCGAGATTTCGCACCCTTTTCCACACTATCTAGTTTTCCCCAGCCACCCACCCCCCCCTTCGAATGATGCTGCGCTTGATGGGGATGGCTTATTTTTGGGTGGCGATAATTTTTTGATGGCTGGATTGGAAGACACTAGAAGAGTTATCTAAATAGGATCGTTTGGAAGTATTTTGGGATTTGACTCGGGCAGTTAAACGTATAAATATAAAGTATGGCATGCATTGCGCGGTTCTTTACCGCCACTGGAACATGATCCCCGTTTAGCTGAAGTTGTCCGCAATCAGTGACAATGCCACGACACTTCTGCTGCGCCACCCTGTAAGCCACGATCAAACTCTGTGTCAGTCAGCGGCGAGCCCTGCCGCTGCAACAGCAACCATTGGGTGCCCGACAGCCGCCGCCCTACTGTAAGCTCTAAAGCTCGAGCCCGTGTGGGCGGGGTCACGGATCGATGGAGGCGCGTTGCACTGGCCGCAGCGCGGTGCTCGGCGCGCCCCCGGCCGCCCCGTCCCCGGGCGGCATTCATTTCATTTCGCCTCATCTTCTCGCCCGCGTCGCCTGCAAAAAGCGACCCTTTTGTACAGGGTGACGCTAATGACCGAGAGCGCTGGGTTTTTGATCCAACTGGGAATATTTATTTACACTTTGGAATCGAAAAATAGTTTCGCCGTTTTGAGTCGACAGTTCTGAAGAGTGTAAGATTGTCAAGTCAGCGATTATAACTGTTAATTCAATTGTTTTTGTTTCTAAATTGCGCTACCCACAAGTTTCGCACAATTCTCCCGCATAATTTTTTTGCGCGCACGCAGACTATCTCCCGGCCACCGTGGAGCGGCGTGCATCCGCGAGCGTCTCCAGTCTCCAGACAGTCGTGCAGTCGCCGGTCGCCCTGTCGTCGCCGCCGCGGCCGCATCTCCGCCCGGCTGCTCTACTTGCCGCGCCCGCCCCGGCCGCATTCCCAGCGGCTCATTACAATACGCCGGCCGGCAGTGCGCTTCGTGCAGTCGGTGCGCCAGTGCGCGCGGCACGATTACACCTGAGACCGTCGCGGCGGCACCGAGTGCAACTGCAGCGGCGGCGCGCACCCGCCGATAGCGGTCATGTTCACGCTGCACGACTTTGCGCGCGGCAACGCGCTCAGCCTCAAGGAGGAGTCGACGCTGTCGGCGCTCCGGTCGCAGTGGATGCCCGCCGCGCTGGTCGACGCGTCGCCGTCCAGGTGAGACACTCGACTTTCAACTATATAAATCCGTCTAGGTGCATGTTCTACTAGCTATGTTGTTGATGCTTTCCATCATGTCGCGGCGCGGTCAGGTAATGGTAAAGGTAAGGGTGTGAATTAACGGCGGCAAACGGTCGCCGCAGTCGGCGGCCAGCTCGCGCATCCCATCGGACTGGTGCGCGACCACATGGGGATCGGCCGTGTGCAGCAGCAGCCCCGCGGGTGTAATGCGGTGCGGCGGCGAGCTGCTCGTGCTGCCGCGCCGGCCGCCCCAAAGGAACGTGCCGCGCTGTCGCCGCGCTCTCGCCGCCGCGCTCTTGTCGGTCATTTTAATGGCGAATTACGAGCGCCGTCGCGCCCGTTCGTGTCGTCATCGTGGAAGCGGGCGGCAAGTTGGCACTGAGCGTCGGCGGCGCTCTTGCTGCAGTCGCCGGTCTCCCGAGAGTGAGCGGCGCAGTGCAGCGCCGCTGCGGCTTCATTGCCGCTCGCGTTGCGATTGCATTCTAGCGCAGTCGCGCTTGTGTTTTTGCAACTGCCGCTGCCGCTCTTGTAGATAAACGTGTTTGTGCGTGTTGTATTTTGTGTGTTTTTTTGGTATTTGCCATTTTTCATTTTTGTTTTATCATTTTGGCCAACTGGGAGTTGATAAGCAATGATGCAGCATAATGCCGATCGTGAACCTCTTCAAAACTATTCAATACACGAGTATTCTTACTAACATCTCCTAATTTTTGTAAATAAACTGAATACTCTAAATATCAGTAAATTTCCTTCAAAGACTTTGAAAACACTCCCCCCAACATTCGCAGCGCACATTTATCTCGCGCCCATTTCGAAAAGCAGCCGCCGTCGAATTTACGAAAGTCGAACTTTTTCCACTTTGTAATCGCGCTGTACGATCGATCAGGACAGCCGGTAGAAATCGAAAGGAGCCAATTTGTGGATTTTGTGGAGAATGGAACCGTTGGTTGGGGGGTTCGGCGAAGGCAGTCAGGGGTGTGCCCAATATGGCCCACATACATTAGTTGACATCAAAATTCGTGTTTACTAAATTTTGGTTACCTAATTATGTGATCTCAGGTTTCCAGTGCAAATCGATTGATTGGGAGGGACTACCTAAATATTTGTGATTGTACCGTATTTGCTTGAATAATTCCCATTGGGAATTATTTTTTAATCAGACTTTTTGAGAGGGAATTATTCAAGGGAGAATTTTTTTTTCGTCAAAATTTTCTATCACTTCATTCCACAAAATATGCTTTATTAATAAATACAATAACATGCCATTTTTTGTTCAAATTAGACATAACAAGTTGATTATATGACTTTAGGGGGAATTATTCAGGGGATTATTCATCCTCACTCATATTACAGGGGGGAAATTTTCGAGGGGGAGGAGGAAGTATTCAAGCAAATTTGTAAAATCTACTATTCGCTTTTGCAGGAAGTCGACGGACAGCAGACCAAAAATGGCATCCATTACAAGTTGTGGCTGTTGTATGCAAATGGTCAGTTTTATTAGGTAGTATTCTTAATCGACAATTAATCGCCTGTCATTTCCAACATTTGTCAAGTGCAATTCAACTTCAGGTATTCGACAAGAACAAGATCTATATGTGCGACTTATCGACAGCGTATCCAAACAGGTGCGGTTTGAATAATTCATTTATTATGTTGTCCCACGTTTTTTCCCCGCGCAATTTCAATTGTCGCTCGCGCTACAAGGTTAATTGCGAAAAGTTTCGATCGCTCTTTCCCACACTCAATTTCAATCATGCATCTTGTAATGATAGAAATCTCGTGTAAATTTCGCGCGGTCAACCCAGTCTAAACTGTTTAATTTACGGCGCAGTGTTTCGAAATTGTCGAGTTTCAGCCGCGGCGCGCGCCAGTGCACCTGTTGTCGTTTAGCGAGCAAGTTGGGAGATTCACAACGTCATTTGTATCCTACTCCCAACATCACCTGGCACCATCAAAATGCGCCATTTTACAAATTGCCCAATTTTAACCTTGATTTAAATCAAGCCGCAGTTTTAGTAGCCAGGAATTTGAGTAAATCAATCATCGAATAGCCACCAAGGTTCTTTCGCGGCCTCCGAAATCTTAATTTTATGCTTTTTGTGGCTCAAGTTTTCAAATAAAATGACCCGTTGTGTCATGACTTTATTTGTTATTTCGAATGTGTGTTCCGAATTTGCTGCAACTCAGCTGATTTGGCGTCTGATTGAAAAATGAACATTCCCATTATTTTCTGGGGGACTTGTGGTTTTGGAACCTTATGCCCGTTTGTCACACGAGGAAAAATTTTGTATTCCCATGATTTTTTGAACCACACACAATCATTTTCTTCTGAAAGCTCCAGCGACCGGATTCAAACGGCACTCAAACAGTTTTTTCAACAAAAAAATGACTTTTTTCGTAAAATGCAAGTGTCTCCATGAAAGGTCATGTCAATTATCGTCAAGTGCGTTCATATATTTGGGGGCCATCACTTAACGTATTTATGGCCAGTAGGTACTTTGAATGTACGTAGGTATACCATACTCGCCGCAATAAAATTCACCTGGTAAGACGCAAAATTTATAGGAATCATGCGGATGAAACTTCCTGATAATCCACATTTTTTGAATGTTTTACTGCACGAGTTTATCCGAGGTATTTTATATAAATTTGTCAGTATATTAGGTACTTGTATTAACTTGGTTACTGACACTGTGCACCAGTAATATACGCAGCACCAGTGTGGTAGATGAGCAGTGCATTCTTTTTTGTACTCAAAAATACTACCCAGTATACTCCAATTGCGGGTTGCATCAAACACCTGTTGTCTTTTTTGCACACGCAAAGTGTAATTTCGGCATGCATCCATTCCATTCTGCACTCTTTTAGGAGTAAAATGTCACGTTCTCGGACGGATTCCGGGTAAAACGACACGGAATGGGACAAATTCATTTTTTGATTATATCCAGTGCACTTTAGGGATTTAGGATAAGGTGTTTTTCGACACCAAAGACAAATCCCAAAGGCGTATATTTCAACACTTTTGAATCGAATCGTTCAATTGTTGAATATCAGGTGTTTTTTAGACTTCCATATTGCATTAAATTATGGAATTAAACTAAATCCGATAAAAATTGATTTCCCCACGCACTCCAGTGGACAACCTTTTTAAAAAACAACAACTGAGCATTTCGCCTTGCTACAGTAATCTACCACCGTCGACAAAAACGCACTTTAAGAAAGAAACTGCGCAATCTCTATCCACAATATTGACATTTATCCCTGGAGACCCACTTTCATATAGATTGAAAATGCCTTGAAAATCATGATCGGATGTGTTTATCGTTGAGATGGGATTCCATGTTCATTTCGTGGCTCTACGCTGAGCGCATTCGCATTATGGAATTTACATGATTCAATGGTGCTAAAAAAATTTAGTTTGGTTATGTTCTTGGGGACGGGTGTGCGAGATAATGCCGGGATGATAATTTGACAATTTGCGGTGTTCTCGAAATCAAAATATTTTTAATGAAAAATCGTAAATTTAATTTTATGCAACTAAAAAGAAGGCTATGTTTTTAGTTTTTATTTTAACGATTATAACAAACGAAAGCTTTTTAGATTCAGTGTACAAATCATAGTTTTAATAACGTATTTACTCGAAAAAACGTATACTCGAGTACTGCGTAAATATGTATACGTTTACCTTTACACGTAATCGAGTACAGAAAACGTATTTTGGATAGAATTTGGTAAAAACACGGTATAGGAGGGAAAAGAGGAAAAAAGCTAAAAATAAAGAAAATAGGCAAAATTTGGTATATAAGCTAATCCATAATTAAGAATGGCTGAAAATTGCCAAAAGCAGAAGAAGTGTTGAATCGAAGGTGAAAATTCTTTCTCAAAAATACCCACTTTTACATTTTCCAGGGGAAAAAGTATTTTACCCGTGTTTACTCATGAGAAAAAGTAAAAAATTACTTGACGTTTTCTGTACTCAGGTGTGAGTAAAAAGGTATACTTTACATTCAGATTTACTTTCAAAAAAGTTCAGTACTTTTAACAACACTGGTATAAATACATGAATCCTAAACCAAACGCAATAAAAATGTTCCGGCAGTAAAGCCACCACAATTATGCCCCCAAATGTGAGCACCGTGTAACTGCATCCGAGAAATGATGCACATGCAACCATCTTCTCAATTTGCACTCTCCAGGGGCTTTTCGATAAATGTGTAACCTTGGGCCGAAAACAGTCACATCAAATACAATACACTAGCCATAATTGACCTTGTGTCATCTACTGAAATTTAGAGCAACCCAGCCACAAATGGCTATTGTTTTTCCGCTATTTACAGCTGGGAAGATTGGTTGTGAATGTAGAGCGATGCGTAAATTTTTATGCGATGTTTTTGACGCCGTTCACATTTCGTGTCGGTGAATTTTTAGCCGCACAAATAAATGGTTAACAAAAGTATAAAAACGCACTTTAATGTAGTAAATATTTAAGTCTATAATGCTTTTGCTGCACGCTTAAAACACAAATAAAAATTTCTTTACCATAAATATCCGTTTTTACCCCCACCCTCATTTGCCCGCAGGTCATCGTTTACGAGGGCCAGGACAAAAATCCCGAAATGTGTCGAGTTTTGCTCACTCACGAAGTTATGTGCAGGTGCGTACCGTTTTGTTCGAACGTTTTTGTTACCGAACCTGTTTTCGAATACAAAACTTTTATGTTCATATTTGTCAAACAAAGAAAACACAACTTTCGAAACGCCAATCAACTTTCGGCCCATTTGATACAATAAAACGCATATGAGCATTTGGCTTTGCATTTACCGTTCGAATTCGATCATGAAAACGCATAAATGTGGGTGATTTTTACTCCGCCCCGCCTTTTCGCAGTCGGTGTTGCGAGAAGAAAAGTTGCGGAAATAGAAACGAGACGCCGTCAGATCCCGTTATTATTGACAGGTGGGTGTTTTCTTTTTTTAAATAACGTTCTTGCATCCAAGTCTTCATCACAATCTGATAAATGTAAAGCATGAGCTCATACTTCGCAATTCCCGTGTTCAAATTTCCCGCCGCTGCGCGGCACCACCGTGGCGTGTGATACGTCTACAAATACGCGCGCACGCATGCGTTTTCTGCCGCCCAGCTGACGCGGCCGCAGTTCTCAACACATTATTGTTGCTCCAAAAATGATGCTATTTTACCTGTCTACAGGTTTCCTTTCAAGTTAATGTATGTACCGACCTAGGTATGTATTTTTGGTATAAAAACGTAATACACTGGGACTGGACTTGTTTGTTAGCAAAGGTGGGTCGGGGGCATGAGATATTGCATGTATGCATGTGCATGCATGAAACTACCGTAATCCGAGTGTGGATATGCGCCGTTCACACGTTCGATATTTGCGCGCGCAATGCCGAGCTATAACGTTGTAGGGCGGCTTTGGTTAATAGCGCTGATACGGTCAATTGAATTGAGAATGGCCTGATTTGCAAGCCTGACTACTTGTCAAGCCGGAATAAATATGTCACGAGTAGATCTTTTGACTAGGTAACAAAGTGTGAGATGCTTTTACACACAAAAATCTCCACGAGGCATTTCCATTGGACACATGGATACATAAAATATTCCAAAAATATCTCCATCACACCAATATTTCAAACAAAAAAACATCCAAATTCTGCCAAAGGCGCAGCCTACAATATGCTCCCCATGATTAGGTCTAGTCCGTCCACAATACGGTCGCAAATGACAAGTCACTCAGCCTCGTTAGGCCACAATGACACGCCTGAGTGGCGAGCGGCGATCAAAAATACTCAACTGCCTAATGAGGCAGTGCACTGCGCATTGTTGGGCGAGAGCGGTGCGGTGCAATGCACGAGGATGAAGGATGTGCGCTAGGTGGAGTCCGACTAGATGGCGAGACCGACTTGAAATGGGCCTATTTTGAATTGGAACTTTTTGACTACCTATTTATGTTGGTCATTTGTTGAATAAATACGCCATGCACAGGTATCAGCATAATTATGTGGCCCACTGAACGAAAACTTTACAATGGAATTTACCATATTCTGTTTGAAAAGAAGAAAACAAAAAATATTTTTTGCTCAACACATTACATGCTATCAATTTGGTGCACAATTTTCCACGCGATATTAATCATCAAACACGCTGATATACTTTATTAAATTCAGCTAGCTTTCAGCTTCATGTGCATACACGATAAAAATGCGATGGAATTTCATCGTTGACATCAAACTTTGTGTCCATCAAGTTCCACTCAATTTTGGTTTTTGTGTGATTTCAACTTTCCTATGCGATAGAGCATTGTTAATTTTATAATCGTGACACTTAATTTACATTGTTTCTGTGTATTTGGTTGCTTTAAAAACTTTTGGTGTTATTGAGTTGACATTCAGTTGACATTTATTCACGATGTCAACTAGTTTGTGTGTGTGGGCCCATTGCTCCGACTCGGTCCATCTCATATATAGTCGGACTGTGATTCGCGTTTCAAGCGGCTGCGCGTCGCTGCGCGCGTCACGCTAATTGGTTGTAAGCTGACTTGGGGCTCACGGATAACTGATAATCTCCCCCGAGTCATGCGCGCTTTACCGTAGTCGCGCTGCTCATTACGCACATCTGTGTTGACTCGATTGATTTGTAGCTTTCTGACCGCCGACAAACATTTTCGAGTATTTTTTGGATGCCATGGGTAAATATTTAAAAAACCTAGGTATTTTTAGGTGGTTTGTGATGGTATTTTTCATTTCACTGCATATCTGATATTACATAAATATCGATGTGTGATATCTGAAGGGGAATAAAATGACGTAGAATGGGTGAAGCCAAATACCTAGTATTCATGCTGTGAATGTTTCCCTTAGCTATTACCTATTAGCTTAACAAGCATTCATTGACGTGCATCACGCTGATGCGTAGGTATTCAAATTTGCGCTACACAAAGACACGGACAGTGCCTTTTTGATCATTTATTACCTGCGTATCTACATCCTTACAAATGGACGCCGCTAATTACGTAGAAGCTGATTTATAATATATTGCCATGGTTTGGATGCGTACATGCTGTCCAGCTTACATGACCGTAGCTATTTGTTGCTCATGTGGGACTTGATAATGCCTTGCACTGTGTTGTCTAGGTGTTAGCTTGTTGTAAGTTGTATATTAGATTTGTTTGTATTCATATTGCAAACATATGCTAGGGAAATTCAGCGACGATGTTTCGGTTTTATCGCATGGTTTCAGCTCAAAGCTCATTTTGACTGAATTCCAATTGATTCTATGCAAAGCACGACCTGCATATTCACATAAAAGCATTTCATTACGCATCCGCAATAAATACAATACATAAATGAATACATAGGTACACTTATTACATACACGCCGGGTACATTCCAGCTGGCAACAAATAAATAATTGGACAAAAGCTCATGTAAAGCCAGGAATTGTGAGTGATTTGATTACTCCAAGATGTGCATAACGTAAACGCGTGCCCATCCATTACCGCAGATGTTGGGCAATAACAAATCAACATTAAGCCGTGCATGCGAGCGCCACTTTTACAACACCTTCTGCCGCGTGTTTCATGCGGGTCGAAATTTGACTGCCAAATGTGTAGCGCACAAATTGGCGACGCGACAAAGCGAAATGTTTCTGGCTCGCGTGAGAATTGAGATGCTTTCCAATGTGCATAATATCAGCCACTTTGCAGTGCACTGCAATGGATTCGGGCGACACGCGTTGCTCAGTGATGTTGCATAATTGCTTTGCATTGCGGTAAATACGTGGTCCGCGGTAAATTTCCTTTGGCCTTTTCCTGGGGGCAGTCCCAGACAAGTAAAATGTCAAATGTAATGCAGTGTCAAAAGTAATGTAAAATTCCCTGTAAAATGGCAAACGTACGTTGACATTGACTTGACATGACTTTTGACACTTTGCATGACATTTGACATTTTACAGGGCAGTTTACAGGGTCTGGGACCGGCACCAGGGGGTGCGGTGGACTTGGCTCTGTTTCGGCGTTGAGAAATTACAAAAAATTTAGCAGAATGATTGGATGCAAGAACGTTTGCAAGCGTGCTACGCTTTTCCGTGGCTAATACAACTCTCTCCTCCCACGCGCAGATTTTTCCTGAAGTTTTTCCTGAAATGCAACCAGAACTGTTTGAAAAATGCCGGCAATCCACGCGACATGCGACGGTTTCAGGTGAGCTTTCGTTTTTATTTTCCAAAAATTCGAAGTGTATTTGTTGATAAAGGTATAAAAATTGTGAGGTTGTATTGAAAAATCATAGATCGTTCATTTTCGTGGTCAATTCTCAGCACAAAATCTGTTGCGCTCATCTAATCAACCGGAATTGAATTTCCACATTAATCAAGCGATCAATCGACCGCGCACTAATCACAAACGAAGCGATTTTTATCGCCAAAAATTGGCTCCAAAATAATGTGGCAGGTGGCTGGCTGCCTCTGGGAATTGGTGATAATAAAAAAGAAACTGTTTTTCATTAGCTTCCACTGGATCAATTAGTGGGAAACTAGAAATTCGATGCCCCGCCCATAATAACCTCCCTTTAATTGTATTAAGATGTTTGGCGGTGCAGTGTGTTTGCCGCCGATAAAGGCTTCGGACATTCATATTTCACGCGGGGGGCATATACTAGAAAACACGGTAGTATAGGGTGGAAAAGTTTCGTTTCGACGCTGAACATAAGAATTAGGCAGCCCTGATTCAATTTATGCATTCATCAGTCTATTCTTAGTCCTGATAAAAAACGTCCTTTTCAAAAACACTCTCGCAATTTGGGCCCACACACGCTAGTTGACATCGCAAATTCGTGTCAACTCAATGTCAATTAAATAACACAAAAAATTATTAAAAGCATCACACTTAACAGAAACAATGAAAATTAAGTGTCATGATGATAATTAACTATAATCTATCAGATAGGAAAGTTGAAATCACATAATTCACTCAACTTTAGTTGACACAAATGCAGTTGACACCTTTGAACGGTGAACTATTCACCAACTTCCCCGCCGCCGCGCACGTCAAATCGCTCTCCGCGTGCATCGCAGTGCATTCCATGTGATTGATCTGATTAAGACGCGAGTATTTGGCCCAAATTACATTGTCGCGGCGGTTCTGCTGGTAATACCGGGAACACGCCTGTTTTATGTGTTTTATAGCCATTTTCGTTGGATTTGCGACTCGCTTGGGCTTGATGGCGACGCAAAATGGCATTACGGTTGCTTTCTATTTATAAGCCTTCTTGTCTAGTGCCGTTTTTGTTTGTCTGGATGCGAGGCACGGCGACGGTTTGACTAATTAGTGCGGTCCCTCGGGGATTACGATATTTTCACGCCGCTTTAGTTTAGTCTATTTGATCACTTGTAATTAGACGTTTTCGTTTTCGTAATTGTATTCAACATGTACTTAAGTGCATAACAACTAAGAAAGTCTCCTGGCATCCGAAGCCTAAGGACTCCGGGGACATTTCCATATGACAATTTTGTCTCTTTTGTTCACTCCAGTTGGTGGAAATAATCAATTATCAAAACGGCCATTATCAAATGAGCAACAGAAGGTGCTTGAAAAGACCGCGAAAGTCGCGACTATTTGATTAAATGAATAGCTAAGATATGCACAATGGGCGGGGAAAGGGAAGCAAATTTATCAAACTATATCGTAAACGGGCGTCGTAAAGCGGCGGGGCAGCCGAGTGGCATAATGCGACAAAAGATGGGTCGCACACACGCGCCTAGATTATTCTACCGCACCACGAAACTGCACATTCATCAAAATTCCATGCACCAACTGTGGTGGCAGGCTGCCAACTGTCAGCGATCTTCAATTGTCTCAATTTCCATAATACAGCCCATAGAAGAAAGCTGTTCGCGTGATGCGTGTGCTATCTGTTGCATGCATAATGGTGTGGAAATGAATAGCACCCGTATATATATACGTATCAATTGTATCGTATATAAGCACGTTTAGCCAAGATCTATTGAATTTATGGGCTGGGTGACAATTGAGTCTGCGCGCATCTGGTCAGCTTTGAGCCAAGTGAAGCGTGAAGGCGCAGTTCGCTTTGGACACGTTGCTGAGCGACATACTGGTTGATTCCATTGACTGGGAGAGTGTATGCGGGGTTGGCTTGAAAATAAATGAACCTTCTACGGGCAATTGTGGGAATGGATCACAATGATTACAACCGAGTTCAAAACAAAAAGGCCTGCACACTAGTTGACACATGTGTGTCAACTGGTTTGTGTCAACTCAGAATTCGGCATCAAGTGTTGCAGAGCGATCTTTCAATGCACTTGCCGTAGTTATATTTAAACATTGCCACATCAAAGATCGCTGTGCTACACGTGAAGGCGGAACCGGAGTTGACACAGACCGGACAGCCAAAGTGTACGCTGCAGCTCAAAGGCATTTAGTTCTATCAGCCCACACTTGTATACCTATATTGTAAAGTCATGGGTACTAATTAAATGCTAAAAAATAGCCCTCAATGCACGCAATCCGAAAACTACCAACCCCCAAACCAAACACACAAAAACACACCACCAAAAACCCCCCATCACAATCATCTACCAACCCCCCCCCCCCAACCCCCAGGTGATCCTGTCGCAAACGTCGCGCGTGGACGGCGTGCTCCTGGCCGTGTCCGACAACATGTTCGTGCACAACAACAGCAAGCACGGGCGGCGGGCCAAAAGAATTGACCCGGCAGATTCCGCAGTTGCGGCAGCTAGTCCCAGTATAAAGGCGATTTGTCCCAGTGAGGGGTGGACCACTGGCGGGACTACGGTGATTATTATTGGGGATCACTTTTTCGATGGGTTGCAGGTTTGTGGAGGGGAGGTTTTGTGGGTTGGAGGACTTTTTTAGTGGTTGTGGAAGGTTTGAAAGTCCTGTCACATTTGATATTTCGTATGTGTGTCCGCAAAAGGAATGTGTTCGCAGATGCAGGTCTTTGAATTACCCACAAATACACTTTTATAGATTGCAAATAAATACTGTAAATAAAGAAGATCAACTGCAAAATAGACTTACAGATTACAAGGTTTTCAGGAATGCTTTCTTACTAGGCAATATGAACGAACCCATTTTCTTCATGTCTTAAGCCGATTTCTTCATCAACTGCTCATTCTCACTGAAAAGTACCATATGACTAGTGATGGGAAAGCGTCATGGCGCAGCCGCCTGGCGCTAGCGGCGATCGAAAAAGCGCCATGGCGCTTTTGGCGCCTAAGCCCTGGGCCCTGGCTCTTTTTCCATCACTACATAATACATATGACGCCTGAATAATCAAGCAAATTTTTGGAATACAGCAAATATATAATTACAATACTTTCACGATGGGAAAATCTGGCACAAAATTAGTGACAACAGCACTCATTCAATTACGTATGCTAACATGCACCGCAAAGCACACATCTGTTCAATACACCGTAATATCATTCAACACAATCAACCACCCCCTCAACCCCCCCAGGTGGTATTCGGTCAAATGATCGTGTGGTCTGAGCTGATAACCCCGCACGCGATCCGAGTGACCACGCCGCCCAGACACATCCCCGGCGTGGTCGAGGTCACGCTCACCTACAAGTCGAAGCAGTTCTGCAAGCCGCAGCCGGGCAGATTCGTCTATATTTGTGAGAGGGGGTATATTTGAGGGAGTGAACGTTGCTATGAGGGGGGGGGGGGTTGTAGTGCGAGTGTTTGGAGTAGTTCGCGGCTTTTTCTACTATCTGTTGATATTTTGATATATTCACTCGATTGATAATTCATTCATAGGATTTATTCATTCTGACATTCAGTTCAATCTGGCAGTGTGCTATTTTAGATACAAATAACTTCCCAGCCAGAACAAACTGTCTGACAAATTAAATTTCACCCCATTTTACTGACAAAACATACACAAAAACATCATCTGTCGTTCATTGAATCCATGTTTGAAATCCCCGACGTAGGTACTGAATACGGATAGTCTTTTGTGTTTCGTTGCTGAAACGTTAGAAACCCCCACCACTAAATCCATCCAAAAATCAACCTAATAAAACCTCCAATCAAAACCTCCCACCCAGCGCTAAACGAACCCACAATCGACTACGGTTTCCAACGGCTATCGAAAGTCATCCCGCGCTACCCGGGCGACCCCGACCGTCTGCCCAAGGAGATCGTCCTGAAACGGGCCGGCGACATAGCCGAGGCGCTCTACGGGCCTCCAAGCACAACCCAGTTTACACCTAGTAGGGTGGCCAGTGTGGCTGCTGCCGCAGTGGCCAATGCGGCTAGTGTGCCTAGTAGGTCGCCTGGAGGTACCCTGCACATGGGCCATGGAGCCTATGCGGCTCATTATGGAGTTGGATTGGACGCGCTTGGAGATACGACTGGTTGGTTTCGCGTGCGATGCATTGGGTGTGGTTATGTATTGCGCATGAGAAAGTTGGACGCTAGATGGCAATTTTTGCCAGAATGACGGTTACCGTATTTGCTCGAATAATTCCCCCGGATTATTTCGTCAGACATTTTGAGGGGGGAAATATTTGAGAAGGGGGAAAATATATCGACAAAATTTTCACAAATGTCTCTATCAAATCAATTCACGAAATATGCTTAATTCACAAAATAACATGCCATTTTTGTTCAAGTTCGACAAAACAAATTGATGATATGCATAAGGGGAGATTATTTTCCTCACTAGTCTAACATTCGGGGGAGGGGGTCATTCAAATCCGGTACATATAAAGAAAACAATTTCAAGAGTATAAATACTAAGAGGCGAAATGACCGACCGACCGAGTCACCGCCACCACACTTTCCAACATGGCCCCCAACCACAGACTACATGCGCGGTGTGTCCAGCGCGAACACGCCACCACCCAACAACAACACCAACAACCAGTCGGGCGTGGGCAACGGCGGCCGGCCCCCCTCGGACCACGGCGGCGCGGCGGCTCAAGCGGCAGCCCAGGCCGCCCACCAGCAGTACTTGACGTCGGCGGCCGCGCAGCCCGTCGCCAGCATGTACGGCGGCGGCATGTACAGCGCCGTGCCGCAGAGTCCCGCCACGCAGTTTTTGAACGCGCCAGCTAGTGAGTGTGCGGGGGGGGGGGGGGTTGCTACCGTTTTTTTTTGTATTAGAACCGCATATCTTCAATAGAAGGGCACCTACAACAGAAACATGCTACGTGAAATGTGCAGATTCATTTTAGCAGGGTTCTTTGGCCCAATCCATCATGGAAACCTCCACAATGAAGTGAAAAGTGCTGCCAAGTGTCAACCAAATAGAACAGTGGAGGGTAAGAATAAAAATTTAACTGTCAACTGAAAATCTGTTTTACGCGCATTTTAATTAGCGATGACGCATTGCTTTTGACCTACGCCCATAATGCTAGGGTGTCAACAAAAACTTTTTGGCGGAAAACGGAAACGGAAACGGAAAAAATTTTGCACTTGCCGGAAAACGGAAACGGAAAAAATCTTGCACCTGCCGGAAAACGGAAAACGGAAAAATGAAAGGCCGGAAAACGGAAACGGAAAAATTTGCTGTAATTATGCTGGAAACGGAAAAAATTTGCTGAAATTTTGCCGGAAATGGAAAAAAATTTGCAGAAATTTATCCAGAAATCAAAACATTTGCAGAAATCTTGCTAGAAATAGAAACAATTCACATAATTGAGAACCTGCATGCATGTTTACCAGTTTGGCTGAAACAGAAAACAGAGAATTGAGCCAGAAAATGAAAAAAAGTTGGAAAAACAGACAATTGAGCTGGAAAACGGAAAAACGGCGGAAAAACTGAAATTTTAGCCGGAAAACGGAAAATGAGCCGGAAAAACGGAAACGGAAAAAAAATTTAGCAGCCGGAAAACGGAAACGGAAAAAAATTTGCCTGCGGAAAGCGGAAAACGGAAAGTTGACACCCTACATAATGCCAAAGATGAAGATCAAAGGTGGTGTTCACGCTTATAGAAATCAAATTACCTAAAACAGAATTTTCAGTTGACTACTGGATGCGTGTCAACTGGTGTGAGTAGGAACAATGTGTAGTTGACTACCTTAAGCAATCTGCCAAAATACAAAATACTTGCTCCTGCGAATTGGGTAATCGACCACAAAGCATACCACTACAATCACAGAAGGAATTTCGCAACTAATTAAATGCTTACACCCACATTTACAGCGTTCACCGGCATGAACAGTCTAGCGCCATTTGCACCATTCGCGCCGCTGCCGCCCTCAGCCAGGCTGTCCTAGAGCAACGGATTGGAATAATTTCTAATTTGAATACCTATTTCTACGTTTTGACGTTTGGGTCGTATAATTTTTTTATTTTGGTTTGGTAAGAATGTGCATACGCATCCGCACTAGTTTAAAATCGATATTGCTTAAATTCATAAATCAGCTTTGAATGCGTTCGAGTTTACTAGAATAAATAACTTTTCACCTGTAGTTCACTTTTCCAACTCATTCCGGCAAACTCAAATTCGTTCAAAACTGATTTGTGTTGTCGAAATTTCGGTGGACAACCAGCGTGTGTACGGTCATTATTGCTTCAAGCACTACAGATGAGTGAATGCATTGATTCAACAAAACAGAGGCAATTAGCAAATGTGCAATTATTTGAAAAATGTATTTGTCAATTGTTAAGGCTGACCGGGTCTGCTGTGAAGGTATTTTAATATTTTTTTCAGTTTTGAATAAATCCATATTATTTTTGTTTTGATTTTTTTTGAAAGACTGCTTTTCAAAGATGCTTTTCGATTCTAATCTTAACCCTAGAACTATCCTGGTGCAGTATTTAGTTTGAGCGATTCTTCAATTTTATTATACCTATTCAAATAATTTTTTTCTCTGTAGTATAGGGCGTTGGCGATCCTATACCTCACTTTTAAAAATGCCGCGTATTTTTGTCAGCGGTCCAGTGATTTGCATTTGATCTGGGCTTTAACCCAAATTGTACAGTTTATTATTATTTTGTTGACACACTCATACACTTATTTGGCACTTTCAAACACTCCCCAAATATTTTGTCCACACATTGACGTGTGATACTTGTCGGTGCATTTAGACAGCGTGTGAAAATGTTTTATTTGTTTTTATTGTTGCCCATACTCAGCAGAAATTGAAATTATGAGATTTTCAGGAAAAGGTAGCTTGATTTCAAGCTCGTGTCTATCTAATTTGTGGTATAAATAGTATTGAAATGCATGACGTGTATTGAAAAAAAGTGAATAAGCCATTAAAAGTTTTTTTCCCAGGTTCTTGACAAATCCAAAATTTCGATTTGCACGCATTAATTAGATAACGGACTGAGATTTGCAGCCGGTATTAATTAGATGCAAAGTCTTGACTTACAATAATATATGATTTTCAGAATGAAACACCACTGCTGTCAATCTCACAACCGTATTTCGCATTTTATTTTGTAAAAATATGCAAGATTATTTGGTGTCTCATTTTTTCATGTTTGATTGGTCCCGTTTGAAGTTTGCAATAAATTTTTTTTTGTGTCATGGAATTTTAAGTTCCATTTTTTTGTCACATGTCCATCGGAATTCAATATATATTTGTTTTGAATGGTGTTTGGAAATTATTTATTTGTTTGCCTTTTCAAAGTGGCTGTTCGAGTAAATTTTTTTACAGGTTGTTTAAATGTTTGAAATGTAACAACCTAAATGAATTAGGCACATCAGATATCGATGAAAGTCAGAAATCATTCATTTTCCCCAGACTCGTCACTACACTTGGACAATAACAGTGATTGCAAACTTGGCCAATCGCAGCCCAACCCAAGATTCTCATTCAAAAAATCAATGCATTCACCGAATGACTGCAACGCATTAAAAACTTTTCTGTCACTTTTCCGCAGCTGCTTTTCCAGCATGAAAATCAAATGTTGATGCCAGGATGCGAACGTAAGCCCATCGCGTATACCAGTCTCCACCTACGATAAAACGAAACTTGAAAATCGTAGTTGTGAAAATTACTGAACGTTTTCTGAAAGTACTGAAGTACCTACCTTTATGTAATGTAAAATGATTTTTGTACTCACCCTTCAGTACGGAAAATGTAAAATATTTTTTTACCCGTACTCATGAGTTCATGTGAATAAGGTACCTTTTTTCTCAGGAAAATGTAAAAGCGAGTACTTTTCCCCCTGAAAATGCAAAAGCGCGTACCTTTCTTCATAGATAATAAAAGTGTGTACTTTTTTCATGGAAAATGTAACAGCGACTACTTTTTAATGTGAAAGCGATTTTTACACTGGAAGACATAACAAATGTCGTTATTGACAATGATTATTTAGTATTTCTATAGGAAAATGATATGATTTCTTCAATGTTTCTTTATTTTAGCAACAAAAAATCGCACTCAGAAATTTCTAATACATTTTCTGTACTCGTGTACTTTTAAAAAGTACGCATACAGGTGAGTATTTTACGGGTACTTAAAAAAAGTATATGTAAATGTACCCAGTACTCGGGTATATGTATTTTTCGAGTAAATGTAAATACATTTGTACAACAAAAATCAAAAAGAAAAAAATCTAAAAATCGAAACCCACCCAATCCCTGATACAAGCTTCCGGAGCCACCGCGTATCCGGCAAACATGGCAGGATTGTGGAGCAGACCTCTCGCAGCCATTACGCCCCTGGCGCCAGTTTTTTGCGCTAATTTTTGTGCGTCAAATTGGTTAGTTACGTCACCGTTGAGAATCACTGGTATTTCGAGTGAGCGGATTACTGTAGCGATGGAATCGTAATCGACTGGTTCGCACCTTTGTTTCGGCGTTCGGCCGTGGATAGTCTGACATGGAAGTTTTATGTATTTTTACCAATGTTACAGTGGCTTAACGCATGCTAGGCTGCATACTCAAACGCGCTCAAAACAATGGAATATTTTTTTTCGGCTAAAAAAACGATAATTAATGCTGTATAGCAAACGCGGAATCAAGTTGAAATTATATCATTTCAACTGTAATCAACTTAGCGTCGTTCACACGACCAAAACCCGGTGCGCATGTAAATCCGATCCACATGTAGACCCGGTGATCGGGGGGCCAGGGATATATCCTGATTTTTTTAGCGGGGGGCACAAACCAAGCGCCAACTCACAATAAAATCCACGCCGGCCATCTGCACCTTCCTGCACAGGTCCACCGTGCTCTCCAAGCCGTCCAATGTCAATCTAATCTTTATACTGACGGTGACTTTGGGAGCCAGGGAAGCTAGTCGATTGCGCGTTTGGGACACCATGTCGGCTATGAGGTCGGGCTGTTTCAGTAGACACGAACCGTAGCCTTCCGCCATCACCCACCTGCACATGATTGAGGCACTTTATATGCGATTAAGCTTCGATTTTTAAAGAAAATATTGCAGATAACTATGTAGCATTTCGAAAATATCGGGGGATTTATTCATTAAATATCAGAGAATATGGGTAATAGTTTTCCATAGATTTTATTATATTTTACTTCTGAGAGATTTTATACGATTTTTATATATCTGAAATTCTCTAAAAAATAGACATTTATTCATAATTTTTCAAGGTTACGGTATCCAAAATATTCAATTATTTTTATTTTTATTGAGAGTAGTATTTCTGATATTAGATATAATTATCTTAATTTTCAAAAATTACCCACTTTAGAGCAGTAAATTTGCCAAAGAACATCAGCCAAAAAATGACGACTCTAGAAAGAAATCCACCAACGCACCTCTGCGGACAGCCACAATTCAAATCAATGCCATCACACTGCCCAGCGACCAACTCGGCCGCGTCCGCCAACATTTTGCCATCGTTCGCTGCGAACTGCGCTATTAACGGCCGGTCGCCTGGCTCGGTGACCCACTCGACCTGAAACAAAAGGTTTAAAGGTGAAATAAAGGTGGCCGGTGACCGGCTCCGATAGTGGACAAGGAATGTCAAGTCAAGTAGTCAAGTGACAAGTGGAGAAAAATTTCGTACACGACTCTGTCATTAGCGACTTGCCTTATCACTCTGATTTTCACTCAACATTTATCAATAAATATGCATTCGCGGAATTGGCGCCACACGGCAATTGAGCGATCGCCTATTCGAGAGTGATGATACTAAGCATCGCGAACAACACCCCGGACACCTTTCAAATTTCTCGAACGTAAAAAATGGTGGACAGCGTTTGTGGACTTGTGCACTTTTGGCATAAAACTCTCCGGTCGTGGACGCGCACCTTGCGGCACTTGTCGGAGCGGGTGAAGCTGTCGGCCATTATCATGGGGGTGCAGCACACGTCCGTGTTGTAGCCGCGGCACAGGCGCCGAAAGGTCAACCTGAAGACCGATTTCAGTGTTGCTGAATGGCGCTGCACACACAGCGGTTTTTGAAGTAAGTTCGAACGTTTTTTGGCAAAGTATGAATGCCGTATCTCCTCTAAGAGAGGAGCGCCGTTCTATTTTTTTTCGTCAACCTCCAATAAAACGGCAGGTAAAACAGTTGACGAAAAAAAAGAACGGCACTCTTCTATTGGAAGAAATACGGTATTCATACGTTGCCAAAAAACGTTCGTACTTACTTTAAAATCGCTGTGTGGAGCGCCACTGATATTGAAGGTATTTATGTTTATTGCACAACTCAAAACAGCAGCTAAATACCAGTGCATCCAGTGATAGGCGCAAGAGATATAGCAAGTGGGCCGTGAAAAGAGTACCGGGGGCAGGTCACGAACCCCGTAAAATGTCCGACAGATTTCTTAAATGTAGCGTAAAACATAGACACGGTAAAATATCCCATTAATTTTAGGCGAGGAAATGACAGATCATTCGACATATTTTGCTTTTTACACTTCTCGTAATTGGCCGAGAAAACGCGAAAATTAAGCGACCGCCAGATTTCACACGTAAAAGTAAGACCAACAAATAACAATACCTTGAATATCTGACCATGGGGGCAGCAACATACAGCGGGACTTGCGCATCGCTGGTGCCGGGAAACTCGATGGGCACCCGCAATTGCTCATCAAATTCAGTGCCGAACATTATGCAATCAGTCTGCAAGCCTTGCATTGAGAAGCACTTGTGAATGATTGAAGAAGTTTCAAAGTAATCCAGGCTCAATGGCTAGCACCGTATATTTCTAACGGTTGTTTTCAAATACACACAAAACAAAACAACACACACACCGATGTCAACCGTTACGGTGACTTATACACTACAGCAAAGCGACGCCATGGGCGGGGCTTGGGAACCTTTTGGCATTTGTATCCTTATGTAATTTGTCTTGGAATGGTTTATGGTGTTTGAATTTAATGTGTGTGCCATTTTGTCTATATTGTTTTCATGTTGGCACATTTTTTTCAACTTCCATATACCGAGGGGGTGCATACTTTGCGCCAGTGTTGTTGAAATAATGGTATTTCATGAAAACGTGAAAAATGTCAACAGGGCTGACTGGTTTCCATTAAGATTTTAGTTGCTGGGCTGTGAAACCATGTTCAAATGCACATGGCAATATTGATTGATTTTCCTGCGAACTAAATTGAACTAAAATCGAGTTGACACCAAAACCGGTTGACATCCAGTGTGTGGCACCATAGAATCTATGTTCTTCAATTTAGCAGAGTTCACTATTCGCAAGTGCAATGCCACCAAACCGATTGACAGTGCGCGAGTTACTTTGCCAAATCGTTTTCATCAAAAAATAGATGTCGGAAATTTTCATTCATCGCGAATGGAATCTGGAGCGTTATCTTGAGCATAAAGAAATCTAATTTGTGACTAGATCACCTGACTTTTTGCGCAACGGTTATAAAAAGTCAAACGACTCTCCAACTTAGTAAAGGACCTAGTAATTAACTTCAGAATTTGGACTATCACAAGACACTTTGAATAAAATCTGGCAGTGAAACGAATAAGTCTACAAAAAAACAAATGAAAAGGCATCATCTATCAAAAATCGAAGCCCTCAAAAATCTCACTAAAACGCCCAGAAACAAATTGGGATTATCTGCATGAACCCAATGGCCAGCGCCAGGTATGCATTCAAACTGAATATTCGGAAACAAATGCGTGTACTGGTCCATATCAGAGGGCCTGCGAAAAAAATGAAAAAAAATTTGCTAGAAAAGAGGTATCTTATGAGCTTCTGAAAAATAGTGAATTAGATGTCGAGCGAGTTTTTCTCGATAATTGTAACTTAGAATAGATAAAACAGTTATACAATACGGTGCCACTCCCATGTCCTGTAAAATGCCCTACAAAATGTCTAAGAAGTCATGTAAAATGCCCTGTAGAATCACGTTTCTTTCACGTTTAAACTGGTTGTTTGACATTTTACATGTCTTTTGTCAGTTTGCATTACATTTGACGTTTTACAGTATCTGGGAGTGCCCCCCCCCCCCGAGTGCCCCTGCCCCAGCACAAGGAATTCAAACTGACGTCACATAATCCGACTTTGCACCATAAACAACCATTGTGGGTCTCAAACAAGCACTCAAATTGTTCGGATTCAAATCCATGCCCAATAATTTGTCCAAACTGGATTCTATGGCTCTGAGATTTACACGCCATGCGATGGCGCCGGATGGCTCTTCGATGAGATTTGTCAGCAAAAACTGGCGCACAGCCAACTCCTGTAAAATTTGAAGGATGTGAAGACAATGACCGACCCGTTGTTAAGTGGTCAAAAACTTACAGGTACAACTTTTTTCAATTCCGTGTCACAAAATGCACGCGCTTGAGACAATCTATCGAATTGCCACAAGTCCCGTTCCAATTGTAACATGAACTATGAGCACAGGTAGCGATATTTCATCAAAATTAGAAATTGGCAATTCTTTTGACTCACACTGATATAACTAGGAATGTCCGTGGGACTAGGGGGCGGTCTGGGTGCAACATCTTCAATTACAATTTTGTCAATAAATTGTCTAGCTTCAATATGATGCAATGCCAATTCCATAACCGCCCGACCCCCCATGGAGTGACCTGCAGTGTTTTTGTCTAATTAACAGGGCAAGGACGTACACAGGGGGGGGGGGCGGGGGGGCGGCCTTCCCCCCCCCCCCCGTTCCCGGCCGGTCATAAAAATTTGCCAGGAATGGCACTTTTGTAAAGCGATTCGGTAGGTACTTTGAACATTTTTTTCCGCGCAAGCGCGGAAACCCCACCCCGTTGTTTAATGTATCATTTCAGGATTCCAAACAGCATGATAAAAGTGCCCAACGTTGTCATAGTAACTATATATAGATCTTAATAGATACCTATATAGTATACGTTGGCGCCAGCGCCTACAAATGGCACCAGCGCCATGACTCCATACCTTTACTATAGGGCCAAATTTCGCCAACGCCAATACTACCCTGGCGCCGGCGCCTTTACTATAGAGCCAAATTTTAGGGGGGGGGGGGGCGCCGCCCCCCCCTGTTCGCCGGGGTCCGTATAAACACCTTCCCGATCAAGTCCGGCCCTCTATTTTTATTTTCACTTCGTATGCCCTATCTCCGGTTGTGGGGGGGGGGGAGGGGGGGGGGGGTGGAAAGCTAATATTTGTGGGGTATATAGGTGCAACCCCCCACTACCCCTCATGAATAAATGGGGCAGCGGTGTCTCATTTTAGAGGGGGTTGCCATATATGTGAAAAAAATTTGTAGCGTTTTCACTGTCCCGCACAGGTCCAGCCCCCAGTTTATTTCTTGCGCTACAGCTTGAAAAGGGGGCGTCAGGCGCCAATAACACCACAGTAATTAGGTGCCCTGGCGTGGCACCGCTTGGCTACCTGAAATGGCGCCAGTGCCATGGCCAAACATTCCACAAACACCCACCCCCTAAGCAGCAGACAAGAAAATGAACTTTGCGAATTGAAAAATGCACTTTTTGCTTTTATTTTTGTACACACTTCACACGCTCATTTAGGATGTTTTTAAGAGGAGGGTATAAGGTTCCAAGCTGCGTAAAAAACTTTACCTCTAAAACGCCTCCATTAGAAAATTTACTTGGGTTGAACTTTATGATGTCAAAATCAAGGACGTAGCCAGGGGGGGGGCGGGGGGGGCGGCCGCCCCCCCCCCCTTCCGGGCCGGACCAAAAAATGTGCCAGAAATGGCACTTTCAGTAGACGATTTTGTCGACAGTTTGAAAAAATTTTGCGCGCAAGCGCGCATTTTCCCTTCACGACATATATTTTCGGTTGACGAGTCTCAGCGCCCTCAACGGCAGTTAAAATGGACTCAATTTCTGTCCACATCGCAGTATATGCCTGTAATATCCGGCTGTATACTGCTGTTTTGGCGCCAATGCCAACGCCAGTGGCGCCATGGCGTGGCGCCAACGAATGGCGCAGCGCCATGGCGCCATTCCCCTACTACAGAGGTAAAATTTTAGGGGGGGGGGCGCCGCCCCCCCCCCGTTCGCCGGGCTCCGTATACAATCCACCCCCCCCCCGCTCAAAAATTCTGGCTACGTCCCTGGTCAAAATTATGCCATAACAGGAACAAAAATTGTCAAAATTTTCTATTATGATTTAACCCAAACTAAATTTTCTAATGGAGGCATTTTTGGGGTATAGTTCTTTACGCAACTTGGAACATTAAACCTTCCTCTATAACACACCCTAAACCAGCGGGTCAAGTTTGTCACAAAATAAAAGTGAAAAAGCCTTTTTTAAATTTAAGGTTTGGGATAGGAAATAAATATTGAGGCATCGGAATAAGTGATGGAATGGCGCCATGGCACTGGCGCCATTTGAGAAGGTCATTACCACTTAGCGCCATTTTCCTGTGGCGTTATTGGCATCTGACGCCCCTTTTTCAAGCGGTAGCATAAGAAATAAACTGGGGGCCGGACCTGTGCGGGACACTGAAAACGCTGCAAAAATTTTTCACGTATACAGCATATTTTTCGCGTATACCCCGTCTATAATGAGTCACCGCTGCCCTATTTCTTCATGAGGGGTAGTGGGGAGTTGCACCTATATACCCCACAAGCATTAGCTTTCCACTCCTCCCACAACCGGAGATAGGGCATGCGAAGTGAAATAAAAATAGGGGGCCGGATGTGATCGGGAAGGTGTTTACAATCCGCTCCCCACCCCGCTCAAAAATCCTGCGTACGTCCCTGTTAAACAGGGATTAGGTAAATCCGCCGCGCAGAGTCTTGTAACTATATTTGGATGCATAAACCACTTGGCTTTGGAATCATTGAATGCATCAACCTTGTTTTCTCAGCTTACTATTCCATGTAAAATTTCACTTTTCAAGTGAAGAACATACAGCGATATGAAATTTACATAAAGAACCAGGATAAAAAAAAATTTTTGAGCAGAAATTATCACTTGTCAGTTGGGAAAACAATCGATTTTTTGAATCGGGTTTCGGTTTAAAAAATCGCTTGCCAACCTTACTTATCAGTCATGGTGCCGAAAAAAATTGAGTTCTTCCATCCTAACGCAAAACAGACAGCAAAATAAATCCACAATGGAAAAGAATAAAAAATATTCAAAAACACACCAACTAAATTAATTTTATCAATTTGAGCGCGCCGAAAAATGTGCTCCTCGATTGTGAGTTTCAGATCTGCAGCCATGGATGCATAATCCATGTGATCGCTCCAGGGGCTGTCCCCGTGATTGCGCATGTCAACACAATAAACCTGAATGATGGATAATAGCGACTCTGTCATTTAACTGGAACAGGGTGGTGATAAAAAAGCTATGTTTTTATGGCCCTACACCATTAGTTGACAATGACATCGGGTGTCAACTATGGTCCAAACGGGATCCCGAACACGGAAAATCTGTCAAACTGGCAGAATTACTTCTATCAAATTAAATAATACCAAAACTATAAAATGGTAAGTATTTTCTTTTACAAATTTTACAGTATTTACAATTTAACTCACTTCACACTTGACTCATCACTGCACTAAGCAATTGACTTAACAATTTTATTCAATGATAGCAGTTTATTAAATAGTTCCTGAACTCCGAAACCACATTAAACCATCATGACACGAAAAAATAGAAAATGGAAAACACACCCTAGTCCTCAGTCTGGTTGCCAGTGCCAGGGCAATGGACCGGAAATTGTGTCTGCAGCCAAAAAGTCCATGGCAAATGACAAGTGGTTTGGCACCGCCGATCTGGCTGGATCCGTGAACGTCCACACTGAAACAGGTGAAATATCTGATCAGAGTAATTCGATGAGGCGTGTTGGGCGGCGTTACAGTGTTGGGCAATTGTTTGAAATACAATACTTAAACAATACAATACTAATACAACACAACTAAAACAATACAACTTATACAATACTTAAACTTTAACAGCATAAAACACCCCTTGGCACGTTGCCAACAACAAAATACCTCGTAAAAGTCCTCGTCACACCCTCCAACCTTTCTATACATTTGAACTAACTTGAGCAACACTGGCGAGTCTGCCAAACCACAGTAACGTCGTGACTTGCAGCTCTTGACAGAGATAGGGAGGTGTAATCGAGACAGCGCCCTGGCGAGAGGGGAACCAACCATAACAGCAATTGTTTCGCAATGTATCCAATTAACATTTAACTGAAGAATATACGACAGATTTATTAAACTTGAAATTGTGAATTCCAATTGAACGAAATAGTGTCGCAAAAGTGCATATTCTCACATGAAGATTTAGACAAAAACGTTCGTTGACCTACATTAACGTTCCTAAATTAGCGTGAATTCACAAAATCACATTGCAACGAACAGCCTTGTGTATATTTCCACAATTTTCGAAAAAAGATAAAATCAAACGGTATCCAATTCATTTCTCTCAAAAATATTCATCTCTCCTTCTCAGACTAATGTCTGCACTATCGGGGCGCGCGGCGCAGCGCTGCGGCCGCCTGCTGCTTGCGAACGCGGCTGCCCTCGCCCAGCCCGATGCTTTGGCACAGTGCCAAGTGCAGCCGAAACGACATGGACACATGCCCGTGTGGTATCCGGATAAGAATTTCGCAAAGAGATTTAAGGTGGTTTTTTTGAATGGTTAAGGATGGTTTGAGAAATAGTTTTGATGCTTTTTGGAATTTCGTTTTCAGACGATCGGTTTCAGCACGATTGAAGACCCGAGGTATGCGGGATTTCCTGAAGACAGCCCGGAAGTCAGAGGTTCGTTGTCTTGAAGGAGCGGTTCCTTTATTGTAACAAGAAATTTACACTAGTCAACTCTGTTGTTCAGGCATATGTAGTGTTCGAGAATTGTGGGGTGTTGTTCACCGAGAATTGTTCACCCGGAAACCCCGTCCGAAATTACAATTACCATCTATTTATGTGAACAAAATTTTGAGCGGAATTATCACAATTTTTGCTAATAAATGCGTTTTCATATTTTATACCAATTTTCACTAATTCATGTATTTCAGCTAATTTTCACATTGCTTTTTTGAACCATTCTCTGGTTTTAAGGCTGTGATAATTCATATTTTGGACCCCCCAGATAGTGGAACAATGCACTCTGTCAGGAGAATAAACGCATCATTTTTTGTTCATTTTCCACACGTGTCATTGTAGATTTCAGCCAGCCAAGTGGGCAACCATTAGGCTACAATTAAAATCCTAATTTCGCAGTTGCGGACGAGCTCCACAGTACAGTGAGGGAAGTAGCCCAAGATGGCGCTCGGCCAGTGGTTGAAAAAACCATCGAAAATATGACTTTAAACTTTGGCCCCGCCCACCCGGCTGCTCATGGGGTGTTGAGGTTGATTTTGGAGTTAGAGGGGGAGGTGCGTTGTACTCCTTGAGTCATCTGGAGTTTTTCACTGGGTTTGTTATTGTTGCGAGGAGAGTGTGACGATCTATTTAGGTGGAAGGAAGCTCCTTTTTCATATATATCTATTTCCTTTGTGTATGAAAATGCATACACCTGGGGGCAGTCCCAGACCCTGTAAAATGTCATGTGTTATGTAACAGACCGTGTAAAATGTCATGTGTCATGTAAAAGTCCCTGTAAAATGTCATGTGTCACTTAAAAGACCCTGTAAAATGTCCCTTTACAACGCTTTTTACAAGATCTGGAACTGGCACTTGACCGAAATACATTGCTGCAGTGTCACTTTTTGTTGGCTACAGCAATTTCTTTGTAAAATTGTAAACATGTCAGTTGAACACCTAAAATGTAAAAGTAAAGGGTTGGCTAAAAAGCGGAAAGATACAAATGGGTGACGAATTGATCACAATTACTTTCTGCCATCCACACAGGTCATTCTAAAAGCAGTGCCGCACATCGGCCTACTGCATCGAGCAACCGAAAAACTGATGGAATACAAAACATACACCCAAGGTTTGCCGTACATGGACCGCCTGGATTACATGAGCATGATGGTCAACGAGCAGGCGCTGTGTTTGGCTGTTGAGAAGTTGCTGGGCATTGAAGTGCCCCCGAGGGCTAAGTATATTAGAAGTGCGTTTTGTGGGCTTTGGTGTGCACGAGGGCTTTGCGCGTATGTAGGACAGGGCGAGGTGGCGTTATAATTGCACTAATTATAGGTTTAGCTAACGTTTCAGCTATAGGCTGTACTTGCAGCACATCTGTGGCAGCTTTGTGGTCTATAGGTCAATTCCGCATGTGGGTGAGTAAAACATGTGAGAAGGAAATGGCAAGTAAAAAATCAAAAGCAAAGTAACGTGAGAAGTTAAAAGCGAACTTAACTTTTTACTAATCATTTCACTTCACGTGTGATTGTTTGTTTGAGACTTTTTACCTGTCACTCCGCTTTGAACTTTTTACTTACCATTTCACTTCACACATTCCCACTCACTTCTCAAATGCTTTTTACGTCTCCACTAGCCTAATTGGCACCACTTTGAGCACATCTTAATTACACGAAAACTTTAAATCGCCCAGCCCTGTTCGCTGAATTGACGCGCATCAAGAACCACATGCTGGGCGTGGGCTGTCACGCGCTCGACGTCGGCGCCATGACGCCGCTTTTTTGGTTTTTCGAGGAGAGGGAAAAGTGCTTCGAGTTTTATGAGAGGGTCTCCGGCGCCAGGATGCACGCGAATTATTTTAGAGTTGGCGGTGTTAGTTTGGGATAAAACAGGTATTCAGGAACGTTTTGCTAGTGCTGCGTGCTAAAAAATCATAAAAATGTTTGAATGCCAATGGAAAACTTTGTTGAAGGGTTGAAATTTCCTAGGTTGGCACGAGCTCTCGTCATAGATATTGGTGGATAGGTGCAAAATGCCCACAGCTGTTATCCTTGTTTTTAGACATTTGATTTGTTTCCAGTAATTTCATAATGGAGGTAATACATTTACGGTGACTATTTTTTTCTTGTCGACATTCATTTTATATTCTTTCAAAATTTGCGCAATAAATGATCGAAGTATGATTCAGAACAACGCTCTACATCTGATAGGATAAACATGGGTGTATACTAAAACAGTTGCACCTCGCAGGTGGCTTGGGACATGCCTCTGGGACTGATGGACGACATGTACGACTGGATGCGCAAGTTCCCGCAGCGGCTCGACGAGGTCGAAGACGTGCTCACGGAAAATCGAATCTGGAAATCTAGGCTGCAGGATATTGGCCTCATCAGTGCGGCCGACGCTTTGAATTATGGCTTTTCTGGTAGGTTGGGCTGTGAACTTGTTGCTTTGAGAATATTTCAATAAAAAATGTCTGTATGACCATGTGAGTTTCGGGCTGGTGAGCCATCAAAATAAATACAAATACAAAGTTTAAGATTTATAGATGATTATAAAACGCTCTTATGTATAACAAGGCCAGTGCCAATAGGAGGAAGCATATATGGCGACAATGGTGCCACACGCTGGATGTCAACTGAATTCGTGTCAACTAAATTTTAGTGAATTATGTGATTTCAACTTTCCTATCTGATAGAGCGTAGTTAATTTTACATCATGACACTTGTCATTTTACATCACTGTCAAGTTTAATGGTTTACAATATTTTTGTGTTATTGAGTTGACATTGACACGGATTAAGTTGACACGAATTTGCAATGTCAACTATTTCGCGTGTGTGGGCCCAATGTCGCATTTTACAGCATGCAGTTCCCGTTACGATGCTAGTCCCGTTAACGTGATAAATCCAAATCGATCGTAGGCGTGATGCTGCGCGGCTCGGGCGTCAAGTGGGACGTACGCAAGGCGCAGCCCTACGACGCCTACGCCGACATGGAGTTCGATATACCCGTGGGGACCAAGGGCGACTGCTATGACAGGTGCGTGCGTGAATTAGGTTGATGCACGATGATTCATTTGTCGATTTTTGAAAATGGTCGATGTTGTCGACTTTCGCGATTGATCAAAATTTTCAATATCCTAGTTGTAAAATGTTCTTTTTATTCATTTACGCGGCTGTGGTGACTTAGGCGATTGTATACGTGAGCCGACGGATGGGGGCGCCCCTTCCCCTTCGGAAAAAATAGCTGTGTAATTTTAAAACAGCGCTGGTCATAAAGTGCCCCGATCGCTCATTTTGTTTATTTTCTTTTTAACAATATTTTTGTGCTGAAAAAGGAAATGGTAAACAGAAGTGTACACTGTTTTTGCTTATTGATTTGTCGGGGCTGGTGTATTTTTCATTCTGTACGAATAACGCTAGATGGATAAATATGCCGGTACAACTGGCGCTTGTTTACACAAGCGGCTGCATAAAGACAAAAACGTCTCTCTTAAATATTGAAAACATTTATGATGAGTGTCCAATTCGTTCGCTTAATAAATCTAAAAATAGTGAAGCCGCATAATCAGATTGTTATGTCCACAATTCAGATATTTGTGCCGCGTGGACGAGATGCGCCAGTCTCTGAGAATCATGGAGCAATGCATGAATAAAATGCCCGCTGGCGAGGTGAAGGTTGATGATCACAAAGTGGTGCCACCGACACGGGCGGAAATGAAGGTTTGTTGTCGCTTTCGGCTTACTGGCTGGTTGCCTTAAGTTAGCCGCACCCGTGTTTTGTTACCAAATGCATTGGTGTGCATCAGGGGTGTCCAGGTGGGGCTGCCCCCACTTCGCCCAGCTACGGTATCTATATTTACGTAACCGAGGCCCGTCAAGCTATTTGTCTATTTATTCCGATTCAAATATTTTGGCTATTATCTATCCCTGAGTACCCCTCCTCCCCGAAATCGCTCAGCTACGTATGTGAAGCAAATTTTGAGCTATTTTCCCTATTCCTATTCTGGCTATTATAACCTATTTTGACCTATTTTTCCACTTTCTGCCTCCTATACCTTGAAAAAGCTTACATTTTTTGACTCCGCGAGCCCGCACCGTGGCACAGCGTCTGTGAAACTGATATACATCCCAGATAATTTCCCAAAATCAAAAATAGAACAAAATCTCCCTTTATTTTCAGGAGAGCATGGAGTCTTTAATCCACCACTTCAAATTCTTCACCGAGGGTTTCCAAGTTCCGCCAGGCTCCACCTACACGGCTGTGGAAGCGCCGAAAGGGGAACTGGGGGTTTATTTGGTTGCGGATGGAAGTAGCAAGCCGTACAGGTTTGTTTCCGTTGTTGTTGTTGTGTGTGGAGGTATTGTTGAGTCGATTTTTGTGGATTTTTCGGCTGGGAATTTCATTGAAATTTTGATTAAATTGTATTGCGCATGCGCACGCGAGTTTACTGCCAGACGTTGTTAAACTAATAAGTCGGCTTTGAACAGCTTTGATTTTACTGGAATGAGTTATTCTTGATCCCCATCAACTGCAGTTGACAGACACCTCATTCTGGTTAACTAAAATTCGTTCAAAGCCGATTTATGAGTTTATAAAGATCTGGCAGTAGACTAGTGTGCGCAGCGCCGTTGAAGTTAACAATTTTTTGACAGTGTTTTTTCTTTGGTTTTGTTTTATTCTATGTGAGCCGATATCCAATTTGACTGAAGTTTCACTTCATCAGAGCATTTATCCGGGCGCCCGGCTTCGCTCATCTGAGTGCAATGCAAGACCTAACTTACCTGGGACTTATCGCCGATGTGGTCGCAGTAATTGGTCTGTTGTTTTTCGGTAGTTTTTCGTTTGTCTTTTCTCGAAAATATGTTTTGTTAACACGCTTCGTTCTATTTTCACAGGTACTCTGGATGTTGTGTTTGGAGAGATCGATCGATGAGCTATTTAGATGTGTTTTCGAGGAAAACGCAAATTCAGGACTTCTTGTGGTAGTTATAGGATATTCATATAAGAAATAAGAAATTGAATAAACTGTTTTTTTCTAGCTTTTTTTAAAAAATTTCTGGCTTGGCTAATTTTGCTCCATTTCCGATAAAATTCAGTCAAAGAAAAAACAGAACGAAAGGCGCTCGGGTGATGTGTGTGTGTGTGTGTGTGTACAGAAAATATTAACGTATTTATTGCGCAATTGCCGCTGGATGTTTGACAAATGAAATATTTGTTGTCTATTAGTTTTTCTCCCGTCACGCAACTGTTCTTCCAATCACTCGCAAGTAGCCCTGTCTACCTAATTGCGATAATTGATACAATTTTATGTCATGCCATTTTTCCGCCGTTATCGCTGCGCTAACATTATTTCCAGGGTACAAAAGGCCTTGCGCCACAGTTAAAAATACATTTGTGACGTTTTAGTGTCGAAACTCGCAAAAATGGACAAAAAGACAATAGTTGATGCGCTGGGAAATACGACCAGTGCGGACGCTGAGACCAGGAAAAATGGGGAAGCCGTGCTGGAGCAGGTCGCCTTTTTATTTTTTTCGACTTCCTAATTTTGGTGGATTGTTTTTTTGCCCGAATAGTGACGGGTGGATTTTCCGTAATCGGATATGCCCAGTAGAAGATTGTAGAGGAATATCGTCTCTGCTCCAAAACAACCATAAATTCGTGGTGGCCCGCAGCTGTGCTTCATGAAGCTGATGCTTTTCCACTCATTACTTTCTGATAGAGATTGATTTTTTTTTAAAAACGTGAATTCAGCTTTGAAGGGAATGTGGATTCATTTAGTAATTGAGAAATTTAATAATCTGTATTAATGGTATAAGTGATCATAAAACATGTAAATCCGTGCGTATATGGTAGAGGTAATACCACTTGCACTGCTATTAACATAAGCCATTTTCGATAACTTTGATTCATCATTGCAGATGCACAAAATAATTGGATACGTGCCTTCGCTGTTGGACATCAGTTTGGACGAAAATGTGAACCCGGGCACGCGGCAGGCGGCCGTGATTTACTTGAAAAATATGGTTAATAAGTACTGGAATGAAGAGGATACTTTGGTACGTTACATTTTGGAAGGGGTGGAGATTTTTTGGGCGGAGTTTTTTACAAAGGTTTTAAACGTCTTTTGAAAACGAGTATCGGAACCGTAGGCGAAGCGCTTTTCACCTTGTGATTCTACTTCCGAAGTGTAAAAATAATGCGAAGCTCAAAAAGCGCCACGGTGCATCACTATTTACTCTTAAACTGCTAAAAAGGGTCATTACAAAAAAAATTTCATCTCCACTGTTGCTGAACAAAACAAACAAACAAGATTTCCACAAAAACCTTGCCGACACGGCAGCGCAACGACGACGGGAGCGGCGGCGGCGGGGCCCAGCCCAAGGCGATCATATTCACCATCCACGAACAGGACAGGCACGTGCTCAGACAGGCCATCCTGCCCGCGCTCATCACCGCCTCCGAGCCTGTCAGGTTCGCGTAAACGTTTTTTTTCCAGATGCCTACCGTATAATCTGTGGGTTATGGTAGCGCTGAGTTTTTGATGTACGCTGTGGAGTGCCGTATTATCTCGATGATATTTTCAGGGTATTACAAATTTTGGGGCTTTTTTCAAACACTCTCCGAGTGCTGTGCATAAATAGTGCCCAGGCACTATAAATACAATTGATCGCATGGTGAAAGAACCATCGAACAAAGACACTCGATGCCGCAACGCACCACTTTTAGATTGTTTCATCTTGTGCCTGGGCACTATGCATGGAACTGTTTGCAATGTATAATGACCCGGACACAATGATTGGGGGAATTAAAATTGGCGACACGGTAGTGTGAGCAAGCAATTGACAGAGTTACACAAAACGCGCAGGCTGCAGCTGGCGACGGCGACGCAAACGATGCTGCGCGAGGACTTCGGCACGGGCAGGTGGCCGGGGCTCGGCGACGCGCTCATGCTCATGTTGGAGAAGCCCGACGGCAGCGCGTGGCGCGCCGCACTCACCGTGCTGCACAAGCTCGCCAAGGTGTACGAGTGAGTCCACTACTTTGACTTGAGTTTGTGACAGAGTTGTTTCAATTACGGAACGTTTACCTTTGTGGCTACTTTTAACCTCAATATTTGAGCGATGTTTCCCCTTTCTGCCTCCTATACCTTGAAAAAGCCTGCATATTGTGCCCCTAAGAACCCACAAGAAACAGTCAACTATCCCTCCGGGGGAGCGCATTGCCATACATCTGGCTAGGGTTGGGACGATATATCGTATCGAATATCGTATATCGACCATTTTTTCATATCGAATATCGATATCGAAAATTTTAAAAAATATCGAATATCAACCATTTTTTCGATATTTTTCGATATTTTGATAGTCATTTTGACCTATTTGTGATCCCCCAAAAATGGCTGAAGCCAACAAAAGTGGACGCTGCAGCTAAACATGTGTATGCTTTTGAATGCACTAAGTAACATTTCATATAAATACCATATCGTTTTCACATTGAGCAATCGAAAGTAGGACATCAATTCACTGGTAATGTATACACATCCTAACTAAATGTAGGCTATTAACACAGCAAACTGCAGGACGAGGAAACAATTTCATCAAACCTTTGCATGGCAGCGTGGCTAAATTTTTTTGACTGTTTTTTATTATTAATGACAACCTTTCAAAAATATAAGCCGGCTACCCTTAGTTACATATATGAACTGTATTTAGGTGTCTGCTGAATAATTTTTCACCTGATATAATTTGATTAATCCTGTTTTTATTTCATTCTTTCATTTTGATTGTTGTGAGCCTTATTCAAAAAGATGATCAACCATCTTTTTGACCAGATGGAAATACTATGTGCCCCGCTGTACAAAAATATCGAAATATCGATATCGAATATCGAGCATATTTTCATATCGAATATCGAGGGTCCATATCGTATCGATATCGAATATCGAATTTCAGAAAAGATATATCGAATATCGATATCGAAAAATCTGGCCCCCACGATTGTAAAATACTGGAGACCCATGTACTGCGTAGTTCACCAGATTAGAATATTAAGTTGACTGATCAAATTCAGCGTTTTCAGACGAATGTCTCTTAAAACCGGTTTAACGGACAACATAAATCTGCACTATTCGATTCCATTATCAAAAATCCTATAGCTAGAAATAAATGCTCGCAGGTATCGTCGGGTGAAGGAAAAAGAACCGCTAAATTCCATGATGAAGATTTTTCTGCCGGTGTTGTACGAGCGCATGGTAGCGCTGATGGCCGAGGCGAACCAAACACAGGAAGTGGTTTTCTTGGAAAAACTCGTGCTCAAAGTCTTGTTCACGCTTGTGCAGGTGGTTTTTATTTGCGCTGAGTGAGGCTCTGAATATTTGTAATGAATTTTTTTTGGATTGTATCTGCATTTCTGCAACATTGCAAGAGTCCAGAGGTCATTAAGGGGGCTGGGGGGCTGCCCCCCCAAATACACCAGCTATCTATCCATCCCTATGCAAATTTTGTGCTTACTACCCCCTGACCTCCCCCCCAATCTGTCAGCTACCTACCTATTCTGGGGCGATTTTTCGGAAATCATGGCCCAATTTTTGCTCAAATAATTATCGTTAAGTTCGTTTTGGAATAGCTGCTATCGAAAATTGTTACTTTTCATACCATTTTATAGTTTTTAACGTTCAAAATCTCGGCTTTCCCCTTTAGCCATTTTAGCCATTTTAGCCTATTTTGGCTACTTTTAGGTAACCTGTTGTTAGCGATTTTCCCCCTTTCTGTCTGTGTATTGAAAAAGCCTATAATTTTGCCTCCGCGAGCCCCCCAAGCCCCCCCTCGAAAAATTTTCAGCTATCTATCCCTGTGGAGGGGCGATTTGCTATCTATCCAGCCCCCGCGATGGCCAAAATCTTGGAGACCGCTACAAGAGTCTCCGTTTTAATTTGAAGTTTTTCAGGTGCAACCAGACACTTCTATTCTAACGTCAAAATCCAATGAATATCTAAATGGAAACAGCGCATGACTCTATTCCGTTTATACAGGGGCTCTGTGGACACTCCGCCCCCACCCATTCAAAATGTTGGGCCCGTCCCTGACACACAAGCACAATCATAATTTGCACGCGCAGCACTCGCTCAGCTTCGCCATGATCACCAAGGAGGACTTCATCAAGTGGATGGAGGTGTGCCGCGCCATACTCGAGCGGCCCGACCCGCAGGACATCGTCGAACAAACCGATCCCGAAGACAGACCCGAGTTGGTCTGGTCAAAGTGCAAGAAGTGGGCCGCGCACACTCTCGTCCGCGTTTTTGAGAGGTACGTCTAGGGTGGCAGACGGTACGGCCTTGCGGTAAACCATACGGTACGGTTAATTTTCTATTTTGCGGTGTACGGTACGGTAAATCTTCAATTTTGCGGTAAACGGTACGGTACGGTAAATCTGAAAAGTGCGGTACGCGGTACGGTACGGTAAATTTCCGATTGTCAGAAATGTATCAATGCCGGACTACAGACAACTTTTACTTCATAAAATGACACCAAATTCAATGACACAATTTGATAAATGGACAATAACAGTGTGATGACATAAAATTCCATTACCCACAATGTAGGGGCTCAATATATAGGTTTATTCAAGGTGTAGAAGGCAGAAAAGGAAGAAAAATTGCTAAAAGTGGTGAAAAAATTGCTCAAAGTATGTGAAATTTACACTTTAAGAGCATGTTGAAGCACATGGCTTGATTTTATAAACACATTATACTAATGTAAATCATGACTTTTATCAATGAAATGAAAGGGCTTCAAATCAGGAAAACAGTGTTGTGAAATTTGCGCGCTTGCGCGCAAAAAAGTTCAAAACACCACATTAATTGTCATCAATAAATTGGCATATTTAAGGTCAATCTGAGACAAATTTACCGCATTTTCTGCGGTAAATGAGTGTGGTACGCGGTACGGTACTGTAAATTTTGGAAAATGCGGTACGCGGTACGGTACGGTAAATTTCTAAAAGTGCGGTAAACGGTACGGTACGGTAAATTTTCCAAAAATGCGGTACGGTACGGTAAATTCTGCCACCCTAGGTACGTCGGGGGGTTTTCTTCAAGAATTCTATGGTTTTATTTGAAATACTGTTGAAAAACATAATCACGCTGACAATCACATTCATCTGAATAGGATCACATACCTAAACAAAAGTACACCGTTGAATTTTTTCGCCCTCAGATACGGCATGGCGGGCCAAACTCAAAAGCAATACAATCAGTTCGCCGATTTCTACTTGAAGTCGTTCTCGCACGCTTCCCTGGACACCATGCTGAAATTGTTGGTGGCGCACGCGAGCGGTCAGTACGTTGCGCCGAGAGTACTCCATTACACGCTGCTTTATGTGCAGCAGGGGTCAGTTTTTGTTGAATGAGTGCGCTGGTGTTTACGTTGGCGGTTTAATTGTGGGCGTCATCTAAGGACAGGTAAATATCAAGTGTCGAAAATGTTGTCGATTCCATGTTAAATATCTACTAAAATTGGATGGATGGTATGTTGATATAAACATAAATAGTGTTTTTATTATATAATTTAATAGACCCCTTTATCTCGATTGGGGTACTATTCAAGGAGTGAAAATTCAGCCAGCTCCTGGAACCTCAACATAAAGGGCGTCAAAATTATCCAGCACACAACAAAATTGTCACTTAATCAGATGGCACAATATGTCCAGATGTCCAGTGCATGCCCCCAAACGCCAGCCCTTATTTTCAATGTCAATTGATTATTTCCAATGTCCCCTGCAAAAAGTACACCCTCGAATTACTCCCTCTACATTCAGGGTGTCGCACTCGTTCACGTGGAAGCACCTCAAGCCGCACATGGAAGAGATCATCCGCAAGGTGGTCTTCCCCCTGCTCAAGCACTCGTCCGAGGATGAGGAATTATGGCAGGAGGATCCTGTGGAGTATATCAGGGAAAAGTTTGGTAGGTTGTTCACAAGACATTGGCAAACGTTGAAATGGAGAAGTTACTTTAAAGATAATCGGAAAACGACAGGATGGGGGTGGGGGGGGGGCTCGTGTGTTTCAATAAATCTATAGGCTATATGTAGACTTATTAAAGGCGTAAAAGTAAAAAACGTGGAAATCGGGGCAGATCATTCAAAATGAGCTCTAGACACGTAGGTAGATAACTAGCCGATTGGGGCGGAGGTTCAGGGGTTACTATACCGATGTTACCGATGAAGATATGCCCAGCTATGACTGCTCGTCTGTGTGTTCAGAATACAGCTTTCTTTTTTTTGTTCATACACTGTCCGTTGTCACGAATGTTTCAGGTAATTAAAAAACTCGCATTTTTCAGACATATTCGATGAGCTGCTGAGTCCATCTTCTGCAGCTAAACAGCTGCTGTCTTCGGCTGTCAAACGTGGCCAATTTCTCACCACCACCGTTAACAATTTGATCCTTCCCATATTGAATAATGCCGATGCGCAGGTTTGCATTTTTATTTTGGACGTTTTTTTGGGTTTATTTTACTCAGCTTTTTTAATTTGGGTTTTGAGTTTGTGGTCGACGTAAGAATAGTCGTTCTTGGCGCCTGGATTTTTGTTCTAGAATACATTTGGAATATGTGTATGTGAAATTGCGCGCAAAAATGCAAAGTACCTAATAAGAATAAGTACCTAATTCTAATAAATACTGAAGATTTCAGCTGCGGGTTTTTTTTAAACGGTTTCGATGCATGCGTTTTTTACATTTTAAAAACGTTGAAGAAAACCCGGCCAATCAGTAGTCAATCAAACAAAGTAGTCAATCATCTTCAATATCAATTCATTTTGTTTTACTTTTGCAGCCGGTCGATCAAGATGGCGCCCTGCACATGCTCGGCACAGTGTCTGAGCGCATGCTTAAAAAGAAAATGTACAAAGTTCAATTGGAACAGATGTTGCTGCATGTGGTCGCGCCGCGCGTCCAGTCGCCGTGTAGATTTTTGCGATCCAGGGTCAGTTTTGTCCTAGTTACAAATGGGTGCAGTTTCTGGAATCAACAAAGCCTATGCGCCAAAGGCATTTTCATACCTTTTTTATATTTTCACCTTCAAAATCAACAGTTCTTGTGTTTTGTTGCCATTTGCAGCTATTTTTGTACTTTATGTGCTTATATACCTTTTTTATCTAATCTTCACCTATTATTTGCTAATTTTCACCTACATTTGGCAAATTTTCTCCCATTTCTTCCTTCTAAAAGCCTATATGGTGACCCCCCCTTAACCCCCCCCCAAACCCCCTTCCCAAACCCCCCTTCTATCTATTCCTTTGAAGGAGCGATTTGTTGTACATCCAACCTCCGGAGGGTCAAAATTCAAGATACCCCTGGCCCTGCCCCCCCCCCCAGCCATGGTACACCCTTGACCCCCTCCCAATTTGACAGGCGTGCTGGTGCATGCAGCAGTTCAGCGACGCCCCATTCACCCGCGCCGCGTCCATCGACAGTCTCACACAGCTGCTAGTCAACGTCACCGTGAATGACAGCGAATTGCCCGTCAGAGTTGAGGCTGCGATCGCTCTGTTGCAGTTGATGACTGATCAAGATAAAAGTGTTTTTTTGGAGGTTTTTGCGTGGTTATTGTGGGTTTTTAAAATTTGTTTTTCTATTTTTTTCAGTGACCGAGGTGTTCCGACCGCACGTGCCTCCGTTTACGCTGGGTAAGTTTCTTGAGAATTTTTCGTAGTGGTTGCTTAGCAGGGGTCTCCTAGATTTTGACCCTCCGGGGGTTGGATGGATCACTAGTATAGATAGCTGGGAAAAAATGTTGGGGGGGGGGTGCGGGGGTTCGAGCTTTTTCAGGGTGTAAAAGGGAGAAAAATCGCTAACAGTAGCTGGAAAATAGCTCAAAATAACTATGTATACGAGAACATATAGTACTAGAGATAGCTGAAAATAGGCGATAAGGAACATGAACTAGTGATTTTGGAGGTGAAAATCTATAAAAATGTACGAAAGATAGCGATTTTGAGCAAAAATTCGAGTGTAGTTTCTCAAAAATCGCTCCAGATGACAATTAGCTGGACGATTTGGGCGGTTAGGCGGTAGTAGCCAAAATTTTGCCTCTGTGATAGATAGCTGGGCGGTTTTTTTTTTTGGGGGGGGGGGGTAACCCCCCCATTGGAGACCCCTGTTGCGTAGATGTAATCGAGCTGCCAAATTAAACACAATTTTCAATTCACATTTCGTAATCCAAACATCGCATATTCTAGCCGTGCTGGATTTAATTGCACGAACGGAAAATGACGACCTCACGAGCGTGATGGAAAAAATCGTGGACACGTACAGCGATGAAATTACTCCGATCGCTGTGGAGGTGGCCACGAAGTTGGGCAACGTTTTTAAGAATCTGCTGCAGAATGAGGATGAGGACCAGGTAAATGTGGAGGGGTCTCCAGTTATTTGACACTTAACATACACATTGTCGCTATATACCACGATTTTGAAGAGAAAAACTTTTTGTAAAAAAAAATTATGCTTGATTTTTTTTATCAAGGCGTTTGAAAAAATTCTAACCCCCATTAGAGACTCCTGATATGGACGTTAAATCTGTTCAAGGTCGGCAGGCGATTTGTTCCACCGTTTCAAAAATATACATTTTTCTTCGGAATTTCGCTGTCAAAAAATTGTCAAACGTTTAAAAAAGCTATTAATTGAAAAACCTAAAAAACAGTTTGAAACGGATAACATTTACCGAATCACAGGAGTCGCGGGCGCTGACCGCTATGGGCATCCTGAACACGCTGGAAAGTGTGCTTAATGTGATGGATGAAAATCGAGAGGTAGGTCGCATTGAAGATGGATCCTCACCGAATCATTTTTTTACTTGTCCGGGCCTTTAATGAAACTTTTGCGATTGAGAAATGTTTTATTTGAAAATGGTACGACTAATGGCTGTTTGGCGGCATTTTTTAGGGAAAGGTGTTGTATTCATGATAGATTGAAGTGTGAGGTACGCGGTCTGACCGGTATTGTGAATTTATTTTAGTCTTGATTACTCAGATACAATAATATTTATGTGCACTTATATTGATAACATGATACTCGCAAAAAACCCTGCATATTTTACGCAGATAATGTCCCAGCTGGAGCTGATCGTGCTCGACATTGTGGAAGTGGTCATCAAGAATTCAGTCATGGGTGTGTCAACGTGTCATCGTTGTATTTGAATTTTGGAAAACTGTATTTGCGTAAAAAAATTGTAACGTGGTAATGCTCGTTTGCAGGCTCGGTGGCGGGGCTCAGTAAGTTACAAAAAGTATTGTAAATTTGTCCGTTATATTTGTGCCTTTCTCCCACACCAAGCCTGCAACGCAATCCTAAAAATCTAAAAAAATTTAAAATGTAAATGAATGAAAATATCGTAGCAGGCTTGTTGTCTTTTGCGTTTTGTCCATTCGTTGATCTGCATACCGCCGGTCTAATGTAATTGTGTTGCTCAGTACGCAATCTATCACGTGATTAAGAAAGAAAGGGGCCTGTGCCTCTGTGCATGTTTACCCGCTGTGCATGTCAGGAGTATTCAAGACTTTGACCCTCCAGGGGATTGGATAGATGGCTAAGCGCTCCTCTGGAGGGATAGATAGCTAGAAAAAATTTTTTGGGGGTTTGGGGGTTCGTGGGGGTTCATTCTATAGGCTTTTTCATAATGCGGAAAAAAGGTAGAAAAATCGCTAAAAGTAAGTGAAAAATTACTAAAAATGGGTATATAAGCACATATACTACAAGAAATAGCTGAAAATAGACAATAAAACACATGAACTAGTGATTTTGAAGGTGAAAATGTATAAAATGGTATGAAAATGAGCGATTTTGTGTGAAAATTAGGGTCTACATGCACATCGGGTAAACATGCACAGAGAGCCTCAGTCGAAAGAAAGGTGCCTATTTAAATCACACCAAATTGAAATTTGTGAAGCAGAGGATTTGATCGGTCGGAGTTGGGAAGCCCCGTACTGGAAATAAATGTAAGGGTTTGGCAGTCAAAAATGGAAGTTAAAGTAAGATAAAAATTCTCATCCTCACTCACAATTCCACTTTATAATTTCTTATCACGTTTCTCGTAACTCGACCGCTCGTGGAATCGACCCCAGGTTACAGATAAACGAATCTCGTCAAAAAATGCAAAAAAATATCTGCAAGGGCCGCCTCGATCCGCAGACTTCTACGAGGAGGTTTTATCGCTGGTCGCCTCCCTAACTACAGCGCACATTTCTCCGAACATGTGGCGCGTGTATTCCACCCTGCACGACATGTTCCAGATGGAGGGCATGGACTTTTTCGCAGATTTCATGCCCGCTTTGCATAATTATTTGACCGTGGATACGGCGGCGTTCTTGGAGCCGAATAGCGGCAGGTAAATTAGTTCACCGGACACATAAATATGGCTATTTATCTACCTAGTCGGTTTTTCTAGTCAGCCGGGTTTAGTATGGAGCTATTATCCGCTGAAACCCACCCCCATTCTCCATATATTTGCCCTTTCACCTCAAAATTACATATTTATGTATGTGTCTTATTGCTCATTCACCTATTTCAAAAATGCGGTTTATTTATTGCATTCAATACACTGTTGTTCTTCTCAGAATGGAAGCGATGTTGGATATGTGCGAAAAGGTACTTCGGGAGGATTCGAGCAGCGTGGATGTCGACACGCAGGTGGGTTGGCAGGCTTTTCGCACTTGTTTTCGATGGGATGCAAAAGCAATTGAGATGAATCGATTATCAATTTTAGCATAAATTGTTCAAAATCCTCGTTTGGTAAAGTGTAAATTTCTGGAGCAGGTGTCTTCAAAGTAATATCATACTCATATCCTTTTATATATGCTAGTTGGCTTTTTTACGATCTAGGCTGATTGTCACTTACTTCCAAGCATTTTTGTACATTCGGTACCTCTAACTTTAACCTTAAATATTTATCACTCATTTTCCAGCCTATAAAAATGATCATCTTTCAAACCCCTCAATTTCCATTTTGAATATCCATGGACAATCAAATGCACTTTTGGCACGGTTCCAGATGCACGCCGCGAAGCTGCTCGAATGCATTTTGATGCAGTGCGCGCCGACAAAATCCATTGGACCTTACGTGCCGCGGATTTTGAGCGCGGCGCTGGGGAAATTGGACACCAATGTGGCCGAGAGTGAATTGAGGGCTATGTGTTTGCTGGTCGGTTCTTTTGGGGTTGGGGTTGCGGCATGTAAGTGGGTTTAAACGGGATTAATGTTTCGGGTTCGGAATTGGTATTTTTAATTTTTGGGAGCGGGGTCGGGATTGAGGTCACGGGATTGGGATTGTTTTTTTAATAGTTTTCGGGATCGTAATTGTGTGCTATTCTGGGAAATTTAATTGTTTTGGATGATTTTACTCTTGTGTCGTTTATATCATACTGAAAATATTATAGTGATTTATTGTGTGTAAACATGAACCTGTAAATTGTATGATTTTTCCACTTGTCGGGGCCACTTGTCGATTTACAAAATTAAATCAACTTTTTTACGCTCGTAAGTAGTTTCACTCAACTTTGCAATAACGCGCAGGTGGTGATCGCCGCTTTCTACTACGACATGGGCGCGATGTTGCAATATTTCGCCAGCCTGGAACAAGAACGAGGCGTGCCCGTGTTTGAGAACTTCCTGAAGCAGTGGCTTTACGATACAGACTGCTTCTTGGGGTGCGTCCTGTTTTGCGAGTTGTATATCCCAAGCCGCTTCCAGTTGCCAGTGGGCTGCGCTTTTGGGCTCACACACGCTAGTTGACATCACAAATTCGTGTCAACTAAATCCGTGTCAATGTCAACTGAATGACACCATAAAATCTTTTAAGCATCACACTTAACAGAAACTATGAAAATTATCCACGCTCTATATAGGAAAGTTTTAATCACATAACTCACTAAAATTCAGTTGACGCGAATTCAGTTGACATCCAGCGTGTGTAGCGCCATCGGCACCCAACACGCACCCCAACCCGCTCAATTGCAGCGTGCACGACCGCAAGCTGTGCGTGCTGGTGCTGACGCAGCTGATGAGGCACCAAGCTGCGATCGCTCAAAGCGGCGGCGGCGGCGATTCGAGCGCGGGCCAGGCGCTGCTCAATTTGAAGGACAAACTGCTGCCCGCCTGCGTCATGTTGCTCTCTGGATTGGTGTCCGCGTATCAAGGTGAGGTGATGATTGGATCGTGTTTCTAAGCCCATTCAGCGAATACTCGGCGGACCGCAAAGTATTAATGTGCAGAATCCTATCATATTTAATGAATAAAATCTTGTAATCAATTTCGCGATATAGTAAAAACATAATATTATGATGAAAAAACTGTACAGTGTTTGGTCCATTATTCAGATTGGTTATGGTAGGTTTCCATACGAAGTGTGATGTCCACCGATTTTACCATCAATGTAAATTCGCAGCGCTAGCTGAAGCGGCCAACGACGACAGCGATGAGGAGGAAGAGGAGCTCGATTCTGAGCACGATGGTGAGTTGATCAGACTGAAGACACGCGTTTACACTCGGCTAACGACGTATCCAGAAAAATTTCCAACGTCAGCGTAAACATTTTGCGCGCAAGCGCGCATTTTTCACCAGACATTAGGAATTGTCATCAATCTGATTTTCTCCATATAGCCGCAAATAAATACTTGTATGTATTTATATGTATATTTGCATACATATACGTTCAATGGCGCTGGCGCGAACGCATGACATGGCGCCTACGAATAGCGCCAGCGGCATGGCGGCGCCATTCCGCCACTCGGTAGGTAAAACTTTAGAGGAGGGGCTGAGCCCCCCCGGTCACCGGCCTCCGTAAACAAGCAGCCCCCCGCGCAAAAACCCTGGATACGTCCCTGCACTCGAGTCGGTAGAAATGTTGGATTTATTACATCTGATGGCCCAAATTTGACGCGCTGTGTTTGTCACTAGTGATGTAAAAGTTTGGCGTTTTGTTCCAACGTGTTGGCGGGCTGTTTTTGTGTTTTGTTCCTTTAGCATCACTATTTTTCTCACTCGCAAGAAGTGGCGAGATGTTTCGTATTAAACACCTGCACCTGCCTAGTTACGTATTTTTTATATATTTATATTTACATTATTTACTATAATCAATATGATCCAAAGTCAGTGACAGATGACAAAAACGCGTGACAAAAACGCAGACGGGTTGGCCAGCGACGAGGACGAGATTGACGACACCACGCTCGACTACATCGAAGCCATGAATCGATCGGTCCGTCCCGGGATTATTGTGGATTTTGACCCTCCAGGGGGTTGGATCTTGGATAGATAGCAAAATCGCTCCTCCGGAGGGATTTTAGCTGAAATTTTTTGGAGGGTTCGTGTAGAAGGAAGAAAAGGAAGAAAAATCGCCAAAAGTAGGCGCAAAATAGCTTAAAAAATGCGTATATAAACACGTATAGCACAATAAATAGCTGAAAATAGTCAATAAAACACATGAACTAGTGATTGTGAAGGTAAAAATACACAAAATGGATGAAAATTAGCGATATTCAGTTGAATATAGCTTAAAATTTCTCAAAAATCGCTCCTGGTAGATAGGTTTTTGTGTAGTCCCCCCCCCCCCTTTTCCTTCCTGTCCGGTCATATTGATCGATTATTGTTCCAACCCGACTCGCAGGGCAACGCGACGGCGCAGGGCAGCCTGAACGCGTCGGGCGGCCAGCTGTTGAACGTGACCGGCGACAACGAGGACGATGATGATGTGGACAGCGACGATGACAGTTTGGAGAATAATTTGGAGGCGTATGAAACTCCCTTGGATGGGGATGATGCGCCAGATGAGTTCGCGCACTTTCAGGGTTCGTTTTGGTGGTTTTTTGTTTTGCAGGTTATTATTTCCGGATTACAAGACGACCGAATTGTTTTATTTTAATTGTCAATTAGGGCTATCAACATGTTTAAAAGTGTTGTGTAAAAAGAAAACCTAGGAAGTCGGACAGCATCATGACTAGGGATGGAAAAAGCGCTTTTTTCGACGGCCCTGCTTTTTAAAAAGAGCGATTTTTTGTGCTTTAAAAAAATTGTCCAGTTATATCCAAATTTGCCCATTTGCCCCTCAAAAGACACTGCACTTCACAGCAGCGTAGCCTGGTCAACATTCTTTATGACCTTTTTGTCCATTTTAGCCTTAAAAATCCCTATTTTGGTTTTATACCTAATTTGAGCTATTTTTAAGTCATTTTAAGATATTTATTTAGCCATTTAGATTGAAAACTTATTTCAACAAATTGTACTAAAGCATTTTTCCATCCCTTTTGTGCGACAACAACTTTCACCAGCATTACACTCGCCGTGAATCGTGATTAATTCATCTCGTATTTCCGTGCGCAGACTGCCTGACGGCGCTGGCGCAGTCGCAGCCGCAGTGGCACAACGCGCTGCTCGGGTCGCTAGACACCCACCAGAAGACCGAGCTGGAGAAGCTGCTGCAGACCGCTGAACAGCGAAAAAGACACGCCGGTGCGTTGAGTACAGTGGTAGATAGCTGTTTACAGGTGCTTTGATAGGGTTATGGATAGGGTGTTGGTGAAAAATAGATATAAAGCTGTCCGATTAAAAAGGCCGCTTGCCAAATCAGGTTGTGATTAAGTAGTACTCTGTGTCAGGGATTTTCATATTCGTTTTCCAGGCTCGAGATAGGGATAAATACGTCTTGAAAAAGTACCTGGGACATTTTTTATTATAAAAAAAAATATATTTTTTAAGTATTTTTGAAATATTTTATTAAATGTCAGAAAATGAAAATAAAATCATATATTTTTAAATTAACATCTTTCCAGAGAGATTGATTGGAAAGTTTCTGAATTTTTTTAGGAATACCAGAAAATATATTAATTTATATATTTTTTCTTGTCTTTCTAATTGCCGGGATAATTCTTCAAATTGTCTTTCTGCTAGATTATAATTTTTATAAAACTCTGAAACAACCCATTTTCCCCATTCTAATCGGGATCGGGTGACACCCTATCCGTGATTTCCGGACAGAAAAGGTTTCTTCAATGTACGCAGAGTCGAAAAACATTCAAAAAGCTGGCGGATACACGTTCGACGCCAGTCAACCAGTGCCAACCAGTTTCAATTTTGGAGGGAATTTCAGTTGAAAAAAATGATCATTTTTACTAACTACTAATAAATAAAGGGCGAATTGCCGGCTTACAGAACAGCTTTCATGGTCAAAAAAGTTATGTGGTTTTTTTCGCCATTGCGGTCGCATTTTGTTGGGTAGAAATGCTTCGAAAATGGATTTTAAGAAGTGTCTTTTTTCGGGGTGACTCGGTGATTTTTTATTTAAAATTTTTATACATGTATCATTTTGAATTAATAATTTGTAATACAGTGTAACGCATAGAAATAGTATTTTACGCGAAAATAGTGTTGGACGTTTCCGTTGTGACATTTTTAGACTTCATTGTTGGGAAGAGAAACCTACCTAAAAGAGCAAAGAATAGTCATTTTTGTTGAAATTTTTGTTGTTCTTCCATGTAAATCTGTTGATTTGTCGATGTTGTTTATAAGGCGATCGAATGAACCAAGTTCAAAAGCATGTGAGCATGGATAATTTTTTTCAAATGAATTTTTCCGCATTGAGATCTGAATAGTGGATTTTCATTTATCAAAACTCGTTGATCACCCGAAAAGTTTCGGTGACAAGAAAAATGCATTCATCTAAAATTACTGTCGCTTTAACATCTCACACCCCCTTGCTTTTCTATTCAGACAATTCAAGTAATCAATTGAATTTCCAACTGGCGAATGGCGTCTTCCAGCAGAACATCTGACATGACGTCATATTTGCAAGTTGGTTTTTTGGCATCTATCTTTATTGTATTCTGCCGGTAGTGAGGTTTGTGTGGTTGAGCATCTTAGGTGTGGTTTAGAACTCGATTGAAAATTTACGTAACAAAGACAATTTTGCCAGAGCAGTTTTCGTGGGACACTGGCTTTGTACTGTGTGATATGACATGTGTGTGCATGACGAAGGTGATATGGTGTCAATCCCGGACCCTGTAGAATGTCAAATGTCATGCAAAGTGTCAAAAGTCCCTCAAAATGCCCAGTAATATGGCAAACTTTGCATGACATTTTACATTTTGCAGGGTCTGGGACTGCCCCATGGTCTTTCATGTTAATGGTGTTTAAGTTGACGAAGTGACTTTGATCTGGTGTAGTTGGCGCCGCCTATTAGCACATGATAAACTGGCATCGTAATGATGTTGATTGTTGCCGCACAGTTTGCAGCAACGTGTAAACTCTGCTATGATGTCGAGCACTTGTTTACCGAAGACATTGTTAGCAACCGTACCGTACTTTAAAAATAGCTTAATTTGAAGATTATCGCACTTGATAGTTATAGCGAAAAAGAGCTCTCCACTGCCTTTTGATACACAATTCGCATTTATTATTTTGACTCTCAAGTTCATCACAAAACGTATGTCTGTACATTCTCACGATTGTTTCTGCCATTATTGACCCCACGCACTAGTTTTCCACAGATATTTCAAAAAGATGAAAACTAAAATCCCGATTTGATTGCATTTGAGTTATGATGTTATGTGTCCGTCAACTGTTGTTGACATATTTACATTAACTCATTACAGTAAACACCAATGTATTCATCGCTGATGTATGATTTTCGTTAGAAAACTAGTGTGTGTAGGCATAATGAGGCATGTCGGTCAATTGACAAAATATTCAGTAACCGTATTTCATCAAATAATACGAGTAGTATCCAATAATCATGCATTTTTTCATACAAAGCTTTGCCTCTTTTCACCGCTCGATAAACGACATTGATTGTGCCTGCCTTAAAATACATTTCAATCAAACCTTCTGCAACTTACCGTATTACCTCGAAGTACCCCCTGGGGGTTTATTATTTCACCAGCAAAATTTGAGGGGGGGTCAATTCGAGTGGGGTGTATTATTTCGTCAGAAATTTTTGTTAGGGTTGTAGTAAATAGGCATTTGCGTAGCCAAAACAGTTAATAAATGTGCCCAAACAGGATATATTTGGACATAAAAACGTAGATAGCTACACAAACTAGTCTTATGTGTAGCTGCGATACAAATTAGCAGTAATAAATACATCATGTACATTGCATACATGACGTAAATACATCATTCCGGAGGGGGTATTTCGAGGGGGTTTATTATTTCCCCCAGCCCATTTTGAGGGGGGGGGGGTAATTCGAGGTAATAAGTCCCAACTTTTGCGAAGAATTCTGAAAAAAGTTTCTGAACAGTTGCAGAATTTAAGACGAATACTGATAGATCAACTTAACTACGTCTGAAAGTCATATCAGATGACGTGACGAAAAGTCATAATCTAAATACTTCGATCTGAAATACAGGTTTGTGCAATGGAGAAGCCAAATGTACGTTCCTCCATGTCCATTATACATTTTTCCTCATAGGGTCAATGTATAGTAAAGAATATTATACTTATTATTTAAGTAGCAGATTTTGATAAAATCAGTGGATTCTGGTATACAAGTGGTAGTTAGAATCTTGCGCTAGACCATAGATGTTCTTGATGCCGCCGCTGACTGAAGTCACTGTTTGGCTCAGTCCCTGTTTCACGGTAGCCAGTTCGCAGGACTTTGTGTCGGGTCTGTGGGTGTAAGTTCCGTGTTTTACGTGTGCATGATCATAAGTGCGCAGTTTTCTTTTTGCGCTACATCTCCTGTGTTTTTTTTGTAGTTTGCCGCAAAGTTGACTTTGTCTTTTTACTTGTTTCTTCATTCGCCACTTGTGCCATTTTTTATCGGTCTAAGTTGTCCTTTTTACTTCAAAGGTGTTCACTGCCACTCTCCAATCAAAACAAACTGGCGCCTAAGGCCGCGTTTACACGTTTTTTTTGTGAAGACTCGATAAAAATAATAAGTTGATAAAAAGGTTCCATATGCATGAGGAAAAGTGGTCATCTGTACATTCTACCTAGGCGAATATGTACATCAAATTGCAGAATCGTGCTTGTAGCTCAAGAGTTTCAATGTCTGAAAAAAATTTGCTGTTGTCGCTGGCTGTCGGGGTAACTTCCGATAAGCAGCGACAACAACAGAATTTTTTCAGACGTAATTTTTCTTGAGCTACACGCACGATTCTGCAATCTGACTTGCACATTCGCCTAAGCAGAATGTAAAGTTGACTATGTTGATTATGTAACTTTTTTTCAACCTAGTGTTGTCGAGTCGTCACAAAAAAACCCGTGTAAACGCGGTCTTAACTGACCTAAAATTGTAAGCCAAGCACACGTCGGCCCGTCTGCACGCCAGCCCGCACTGCCACTCTTCGCCGGCGGTGGTCACGGAGAGGGGCACCGAGTCGGCGCCGGGCGCGATCTTGGTGCCCGCCGTGTGCGTGAAGTCCATGTAGCGCGTGCCTTTCGTGATTTGAATTGGATTGTTTTGGGGACTTGTTTTGACCGTCACTCGAAGGGTTTTGTAGGGGGGTTGTGGGGTGGTTACCCCGGGGGTCTTGTATATTTGGACCCCTGCGAATTTCGACCCCAGAGGAAGAAAAAGGCATAAATAACTAAGTTAAAAATAGGTATTAGGTAACCCCCTCCCGTCGCCCACCTATCTAAATAGCTATATACGCAGTTTTTGAGACATTTTGAACTTTTGCGATCATCGCGCTATTATGATTGTGCAAGTTCGAGAAATAATTGTCCAATCTCTCCGAGCAAATAACTTTGCTAACGTTTCGAACACAGCGCTCTGCTAACTGACGCTTCAGCAGTACTGCAAGCAACTGGGTGATACTGCATCGCAGTCAAAGTGCCCACGTTGGAGCTAGTTCTATCAGCTGTAATAGCGGCGCATGGTTTGGTGGCGTCCGGCCAGAACCATGTGCCGCTCGCCTGTGTTTTTTGGTTGATTTGTCACTGCTTCAAGTTCTCTATGCAAGCTCGGTGTATAAATATACACTTGCAAAAATGGTATAAGGTTAATTTAGGCAAGTAAGTAAAGTCATTGTGCCTGCCCACATTAATTTTCAAGCGAAATTTGGAAACTCATAAATCAGGTTTGAATGCACTTGAGTTTGCTAGAATGAGTCATTGCAATCTCCATGAACTGTAGTTGACGGACACCTCTTAATAGAAAACTCAAATGCGTTGAAGCTGATTTTTGAGTTTTCGAAACTTCGGTTGAAAACTGGTGTGTGCAGACACATTAAATTATTGAATCACACTTAAATTTAGTGTTGCTTGCATAAAATCGATCTGCACTCACGCTCTGCTTTTAAATCTTTACTATTCAAGTTTTTTTTGTAAAAACTGACGTGGTAGGTGCCATCGGCGGTTGCCCTATCCAGCATCCACTTGCCGAAGTTGTCGCTGCCAGATTCATAAAAGGTTTTCAATGCGATGAAGTGCGGGATGTAGGCCCACTGCGAGTGTTTTTGACTGGTTTATGTGTGTTCACTTTTCAATTTCGGATACCATAAATCCCCGGGGGCGTCAGAAATTTTTTGAGGGGGAGTTATTTGAGGGGAGGGGTTATATTTCATCAGAATATTGAGTAAAATGCATGATCAATAAATTGTATGAATGGGGTTAAATTCATGCATGAATCCATATTTAATGCAATGGAATCCATGCTAGTGAACATCAGCTGCAAAAGGACACATTTTTTTTAATGTGCACATATTTACATTGACAACGTGTTTATAAATGTACGTCGTCTCCATCCATAAAGTAGGGGGTTGTTGATCGAGGAGGGGGGGTATTTTTTCCTCAGTCAGCTAACAGGGGGGAGTTATTCGAGGGGGACTTATTCGAAGATTTACGGTAAGTTGCCTCGGAAAACGTGCCGTGCTCAGTAGATAACTTTGTATCCTCCCGGCGAAATCATTTGTGTCGTGCATCCGCAGCAATTCTCCGCCCGTGTCTACGCAGGCTTGAAATGCATCCTGTAAAAAGTCTCAAAATTCACATTAATGTGTGAATGTGTTCGGACATTTAAGACACATCTGTGTCGATGTCCGATATTTTTCGATACTACTATGCGATTTTCGCTGTGAAAGATGATCGATATCTGGTATTCGATACTGTTTACCAATACTTGCAACTCTATATACTATTTATAATCGCTAAACATGTCTTCAAATTTTTTTACGTTGATATTCGATTTGACAAAATGCAGACAAAATATCGTTATTCTAAGTACCTGCCAAGTGTTGCTGGCGACCACCACTGAATATACGCAAGTGTGGTGCGCGTAGTAGCCGTCTAGGGACATGCAGTCCGCGAACTCTGGCTCCGAGCTGTAGTCTGCATTGGGAGTTACTATGAAACCAGTTAATTTGTCCCTCAGTATTTCCCTCATTAGGTACACGAAAATCGTAAATTTAAGTCCCGAGATCCTACTCCTATATAGTGCTGGTGTTTGCATCCACATAGTATAATCAAGTGCTCACCAAGCCGCACCTAACCCACCCTTGCAGTAGTTCTCGTTGCACGACTCGTAGTGCCTGCCGGACATGTCGGTGCAGTTGCTGTGCCTGTAGCCGTAGTCGCACGGGTGGGAGCAGGCGCTCGGCGCCGTCCACACGCACATTGGCGCCGTGGCTGCGGAGGGTTTGGGGGGTTTTTTTGGGGTGCAGGGGTTAGAGTCAGGGATGTGTCTTGGGGGGGGGGGCGTGTTCCGGGTCATACGTAGAAGGCGTGAGGTATTGTTAAATGTTATGCATTTTATAAGTTTGCAAAAACTTTGACAAAGTGCTTTATTGGCAGGTCTGTACCGCTCACATGAGTTGTGGCTACATCAAACTTCTTTTTTTTATTGCAGTTGGTTGATTAACTGCAGCCACTGATGCATGAGTTTAGGGGCAACACAATTTACCTGATGTTGAACTTACATAAAAAGTTGCTTCAGTCAATAAATATCATAGATCCAGTGGTTTTTATATTAACATGTATTGACGTAAACATCATGTGTCTACGTGAGTTGAGGGCAAATCGAACCATTTTTCATCCATTTTTTTTAAACTATCCTTTTTTACATGCTGGCATGTAATAAAAAGCTGTGGTGTGTTTTTGACGGAAATCACTACTACTGCTGTCTCATTTTTATTGAAAAATAATGTTTAAAAAATAGGATCATAAAAGAACTATTTTTCAATCACCCAATCCCGCCATGAAAAATCCAACATGTTGTTCAATCACCAAGCCCTTTTTCATTTAATTTTTATCTATATCAATTCCTATGATGTCCTTACTTGGGGTACCATGTTTGCCAATGTGATCAACATACTGGTTGTGCTAGTGCTAGTGCCAGTAGAAGTAGTTGTTGATGTGGAAGTAGAAGTTGATGTGGAAGTCGAAGTGGATGCTGTTGGTGATGTGGTTGTAGGTGTTGTTGTCATAGTGGCTGATGTGGTTGTAGGTGTTGTTGTCATAGTGGCTGATGTGGTTGTAGGTGTTGTTGTCATAGTGGCTGATGTGGTTGTAGGTGTTGTTGTCATAGTGGCTGATGTGGTTGTAGGTGTTGTTGTCATAGTGGCTGATGTGGTTGTAGGTGTTGTCGTTGTGACTGATGTGGTTGTAGGTGTGCTTGTTGTGGTTGTGGCAGTTGTTGATGTTGAGGTTGATGTAGATGTTGATGTTGATGTAGACGTTGAGGTTGATGTTGATGTGTGCACTGGACACTGATCTGAGATGGCGTTTAATATAAAGATTCATCCATCATTTTTGTTCATAAATTTTTGGATAAATTGCACAGTTCACCTGAACCCGATATCATCACCCCAAAAATTACAACGGGAAAATAAGAATGGGGAATGACATCATAACTGGGAGTGGTGAGCAGGGTTGTAAACGGTACGGTGTGTTTTGAAATTGTGTTCTGAGACACTCGATTAAAAAAATTTCGCTAAAATTCACCGAAATTTTGTGCAAAACGCAAAACGTACTCGCGGTAGGATCGGCGGCCGGGTCAACATCGCTGACGGCCAGCTCGCATAAATATGGAAACTGGCCATTCGTGTGCGAGCATTTGATAGAGACTGCGGAGAAGTTGCGTATTATATTTTTTCTTCTAATTAGCTACGTCTGCGGTTTTGAACTTGGGGGCATCACTTTACATTACTTCCATTTAGTAAACACCTTCCCGGACAAGTTCACCACCCATTTTGTTATTTCACTTCAAATGCAAAATCTCCGTCCATGGGGGTGTTATAAAGCTGAAACTTTGTATATATAAAGTTGTAAGACCCCCCTACTCCCCAACAGTGGGGGGGGAGGTGCGGCGACTCACTACAGGGTGGGTCGCCCTATATGCAACAATGTTTTGTGTCCCAAACAAGTTCACCACCCACTTGATTAGCTACACGTCGAAGGCTATATCTCCAGCTGTGAGGGCGGTAGAAAGCTGAAATTTGGGGGTGTCTCGCCAACAACCCCCCTCACAATACCCCAGTGGGGCGGCTGCCGACGACCCGCTAAAGCATGGGTCACTGCATATAAAGTTGATCATTTTTTTAAGAACAGCCCAAGTGTCCCAAACAAGTTCACAACCCAACTGCACTTGAAGAATGTTGCAACAACATACCTAATATAAAACTGAATCGGGTTTGAACCATAGTTCTGCTAATAAAAATATTTTTTCAGGAGGGCACCCACCCCATCCTGTAAACAGCAGACCAAAAATTTCAATTTAAACCAATTTTTTGTTTCACACTTGAAAAGTTGCTTTACAAAGTTCGCTAGGGAAGGGTCTAAGGTTCAAAGTTATGTAAACAACATAACCTCTAAAATGCTTCCATAAGGAAATTTATTTGGGGTGAATGAAAAAGTGAAAATTTTGTCAAATTTTGTTCCTGCAATTACATCATTTTGACATCATAGAATTCACCCCAAGTAAATTTCCTTATGGAGGCATTTGAGAGGTTATGTTGTTTACATAACTTTGAACCTTAGAACCTTCTCTAGTGAACATTGTAAACCAACTTTTTAGGTGTGAAACAAAAAATTGGTTTAAAGTGAAAATTTCGGTCTACAGTTTATGGGACAGGGTGGGTGCCCTACTGAAAAAAAATTTATTGGCTGAACTGGGGTTCCAACCCGATTCAGTTTTATATTAGGTATGTTGTTGCAACATTTTTTAAATGCAGTTGGGTGTAGGGTGGCAGACGGTACGGCCTTGCGGTAAACCGTACGGTACGGTAAATTCCCCATTGTGCGGTAAACGGTACGGTACGGTAAATCTTCAATTTTGCGGTAAACGGTACAGTACGGTAAATCCCAAAAGTGCGGTACGCGGTACGGTACGGTACGGTACGGTAAATTTTCAATTGTCAGAAATGTATAAACTACTGACTACAGATAATTTTTACTTCATTAATTGACACCAAATTTAATTACACAATTTGATAATGGACTTGAGAACACAATAACAGTATGATGACAGAAAATTACATTACCTGCAATGCAGGGGCTCAATATATAGAATTTTTCAAGGTGTAGAAGGATAAAAATGGAGAAAAATTGCTAAGAGTGGGTGAAAAATTGCTACAAGTAGGTGAAGAATAGTTGAAAATAGGTATATCAGTAACTATAGCACAAAAATAGCTGAAAATAGGCAATAAGGCATGAATGCAACTTCAGTGACACCGCAACCCCCATGTGAAATTTGCGCGCTAGCGCGCAAAAAATTGCAGAATACAAAACTAACTGTCATGAATAAATTCAACAATTTAAAGTCAATCCGAGTAAAATTTACCACAATTTTTGCGGTAAATGAGTGCGGTACGCGGTACGGTACGGTAAATTTCGAAAAATGCGGTACGCGGTACGGTACGGTAAATTTCTAAAAGTGCGGTAAACGGTACGGTACGGTACGGTAAATTTGCCAAAAATGCGGTACGGTACGGTACGGTACGGTAAATTCTGCCACCCTAGTTGGGTGGTGAACTTGGTTTTGGGACTCTTGGGCTGTTTTTAGAAAAGGGTCAACTTTATATGCAGTGACCCATGTTTTAGTGGGTCCTCGGCAGCCGCCCCACTGGTGTATTGTGAGGGGGTTGTTGGCAAGACATCCCCAAATTTCAGCTTTATACCACTATCACAGCTGGAGATATGGCTCTCGCAGTGTAGCCAACCAAGTGGGTGGTGAACTTGTTTGGGACACCAAAAACGCCAAAAAAATTGTTGCATATAGGATGACCCGCCCTGTAGCGAGTCGCCACACCTCCCCCATTATGTTGGGGAGTACAGGGGTCTTACAACTTTATATATACAAAGTTTCAGCTTTATAACACCCCCATGGATGGAGATATTGCATTTGAAGTGAAATAAAAAAATGGGTGGTGAACTTGACCGGGAAGGTGTTTATGTATCACATCTTAAGATTTGAATTCCACATTATCAAAGTGATGCCTGTCCAATGGAGCCCCTCAGTGATAAATTTACACTAAGGTCCCAACACTTTTACAAAGCGACATGTTTTCAACATAGGTATATATGACAGACCAGTGGTTTTTCCACAAAACGCATTTTATTATTATTTTTTTATTGCAAGAATAAGTTGGTAAACAAATACACTGGTGGACTTCATGACCTCGCCACTTATAATGCTATCCCATGGCTCCACAGCCATTCTATGGCCACATATAAACAACACGACAAAGTACTGCCAGTTGTCTAATGTACCTGTATATGAAGAGTTTCGTTCCATAAGTGCGTAAGCGCCAAAATCACAAAAATCGAGTTAAGCGTAGTATCGACATCCACATATATGTTTGTACATTTTAAGAAAAAAATTAGTGTCATAGTCTATGTCGTTCCGGAGATACATTGGTACTGATTTTCATAAAAAGCATGATTTTCACATTGAAAGTGTGTATCTCCACCAAGAAAAACGACATTTTCACATCGAAAGTGCGTGCGTATATCCATTTCGGGCCACCGGAATTACCACGTCAAAAATGCATATCTCCAAAAAAAGTTTCGTTCCAAAAGTGCAACCGTGCTCCTGAAGAGCCGGTCAGAACTCCCATACAAAATGGGAGTTTCATTCCAAAAGTGCATCCGTGCATTTCCAAACATGTCCAGAGCTATAATTTGGATACGTATGTACGTATAAGTCTAAAAATTTGGGTCGGGGTACTTTCGAGACGGGCTATTCAATGGTGCAGTTTGTTTTTTTCTAGGTCACACCATCCATAAGTCGTTTTAGTTTTTATCGCAGATGGTCCATTTTGTTCCTGAAAAAAATGGCCCGACAAATCTGGACATAATTCCACATACACTGTACCGCAAAAAAAATCATTTTTACAAAAATTGTAGGCAAAAGTCTCAGGTATCTGAAAAGTGCGTGGCAAGCTCTGTCGCTCAAACATGGCACTGTCGGGCCACCGCTAAACTGTAAAATGCTAATTCGAAAAATTTAAATTGGTGGAGATATGCACTTATGGAACGAAACTCTTCATATGTTGACCTAAATATAACCATATCTGTGAGGTTTTAAAAAACTTGTTTTTTTTAAATAAAAAAACCCGTTCTTTATTTAAAAAACGGGGTCGGTTAAAAAACAACGTTTTTTTCGTCCTTTTGTCATGAATTTTCACCGGCTACTTTTTACTCAACCAAATTCCACTATGGCAAACTGCCAAGTTTTACCGATCTCACACCTACTCGTTGGATGAGCGACAAAGTAAGGCAACGGAAAAGCGACTACCGATTGAATTCGCAACGCACAATGGTGAATTCACCGAAGTGAATATCACAGGTGTACGCTACGTCAATTAAGTTAGCTTTTTTAGCGAATGGCGTTTTTATCAACGCACCAGCAATTAGTTGAATGTCTAATTTACACCAAGGGGTCCGAAGTTTTTAGAAGAGATTTTATTTTAGGCGATTTTTTAGACTCAGAATTCACACATTTAGATAGAACACAGGGAACACACTGAGAGCGAGTTTCTAACCAGCGGCACAAAACCTTCGAAAAAACTCCAAGAAAATGAAACCGAAGCAATTTCGACTGAATCGACCCCTACTCTAAATTACGGTACGCTTTTATACGCAACAACATAAGCCAAGTCCAGACAACACTTCCACATACCACGAGAAGCATGCTTACAAACGACTTTACAGACACACGGAATTTTAAAACGGGCATACCTAAAATTATTCACGGCGTCAGTTTACAGGATACGTCGATCAACTACACAAAAACACAAAGAATTCACGCGCCAAAAATCGGGTTGGGAACAAGAGCGAGGATAAAAATAGAAAAATAAGAAAATGAACGAATGCGACAAGAATAAAAAGAACAGGAAAAACACACGAGATACTGTAAAAACCTGTTTTAGCGCGAAAAAAAAAATGGCGGGCGATTCAAATTTTACTCAGCGAACTCTACCGAAATCCCAAAACCACCTCCACGAACGGGGAAACACACAGCAATTAGCGAAACAAATAGACACGCGAACAGTAATCCCATCAGCAAAAAGAGCGTATAATAAACGAAAATGACGTTGATATCCAAAGCGTAAGAAGCACACGTATTATTAATGCACAACGAAAAAATGTCGTAAGCGGGATAATCCATGATAAGATTAGGATACCGGTAAGGCGAACGAAATTAATTTGCACACTGACTGTCAAGGAAAAAATGAATTACGGTACCGTTTTAAAGACTCTTAGCGGAAATTCTATCAGCGTGATTAAATAACTACGCACTCAAATCAGATCACCTTTACACTTATCAAAATATTCGGGGAAAAAACAGGAAAAACAAGCGGCTTATTATTTCATCTCTTTGTATAATAAAGATCAACCACGAAATTTGCATAAATTCCTAAATATCCAAATGTCAAGTTATCAGTTCTCTAGGGGAAAGGGAAATACAAAAAAATCAATCTAGGATTAGGTAGATAAAAAAAATAGCGAAGTTGCAAACGTAAAATCAAATAAAAATTAGCATACTCGAGTTTTACCTATTCCCTACCAAACCTAAAGTTAAAATGAATATGAAGTCGATATAACGCTTAACAGAAATACGAACGCAAATGATTGGCAACTTGAAAGTTTATAAATTTCAATCTTTGTAGCTTAAATGCATGTTTAGATTGCATGACTTTTTTAGAAATTCGAAACTGAACAACCTCCGAGTGAATCCACTGCCACATGCCGAAACGCAACAGCCATTAACTACCGAAGGCACTTATCACGAAAATGACCACTCTCGCTGCTACACCACTCATTCTGCTACCAGAATATTAATTAATTAGCCACGGCTTTTTGATCCCATACGCACTGTGCAAAAACCACACCCTGAAAATACCGAACTGCTCAACTCACTCAAAAATAGGTACACTTGTCACTGTATGGGTGCTTGTTTCGATGAGATCGGCGGACTGGGCTGTTCTCACAACAAGCCAAGGGAGTAGGCATTTAGACATGCGATCATGCCTGTCGAGTTAGACTCGATTCTTTTAATTACCTCTCATTTTCAACACCAATCATCATCGCACCTCTATAATCAGTGTACCTTTGTAAAATCGCGTGTAAATTAACTTTTGTTTCCCAATCCGGAAATGCAGGAATGCACAGTACATACTAGATCAATAGCCGCGACCCTCACGTAAAAAAATGCAACGAAAGTAGTCAAAATTCAACCTATGTGCCCTCAGTTATCACTGACCATTCACGCACTACGACACGTAACTGCAGCGTCACTCTTTTTACTTAGAGAAAATAACTGAAACTTTGTTATGCAATCCAAACCGCTAGTAAAAAATTACTTTTAAATTAAACTGTCACAATTAAAATTGTTGCCACCTCACTTGTCTCACTTTCTTAAAAAAACTACCTAATTAAGAAAAATCTTAAACAAATAAAAACAACTATTTACATCACAGCGTCAACTTTGTGTCAGATCCTCAATACCTCCAATCCTTTCCTTGGCCAGAAAAAACACACATAACACAATGGGGCACCGGAAAAACGGAAATGCACGTTGCCACGTTGCCAACGTAGCGCAGCGACGTAGCCGAAAACGTCAACGCCACGTTCGCCCACCGAATCGCCCAAAACCATCGTCGAAGTAGAACTGAAATGTTTAAATTGTTGTAAGCTCGGAAGTGTAAACAACCCTCTACATAAATTCATTAAGTGAACTATATATACATTTACACTTAAAATTTTTGAAATTTTACAATTTTTGGACACCCACTTTTGCTCACAAACTCCACCAGCCATACATTTTACCTCCCGGCTAAAATCGAAGCACAGCAAAACTATTAAAGAAACGAATTGAACTAAATTCCCGTTTTTTGAAAACTATTTTAAACCAATTTTAAATTTGTTGACAACCATTACGTATTTTTCCACACCTTGTTGAGAACACAAAAAAAAAAAAAACTTTTGAACCGGTAAAACTCAATGAAAATTCAATTTCCAATTCAACAAAAGCTCAATTCTACTGGTAAAAACGTTCGCTCTAACAAAAACGACTAAATACAAAAACAACCAAAACAAAAAAAATTCCTGTACACCTAAATTACCATTACTCCGCTTCCATCTCCTCCTCTGGCTCCAACCCTGCCAAAGTTGGAGTCACTGGCGGGGGCGGACTCTGTTCCTCTTGCGGTGGCGGTGACGCGCCAACTACAACAACCTGAACAGGTTGCTGCAGCTGCTGTGCGGCCACTTCCTCAGGCTGCTCCTGCTCCTGCTCATCTTCCTGCATGGGCTCAGCAGATTCATTGGCCTCCTCCTGGATAGCGTCCATTTCTCTTAGCATCTGCCGGTCTGGGCTCATGGACTGTTGCTGTCGCTCAGCGTCCAACTCGGTGTTCAACTCGCCCGCCATTTGAATTAACTCATCCAATTTTTCTCCAATAATTGCATTATTGGCCTCTTCAGTATCTGGCTCTGGTTCTTGCTCTTGCCGTTGACCTTCCATTGTCGGTTCCTGCTGTTGAGCACCTTGTTCACTTTGCTCCTGTTCCACCTCCATCACTTCCTCCTCCTGGTGCGTTTTCTGTTTGTGTGCCGGTACGGGCGGCGCGGGCCTGACCATTCGGGTCAACTGCTTGCTATCGCCAAACAAAAGCACCAAGCCATTGTGGGGGAGTCGAGCGTTTGAAACAGCGCCAAAAATCGCAGTTTCATCCGCCAAAGACGCCTCGTCCACAAATACCGCGGCATATTTCAAAACTTGCAATCGCTTATCGCGCGATGAATCCAAGGTCACATGGACTTGGCCTGGCTGCAGCACATTTAACACCACCTTATGCAACCTAGTAGCCACCCTAACGAGGCGTCGCATTTCGCGCTTGTAAATTTTGCCCCACACCTGGTTGTCATCGACAAAGCCAGCCGCGGCCCCCCACGCCTGCACGCCCTCCTCTTGACCATCGTCCAGTGGCACCAAATCATCCTCGTCGTCTTCGTCGATGGACAAACGAACCAAAGGCAACTGCGACCGAATGGCTTCGAAAATGTCGGCGGGGTGCTGATTGTTCGCGATGATCTCGTTCAAAGTGTCACAAATATGGCGTTGAGCGGTAAAGCGTTCATAGGCAGTTAGCCAGTGGTCATTCAATCGGATCACATGCATGGGCATGTTCTGCGCGATCAAATTCAGCAGCGGCAATTGCTGGAGCGTCATATCGACGTAGCGATCGTCAACTTCCAACAATGGACTCAGCACGCGAATCGCGAACGCGGCGCGCACCTGACAAAAACGCGCATAGCCAGGTGTTTGAAAATTTGGCTTATCATCCATCGCAGTCCACCTCTCCCTACTGCGCAGCAAAACTTCCACGACCGTTTCCAAATTAGGCAGACCAATGTTTGCCAAACTTTGCAACGATCGTCTGGCAGACTCATCAGCGGCCGAATTCACACTGCAAGTAGTCATTGTGGAGTGGTAAAGCGCATTTTTGTTTGCATCAGAGGGCAATTCCCTCTTCAGCGGGTTCGGCGGGTCATTTTTCTCGGTAAATTTGAACACAACCGCGTACGCACACTGACTTTGCACAGTCGTTTTACCGGAACCGAACGGTGAATCACACATCAACAATAGCGGCGCAGTTTTTCGCACAGACTTGATAACTGACGCAATCACACGCCCCTGCCCCTCCTGCGGCCGAAAATCACCCTGCTGCGCTTGCAATAAATCTTCGCATGTGCCTCTGCGCACCTCGGCGTACAACCCGTCAGACTCAATTTTGTCGAGCGTGCGCTGCCAATCAGTCTCAACTTGGTTCAACTGCTTGTGCAGCACTACCGCCATTTTGACTTGGTCTTCCACAGCGAGCATTCCGGTGTTACTCTCGGTTGGCCGGTAGCCACTAGGCCCCATTATGCACAACCGCTCCAAAGTTTCCATGCGGCCATTGTAGCTAGGCGACAAAGCGGAACCGCGCACCATGTAATCGCAATTAGGCAGCAAATGCGGCGACAGCGCCTGCGGCACCAACACATCCGGTTTGGCGACCAGCTGCACCGCCTCGGCAGTGATGTCGGCGCTGACCGTACGTAAATTTATTTGCGGGCGGCCAGTCAGAGCGCGCTCTTCCCCCCGGGGATCAGCTTCGACGATTTGTAGCGACGACATGGGCGAAGTAAAATTCAACATGTAGCCCTGCGCCTTATTCCTGTGCCACTCGGCCGTGTCGCGCATCGCAGCAGCTGGATTCAAATGCACGCGCTCCCACCTAATTATCGCAATTAATCCCCGCGGCCCATTTTGCCAAGTTACCTGCGCGCGCACCGCTTTCGCCCTAGTCGCAGTGTATCGCAAATGCGCTTCGTGACACACGTTAGCGGCGGCCAAAAAGATGGAACGAAGCTGCAGCTGAGAGGTGAGGTAATTTCTATTCATTTCGCCCTTCCACTCCATACCAGCCTCGATTTGCCGCGCCGAGAAAATACGCACGCCATACGCATGACCCCAATAAAAGTTGTTGACTTTGCCGGCGTCATCAAAAGCGTGATATTCTACATGCGCCACACCTAATTGTCCGGCGTGCGGGTGTATGTCACTTTCCATGACATTTTCGCTGTGCGCAAAAATTAACTTTTCAGGGCCCGGATCCCGCTCGTCGGCGCCTTTGAAGGGGGGTGCACTAATGTACCGCGAAGGGGTGAACGCTGCCCTCAAACGCAAGTATCTCCACTTGGCCGGATAAGGATGATATCCTTCGCGATTTTCCTGTCCTCTCTGTGAAATTTCCGATGCTGGCTCATCGACGGAGAGGTCAACCTGTCCTTGCGAAACAATGACAACAGGGCGGCCCAAAAACAATGGCATTTGAGCGTCATTTTTCATAATTGTGACGCCTCGCAATTCCCAATATTTCGGATTGGCGCTAACCCTACTGATACCAGTCGCGACAAAATGCATGCCGTGGCGGACAAGCGGCAAAAACATGTCGTAAGCTTCATTAGCCTCGCGATATTCCTTCAAAATTTTCTGCACCGACCGCTCACGAGCGCGCTCCGCTTTGTTGACCGAATAGGTGAAAAAGGGATAAGCCGTTTCCGCTTCCGACCACTCCGGATAACTTTCCAAAAGCGCCTGCGCATCGCCGTCGAAACGAATGTGGCATTGATAACTGGTAGGACGCGGCTCATTACCGACGTGAACTCGATCCACTATTCCCGACAACTTCTGGTTGATGACAAATTCAGGACAAGTCGATCGGGCGTTTCGAGGAGGATTGTAGGGCAGCGGCGGAATAGTGTCACCGCCCTGTTTTCCATGAGAAGTCCACGACTTGAGCGGCGCCTTGGCTATGCGCCCGCCACGATACGAACTGGAACTCGCTCCATACCCACCCATAGGTACGCCACCCGAACTAGTCATATTTCACACTTCAAAGTAGAGCACCGGAAAACACAACTTATTGCTACTTAAAATGCGCCACCCAGAATGTCGGCACCGAAATGCACGAAGGTCTGAGCGACACCCTAATCGAAAAGTTGCGAATTATTTTCAACGCACTACGTTGAACGTATTGCGCCAAAAATAATTTTTATTTTGTTGCGAAATGGGCGAAAATGAGAACGAAATTAAAGAACAAGTTTAGAACGAAATAAATGCGATGATATGAATAACTGGTGAATTAAAACTGCGACGACAATTAGGAACAAACAATTAATAACACTTATGAAATTTTCGCGCTTTACCTTTTTACATAAAAACCCAACTTTTTGCTACAAAATTATCTCGCGCACAACCAAAAACACAAAAATTGCAACCCCGAACTCACCACGAATTGACGGTCAGAATTAAACGCGAATAATCCAAAAATAAATTTTAATTGGATTTTCGAACGGAATAATTAACTTGGGACACTTTAGGTTGAAGAGCGGAAAATCTCAGGGTTTTTAACCGAAAATCTGCGAATAGGTGGGATTAACTGGTTCATTTGTTAATTTAACGCGATCAGCATGAACGGTATAAGTTTTCTTAGACAACCTATTAAACACGGTCACAATGGGATGCACATAATCTAAACATTCATACGGGCCAATATAATGATGCGTGAACTTCTTAACGCGACCTAACTTTCGAAGAATTCGGGGCAAATAAACGCGAACTGATTGACCGGGCTTCAAATTCAAGCGGCGCGCACTGCGATTTGCATAAAAACACTCTTTTTCTTGCGCGCGCTGTAAAGCCGAATGCGCGGCCGTGCGGACGTCCGAAAGTCGCGCGTCTAAATTTGACACAAAAGGACTGTACGCCGTCGGCTTATCGGTCTTATCGGTGCCATTTCCCGTCGGCTCGATCATACGCTCCCAAAGTGACGGAGAATTTGATCCAAATAGCAACGCATATGGTGTCACTTTCATAGAGGGGTGCATAGACGTATTATACGCATAGACAGCGGCGCCTAAGTGTTTGTCCCAATCCGAATGCGAGCCATTCACATAATGCGAAATTATTTCCATTAAGACTCCATTCCTACGCTCAACCAAACCATTCCCCTTTGGCGTATAATTGAAACACTTATGCTGCACTGTATTTAGATAACGCAGCAATTCCGCAAAAATGCCGCCAATGAAGCTTGGTGCATTGTCGGATAAGATTACAGCGGGCACACCAAAAATCGGTAACACATGTTGCAAAAACGCAATAGCCACAGTATCTTGCTTCAAATTAGGAACAGGCACTGCTAAACCAAAACGCGTACATTGATCCACAAATACCAATACATGCACATTCCTTTTTTCGGTAATTGGCAATGGCCCTACTGCATCAATCGCAATAAAATCACCAGGAAACTTAGCGATTTTCCGGCTCTGAATTTGAGTTTTCATTGAGCGGCGCAATCCTTTCTTCGCGTTGCACGAAGGGCAAGTAGAAACCCATCTAGCGCATTCTGGACGCATATTTGTAAACCAAGCAAATTCGCGCAATCTTTCAAACGTTTTCATCACACCTAAATGTCCAGCAGTGGGATGGTTATGAGCCAATTCTAACACAGTGACAACTAGCGACTGGGGAATGCACACAGGGTCGTATTTCCTTTCACCCACTAATATTGACGGTTCTGCATCACGCCTGACAACATCAAATTGATCAATGAAAAACGGTGGGGCCCTACGCAAAGTAGATTCCTCGCACATACGACGAATTGTAATTATATACGGTTCTTCTTTTTGCAAACGCGACAACTCTTCAATTGGAGTAATGGGAGGAGGTAAAGCATCGAGTTTTTCCGGTTTCTTAATTAATTGAACAGAACGGCGGCCACCAGCCATTAATTTAGGCGCATCGTCACTTTTGGGCGGCGATTTCAAAGCATTTTCAGAATTGGACTCCACCTTCTTTTTACTTCGCACACGCATTGTCATTGGATGCGGCGCCCGCACAGTAGCAACGCTTGCCACTGGCAGTTCAGTAGCTACCGTAACTGACGGTTCCAAAGACTTCATTTTCGCATGTTTCAGCCAATTTTGAGCAGAAGCCAATCGCGCCATGGCCTTAGCTACCGCTTGACAAGCCAAATGTTCCTCAGATGTTAACAACGCCATTTCCTCAGTCAAAATTCTCGCCAATTCATCAACAGGTATATCAAATGCATATTCTTCAAACGCTTCGTCCAAATTAACACGCTCATCAAATTCAACGGGTGCATCACGCCGGCGCGACAAAGCATCAGCCAATTCGTTACTTTTCCCACGCAAATGCTTAAAAGTAACTTGATATGATTGAATAGCAAGCGCAAATCGGTGCAAACCCGTATGGGGATGGGTTTCCAAATTTGGATTTTTCACCCATGAAATACTTTTCGCATCAGTCCAAACTTCAAACGGCCGGCCCGCTAAATAACAATGCCAATTGCGTATGCTCTCAAAAATAGCACATGCTTCTTGCGTAATTGCAGGCCATCGGGATTGCGCTTCGGAAAGTTTTCGACTATAAAATGAACACGCATGCAAAGCGGCGGCAGGTTCAGCGCGTTGTACTAAAATACCAGCTAATGCAACTTTAGAAGCATCGGTAATAATTATGAATGGTTTACTGGGATCAGGATACTGTATGCAGGGACTTTCAGCCACCATCACTTTCAACTTATTAAAAGCTTCCAAAGCGGCGGGGTTCGCATTTAAATCTACAGGAGTACTTCCGCTATACTTTTCAGTTCCTAATTCAGTTTTTGTTCGAGTTAAATTAGACAAAGGAGCGGCATATTCAGCACATTTATGAATTAATCTCCGGAAAAACCCAACGGCACCCAAAAACGCTTTAACTTCACGCACACACACAGGTAGCGGCCAGTCACTCAAATACTTTCGCTTATCATCGGGTATACAAATCCCTTCACGCCCTACCATATAACCCAGGAATTTAACAGCAGTTGTGCGCGCGAAAAAACACTTTTTTGGGTGTATTTTAAAACTGCTACTTATCAAACGCGACAAAACCTGACTTATATCACTCAAATGATCTTCCCATGACCTACTGTAAATGAGCAAATCATCTATATATACCAACACATTTCGATGCAATAATCCAGCCATTGTAACTTCAAAACAGCGCTGCGCTAAAGCCGGGGAACACTTTAATCCCATCGGCAAGCGTTTCATCTGAAATTGACCAAAACAATTACGAAACGACGTAATATGTCTATCATCCGGATGCAGCGCAATGTTGTAAAACGCTTGATTGATATCGACACTGCTAAAAATATTTGCAACTGTGCAATGACTCTATTGTATCGTCTAATCTGGGCAGCGGAAATTGGGGAGCGTGAACTACTGCATTTAATCGTCGATAATCTATCACCATGCGCTTGGCACCATCCGGCTTAGTAACAACTAATGTCGGCGCGCAGTACGGACTCGTGCTGTGTTCAATGACGTCATGCTCAAGCAGGCAACTTAAATGCTTTTCTAAGTACTGCTGGTCATCCAAACTCAACCTATACATTCGACACGCGACCGGAATTTTACTAGTCAACTGAAGTCGATAATCAACCAATTCACTGTATCCCAAATCATACTTATCCCTGGCGAAAGCATCCTGATGAGTCAAAATTAACTCTTTTAATTGCTGGCGCTTAATTTCGTCCAATTCAACCGGTATTTCAAAATCCATTTCCCTCCCATCGGCACAAACCACTTTCATAGTCGTATTCGCCGCTTTTGAAGGTACAGTGCCCTTCGTTGGTACTTTTTCCTCACTAGCTTCAAGTATAGTATCGGTAAAACTCATATCACGCTCGCGGCACTCTCGCACCCACTCAGCAGGCCGATCACCTCGACGCACTTGTAAAACACACTCCACTGGCTCTACGATGGCAATTTTCTGGCCCACCTGCAACTTTACTGGCACCTCAGTCACATTAACACACCTCACCGGAAATAATTCACTCGCGCTTTCATAAACAGCATTAGCTGCAAACACACCCGTTTTCACATGAAATTCGTTCAAAGGCTCAATCGCAAACGTCAATTCATCAATTGGTTCAGATAATTTCGCACTAATTATCGTTTCATGCCGCGGCTTAATTTCAGTCGGTTCAGTCACAACTGCATAAATATGCCGTTCTTGCACTACAGGCGACGGGTTGTCAAAAGGCACAGTCAACTTTTTACGCGTATCGCCACTCTCAATTCGCAACTCCCGCGCAGGCATATCAATAACCATATGCCTCAATACATCAGCGCCTAATAAAATGTCGTCCGACAAACCGCTAATCACCTGAAATACAATAGAAAACGCTTTCCCGGTAATCATCACTTGAAGTTCCAGCTGACCCTCAATTTGCAATTTGCATTGAGACGCGCTTTGCAATCCCCCCACAGGCGTGACCTCATCAAACGCTATGCAATTATTTCGATGCCTAGCCAACACCAGCGGGCTGCACAATGACCTCATCGCACCTGTGTCCAACAGACACCTTTTGTATTCATTCCCCTCAATTTCTACCGTAATCGACGGACTATAGTAAATTGGCACGAGTTCTTTACGCTTAGCCGTAATACTTTTGATGTTCGCAATTTCTTCACTGGTCAGCGTAACTACATTCACCTTTTCCATGACGGCAGAACCTTTAGGAACGCGCAGCGGCGGCAAACGCTTAAATCTACTCACGGGCGTTTCTTCAATATCGGCACTATACCCTGAACTGTCAGCGCTAACTGGATTTAACTTTTGCGGCGGTGTCACGGGGGTCGCACCCCTTGCAGGATTGCGCCTATTTTCTATCGCTAACATGCGATTTAATTGAACCCGCAACACTCTCATTTTTATCCAATCACACACTGTGAACACTAAATACAACACCAATTCACACAAAGCGGGCAGAATATATCTCAAAAACACGGAAGTGCACATTCCAGCGATAAATCCCTCAAGAAAATTTCGCACGGTCAAAATCCACTCATCTGACACTCCTTTTTTCTTAACAACGCCACCACTTGGAACACCCAGGGCGTCAGCACTTGCAAAAAACGTAAATAGACAGCACAGGAAAAACACACGGTTCAACACACTGGGTAACATACTCGGTTCCGACCACGTTCGGTACAAAGTTGGCACGCTTGCTTCACAATAATCGGACAACACATACAATTCAGAGTCAGATGACGTTCGCGACAAACTAATGTCCGGCGGTTCACACATAAATGTATGCATGGTCAATTCTAGCAGCGCTTCTAACTTAACGTACGTCAACGTGTCCTCAGGGTCATCATGCGGATGCTCATCAGCATGCTCACAAAACCCGCTTATATTCAACCCCTGCAAACCCATGTGTTGCAATTGAGCCCACCACTTTGTTCGAAAAATCATGCTATCTAACGAACGCGCATAAACCCAAGGCATAATCCAAGCCTCCCTTTCGAGCATGAATTGATGTTCTTGCGGCGTTATTTCAGGCGGATTGCATGGATCCTCTGCTTCCTCATCTGAACTTTCAAGACCCGGTACAACCCTAATCATGCGCACATATTCCTTACTTTCTTGCACGCTGCGTGCATGATTCACTGAGTTCGCAGACACGCGCGTCGGATTTAACGCAGTCAATTCAGTTGACGGAGGGGCCGCAATGGCCATTTGCGATGATTGAACTTGTTGCACTGGAGACCAACTAGTAGTTGACACTTGCGCGGGAGGGGGATAATACAGGTAAGGCGGCGCTTGCATGGAATATACAGGTTGCTGTGCAGAGCGCATCATATTCGCTGGACCTCTAAAGTTATTCATCGGCCGCTGCGGCGGCCCGCGCCGAAAATTTCTAAATCGCGCTTTTTCCTCTTCTGTCAATTTAGGACAATCAGAGCGAAAGTGATCATCTGCCCCACATTCATAACAGCCCTCATCAAATTTACGCGGCCTAAATTTGGAAACTGGTTTCGCAGCATTGTTACCTATCAATTGCTTTTCCAAGTCAACTAAACGCTTATCCTTATCCTCTAACTGCCTAGAAAGTTCTTCCAATTTCACTCGCTGTTCCTCAAACTTTGGATTTTCCGCCGCCGCCGGAACGGGCGGGGAATTTCCGAAAGCTCCCGCACCCCCTAAAGCAAAAATTCGCTCGATTACCGAATTGGTGGCTTCTGAAACTAATTCAGCGTTGGATTTTGACTTTTTCTTACCACCCACTTTGTCCTTATCAATTTCCAGAAAACTTTCTTGCGTGCGCGCATTATTGACTACGTCTTGAAACTTAGCCCCAGCAGTAATAGATACATTCCTACGGATGTCAGGATACAATCCACTGACAAATTTCGCCACGGCCATCTTTTCGCGTTCAATTTTTGAAAGTTTCGGAAAAGCGCGTTTTATAATTTTCTCCAGCCGCACTGACCAATTTAACACATCTTCATCTTCGCCCTGCTCACTACTAATCACTTCCCTTTGCGCATGATGCTCCGAAATGGGGTTAGTATAATAACGTTCCAAAGTGTCCATAAACTCCTCATAATCTAAATTAATCAATTCACTCTTATGCGACATGTAAATCGAACGCGCGCTGTCACGCAAATAAACCGGAAGCAGCGATTTTCGCTCATCCGTCGGAATTTGCAACGCCTCACAAACTGCGTCCCAATTTTTACGCCAATCAGCAAATTTATCATCAGCGCGCCCCTTAAAAGGTATCACCTGTCCAGTAAGCGCGGTCATGGCAGCAGCATAACCCTCCCTACTAGTAGCAATCATACTTACAGCAGGTATAGGTGGTGTGGTAGCGGTAGAGCACCCTCCCGAATTAGAAACAGCGCTAATTACAGAATTAATCGCTTGCATATCAGGCTTTTCTAAATGAATATACTCAGCAAATGCATTAATCGCGTCCGCAATTTGACTCACATCATTTCGCAAATTATAGCAGTCAACACCTAACTTTACTAATGACACTAATTTTTCGTCATTATCACTCATGTTCCCATTTTCCAAAGAACTCATGGGTCGCTGATTATACAAATAAGCGGCAATACTCACCGTTTGGGTCACAACCTGACTAAGGTTCCATTCCGACCCCTGAACCGAATTTCCCACTATCGACGAATTAATTTGGTTCAAAGTCAAATTTTTCGCTTGAATCAACAATTGCACCACATCGGGACCCGTATTCACACCACTACCGCTCGCATGCGCCATACTCAAAGTAGAATACCGGAAAAACACACACTCACTCGACGACTGGGTACTCGCGCTTCGGTACCCGGCACTCGCGCTTCGGTGCCCTAACTTACTTTGCCCTACGGTCGGGAATGGCACCTCCGCACCCGCACTTGGCTTGCCTTGCTCACAGGTCGGGAATGACTCCTCCGCACCTCTTTCAGGGACCGGTCCTTCCGCGTCCACCCAGCAGTTGACGTCAAAGTCGTTAGGTTCGTCACTCAACTCAGCGGTTCCCGGTTCAGAACAGTGCGCGTCCGTACTGAACTGAACCGATTTCGGTTTTTTCTTACTTTTCCGCTTTTCCCTTTTTTGCCCACTAATAATTTCGTCAGTTTCGCGTCCCAAAACAAAAATATCCGTGCTTATCGGTTGCGTCGATCGGGTAGCCTTCCGTTCCTCCAGCCGGGCGGTGGTTCGTTTGTTCTCACCAGCGATTGTCAAACGGTGATCAGTCGCCTGAACTCACTGGGAATATTAAACAAACCACTCGCTGCTACCAGTTGTCATGAATTTTCACCGGCTACTTTTTACTCAACCAAATTCCACTATGGCAAACTGCCAAGTTTTACCGATCTCACACCTACTCGTTGGATGAGCGACAAAGTAAGGCAACGGAAAAGCGACTACCGATTGAATTCGCAACGCACAATGGTGAATTCACCGAAGTGAATATCACAGGTGTACGCTACGTCAATTAAGTTAGCTTTTTTAGCGAATGGCGTTTTTATCAACGCACCAGCAATTAGTTGAATGTCTAATTTACACCAAGGGGTCCGAAGTTTTTAGAAGAGATTTTATTTTAGGCGATTTTTTAGACTCAGAATTCACACATTTAGATAGAACACAGGGAACACACTGAGAGCGAGTTTCTAACCAGCGGCACAAAACCTTCGAAAAAACTCCAAGAAAATGAAACCGAAGCAATTTCGACTGAATCGACCCCTACTCTAAATTACGGTACGCTTTTATACGCAACAACATAAGCCAAGTCCAGACAACACTTCCACATACCACGAGAAGCATGCTTACAAACGACTTTACAGACACACGGAATTTTAAAACGGGCATACCTAAAATTATTCACGGCGTCAGTTTACAGGATACGTCGATCAACTACACAAAAACACAAAGAATTCACGCGCCAAAAATCGGGTTGGGAACAAGAGCGAGGATAAAAATAGAAAAATAAGAAAATGAACGAATGCGACAAGAATAAAAAGAACAGGAAAAACACACGAGATACTGTAAAAACCTGTTTTAGCGCGAAAAAAAAAATGGCGGGCGATTCAAATTTTACTCAGCGAACTCTACCGAAATCCCAAAACCACCTCCACGAACGGGGAAACACACAGCAATTAGCGAAACAAATAGACACGCGAACAGTAATCCCATCAGCAAAAAGAGCGTATAATAAACGAAAATGACGTTGATATCCAAAGCGTAAGAAGCACACGTATTATTAATGCACAACGAAAAAATGTCGTAAGCGGGATAATCCATGATAAGATTAGGATACCGGTAAGGCGAACGAAATTAATTTGCACACTGACTGTCAAGGAAAAAATGAATTACGGTACCGTTTTAAAGACTCTTAGCGGAAATTCTATCAGCGTGATTAAATAACTACGCACTCAAATCAGATCACCTTTACACTTATCAAAATATTCGGGGAAAAAACAGGAAAAACAAGCGGCTTATTATTTCATCTCTTTGTATAATAAAGATCAACCACGAAATTTGCATAAATTCCTAAATATCCAAATGTCAAGTTATCAGTTCTCTAGGGGAAAGGGAAATACAAAAAAATCAATCTAGGATTAGGTAGATAAAAAAAATAGCGAAGTTGCAAACGTAAAATCAAATAAAAATTAGCATACTCGAGTTTTACCTATTCCCTACCAAACCTAAAGTTAAAATGAATATGAAGTCGATATAACGCTTAACAGAAATACGAACGCAAATGATTGGCAACTTGAAAGTTTATAAATTTCAATCTTTGTAGCTTAAATGCATGTTTAGATTGCATGACTTTTTTAGAAATTCGAAACTGAACAACCTCCGAGTGAATCCACTGCCACATGCCGAAACGCAACAGCCATTAACTACCGAAGGCACTTATCACGAAAATGACCACTCTCGCTGCTACACCACTCATTCTGCTACCAGAATATTAATTAATTAGCCACGGCTTTTTGATCCCATACGCACTGTGCAAAAACCACACCCTGAAAATACCGAACTGCTCAACTCACTCAAAAATAGGTACACTTGTCACTGTATGGGTGCTTGTTTCGATGAGATCGGCGGACTGGGCTGTTCTCACAACAAGCCAAGGGAGTAGGCATTTAGACATGCGATCATGCCTGTCGAGTTAGACTCGATTCTTTTAATTACCTCTCATTTTCAACACCAATCATCATCGCACCTCTATAATCAGTGTACCTTTGTAAAATCGCGTGTAAATTAACTTTTGTTTCCCAATCCGGAAATGCAGGAATGCACAGTACATACTAGATCAATAGCCGCGACCCTCACGTAAAAAAATGCAACGAAAGTAGTCAAAATTCAACCTATGTGCCCTCAGTTATCACTGACCATTCACGCACTACGACACGTAACTGCAGCGTCACTCTTTTTACTTAGAGAAAATAACTGAAACTTTGTTATGCAATCCAAACCGCTAGTAAAAAATTACTTTTAAATTAAACTGTCACAATTAAAATTGTTGCCACCTCACTTGTCTCACTTTCTTAAAAAAACTACCTAATTAAGAAAAATCTTAAACAAATAAAAACAACTATTTACATCACAGCGTCAACTTTGTGTCAGATCCTCAATACCTCCAATCCTTTCCTTGGCCAGAAAAAACACACATAACACAATGGGGCACCGGAAAAACGGAAATGCACGTTGCCACGTTGCCAACGTAGCGCAGCGACGTAGCCGAAAACGTCAACGCCACGTTCGCCCACCGAATCGCCCAAAACCATCGTCGAAGTAGAACTGAAATGTTTAAATTGTTGTAAGCTCGGAAGTGTAAACAACCCTCTACATAAATTCATTAAGTGAACTATATATACATTTACACTTAAAATTTTTGAAATTTTACAATTTTTGGACACCCACTTTTGCTCACACTTTCTTGACACCCCATCCATTCAACACAACCGACTGTAAGTGCCGCTGGATTGCAAGTCGAGGCAGTCGTCGGCCTCGTTCGGCTGCACCAGCGTGACGCCGGTGTTGGGGTCGGTCGCGTTCGAACACGCCGTATTGTCCGCGTACCAGCTCAAAGGCGCGCCCGAACCGGAGCCCTTGGCGCCTGAGTGGCACTGTCATTTGGTGCTGTTAGTGGGTGCCAGGGGTTTTATAGATTTGGACGCCCGCGGGGGTTCATATAGATAGATATCGATATCGGGTTCATATAGATAGATAAGATAGAGTTTTTATTTGGGGGGGGGGGTTCGCGGGGGTTCAATATATAGGCTTTTCCGAAGTATAGAAGGAAGAAAAGGGAAAAAAATCGCTAAAAGTAGGAGAAAAACAGCTAAAAATAGGTATATAAGTACATATAGTACAAAAAATAGCCGAAAATAGGCAATATGGAACATGAGTTAGAATTTTGAAGGTGAAAAACTATAAAAATGTACGAAAATTAGCGATTTTGAGTGAAAATTGGGGCAAAATTTCTTTAAAATCGCTCCAGATAGATAGATAGCTGGCCGATGCTGGGCACCGAAGGGCATCAGTACCGGTGCTGGTGCGGTGCCCTTTTTTGGGGGTGCCCTGCCGGTGCTGGTGCCATTTTTTCAGAATAGCACCGGTGCCGGTGCGGTGCGATACCATTTTTTTGCTGGTGCCAAAGGTGCTAGCACCAGGGCAAAGTAAAAGGCACCGGCCAAGTCTTCATAGGGCATAAAATTTCGTCCACAGCATGTGTTTATATCTACCCAAATGTTTTTCGCCTATTTTAGATAAAACATACTTTTGTAGTACTTGACTGAATGTTCAATCAACTATAAGACCCCTGTTTACACGGAATTTTTGTGACGACTCAGCAACAATAAAACATTCAATAAGTTGAGAAAAAAGGTTCCATATTCATTAGAAAAAGTGGTCAAGTATACCTTCTACCTAAGCGAATATGCAGGCCAAATTGCAGACTCGTGCTTGTAGCTCAAGATTTATAACGTTCGAAAAAAAATTTCTATTGTCGCTGGCTGTCGGAGACAGTCCGACAACTGTCCGACAACTGCAAAAGTTTTCAAACGCCTTTAACTCATGAGCTAAAAGCACGCTTGTGCAATTTGACATGCATATTCGCCTAGGTAAGATGTATAATTGACCACTTTTTCTCATAAATATGGAACATTTTTACTCAACTTATTGAACGTTTTATTTTTGTCGAGTCGTCACAAAAAATCCGTGTAAACGGGGTCTAATACTACACCAAACCTGTCATACCCTTCTGAAGAGGGGACAAAAATTGTGTTGTTTTGCATAATCATAAAAATTACATTTTTGGTTCATCATTGTGTTCATAATTTGTTGTCAGTTTATGACAAAATATAGCAACATCCATCCCAGTCAGTAGCAATAGTGACTAGGTATGTGTATCGGAGCATATTAATTATTCACTAAATATTTGAGCTATCGTTTTTTATGATTCAAATTGCTTGACAAAGTGATCGCCACATTATTCTGATCATTTTAAATGGTCACCCATTAAAATCGGTAGAGAATTCATGGAAATATGCAGTTCCGAAGGTGCTGCCTCGAAAAATACCCGATAAATACTTCGGAACCTCCAGCCCTGTGCGGTGCATTTCGGTGCTAGCACCGGCAACCGGCCGGTGCCCCAGGGTGCCGGTCCTATTTTTTTCAAAATGGCACCGGTGCCGGTGCGGTGCGGTGACATTTTTTGGCCGGTGCCTATGGTGCCAACTGCCAGGTGCCCTTTCTGAGGAATGGCACCGGTGCCGGTGCGATGCGGTGCCATATATCCCTGTGCCTTTTCATCACTAGTGTTAACTACTTTGTGTGAACTCATATTTAGGCTTCACGTGTCGCAGAGCGATCTCCGAATACACATGCGGCCTCAAAACATTCTACATGTGGCCGATTAATGTCATATTCAACTATGACACAAATTTTTGCCGTCACAAATAAAACCACGTGACGCGTGACGGGCCCTTTAAATGTGGGCCGCGTCACACCGGCTCACAGAGAATACAGTAGCGCAACTCACCCACGTGAGCCTGGGCAACTGAAGCGTTGGTCAGCAAACTGACAGCGCCGTCATAATAGTCGATCGCGTCGAGCAGAGCGAGTCGACCCAGCAAGTGCTGGTTGGTGGGTTCGTGGAATTGCGTCAGGTCGGTGCACTCCAACGCAGCCGCGTCCCAGGTGATCGTGCTGCGGTGATTTCGCGGCTTGAACGCGTACAGTTGGTACTTTTGCAAATAGTGATAGTGTGTGGTATTGAAGTGCCGGTGGCACTTGATTTTTTCGAATGGTTTTTATTTTTTGAACTGATTTTTGAAGTCAATGTCAGATCAAACATTTTTTATCAAAAGCAAAAAATTGTAACCCTAGCTGCAGCACGATGCATTTTTCTCCCCCACTGCTCATCCATACATCTCCGGTGATGCCGAAACAGGAGGAGGCTGCGTGATACAAAGGTATCATTTTTGTAAGAACAATTATCTCAGCGGAATCGTGCAAAAATAGGTGCTTTTGAGAACTATAATCAGAAAAAATCTCAGAAAATAAAATAAAATTATATCTCTCTTAAAAAAACGCCGATTGAATATACCTAAATAAATATATAAATTATATATTAAAGAAATCCTGTCATTAAATGAATATAATTTAATCGCTCGGCAAAAACCAGGAGAAAATAAAAATAAATGATATTTTTTATATATTCTGAGATTTTTAAAATATAAATCTCTCACAGATTTTTGAAACGCTTATCGCCGCTAACCTGCATTCACGCCCAAGAAACGCGTGGCCGCGGCAATCAAACATAGTACAATTCTTAACACCATTTTGGTCTAGTTTAATAAATTGTACGCGCCTACAAAATGTTCGCTCGCGGACGCGTCACTATTTTCAGGGCATTTCCTTGACACCCTGAAATGGATGTCGCTCTGATCAAGTCCACCAATATTCTCGCAAGCTGCAAAGCGTCTCAAGCAACTTTGTGTCTATTTAAGTTGACAAAACACCATGCGGCCCCAGTTTGTGTCCACGGTTACTTGACAATATCGTAATGATGCCTCGTCTCGAGTCCATTTCTTGACATAATGGGTCATGGTGTCTTATCATTGTCACTTGCGAATGCGTCAATTTTAGTGCGATTGAGCTCAGCGTTCATAAGTTCCTTTGTGTAGCTAAGGGTGTGTCAAGATTAGTGATGTAAAAAGCGCCAGACTTTTGGCGCCAAGCGCCAAAAGCGCCATGGCGCTTTTGGCATGCGAGCGCCAAGCGCCAATGGCGCCACAGCAAAATAGCGCCAAGCGCCAAAAGCGCCATGGCGCTTTTCTAGACCATGGCGCCAAGCGCCAATGGCGCCACGGGATGATGGCGCCAAGCGCCAATAGCGCCAGCGCCAAAACAATTTGCTGCATAAAGTGCAGCGATGCAAATGCAGTGCTATCTATTTGTTTGTCAACTAGTTCCCATCCCAATTCAAAGCTTGCTTGCCAAGTAACACTATCCAGTGTTGTATACACATATACCATATTTCCTCGAAATACCCCCCTTCAATTAACCCCTCGAAATACACCCCGTCTGGAATAAGGTAGAGCATGTATCCAATGAACATGATACATTCATAGCTGCGAATTTACATCGCAGCTATACATGGCTTTGTTTATGGAACGATCTATGGTAATATGAACAAAATATATCCTATTTGGTCATCTAATTACGTTTTGGGTACAAAAAAACTATACTTTACTACAACCCTTCATAAAAATTCCCCCTGAATAAGCACCCCTCGAAACTCCCCTCAAAATTTGCACCCTGAAAAAATAAACCCCCTGGGTGTATTTCGAGGAAATACGGAAGGTACTTCATGCTGGTATTTCATACCACAGTAAAAATACAACTTCATTTGCAATATAATGCAACACTATGCATTTGAACGCTCGTCATCAAGCCTTGAATTGGGATGAAAACCAGTTGACATAAAATGTCGTTGAAAACTCGTGCGTGTAGGCCCATTTTTTGGTAAAAGTTTTGAATATCCTTGCAATTGCATGGACATGGTTTACAAAATAAGCAAGTAGAGGGTTTGTTCTTCCTGTAACACACTTACAGTAACACATTTACTTATGTAACTCATGTAGGCAAGGTCTTTTTACATAAGAAAAATGATTATTTTTTGTACTACTTGGCGCTTTTTTGGCGCTTTATAAAACACTAGCGCCAAGCGCCAATGGCGCCACGACATCATAGCGCCAAGCGCCAAAAGCGCCACGGCGCTTTTCGGTAGCACAGCGCCAAGCGCCAATGGCGCCACAGCAAAAAGGCGCCAAGCGCCAAAAGCGCCATGGCGCTTTTTGCTTTGGCGCTAGCGCCAAGCGCCAGCGCCATGGCGCTTTTACATCACTAGTCAAGATCTATTTTTGCGGCCCTTGTCTTTTGTCTTTTGTATTTTGCGAGTCAGATGAACCCGTAAACAGGGCCCGATCGTAATCTCACGACCGGTATGCAAATACCGTATCTCCTCGATATACCCCCCTTGAATTAAACCCCCCCCCCTCTCGGAAAATTTTATACGAAGAATAAAAACCCCATCGAATAACCTCCGTTCTCGAATGAACCCCCTCAAAATATGCTGGCGAAATAAATAATAAACCCCCTGGGGGTAATTCAAGGAAATACGGTATCCACCCTCCGCCTACATATTTCATTGTAAATATCGTTTCAAATGTGCACCACCTTTTTACAGTATGCGGCGTGTGCCGGCGCCGCGGCTGCGGGCGCGGCGCTGTTATGGTGGGCCTATAGGAAGCGGCCGGGGAACACGTTGGGCATCGTAACCCCTGGTGATTTAACACTTGTTTTTGCGTTGATTGCTTGTGGGAGGTTTGCAGGATGTGAGTGTGCTGTGAGGGCCAATACTCTAGGTGGTAGGGATTTGTGATGGAGAAGCGCCAGGAAAAATGGCGCGGTGACGCCACCAAAGAAATGTTTATAATGCTGGGCGCCATAGAAAATATTGTTAAATCATGTTATATCCTGTATTAGTTCCGGTGAATGACTGTGAACATATTTCAGCGTTCATTCATTCCCTGCACATTAGGGATAGCCAAAAAAACGTTTTTTTAACGACCCTGTTGTTTTATAAAACGTTTTTAAATTTAAAACGGTTTTTTAAACGTTTTTTTAACGACCCTGTTTTTTTATAAAACGGTTTTTCAATTTAAAACGTTTTTTTTTAAAAAAGCTCCCAGTTATGGTTATGGGTCAACATATACAGGTACATTAGACAACTGGCAGTACTTTATGTTATATATAGCCACAGAATGGCTGTGGAGCCATGGGATAGCATTACAAGTGGGTATTTATGTCAAAAATATCTGTTTTATGTCGCGTATATCGCTTTTTGCCGAATGTTCGTGACTTCAAGTGAAGTTGGGCATGGAAAAGTGCTTAAATAAGGTTATAAGAGCAGGCAAATACATTGGCAGTGATGTATTACACTGTACAGCTATATGGGGGCACATTGGCTGAATATTATATACTACACTAACATATCACGGCTTATTATGACACAATAGCATGAACAAATGGAAGGTTTCACACTATAAATGCCTCAAAACCAATGAAAACAACCACCAATGCTAATGGGCATGTGAAATTGTGCGCTTGCGCGCAAAAAAATTGCAAAATACCTAGTGCTTAGTACTAAAAATTTTGGCTGCCGTTTTAAAAAAAAAAATGGTTTCGATGCCTGTTTTTTTTTAAACGGCTAAAAATCGGCCATCCCTACTGCACATACTGCCATACTGCATTCGACAATGACAAGACAAGCACCAAAAATAGCCCTGAAAAAAGAATAGTGATATACTGATCTGACGAGGGGTGGAAAAATGGGCGCCTTTTTCAACGAATCCGCATTTAAAAAACTGCTTTTTTGCTTTTTACAAAATACGTCCAGACATCTTTAAATTAGCCTATTTCACACTCAAAACACACTGTACTTCACATCAGTGCAGCCAGGAAAAATGTACAGCAATTTGCGCATTGTAAATATTTATGTTGCGCCATCTGCGCGAAGTATTGTAAATCTATTCACACGCCTTCACAGCGGACGTTTTCCGAGCGAACGTGCGCGGCGATGTCAAGATGCTTTTGGTGCTGAACCGCAGTCTACCCGCCCCTTACATCGGGAAAAATGCAAAAACCACTATTTGCAAGTCTGCTTTACTTCCTTGTTCAATTGATGGTTAATGTTACGTTTATTACTTATCGTCCATTTTGTTAGAACATATCGCACTTAGAATGGCGGTCCGCACACTAGTTTACGAGTGGCGAACTGCGTTCAGTTGGCGTACTAAAAATTTATAATTTGATGCTAGCGCCAAAGCAAAAAGTGCCACGGAGCTCTTTGAACTTGGTGCCATTTTACTGTGGCGATATTTTACTGTGGCGCTAGCACCACATTCTAAATTTGTAGTACGCAACTGAACGCAGTACGCAACTTGTGAAATACCTAGTGTGCGTGCCGCCAATATGATGCGCTAGAGAACGGTAGCCATTGGATACCGGAAAACACTGTACAAACGTGTCAATTGGATTCCGGAATGATTACGATAAGTGCGTCCGTGGTATCAATCGAATTTGCTCACAGTTTTCTACTTTATCCCGTCCGGAATTTTGGGCACACTAATTTTTCCTGAGACTATTTTTTCTGGACTCTTGCAGTCCCACTAACCCATCATTACCGCTTTTCTTGTTAGGTTGTCTTATCGTTTATCTTATCACTTCAAGCCAAGATTGAAAGATTGGGTATGCCACTTATTCCGAAAAAAATACACAAGTATTCAAAAGTACCTAAATACACGTTGCAGTTGCACCACGACGGCATCGATTGAACTGCTGGCGCAGCTGAGAAACCTGTCGCGCGATGACATTGTTGCGCCGATTTTGCGCAACTGGTGCCACTCCCACACCCTGTAAAAAGCCCTGTAAAATGTAAAATGTCATGCAAAGTGACAAAAGTCATGGAAAACGCCCTGCAAAATGGCAACCGAGTTGCCATTTCGCAGGGCATTTTCCATGACTTTTGACACTTTGCATGACATTTGACATTTTGCGGGGCTTTTTACAGGGTCTGGGAGTGCCCGCTGGCTCACGTGGGGCCACATGAAGGCTGGTTTTGCGTGTGTTTTTATACATTTTGCAACGGCTCTTTAACTTCTTGTGGGGTTAGCTGGGAAACCTTAATCAATCACGTTTAGATGGACTGCTAGTATTTCACATCATTGCTCATTTTCAAGTGGCCTCAGTCTGTCTTTCACTTCTGAACAGTTTCCTAAATTACCCTACTCCCTACCCTATTTCTTCTAATGGAGTGGCGTGCTAACTGCTTTTCAATAATTCAGAATCGTTTTACACCAATTTTCGTAAACTTGCAATTGTGTGAAACTAAAGGGGACAGCGTTACCTTATCAATTGTTAAAAGTCTGGTCCCTCTAATCGGCCTCAATTAAAAATAATTTCACACGGTATTTCACGGTTCAATGTTTGTGTTGGGCCCACACACGCTAGTTGACATCGCAAATTCGTCTCAATTGAATGTCAACTAAATAACACATGAACAGCTTTAAAAGCATCACACTTAACAGAAAGAATGCAAATGAAGTGCCATTATGTAAAATTAACTATGCTCTATCAGATAGGACAGTTGAAATAGCATAATTCAATAAAATTTAGTTGACACGAATCCAGTTGACATCCAGCGTGCGTGGCGCCAATTTGGCACAATTGAATTCTCAATTATGCGTGCCTTTCTATTGGAAAATGGAAGATCACTTATAAATATATGTGCCCAAAAATTCAAAATCTGCCCTTCTATTTGCGGTGTCGAGTTACTCTGTACGTAGGCCATTCTAAATCGAAGAAATACGGTAGCATCTCGATAACGCCGTGTCCGCGTGCGCGTGCAGGTGGCAGTAAAATGTCCCACAACGAAGGAACTGATGGACTTATTCGATCAATGCCAAGCCAATGCACGATTGAAGGCGATTCTGTTGAAAACTGGACAATGTGGACTGCCGGACATTGGCGACAGTCCAAAAAGTAACATTGAGTGTTCGCCCGTGCCCGCGATTTTGTGCGTTTTGGGCGAGGCGCCAATTTTGGACAAAATTACTGGTCACCTGAAGTTGTTGTGATGCCTGTTAATTATTTAATTAAGCAAAAAGTATTGACAATAAAGATGGGTAAAAAAGCGCTGCCAATTATCAATTGTGTCTATTGAAATAATAGAAATCTTCTTCCGCGGTGACGACATTGTAAAGTGCCTTCGAAGTGCCCGCTGCGGATTTAATATTTTTCTTGAGGCTATCCTTCACGGCCGCCAGCTCGCACACGCCGCTGGACACTCTGTAGGGGGTAAAGAACATGAGCGATGCAAGTGCTGTCACGTATACAATCAGTACGTGTAAAATACCTCACAATAGGTACCGTATTTCCTCGAATTACCCCCCGGGGGTTTATTTTTTCGCCAGAAATTTATTGAACTCTCAGTAGTACTGAAAATTGGCAAAAAGGGATATGGACTAGTGATTTTGGAGGTGAAAATCTATGAAACGGGGTGAAAATTACCGATTTTGAACAAAAATTGGGGTGTGATTTCTCAAATTTCGCTCCAGATAGCTAGATAGCTGGGTGCTTTGGGGGGGGTGTCAAGGGGTAATAGCAAAAAATTGCCTCCGGGATAGATATCTGAGTGGCCTCTAGGATAGATACTAGATAGCTGTGCGGTTTGGGGGGGGTGGATAACCCCCCCCATTGGAGACCCCTCCGCTGTGCAAATGTATTTAATCACACGCATTTGCTCATCGCAAGCACCATTTGGAACTGTGCCAAAGCCGGCCACACGCACTGGTAATTATATCCCAAGCAGACGGAGTGCCTCTTGCACGCCAGGCCGCACATCCACTCGGTGTCCGCGTTCAGCTCGGTCAAGTTGGGCGCGTCGGCGCGCGGCTCCAGGCGGTGGCCGGCCGGGCCCCGGCTGAAGTCCATGTGCCTCGTGCCTGCGGTTGGGATTGCGTTGGTTGTCGGGTGCCGCTGTAATCAGCTCCAGGGCACTGTGAAATGTCGTGCAGGGTGTTAAAAGTCATGCAAAATGGCGAAAAAATTATATATTTGAGGCGTTTACAATCGATTTTGCATTGCTTTGCGTGCCAATTGCGTGACAATTTACGTGGTATTTTACAGGTTTGTGGGTGTGGTCCCTTGCCGGGGTGGGCCCACTACTTTATTTTAGGCTCCACAACCTCTACCCGTTTGCTGTCTGTCTTCTGTCGAACACTACACGGTATTTCACTTTATAGCGCCACATACAGTAGTTACAAAAACCAAGTGTCAATTGGTTCCCATCCCAATTCAAAGCTTGCTCACGAGCCGAGGAACGATTATCGTGTTGAATGTGTTGAATCATGTTGCAAATAAAGCTGTGGTTTTGAAAAAACGTTGCTGTATGTAAATACAAGGCCGGCATTAAGTGTATGTGTGGGCTACCTATGTGTATACAATAATGCGTAGTGCTACTCGTCGGCCAACTTTGCATTGGGATGGTAACCAGTTGACATTTTATGTCATGTCAACTAGTGTGTGTGGGATCTATAAAACGACACGTCCAAATTTACGTTTTGTGCACAACGCGGCGGCGGCGTCAAGATCAGCCGCGTCGCAGGCGACAGTTTGCAGTTTGCCGGGCATTTTGATCGCCCGGTCCTGATCGTTCTGCTCGGCCACGATGGACAGGCACGCCTTGTTTGAGCGCCTGGTGAACTCTACCTCGTCTAGCGCCTGTGGGGATGGGGGGGCAGATTGAGGTTGAGGCTTATACGACCCAAATTCTGACTCGGGTAGAGAAAAACTGCTGTTGGATTGGAAGCGGGTGGCAGAATAAGGGCTGATACGGGACTTACAAAAAAAAAATTTCATCATATGCCGCACTGTTTGCAATTGTTTTTATTACGGGAGAATGATGATGATGAAATGATAATTCCTCCCCTGGAAATACACCCTGGTCAAAGTGAGCTTTACGAGAAAAAAAAGGAAGTTTCGAGGAAATACGGTAGGTTTTCGTTTGGGCATATATTTTGCTCATTCAGTCCTTCATCGAAATCCGCTTCTATTTTTTGGATCTGTCATTGTGTCATGAATTTTCACTCAACTACTTTTTACTCAACCAATTTTCCAATCTGGCTCAATGCCAAGTTTTACCGGTCTCACACTTGCATGTTTGATTGAGCGTCAAAGTAAGGCAACGGAAAATTGACTACAAATTGAATCGCGACCGCACAATGGTGAATCCACTGGGATGAATTCACGGGTGTACGTCACGTCAACTTAGTTAGTTAGTTAGCGAATGGCGTATTTATCAACGCAGTAGATTAGTTGGATGTGTAATTTACACCAAGGGGTCTGAAGTTTTTTAGAAGAGTTTTTATTTAGGCGAGATTTTTAGACTCGGAATTCACACATCAGAAAGGAAGAGAATTGGAAACAACTGATAGCGAGTTCAAAACCAGCAGCACAAAACTTTCGAAAAACTGGAAACGAAGTAATTCAACTGAATCGACCCTTATTCTAGGTAACGGTAAGCTTTTATACGCATCAACATAATACAAGTCCAGACTCCGCTTGCACATACCATGAGCCAATGACCCACAAACGATTAGATAGCCACACGGAATTTCAATTCAGGCATACCTAAAATTATTCACAGCGTCAGTTTTACGGATATGTCGATCAAAAACACACAGAGAATTCACACGGAACGAGCACAAGAAAAATAGAGAGAAAAGAAAAAACGCTATAAAAACAAACTTTAGCGCGAAAAAATGGCGGGCGATTCAAAAATTATTCGGCGAACTCAACAGAAAATCCAAATCCACCACCACGTACGGGGAAACACACGGTGATAATAGAAGCGAATAAACCAGCGAACAATAATCCCATTAGCAAAAAGAGCACATAGTAAATGAACACAACGTTGATATCCAAAGCGTAAGAAGCACACATATTATTGATGCACAATGACAAAATGTCGTAAGGAGGATAATCCATAGTAAAATTAGGATACCGGTAAGGTGAATGAAATTCTATTCACACTGACTGTCAAGGAAATTATTAAAACTACGGTACCTTTATAAAGAACCCTAGCGGAAATTCCATTAAATGATAAAATATAAAATCGAATCAAATCACCTTTCCACTATCAAAAATACTTAGAAATGAGCGGTGTAATTATTTCATCTCTTGGCGAACAAAGATCGGCCACAAAATTTGCATAAAATTCCTACATATCCAAATGCCAACCTATCAGTTTAAGGAAAAGGAAATACGCATTTGAGAACAAATCTGGGATTAGGTAAATAAAACTAGTGATGTTGCCAAACCAAAACATCAGATGAAAATGAGAAAAAATCGAGTTTTACCTATCTTCTATCAAATATACTTCCAAAAATTAGAACTTAAAACAGGAATAGATATGGAATTGGTATAACGCAAAACACAAATGATTGGCAACTTAACAATTCGAACTTTTTATTCAGTAAAACTCAAATGCATGTCCAGATCGCATTTTTATAGAAAGAAAACAAACTCAATTAAAATTGAATGAATCCACTGCCACATGCCAAAACGCAACAGCCATTAACGACCCAAGACACTTTTTTCTTAAAAAACACTTTCGCTACTACCACTCATCTGCTACCAGCTAAGGCAACTTAACCATGACTGACAATCCCATGCGCACTGTACAAAACCGCACCCCGAAACAACCAAACTTTCAATTAAAGCAAAAATGAGTACACTTGTCACTGTATGGGTGCATGTTTCGATGAGATTGGCGGACTGGGCTGCTCTCACAGCAAGCCAAGGGAGTAGGCATTAAAACATGTGGTCATGTTTGTTGCGTTAAACTCAATTCTTTTAATTGCCTCTCATCTCAACACCAATCATCACCGCACCAACTATATTTCAGTGTACTCAGTAAAATCGTGTTGGAATCAACTTTGTCTCTCGAATGGAAATGTACAGTCCACACTAGACTAACAGCCATGGCATCAACACTTCGAATTTTGCAGTGAAAGTCACAAATATTATGTGTCCTCAGTCACCACTGACCATTTACACACTACAGCATGTAACAACAGCGTCACTTTTCGTTTTAGCTAATTAATTTAGAAAAACTACACTCTTTTATTTTTATGCGATCTAGACTGCATGCAAAAATGTCTTTTTAGCCAACTAAATAAATCTGTTGCCACACCATTTTTCAAAATGCTTCCATATCTATACAAATACTTCCGGGTTGGTTAAAAAATAAAATACATATTTACACTACATCACAGACAACTTTGACAGATCCTTAATACCTCCATTTTATCCTTCCTTGGCCGAATTGACACACATACAAAAGTGGGGCACAGGAAAAACTCTGCCAACGTAGCATAGCACCACCGTTTAGACGCAGATGCGATGCCACTCAACACTTACGTACACGCCAACGCCACGTCCGCGCCCGCCAAATCGCCCAAAACCAACGTCGAAGTAGTGCTGGAATGTTTAAATACTATAAGCTCGGAAGTGTAAACAAACATCAACATGAATTCACTAGGTGGACATATATAACTTTTTAATTTAAATTTTCAGAATTTTTAAAAATTTTGTACACCCAATTTTACTCACAATTGTTTGATCAAATTTTGAAACGTCAATCTTAAAATAGCTGAGAAAAGCGTATTCACTAACAACCAGATTCCCATCAGTAGACGAAGCGCCTTTCATCCAGTGTGCAAATGGACCAGTAGTTTTACCAGCGATGAAATGCAACGCGTCCGGGTGCTGTAAAAATGGATTTTCGCATATTTTCCATTGCATTTCACATCATCACACAGAATATCACGAACATTTTGCAATAAAAAACTGGAGACACTTTGCAGCAGGTTATTGGTGTCATGCATCCTGGTCATTTCTCCGCCCGTCGCAGTGCACGCATCGAAACCGTCCTGTGAAATGAATTATGAGTATGTTTAGATATGTCGGCTTGTAGAATTGATGGGTACTCTGTGGACCGCAATGTATGTGGCCAAAATAAGTTATGTTTAAGTCGATTACGTGCGAGCAGGATACTTCAAAAGCGGGGTTATAACCAAAACACGTTTCGTGCCTGGAACAATTTTTTTATGATTACGTCACAATGCAGTGTCTCATTAAAAAAACGCATAGCATGTAGGTTGCGGAGTAGGTATATCATAAAATGTCGCTTTTACAAGTAGCGATGGAAAAGTAGCCATTATTTCGGTATAGCAAGAATGTTGAGCGCTTTTTATCCGCTCCACACGTTTTTGTGCATTTGTCGAAAAGTCGTTTTTAATTTAACATTGCATACGAGGTACGTGACTATTTACCTGCCATATTTTTGTAGGCACATTGACCGGGTAAATGCACGAGTGCCGGGCGTAAAAACCCCCAAGGCTGTTGCACGCGGCCAGTTCAGGCTCGCCGCTGTAATCTGTAATGTCAAGTTTGTGCAATTGTCACAATTTCGCGGCTATCACCTTTCCGAACTGTACCTTTGCAGTAGGCTGTGGAGCAGGGCTCGTACTTGACATGTTCCACATTTGACACATTACAAGTGCTGAATTTGAAGCCATAACCACAGGAGACTGAACACGCGCTGGGCGCTGACCATTCGCACAGTGTAGATGTTGTGACGCCTGAAAAGTGCCCATGTGGTCTGATGTTTTTTTTGCTGTTTGTAGTTGCCTTGGAGGGAATTTGTTGGGGACATGATTGGCCCTACAAGTTCAAAAAATGTATAAATATATTGCCCAGAATTAGGCGAAATGTATATATTTCCCCATTCTTTGCCATATGAACTGCTTCCGACTGGTGTACGGCACCTATATAGGTAATCGTTCTTTTTTGGCATGACATCATTCTATCTACGGGGGTGTACGAAATCAAAATCTGGGGGGAGGGTGTAACGGCGCTGCACTATTCCGCATGTAGACCCATCCCGCATGTTGACCCGGAACATATTTTATTATACCTGGCATGCTAAACATAGGTAAAAAACACACGACCTAAGTAGTTATTTTGAAGGTGAAAATCTATAAGAAGTATGAAACCCGAGTTTGGTGTGGTGGTGGTGGATGTTGACGTTGGTATGGTTGTGGATGTTGATGTTGGTATGGTTGTCGATGTTGACATTGGTGTCATTGTGGATGTTGACGTTGGTGTCGTTGTTGTTGTTGGCGTTGGTGCCGTTGTTGTTGTTGGCGTTGGTGTCGTTGTTGTTGTTGGCGTTGGTGTCGTTGTTGTTGTTGGCGTTGGTGTCGTTATTGTTGTTGGCGTTGGTGTCGTTGTTGTTGTTGGCGTTGGTGTCGTTGTTGTTGTTGGTGTTGGTGTCGTTGTTGTTGTTGGCGTAGGTGTCGTTGTTGTTATTGGCGTTGGTGTCGTTGTTGTTGTTGGCGTTGGTGTCGTTGTTGTTGTTGACGTTGGTGTCGTTGTTGTTGTTGGCGTTGGTGTTGTTGTGGATGTTGATGTTGGTGTAGTGGTCGATGTTGATGTTGATGTTGATGTGGTGGTGGATGTTGATGTAGTTGTAGTTGAGGTTGAAGTACTGGTGCTTGTATACACTGGACATGTATCTGTGTATGTATGCAAGTAAATATGAATGGCGAATGCATTCTTCACTGACACCCCACACCTGTGTGGTGTGGGGTGTCATCACTCAACCAGTTTCACAATTTATAAATATTATACCAACCAGTACTAGCCGCGGCACCACCAGTCGTTCCATCAACTGGCATTGGAGCCACCTCGCACAACCGCGCAAACTTGTGTGTGTTGTGGTCGCACTTGATTTGCTCTGCAATTTGCAAGTTCTGTGCAATTTTTGACTGCTAAAAAAATAAATATTGTGTGTAGGTACCAAAAGGTTTCTGATTCTGTAACTTTCTATGTAGTATGTGCTCAGACTATTCTAGCATTTTTGGTTTCGCATCAAATTGTGACCTTATAATTTTTAGCGAATACCGTATTACCTCGAAATACCCCCATGGGGGTTTATTATTTCGCCAGCAAAATTTGAGGGGGGGGGGTTAATTCGAGGGGGGGGGGGTTAATTCAAGGGAAGGGATAATTCGAGGTAATACGGTAGGTACATCTCGTGGCATTTAAATGGCAAATGAGAGAAAAATGTCATGCTGCAGTCACTTGTCATAAATGCAAATGGGGTGTTGATTTGATTCTATAAGCACACTGGGGGATACCGCAACAACCGTGAAGAATGTGTGAGAGTCTCTCAAATAATATGCCGATGTTTTTTCTATAAATGGAGAAAGTAGGATTTGCGTTTAGCTTTTCTTCATACTGACTGTGAAATACACATTACACAGTGAACTGTCAAAACTATATATTTACTAACACGATTCTATCTCAACCCATAACTTTTCGTAGCCTTAGGTAAAAGATCTATAGGTATTTACCTATTCAATCACAGCGTGTATTAATAACTACCTAAATCTGGCACATAGCTCCAACAAACCATAGGTGCCGTCGCTGCGCAGATTGATGCAATAATCTGCGTTATTTTCCTGCAAAATGACTTGTCCAGTGGCCGGATCCAAGGCGGGCGAGCAGGCGGTCGTGCCCGCGTACCACTGCATCGCGCTGCCCGCGCCCGTGCCGCGGGAACCTGTGTAGGGGTCCGCATTTTGCACCTTTTTGTGGGGGTTCTTTTGTCACAAATAATGTCTGTGTGATGTTGATGATGACTTTTATACTGTTTGCATGCAATTTCAAGTGAAAATACCTTTAAAATACGACGATATTCTTCAAATTCATGAATATTCGATTTTTTTCTGTGGGAAACTATTGTTATTCAAGTGTAACGCTTGTAAAATATACAATTTCTAATTCATTTTTGCTGTAGTTGCAAATACTGAAAATAAGTTTTCATTTCAAAATAATGCACAAAAATACCGTATTTCCTCAAACGTGCAAATACCCCCTCTGCTCGGAATCCCCCCCCCCACCTCGAAATACCCCAATGTCTTTTCGAGCTGAGGAAATAATAACCCCCCCTCGAATAAGCCCCCCTCGAAATGAACCCCCTCAAAATTTGCAAATTTGCAAAAATTTAACCGCCTGGGGGTATTTCGAGGAAATACGGTGTGTAAATTATTCCATAGAGCATTTTGTATTTACGTAAAAATACCTACCTATAATATTTAGGTATTTATTTATCTTTGTTTAGGTATTTGTTTTTCACATTTTCTTTCTGATTTGACTTTGACTTTCGTCTTTTTACTTGTCAACGGTCAACAGAATTATCCCGTGGTTGGTGATACAGACGTGGTGTCAGACGTGGCAGTAAACGTTTTATATTCAGCCGCCGTAAAAAGTTGAACGATTTTCTGGAAAGGGCTTTCCATCGAATCTTCCAAATACTCAGAAGCCCTCAAACTGCTTGCAAATGAAACGTTCGGAACTTTTCGCTCAATGAAATAAGAATCCTAAGAAGATAGCCGCCAGCGGTTCCATGGTGTAGTGGTTATCACGTCTGTCTAACACACAGAAGGTCCCCGGTTCGAGCCCGGGTGGAGCCAGCTTTCCTTTTTGCACTTTTTGCACTTACCGACGTGCGCCTGCGATGCCCCGATGCCACTAAGCGCGGTCAGGGCGCCATTGTAATACACGGTTTTGTCCAACAGTGCCAGTCTGGGGGCAGTCCCAGACCCTATAAAGTGTCATGCAAAATATCAAACAAAACAAAAAGAAAATATTTTATCCTAGAACTTAGCATGACAATTGACACTTAAGCTTACATTTTCCATGGCAATTGACACTTTGCATGACATTAGACACTTTACTTTACACTTTACAGGGTCTGGGATTGACACCTGGTGAGTAGGCTGCCATCGTTTGGCGTCGGTGTCAGGGATTCACAGTCCGCTTGCGCGTCCATCCACGTTTGAACACTGCATTTTGAAAACATTGATTTTGCACTACAATTTTCCACGGATACGGTTCTAAAGAATGTCTCGAGATTTATATATTATTTTGAAATGTAAGAGTATAAAATATCTTATATTTATTCAAGTTTTCTCCTGGTTTTTCCAGAGAGATTTAATCATATTTATTTCATGAAAATAAAATACCGTATTACCTCGAATTATCCCCCTGGAATTAACACCCCCTCGAATTAACACCCCCTCGAATTAACCCCCCCCCCCTCAAAATTGGCTGGAAAAAAATAACCCCCCTCGAAATACCCCTCTCCGGAATGATGTACATCATGTATTTATGCAATGTACATAATGTATTTATTACTGCTAATTTGCATCGCAGCTACACCATAGACTAGTTTGTGTAGCTTTCTACGTTTTTATGTCCAAATATATCCTGTTTTGACACATTTATTACCTGTTTTGGGTACGCAAATGCCTACTATTTACTACAATCCTTACGAAAATTTTGGACGAAATAATAATCCCCTCGAAACACCCCCCTCAAATAATCCACCCTCGAATTTTACTGGCGAAATGAAAAACCCCTTGGGGTATTACGAGGTAATACGGTATAAAAAGTATCTCATTTATTTATTTTTTCTCCACATTGTTTCAGAGATTTTTTTAAATTTTTGAAAATTGTCAGAGTATATTTTATGAAAAACACTTGCCGTTCTATTAGGAGGTACCCTAGTAGGAGGTAATCTTAATTGGACTAAATCCCTCAATGGATCGGGAAATCTGCTTTAAATTATTCATTTGCAGTTATTATCGCTTTAGAGTGTTGATACATCAATTTGAATTAATTTTTCTCGTCACTCGAGAAATTCTTGGCTGATGCAAAACTCTCAGGCTGAAATTTTGGGTGCAATTCACCTGATATAAGCGATTATACATTTTTCCCCTGTTCCCGGTTGCCACGATCTTCCAGTGAGGCCGTAGCAATCTGCGTGTGTAATTTTTTTACAAAGCATTGAACATTTTCAAACATAAAAAGTAAAGTAAAATCTATCCAATCAGCTACCTGCGCCAATCTCTTTGACCATTGCTGTCAGTAAAATGCCCAAAAATACCCACAGTGCCATATTTGCTGTGAAATCTTGATATCTTTGAAATGATAAACACCATCGACGTGTGCAGCTATATTATTTCCATGACTGATAACCATCTATTTATTTGTTTAGATTGGATGTACAATTCTGCGCGCAATTTAATATCTACCATTAATATTTCCCTAGCATTCATTGCCCATTTTAATTGCCTTGATACCAGTTTAAATTAATAAGTTTATGAAATGTTTATGACAACACGAATCTCATTCCGTTAATTCTCTCCTATATGAGTTTTAAACATAGGATACGAACGATCTTCAATTGGATCAATCCATCATAAATACATATACACTACCGTGCAGAAAAGTTGGGGGTGTGCATTCAGAGATCGCTTTGCCACACGTGAAGCCGAAATCTGACTTGACACAGACCAGTTGACACACATGTAGAGTTGGGACGATACGACTTTTCGATATCGATATTCGATATTTTTTTCTGAAACTCAATATTCGATATCTATACGATATGGACCCTCGATATTCGATACCGATATTCGATATGAAAAAATGATTGATATTTCGATATTTTTGATATTTCGATATTTTGCTCTCAGTATAGCAGGGCACATTTCAAGTGGCATATTGTATCGTCATTTTGTCACAAACATGAGTGATGATTACTTTAAATGAGGCTCACAACAGTTAAAATGAGAAAATGAAGTTCAAAATATGATTAATCAAATTATATAGGGCAAAAACGTTATCAGCAGACATGCAGCAGATTTTTTACATGCAAGCATTCCACTTCATATAAAAACTGACATTGGTAGTTGTTTTCATTGGTTTTATGTAATTCTTTAAGTGCCAAACCTTCCATTTATGATGGCTACCATGTAAAAATGAGCCGTAATATGTTATTGTATATATTTCAATATTGTATATATATATATAAATTTCACATACTTCCAGTCTGAAACATCTCTCAATTTATTAATTTTGTCTTGTAACCTTATTTTAGCACTATGCTACGTGTAACATCACTTTAAGGCATGACCACTTCACAAAAGCGATTTTTGGCAGATACCTATAACCACTTCTAATGCTATCACATTGTCGCACAGCCATTTTATGGTTTGTGTGACATCACAAAGCACTGCAATATCGAAAATATCGAGAGAAAAGATGGTCGATATTGGATATCGATATTCGATATTTTTCAAAATTTTCGATATCGATATTCGATATGAAAAAATGTCGATATTCGATACGATATATCGTCCCAACCCTACGCACATGTGTCAACTAGTGTGCGGGTCGCCAATATGTTAATTTTCCTGATTAACGATATGTATTTAATCATGTTTGGGATGGGACTCGTATTGCGTCATTCGACATTGATACTATCAATTTCGATAAGTGATGTGGTCATATGACGTGGCATGTGATAGAGTGGCCCCCTCTCTAAAAGTTCACAAGTACACAAGCAATTAAGGCAATTGCCTCACTTATCAAATTGTCTTTTACTTCTCCAATTGTGGAATTGACCCCAGAACGCTTTTTTGTATTGGAAGATGTATTGGGAACAAATAGAAATGCAATGGGCGTTGAGGGAATGAGGTGAGTCCACCTTGAGGTGGAATGGTGGGCCTCAAAAATTTTCAAAAGTTTCCTAGTATTTAACAAAAATACGAATTTTTGTACATATACAATTGTAATTTTCATAAAACTTTTATTTTAATTTTATTTATTTTCCATTTGATTTTTTCTTCAATTTTCCATTTGATTTTTTTGGAATGCCAACCCTGGTTCTGACATTGCAAAACCCAGCATGAATGGTCCGCTCCGCTAGTTCTCGAAATATCAATATTCCATTCACTACTATGTCAATTTTATTTATGTCCATTAAATTGTATTTAATCATGTTTACTGAAAATTTTACTTTACATTAGTACACAAGTACACAAGCAATTAAGGCATAAATAATGGCACAAAGTACTCTTTCTTACTAAATGGCGGGTGTGATTGCGAACACAACCTGACATGAAATATTCAAAATTCTTATTATTCTTACCACTCAAAACCCGAATCTGATAACTGACACAAATACCCAATCCTGCACTCAATACTTAAAATTATTCACACCCAAAAATTTCCTACATTTCATTCTTTCAAGCACTTCAGAAGTATTGTGAATACAAATGTTGTGCAGTTTGAATTTTACCTCTTTCCTCTTATTTCCAAAATTTATGACATTCACGCATAAATGAAAATAATGATTCAGATTTGAGTACTGGACAATTGCTAGATTCACTGAACAATTATCCATTTTGCATGGTCTGTATCAATATTGTGGCTGCACTAGGGATGGCCGAAAAAGATTTTTGTTCAACGACATGGGTTTTTTTAAATGAAACCGTTTTTTTCAAAAACAGGGTTTTATTTTAAAATAAAACTGTTTTTTTTTTCAAAAGCTCCCAGATATGGTTATGAGTCAACATATACAGGTATATCAGACAGGTGACAGTACTTTGTGGTGTTATATTTAGCCATATAATGGCTGTGGGGTCATGGGATATCATTATAAGTGGTGATTTCTGTCAAAAATATCCGTTTTATGTCGACTTATTATGTAAACACCTTCCCGGTCACGTCCGGCAGCCATTTTTTGATTTTACTTCTTATATCCTATCCCCAGTTCTAGGGCGCCCCAGAGGCTGAAACTTGGGGTAGATATCGGCGCAACCCCCCCTCTACTTCATATGAATTGGGGGGTCGCGGCGACCCCTCTCAGGGTTGGTCGCCCTAAGTGCAATTTTTTTTGCCTTTTTGTGTCCCACAGCAGGTCCGGCACCCGCTGATTTCTGAGCTGTGGGACGGGTATAAATCTAAAATTTTGGGAATGTGTTACCAACACCACTCCCCTACTATACACTATTCAATAATGTGAGATTAATGTGAAAAATTTCTCAAAAATTCGCTTAATCTCTAAAAAACACACCACTCCCTAATAGATGGATGACAAAAAATTCACTTTTTGGAACTTTTTTATTAGACACTTGAAGAGCTAGTTTACGATACTTTAAAGGGAAGAATTTGGTGTTTACAGTTATGTAAAGAAGCATTCCTCTAACATGCCTGCATTGCAAAATTTACTTAGGGGGAATTTTATGACATCATAATGACATCATTGCAGGAACAAAAAATTACAAAATTTACACTTTGAAATTCCCCCCAAGTAAATTTTGCAATGCATGCATTTTAGAGATGTGGTTCTTTACATAACTTTAAACATCAAACCGTTCCCTTTTAAGTATCGTAAACCAGCTCTTCAAGTGTCTTAAAAAAAGTTCCAAAAAGTGAATTTTTTGTCATCCATCTATTGGGGAGTGGTGTTTTTTAGAGATTAAGCGAATTTTTGAGAAATTTTTCACATTAATCTCACATTATCGAATAGTGTATAGTACGGGAGTGGTGTTGGTAACACATCCCCAAAATTTTAGATTTATACCCCTCTCACAGCTCAGAAATCAGCGGGTGCCAGACCTGCTGTGGGACACCAAAAAAGCCAAAAAAAATTTTGCACTTACGGTGACCCACCCTGAGAGAGGTCGCCGCGACCCCCCCCCCCCCCAATTCATGCGAAGTAGAGGGGGGTTGCGCCAATATCTCCCCCAAGTTTCAGCCTCTGGGGCGCCCTATAACTGGGGATAGGATGTAAGAAGTAAAATTAAAAAATGGCTGCCGGACGTGACCGGGAAGGTGTTTATATCAGCTTTTGTCGAACATTTGTGACTTCAAGTGAAGTTGGCTTTGGAATAGTGTTTAAATTAGGTTACAATAGAAGGCCAATTCATTAGAAGTGATTTTTGACACTGTACAAGTATATGGAGGCACATTGACTGGATATTATATACTACACTAACATATCACAGCTTATTATGGCACAATAGCATGAACAAATGGAAGCTTTTACACTTAAAATGCTGCAAAACCAGTGAAAACAACCACAAAAAGTAATGTGCATGTGAAATTGCGCACTTGCGTGCAAAAAAATTGCAAAATACCTAGTGCTTAGTAAACACCTTCCCGATCAAGTCCGGCCCTCTATTTTTATTTTCACTTCGTACGCCCTATCTCCGGTTGTGGGAGGGGTGAAAAGCTAATACTTGTGGGGTATATAGGTGCAACCCCCACTACCCCTCATGAATAAATGGGGCTGCTGTGTCTCATTTTAGAGGGGGTTGCCATATATGTGAAAAAATTTTGCAGCGTTTTCACTGTCCCGCACAGGTCCGGCCCCCAGTTTTTTTCTTGCGCTACAGCTTGAAAAGGGGCATCAGGCGCCAATAACACCACAGGAAATAGGTGCCCTGGCGCTTGGCTACCTGAAATGGCGCCAGTGCCATGGCCAAACATTCCACAAACACCCACCCCCTAAGCAGCAGACAAGAAAATGAACTTTGCGAATTTAAAACTGCACTTTTTGCTTTTATTGTTGTACACACTTCACACGCTGGTTTAGGATGTTTTTAAGAGGAGGGTATAAGGTTCCAAGCTGCGTAGAAAACTGTACCTCTAAAATGCCTCCATTAGAAAATTTACTTGGGGTGAACTTTATGATGTCAAAATTATGCCATTTTTTAAACCTTGGAAAAAAAATGTTGGCCATCCCTAGGCTGCACACACTAGTTTACTAACACAAGTAAACACATTTTGGGTGCTCAGCAATCAGCTTTGAACATTGTGTTGACTGTGGCAAAATGGATGGATAAAGAAATACAGAGAATTGATAATTAGGTTCATTTTTATTCAATAATAATATTCACACACTTTATCTATTTCATGCACTATATTAATTTACCACAAAACATATTTCCTGCACTATATTATTTATCCATGGAGAACATTTGATTAGGAAAGTGTCTTATGAGTTATGGATAGGTTTATGTGGAATATTTAGATTAAAAGGTCGAATAAGTTATTATTAGGTTTATGAACATAAAATTAGGCTCATTCGACTCGCCATAATTTTCTGATTATTATTATATATACAATTATATGGTTTACTTACAATTTGGGAAACTCAAATCTTGTAATATTTACGTTCTACGTATTTACTTAGGCCAGCGTCCTAATAGAGAAATGGTGCCCTGTGTGTGACTAGCAATTTACTGTACGCATTTACCAAGCCCTTCACGTAGGCATATTTATTATAGCTTTGCAATGCTTTATATATTTACATTACTTTGACCTTTCACAGTGAATACCCTGCTCGAATTATATCAGATATATTATATTAACCCTGCTCAATTAATATACCCATTTACCTCGAATAGGTCCCAACTTGCCAATTATTAAGTATACGTTTCAGGAAGTGATTATTATTAGGTTGAATATACCCTGATCTACTTACGTCATTAGGAACATTTGCATTACTATTTACAATTTCCAACTCTATTATATTAGTTTCCAAAGTGTGTCAATGTTTTCTGACAAATTGAAACAGATTAGTAAATCGGCCAAGTTTGCCGACTTTGCGCCTCACAAGATTAATAGTTTTCTATTCACCCAATTTGTACCTGGTATTTCTTTACCATAAGTATTTGAATGTATGCACGCGCAGTATAAGCCAACTGTTTCAGCTAAATGTGTCTTATTGTTGCATTTGTATCTTATTTGTGCATTTGTATTCGGGAAATTATTGTAGCCATGTTTTTATACACAGTTTCCGTGTCTCGGCAACTTTTGGAGTTTTTAGTCAGTCTTATGACCCAAGTCCCAACCCAGAAAATAAGCTAGCGATAGAAACTTCGACTAGGAAGCTCGCTAACTTTGCGCTTTTGTATTCAAGCTGAATCTGATCGAAATAAAGTACCTGAAACAATCTCGAAACCCCTTTTCAACATGCAACCACGAAATAAACTCAACTTGGCTGTCGACAAGTGGATGTTCGGCTATAACAGGAAATCAAACCACTCTAAAGGCCGTCACTCACTACGGTCTTGGAGTTGCCAGAATCGGTGGTAGAAGACGCTGAATTTAGTGGCTTCATCACAAACGTATTTGAGTTTACCAGAATACATTTTTTTAGATCTTCGTCAACTGTAGTTTACAGATACCTCATTTTGGTAAACTCAAATGCGTTCAAAGCTGATTTATGAGTAGGGTTCAAACGAAATGACTTTTCAATATCGATATTCGATATTCAATATTTTTTCAAAATTTTTGATATCGATATTCAATATTTTTTTCTGAAACTCAATATTCGATATCGATACGATATGGAACCTCGATATCGATATTCGATATTGAAAAATGGTCGATATTCGATATTCGATATTTCGATATTTTCGATATTCAATATTGCGATATGCTTTTGGTATAGCAAGGCATATTTCAAGTGGCATATTGTATTTTCATGTGGATGCACACATGTTTAATCATCTCTTTACTGAAATTTGAATGGTGCAAGTGATTTTAACAAGCTTTACGTCACTCAATGGTAGAAAATAGAAGAAAAACATGATGAATCAAAGTGTATCAGACAAATAACAATTGGTAGATATTACAGTTCATCCTAACCTAATTGCTTAAGGGCCTGTTGCAAAAAAAAGTATATCAGCGTTTTCTGGCTTCAAATTGAGCACTCCAACAACAATGACATTATAAATACTGTACTTTTACTCATCAAATACAATACTATAAGCACATCAGATCAACCATAAACATCTCAAAATGAAAATGAAAAGTAAATTTGGGGACACAATACAGGTTCGATATATCGAAAAAAATCGTCAATATTTGATATCGATATTCAATATTTTTTCAAAATTTTTGATATCGATATTCGATATTCGATATTTTTACAAAATTTTTGATATCGATATTTGATATTAAAAAATGGTCCATATCCGATATTCGATATTCGATACGATATATCGTTTGAACCCTATTTATGAGCACCCAAAATGAGTTTACTTCTGTTAGTAAACTAGTGTGTGCAGCGCCATTAAGCATCAACCTTCATCAGGTATTGCTTAGCATGTTCTGACACTTCAAAACTCTTTCTGAATTTTCCATTTATTTCTGTCAATTTTATGACATAATTTATACACACCAGAGTTCCTCGAATCACCTCCTCCTCGAAATACCCCCTCGAAATACCCCTCAAAATTGCAGCTATGAATGTATAACCCCCCTCGAATAACCCCCCTCAAAACGGCCACTATGAATTTATATCCCCCTCGAAATACCCCCCTCAAAATGACAACTATGAATTTATATCCCCCCTCGAAATACCCCGCAAATTTAGTGTAAGGAGAACAGGTTTGTGATCCGGGCAATTCCGAACACAGCTAAAAACAATGACTGTGTTACGTTAGGGTTGCAATTAGGGCAATTAACAAATTCATTTAGGGCGTCAAAGTGAAATTGATTTGTCGGTGGACCATATTTCATCCAACGTTTTTTATTCAAATTCGAATTTAACATGTCCCATATGATAAATTTTTCCTTCAAATACGAGTATTGAACATTAATTTTCAATAAAAAACTTGATAACATGAAAATAATAAATCTATCGGTGACGTTTTATTTGTCGTTTCACTTTTTTTTGTAGTGTTAATGTTGTGTCGTTGTGTTATATCCACCTTTATTGTTTGTTGGTATTGATGACAAATTGTGAAATCCAGGAAAATTCATTTTCAGATTTTTTATTGTAATGCTTTAATTGAAAAAAATTCCAATTCTATTAGGTATTTATATTATCTGACAAAATCAATCCCACATCGTGAAGTCAAAGCATCGAAACAACTTGGGCTGAAAAAATATCGGGAATAAATTCTATGAGTCTTTCTCATCCTTGCTCGTAAATACTACACGCTTTATCGGATAATAGCTCTTTGAATGACAAAATCCATCTGATTAAAATACCGCAACCATGAATATTCGCCCACAGAAAAGCACCCTCTCCCTGTAAATTTCAAAAGCACCAGTCAAAATCCGATAGAACAAGTGTAGCACATTATGCGGCAACTGTTGGCTTGGGGCGCCATTGGACAAATGATGATGGGCGTAATAAACAACCCAATTTGTCACATCACTTGTTTCCCACCCCCAGCGATGCAATTTAATTAACCCGACCCGAGCCGTCTTTTCGGGTAACCCGTCTTATTTCATAGGAAATGTAAAGCCCGATTCGAAGCGGTTTTTATGACAGCTTGGCTGCTAGTAAACCCCGTAAAATGTCAAATGTTATGCTAAGTTTCAAAAGGCATGTAAAATTCCCTGAAAAATGGCAATTTGGTTGCCTGACATGACATGGCACTTTACATGACTTTTGACACTTTGCATGACATTTGACATTTTACAGGGTCTGGTAGTGCCCCCCTGTCCGCCAATGATAGCCGGACTATGAGTCGTACATCGCATGTTTTCCCCGATACAATGAATTGGGCTACCCGACAAATCGTGTCGGGTCGAGTGAATGTCTTACTGGTCCACGGGGGTGCGAATAGCATAACAGCTTATTTTCATCTGACCTCCGGATTCGGCGGAACCAAACAAGACCATAACGTATCTCATCTCACCAATATTCTTCAAATAGACAGCTGTTGTTCATTTCTGTTTGACATTGCCATTTACTCGTGTTTGTTTGAAAGTAGCGGAAAGACCACACCTACTGTAGGTTGGGGTGACACTTGTTACCACTTCATTATTGTTGGTTAGGAAGACAAGTGCTTTACTCCATGTGGGCACGAGGTTTGATGAGAAATGACGCCGGCTGTCAGGAGGTTGATGCGAAACTTGTGGTGCCGTTTTAAGTCGCTGCAAGTGTCTAAGTGTTCAATCATTAATTTTATGCACTCTCTTCGCGGCATAACCGAACTCAAAAATAATGACCACAAGAACTTGCTCTGGAGAAATTTTATATAAATATGTAGCACGAGATGCAGCAAATGTCAATGAAACTGTATGTGTTCGGTGACAAATCTGGTGACAAAAATTGAATTACTATTGCAAAAACATAAATTAAAGCAATCAATCATAAATCTTCATTTTATAAAAAATACACATTAAGCAACTAGAAAAAGACAGTAAGTACCAATGTAAAATTTTCATTACCATGGTGAATGAAAATGACATAAATATTATTCTCAACTACATATTCCTTATAATTAGAGAGGGTATAAAACTCAGAGATCATTATTAGCTGCAAATCCTTGAAATTTGCAAAGCAAAGTACCAAAAACATGAATAAAAACAATGAAATTGTTTAATTTGTAACTACATAAATATATATATATATTATTATATTAATTTATTTCATTGTATGTACACCCCAGTGTCTATCTTACTGTTCTCTTTGTTTTTTATGTAAGTTATTAATAGCTGCAATTACCACCACAACTCCCAGGAAGAAAAATATAAAAGCAAATAAAATCAAATATAAACAATGAATCATTCCAATAAATCATACATTTTCAGTTGTTGCTTAAAGTGAAAGTACTGGAAACGACACCTCTGTAATTGACTGATAAAATTCAAGAATGAATAGGATCATCACTAGTTACTTATGTAAGATGTTATGCATTATGTATGGAAAAAAATAATCACAATGTGTTGGCAATATATAATGAGTGCATTATGCACCAATAATCTAATGAAAAGTGCTGTTTTATTGTGTTTTAAAAATATTCCAATGACTAAACACTATGCATTCTCATGCTGTAAGCATGCCAATAATAACTAATGCATGGAAATATTGTAAAATAACAGAAAAGATATTGTTGTTAAACATCTCACATTTATAGTTTAAAAACCCATGAAATTTCTTATTACTTTACATGTACATTGTGTATCTTACTTATTGTTGGCATGCTGCCAATAGGAGACATAAATAATTGTATGTGCATTGTGTCAGTCACTGGAGTATATTATTTGAACTTCAGCCCAGACATACTTGACAGATGTATAGAAACTGAAACCTAAGTCCCAATGATTAAATTGCTGATAGAATAGCATGGCAGGAATATATCTAGTGTATTTTTATGGCATACACAGAGTCACATGTATCAATCCTCAACTTTGTCAAGTGCCATAAATTATGAAAAACCTACTAAAAACTGTCAAAATTCTACTACACAATTTTTCAACCAGTCAAGGACAATAAAATGAAACAGTATAATAAAAATTTGAAAATCTTTCATAGATTCATTAAAATTGGCACAGGGCACTTGGCAAGGTGCAGGATTGAGCTGAAATAAACTTGCAGCTGTGGGGCGATAGATGCATAAATGTTTGTTTCATTAATGTAATGTGAAATTTTATTTGCAGAATGATTTGGACTGTCCCCACACCCACAGTTACAAAAAAAATTAACCACTTATTAGAAGATTCCATGTGGATCAACTCTGGCATGCACATCACCTATAACTTTCTTGACAACCCCACCAGCCCCTTGATGCCTCTTGTTTGCAATCCCCGGCTGCCATGGGTCATTTTGCAAGTCTCCTGGTTCACCCTGATTTTCCCTCTGCCTAACTCTCTGCGCAATTTCACTGGGACACTTGCCCTTGCGCTGGCGGCGGACAAATTTTCGCAGCCTGTTGTACCATGCATTTGTCCAATCCAGCATGATGGCATTTGGATTTAGGACAATGCCAGGGTGCACTGGGTCTGTTGTATCTGCTGAGCCTTCACCTGGGAGTTCAAAATTTGAGTTCACTTGTGTGTGAGTGTTCAAATATCATTGTAGTATTGTATTTATGTTGACTGGGTAACAATGGTTTTGCATTTTTACTGAATTTTAAGATGGTGAAGTTAACAGTGAATGAAAATTGTTTGACCATGTTGAGTAGGTGTAATTTGCACTGCTGTGATGCTACACACATATTCACCAACATTTAATCACACTTTCACAACACCAATCAAAATCAACTGACCCAAAACTCACCCATTATCAAATAGTATTTACCCAGCACAATTTTGGGACACTTGCAGACAAAATCTTTACGCAGCTGCCACAGGTAAGTTTCACCCCTTGGCAAATGCTTAACGCCCACTTCTCGTTTGAAAATTGTGGTCACCGCAAGTCGATATTTCACATAGCGACCGTCAGGTGGAAATTCCCTGCCGATTATCTGCCCTTGGATGGCTGAAAAAATATGGCAAAGTTTTGATTTGATTGACAATTTGCCAAGTCTTTTATGAAAATTGGCAGATTTCTAACCAAATTCACGTCGACAGAACTTTTTCGTGTTGACTCGCTTCGGTGTGGCGCGGCACCGGCCGCACGAATCTACAAAGGTGGATAACATTAACTTTTATGTGTGGGTATACTCGGCGGACATCACACTTACCTAGTATTGAAACCTACCATAACCCATCTGAATAATGAACCAAAAATTATACTGTTTTTTTCATCATGATGTTTCGTTTTTACTATGGAATGATTAATTTCGAAATTTATCACAATATTTTTATTCATTAAATTATGGTAGGATTCTGTGCATACTTTGCGGTCCGCCGAGTATAGCAATGAACATTGACATGTGTTGTGTTCATCCATCCGATACATTGATACCTATATTTAATACGCTATTCTCACCACAATTTTGTAAGAATCATTAGTTGCAGACTGAGTCTTGATCCAAGTGGTTTTTCAAAACTGAGAAAATTTCAAGTGGTCAACATTTTCGCTAGAAAACGCGTGCACGCATAAAAACGGGCGTGAAAAATCCTGTCCCCGTCGCCGCGCACATTATTTGTTTGCTCAGTATTTCTATGACCAGTTACGCGAACAATACAGCAACAGGTAAATAAAATACATGCATTTCGTCACCCAATAACTTGACGTCGCCATTCAATAAAACGAACGCGCTATTTGGAAACGAGCCAAAATGGACAAATATGAACGAACCAGATGCTATATTCGCCACTGGATTGCTGTTGTAGTTTGATTTGTGGTTGTCCTGTACGGCGCTGTATGGGGGCCTGTAGCTCGCAGCGCTCGCTGACGCCACGGCTGAGTGAAAATGATGAAACTTTTTAAAGGGCATTGGTAGTTTTCTTTACATGATATAAAAAGGGCAGTGTGATTGGCTCGTGCACCAGGTAAATTAAGCTACTCGAATCATTTCCAGACTTATATAGGGTCCATATTTTCAAAAATGGCGAAAAAACACTTTTCGTTGCGTGTTATACACGGAAAGGTGCACAACAAGTCACCACAAACCCACAGCATATAAATAACCGAGTGACCCTTTGTTGTGCTTTTTTGCTTGAGTGAACAGTCCTGGGGGCAGTCCCGACCCTGTAACGTGTAAAGTAACGTGTCAAACGCCATGTAAAGTGTCAATCAAAACAAAAAGTAAAGACTTTATCACTGAACTTTCAATGTCATTCAACGCTTTACTTTACATTTGTCATGACAATTGACACTTTGCAAAAAATTTTACATGTTACTTTACACTTCTCAAGGTCCTGGACTGCCCCCAGGTACGCCGATAGCATAACCTCTACAAAAAAACAACCACCCACACGAAAGTCAAGCGCAACTCACGGACGCAGGGCTCGACGGGGCTGGTGCTCTGCATGTAGCCGGAGGCGCAGCGGTCGCACGCCCTGCCGGCCACGCCCGGCTTGCAGATGCACTGGCCCGTGGTGCCGTTGCAGTGCCGCGTCGTGATCGAGCCCAGAGGGTGGCACTGGCACGCTGAGGGGGGGGGGTAGTTTGGAATGGGTAGCTCACGATTTTTCGTTATTTTGGGCCCAAACACACACTAGTTTACCATTATGAAAAGCTCAACCACTTTGGTGAAATGTTTCACAAAGCAGTACGAAACACTGTACAACTGTGTACAGTGTTTTGTACTGTTTTGTGCAAACAGTTTACCAAAATGGTCGAGCATTTCATAATGGTAAACTAGGGTGTGTGTGGACATTGTGTAATGCGATTGAGTCGCTTCAAGTGTTTGTATTGCCTTTTTTGTTTGAGTTTGCTTTTTGCATGTCTAATTTTTTTGCAAAATTCACAATGAAAATTCCCAGGATTTGAACTCGTGGAATTTCTGACACACGACGTTTCTTGACACACATTTTAATACTGGACGTTTATTTTGATTGGGTATTTATCAGCCGATGAAAAGAAATCATTTATTTTTGTAATGACATTTGCCATGGGATTTCAAGTGCAATGCACACCTTTACTTAACTCTGTACACAATAAATGCTTCACAAAATGCCTATTATCATCAATATTTCTATTCTGGTCAGAAAATCTTACTGCGGACAACTCGATTACCGGAAATGTCCCCACATTGACAACTTTCTGATTTTATACAGTCAGTATATAACTGCAAACTGCCAAAGCAAACAAACCACATGTGTACATACAATAAATATGTATCTACAAATGTAGATAAATATTAGATCCATGGAACAAAAGTGACAATTTTGTACGGTATTTTGTAAGCGAAAGGAAGTAGTAAATGGATGTTGTGTGAGTGTGACATCCTGCAATACCATATATTTTTGAATGAGTCTCCCTCGAATAACCCCCTTTAGTAACTTCTCGAGTGAACACCAGATGGGTGAAACAACTCCCTCGTCTCACATGAACATCCACTAAGCTATTAAGCCATGAAAATAGAGCACCACATTCTCTATATGTACGAAAGGTGGGCACAATTGAACTTTGTCTTTTATGATTTGATGATCAGATGTCATATCAGTAATCTACGAACAGCTGCCATCATCCACAACAAAATTCAAAGAAATTCCACCCCTCAGTGCGTCAGTGCAAAACGATATTATTGTCCAATGGACAAACATATAGTCGTACTACACACGCACACATTCCAAAACTGTGGTCAACTGGGTGTGAAGGCACAAATGGGGCCATTCCGAACAGTCAACCCGCAAACGACCGCCACTAAACTGCGCCCATGAGAAATGAGCCCGGCGCGCGTACGCAGTGCCATGCAACGCCGCACTGAAATGGCTCATCATGGCTACTTATTTGTAGATATCATAGCCCAGTTGACTGGAATGGCGACCAATTAAGTGATCTATTCCATAGGAAGCAATCACGAGAATTCATTCGAACGCACCTAAAATAAATCTCTACCCGAAAGCACCGAGTATTTACCCCCCACCGTTGAAAGCAACCCCCATCCTACAAACACTGATAGTTCCACACGTGCCCCCCCCCGAAGCATTTTGTCTCCGAGCTATCATCTCCGGACGGCGGAATGCAATATGGCCGACCCCCGGGGGGAATCGTTCCCCGATTGGTGCGGTGCCAGGCGGCTCGCAAACAAAGTCAAGCCGTTCGAACGCAGTGCACTGCATTGTATACTGCAGTTGCAGTTGCGTTGCACTGCGCGTCGCCCAGAAGTCTTGTATATCTCATTTGCGGCTGTCGCCGACTCACCACGCCCCCCAAACAAAGTGAACGGAGCAAAGTTTTCCGCGCTGGGAAGAGTGATAGTTTGCGTTAACGTTGGCCATGTGCTAGTCCCAGACCCTGTAAAATGCCCTGTAAAATGTCAAATGTCATGCAAAGTGTTAAAAGTCATGGAAAATGCCCTGTAAATTGTTAAATGTCATGAAAAGTGTAAAATGTCATGAAAAGTGTAAAACGTACGTTTGCCATTATACAGGGCATTTTACATGACTTTTGACACTTTGCATGACATTTGACATTTTACAGGGTCTGGGACTGCCCCCGTGTGAAACGTTGATTTTTCTTCAATCGGCATGCAGAAGTCCAATCATCGCCAACCCTGCCATCATAAAACGTAAACGTTAAAGAAACGTTGGCCCATTAATTCAGTCCAGTCCCAATAGCCCATGCAAATTCATTCCATTCTCCTAATGACATTTGCGCACCGGTACCAGTCTCCAAAGTGGCCAGGGACCACAAACTGAGAACTTGCACATTAGTTATATCGAAATGCTAATGTAAACTCGTGCTGAACACGCGCACTCATTTCATACTGGTGCAATTCTAATTTGGCTTCATTTCACGCGAATAGACTGTCTTGAAATTGGATCGAATCGAGAAAACGTAAATACCCTACCCTTATCAAACTTCCGTCAAAACAGTCGGATTAAAGCTGAGATGGGAAATTGACGTCGCATAGAAATAAATACAAGCAACTGTAGTTAAATGTGTTTTCCCTTCCCATCATTTGGATTCAGATAATTAAACTAAAGATTTTCTCAGGGAAACATTTCGAGAAAATTTGTGAGGAAATTTTCGAGTATATTTTTTTAGTTAAAATAATGTACAAATTTGAAAGGTGTTAACCTATGTACGAATGTAACATTTTAAATGTCCTTGAAAAACAGTTTTGAGAATGAATGATCTCATGTGGTGCTTCTGAGCGATTTCTATGAATTTTTTATACAAAAACATTACATTTTATCCTATATTCTATTATTGGCAATATTCGATTTTTGCAGGGCGCGAATTCGCATTAATCACAACATTGCAAAACGATTGCTTTTTTCACAACTTCACAAAATAGACCATTCACATAAAACATTTTTCTTTTCAACAATTCCAAATTGAAACCAGATTTTCAAAAACAAAATTCCTCAGTACTGTGCAAACAGTTTTTTTCCACTTTTCAAAAACTCAAAAGCGCGGAACAGAAAGGCGCCTTTGCGGTCGACCATGACGAAAAATATGGAAATCGACGGATATTTAGCACCGAATAAATAAATATTGGCTGGACGAAATCTTTTGTTTGCGCAGTGCCAGTTTAAGTGATTTGAAGGATTTTTCCCGATTTTTAGCCATGTCGAAAATGGCGGCACTTTTGAAAACCTGCCGCACAATACAAAAGGCAACGTGGAGGCATTCAATTAGCCCGACACACTTTTCGGGTCGCCCGACGTGTTGCATATTATGTAAATATACGCTGCTCGATTCAGAACCGTTATGATTGACACCGTTATGATTGATTGTAGATCAGCAGCCAATTCCGCAAGTGGAGAAGTAAAACGAATTTGAGAAGTGAGAAGTGAAATGTCAAGTTAAAAGTTAAAAGCGAAGTAAAATGTGAAGTGAGAAAATAAATGGCAAGTAAAACGATAAAAGGGAGGTAAGATTTTAACTTTGCTCATTTCACTTATGACTTCTCATCTGGCTTCTCACTTCGTTTTTTACTTCTCACTTCTCACATTCTTTTTATTTCTCCACTTGCAGAGTTCACCCCAGAACGACCTTATTTAAATCGGACATGCTGAAAACGTGTTGGGATTATGAAATTTCTCAAAATGTTTCAACAATACAGTTCGTTCTATTCACCTAAACCATTATGTTGAAATAGAAGAACCTTGAACAATGTAAATAAATTTCAACCGAATGAGATGTGAATTTTCAAGTTACGATTGAGTGTAATTGAGAATCGACCAACACGTTGCCAGCTTGCCCAATGACGACACAAAAGCCTGAATCCAATCAGACAACCACATCAACAACACACAACCGAAACCCAAAAGCTGACTATAAGTAGGTAACGTGGCAGCAAAATAGACACCATTCATGGGATTCATAATTTTATGGGCCCACCCCCACAGAAGGTTCCAGGAGATAGCGTGAGAAAACGCTTTTTGCGTCGCCGCGCCTTGAGCTATTAAAAAAACTTTGACGTGAACTGTATTCACTTAACTCAACTCCAAACTTAAAAGTCGTTATTTTTTCTTAAACGGCTACATACTATATTTGCTCGAAAATTTGCCGCATCTTTTATTACATCAGTGGGGGGAATTATTCAAGGATGTCACAAAAATTTCTTCACTCACGTAACATGGTGGGGATTATTCAAGGGGTGGAAATATCCGAGAAAAAAAATATACCAAAAACCGAAATAATCCCCAGCACTCACCTTTGCACGCATACCTGTGCGTGATGGGCTTGCTAGCGTCCCTGAAATAGCCATCCCTGCAATAGTGGCAGTTCCTCCCAGCAGTGTTGTGCCTGCAGCCCAGACACACGCCGCCCGACTTGTAGCCCGACAATTTGTACAGTTCCATGTTGAAGCGGCAGTGGCGCGCGTGCAGGTTGCAGTTGCACGCTGTGTGGGGGGTGGGGAAGGTTTTTTTTTAGATTTCAGATTATACAAAACTTATTTCTTCAGTGGTATAATTGCCGATGTATATGAGGGTTTTTCACCTCTGTTGAGTTACTGTTTTGGCCAAAGTATGGCATTTAGGTAGAATTCAATTAGAAATTTGGCACAGTTCTACAGCGTTCGTTTTTACGTATCCCATGTTACATTATCGTCTCAGTTCAAACGATGATCGATATTCATGGGATATTCCCGATACTCCAGACAAAAATTGACAAAAGAAACATGCAATATTGTTTCCTACTCCGCCCCCGGGCATAAATCAATACAACACAAAATAAAAACAAAAATTTCATTCCATTTACATGAGGCACACGCGTTTTACAACCTTGAAACGGGCGCGGGAGTCAAAAGGAACAGTTTTATTGCCATTTTCGCGCCGTTTCCAATTTTGAGGCACTTCGCACCATTTTGATATTGGAAAAACGAAAATGAAAATTGCGGATTCAATACCGCGGTATTTGACTTGCAATACGCCAGTAATTGCAATATATTGGCAATGGTACCTTGGAAATTCTCAAATGATTTAGCCAGATGAAGGAAAATGGCTTGAAAATGTTGATTTCACAACAAAAATTTGCACAAAAAAACGAGCCACTGTCGACCTCCGCCGAAACCGAACTATTTTAAAGTTTTTTCAAATTCCGTACTATCCTAAAATTGCCATTTCTGACATACATTTTTACATTCACACAACCCCCGTATTTATTTCCGTGTCAAATTGCACAACAACATTTCGCCACCCACTGAATCACGACTGCCGAGAGATCATCAAAACAGTTCCATAAACCCAATCACAATTAATCGTCCCAATCCAAAACCGATTCTCGCTGACATGCACACGGGGCGCGCATCCAAAAGTGACAAATGGTGTCAGTCGGATTAAAGAAATGTCAATTTTGCGATCCGCATTTCAAAACGCATCACCTTGCTAAGGCCACATGCTGTTCCGAAATCCGACGTGAAATTCCCGCGCACTATGCAATAACAAAATCCCGGAACAAAACAGTTTACGTCCCAGTGTGTCACATGGATCTGGGTAGCTTATGCGGGAATTAGCGCATGATATCGCATGAATTCATGGGCGTCATATTTAAGTCATGCGCCATGGAAATGGCGTAAACGCCAGTGGGTAATTGTCGTTTGAAAACGGTCCCTACAGTGCGGCCTTTCCGAACACTAGTGCGGTAGTAAATGAGCTCAAATGAGCTCGGCTAAAATCAGAGTGGCGGCACGTTCACACGGACGGATTAACATGCTGACACGCTTAATAGCCCATTGCATTATACGCAGCCATGATATATGCACGGGTGACAACCATTCTCACACCTCTAAGCTAAATAGATTGATGAATGATTGATAAATGATTGAGCTATAGGAAATTCATGCAAGGCAGAAATTTCGCTACAAATCAGCACACTGATTGTATTGCGTTTTACATTGCATGTGTCTTCAATTAGCGACGGCCCCACCCTTATTTAAAGCTTTCCCTCATGAAAATTCAATGAATTTCACCAGCGCAAACTTTTACTAAATATTTAGTGATTCACAGAAATGGTACAGTTAAAGATTTCCTTGGAAACGGGCTTAAATATTTCATCAAATTGTACCATTTTAAAGTACTATTTTCCCCCATCCACTATGAGTGCAATATTTAGCGTTTATTTTATTTTAGCGCTGTGGAAAGCTAGTAAACAAGCTTCATCCGCGCTCGAAATAATGGCGCCTTTGTGATGGCAGGTGTGAAAATGAAATGGAAAGTCCACAAGCAGGTAATTACCGCACCAATTTAGCTGGTCAATGCCAGAAAACAAAGCTCGCTACAGGGTGGCTCACTCTGTGATAATAATTTCAATGGAGGAATTCAGCCAGCACAAAACGGACAAAAATGCCAGTAAACAATGATCTGAATTCTGAATCGAGCACATGCAAATGGTGAATGAATGCAGTGTGATTATGCATGAGCATCATTATTCACCACCAGCCCAGTGTATTTTACTTTACAGCATAATCAGTAAACATAAAAGGATATCGCTTATTATACCATCAACCCCCCATCTGTCTGCAATGTGCCGCACGTCTCAACGGTAGAATGTCTTCGGTTGGGGATATAAATAATGCAAAAACGCCACCAGAATCCAAATAGGGTGATTTATGAGATGCGTCTATTTTTGATTCCCCATCCCGTGAATGATTTCGGCCATTCCCTTTCACCACAACGCGCATTATTCATTTTGCACATTTTGTCATTTTCGCTCATTGTTTCCGTGCTGGAGAGCCACGCGAAATTGATATTGAGAAAATGTTTAGCGAAATTTTCACTCGACAAAAGTGCGATGATAAAAGCGCTTTCACTTTGAATGCTACCGTAACCAAGCCAAATGAACGGTCCATTGCCGACCGGCGTCGTGAATAAATGCAAAAAGGGTAGTGATTATCGAATCAACTGCCGCGATTCGTGCATCGACGGAAAATCGAGCAAGCGACCGTATTTAAGTTATCAAATGTGTACATTCATTGCCTAAATTACAGCTGCTTTTGCGACACTTTGTTTGCCATTTTACCTGGCATTTTACGTTACTTTTTCACTTAGCATGCCATTTTCTAGGGCATTTTACATCACTTCTGACACTTTGCAAGACATTTCATATTTTGAGGGTATTTTACAGGGTCTGTGAGTGCCACCCGGGTGTTTTTTCAAGCAGGCGACTGCATTTAAACTTGCACAGACATTCAAGCCAACTCCAAGTTTCAACTTTTGCGGCCACGAGTGTCTCCATCAAAAATGGTTGCAAATGGCCGGCACAAGGCCGTTCGCACAATCAAAAAAGATGCGCGCGGCCACATCGATTTCGACATCGATACATCATTCGATTATCGATGCTCCATCGCATCGACGCACACCAATCAATTGATGTGATAATGGAATACCGTTTGTAGTTGCGGCGATGTTTTGATTTCTCAGTTCGATGGCGATCGTGATAAAATGGTTACTTCCGGTCGGGAGTAGTCAAAATGGTAATTTTGAAAAATGATTTTTTTGGGGAATGAAAATAGCGTGGGAATAAATGCTTGAATTACATATTTGTTTGCATAAATATGTGAGTGCGCGGGGATTATTGTCGCACGGAAACATCACAGTTGTCACTGCAAATATGACCAGTCATGAAAATGGTTGAACACATTATATTTTGAAAACAATTTCGCTGAGATCACCTTGGAATATTCAGGGAACATCCGGGTCATAAACTCGGAAACCGCGCTCAACCAACGATGACCCATTTGAGTGGCGTCACGCATTGTTGAATTTAAACAGCCAGAATAAATTAACAAGCGCAAAGGTGGCAATAAAATCGCAAAATGTGCGAAAATGGTTCGTTCGGATGCGAAATCTGGATTTTGACGATATCGAAAGTGGATTTTGGCACTTTCAGACGTGTCAAGTGACGATAAATATTCCTCGCACATTGAGCACTTGACAATGACAAGTGTTCTTACCTACAACAGGACAGGTGCAAACGACTCAATTGAGCCACTGATTTCAATATCGTAAAACCCCCCGCGGCGCGAAAAAAATCTCTGATCGCATCATAACCAAAGAAGGGCAAACGGTGCATCAACAATTATCAACTGAAGAGGCAATAAAAACGATTATGCATGCGCAATTTTTTACGCCATCTGCACAAAATCTGATCGGAGCACTTCAAAAAAAACGAAAGTGCCACAAAATACAGTAGGTGGTGATGATTGATCGTTGATTGGAAGTGACTAAAAAATGGGACACTAATATGCACCCTGGGGTTTGGTAACATCGGAAAACCAGGGGTCAATTCCGAAGGTGGAGAAGTAAAAAATATTCTAGTAAAATGTAAGTGTTAAGTAAAATGTGAAGTGAGAAGTGAAATGATATGTAAAAAGTTTACTTCGCTTTTAACTTTTTACCTCTCATTTCACTTCTCACTTCTCATTTTACTTATCACTACACCTCTTACTTCTCATTTTACTTCGCTTTTTACCTTGTACTTCTACACTTTCGGAATTGGCATCATGTACGCCATCACCTAAATAAATCACACACATTAAATCACCCACCCACAAAAACCGATCAAAAAACCCTCCAAACTCACGGACACACTCATTAGCCCTATCCGCAGTGGCTCTACGCCAAGGTCGATCCAAATAGAACTCCTTGCACCTCTGACAATCCGCGCCGACCGTGTTGTGCTTGCACTGGCACGCGTACCTGCCCGTGGTCGAGTCCAAACCGCAGTTGGCAGCGTGCCCATTGCACTTGCACCGACCGCCCACTGCTAGATCTGATAGACTGTGGGGGGTGGGGGGGGGGTTGATTGAGGGTTCGGGATATTGGCGGTGGTGCGTGGTTATATTGGTGGATTTTGATGTGTAAATCTAGATAAATAGGTAAATACCGTATTTCTTAGAACAGCCCCGAGGGGTTATTTTTTCATACTGAAAATTTTGAGGGGGGTAAACGCGGGGGTATTTCGAGGGGGTTATTAATTCATAGTGGCTATTTTGAGCACTGTACTTCGAGCGGGGTTATTTCGAGGAAATACGGTATGCAAAATTTTCATTATGTGTGGGTAAAAATGTACGTTGTCGGTTTTACTTACCTGTAGAAATAGCGCTCCAGTGCGGAGTGGCTGGACACAACATCGGTGCTATTGTTGCCAGCTTCGCCCGATGTCGTTGTCGTTTTGTCTTCAATTCCATGATACAAATCCTTCTGGTCCACACTGAGCCTGGGCACAAATAATTTTCAATCCACCATCCAAAAATGTCGAAAAAGTCACTCTTCCACCTACCTGGAAAATACCACTCTGATGTCAGTGGCAGTGACCCAATCTTGAAGCACTGGTGATCTTTCAAAATCGAAACTCGATGGCCGGCCTTCGAGAGTGGCGAACGCAATGCGATCGTTTCTGTCCGTACTTGTGGCTGACAGGGCGTCGGTGCACAAAGCTTCCTGGTTGGGGGGGGGATTATTTGAGAAGTGATGGTGATTTAATGAGGGCTTCATAGGGCTGTGGGATTTTTTTCTGTGATCAAATGTTCTATCAGTTAGAGGAATAAATCAATGACATTCGAGTTTGGGCTATTTCTCAACAGTACTTCCTGGGGGCAGTCCCAGATCCGTAAAATGCCCTGTAAAAATGTCCAATGTCATGCAAAGTGTCCAAAGTCACGTAAAATGCCCTGAAAAATGGCAACCGGGTTGCCATTTTGCAGGGCATTTTACGTGACTTTGGACACTTTGCATGACACTTTACATTATACAGGGCACTTTACAGGGTCTGGGATTGGCACCAGTAACGAACCTGCTCATTGTGTTTGGAAATGGGTGCATTCGGGCGCCTGCCGTACATCTGCCAGCATTGGCTGGAATAAAACTGGAAGGGTTGCCAGCTTTTGCCGAAATCGGCCGACTTGTAGATGGCCAGCGATTCCGGCCGCTGGTTGCAAAATTGCAGGCTCACGTAGGTCAGTTCGTACTTTTTGCCTGTGGTAGGGTGAAACGGTGCGATGGGGGATTCCTTGTGAAGGTATACTCCAGCGACATTACACCTTGCAATGAAATCTACCATACCCCATATGAATAAAAGAACAAACATAATTTTTTATTTCATTGTGTTTATCAAATTGCTTCTTATTTGAGTCAATTTGGTACAGATTTTCATGTGACCTTATTAATCAAAATATGGTATCATTCATTGTAAAGCGATCCAGTTTAATTTCGCAAATGGTGTTCAAATCTTTTGAAGATAATTTCCCGAAAATTCAAAGAAAAAACTAAATGAATTGCCCAAAAACGCATTTCCCATCCCCATTCACACCTAAGCTCAATGTCAGCGTCACATTATCCGGGTAATCCACACTTGGCTCAGAAAGCCAACAGGTCAGATTGCTAGGATTGTGGTGGTCAGTGACCAAACTGGCGTGGTGCTCTTTTCCGGGCACATTAGCCTCGCAGCTGTCGCAGAATTCACCCGCGCCCGACGTTGTGGCCGGCTTCACGGTGGTTGTCAGCTCGGAGCTGTCGCTGGAGAACAGGCCGGCCCGCTGCGGCATGCAGAACCTGTTTGGGGGGGGGGGGGTGTTATTAGGTTGGCTGTCGATTGAACTACCGTGAATCGTGCTGCCTGGTAAATGATGTCCGGCAAACTTAGTTTGATCAGGGAGCAGTCCCAAACCCTGTAAAACGCTCTGTAAAATGTGAAATGTCACGCATAGTGTCAAAAGTGATGTAAAATGTAAAAGGTACGTTTGCCATATTGCAGGGAATTTTACATCAGTTTTTACACTTTGCGTGACATTTCACATTTTACAGGACTGGCACCAGATGACGCACCTCTGTTTGTTTCTCACCCCACAAGTGCTGCTGGCGACCACGGGCTTTCCAAATGCAGCATTGATGAAGTTCGGCACGCATCTGACCGGCCGGCCACGTTCATCGTAGCACGGATCTTTGTCCGGCTGTCGAATGCCGAAAAAGTTGAAATAAGCGCCATAAATTGGCTGCAGCGTCAGAAACACTGTGATGCAGACGATGTGAATCTTGTGCACCATTTTTGTCGATGTTTTCGAGTTGTCGATGTAGATAAATGTTAAGAATGTTCACATTCTCTTTCGAACGCTGCGAGACGTATGGCAATAACTATCCATTTGGTTGGTAAAATACCTCAAAGCTAAATACCTATGAGAATGTTGCTGCACAAAACGAATAAAATGAATTTACAAGCTTTAAGGGTGAAGCTGAATGGAGAAATGGGTTGTAAAACGCAATTTGCAGTGCAGATTTCGTCACATCGCCGAACTTTTGCATATGCTTGAACTATACGAGGAATGTCCCTTTCGCCGAAAAGTCACGGTATGGTATAAAAGATCCCAGAGAAAGTTTTGATGCACATATTATGATGATAAAAATACTGTATGGTAAATGACAAAAACGTGAATAAGTGTTCCAAAGCAAAACCTTCATATCCATAATTTTCTTTTCATCCGAATGCATGCATAATTCATCCGAATGATAAAACAACGCTGTGTACAACAAACACTAATCTTTAACTCCTAATAAATATTACTTCACTAAACTTTGCCCTAGCAAGAGTCTAGTCTACTGCGCAATCAATCAAAATGTCATTAGAAAAATTGCACCTGCGCAAAGTCGCCACGCCGCACGGCAGATATGTTTTCGGGCAGAATTATTATTTTCGGGCTACCGTATTCCAACGAATATTGAGACATGTTTTCTCTGATGAGTTTAGTAAAGCGAGGAACGATTTACCTACCTAGTGGTCTAGGTAGGTGCCTAATGCTATGCTCTATCCAGGGACAAAGTTCAGTGCACATAACAGCAGCGCAGTTAATCGGCGGCCAGTCAAAAAAAGACTGGGCAGGATAAATATATATTCGGACATCAGGGGCGATCGGGTAACCCAAAAAGGTTATCGGGCCAATAGAAATGAGCGCCTGCTGTTTCAGCGACGTAGGCTCCCTGGTCATGTAAACTCGCTGGCCATGTAGACCCGGCTGTCATGTAATTCTACCCGCTGGCCGGAGGGTAGAATGTAGGGCCAATGCAGCGACACTTCTTTGTTGACGTTTTTTGTCACTTGTCACTGGATAAAGTTAAGATATTCCTTGGCCAGCGGGTAGAATTACATGCAGCCGGGTCTACATGGCCAGCGGGTTTACATGGCCCCCGGCACAGGGCCGTTTCAGCGCGTGATTTTCAGCCATACATCACGCATTTCGAGCACGGAAGTTGGCACGATCAGCCGCCAGAAATAAAACATTATAGCCGTGTACCTCGTTGACATCTAAAAACAACATCATACCTCAAAAAGTGCCGCGGAAATTTGTCACGGAGATCGCGTGCGCTTAAAATGACCTTTCTCACAATAATAATAATTCTCGAGAGTTTGAGAGTTGCTAAGCCATTTATAACGAAACCACAAGCTAAGGACTTCTGGGTTGAAGCTCCACTATATGATACACAGACAACATAATCACACCCAGTTTAGTTTTAGAACTTGATGCAGAGAACACGTGAAAACACACAGTGGCCTTACCCTTATCCTAAGCAAACATTGGCAGAAAATTACATCTTTCAATGATTGGTACCTAACTACGTTTTTGTATGGAAGTCTGTAAATATTTAGCTGCGTTTATAGCGGAACTTTTTCCGCCCAAGACACGAAAGGTGGTGTAAAGCGGCTATCAAATGCCATTGCGGGTAAGCAAAACTCTCGAGCTACTGAAACGTGACAATCTTCCAACTGAAAAGATATAAAAATTCTGCCGCGGAAATACACAGTGTGGAAGTTCTATTTTACCATCCCCAGCTAATCAGCAAATGGACGCCACGGTGTGCAACGCTACCTGGAAGCAGTCCCAGACCCTATAAAATGCCCTGTAAAATGTCAAATGACATGCAAAGTGTCAAAAGTAATGTATAATGCCCTGCATCTGCAATATGGCAACTCAGTTGCCATTTTACAGGGAATTTTACATGGCTTTTGACACTTTGCAAGACATTTGACACCTTTGTGGATATGTGGATATTTGTGGATATTTTACAGCGTCTGGGAGTGCCACAGGGGTGTTTATTCAGGCATGCGATTGTATTAAAGCTTGCGCAGGCATCCAAACCTACTCCAAGTTTCAACTTTTGCGACCACGAGTGTCTCCATCAAAAGTGGTTACAAATGGCCTGCGAAATGCCGTTCGCACCATCAAAAAGATGCGCGCGCCCTCATCGATTTCAACATCTGATGCATGACATTTGACATTTTACAGAGTCTGGGAATGGCACCTGCGCGTACGATTTTTCACGTTTTACTGCGCCGTAAAAATAACACGAGGGCCCGAGAGCCAAAAGTATCTAAAAAATGCGCTCATTTGCATACGGAATCTGCATCTCATTATGAGCGGGCAGGTCAAAAAAACTGACTGGTGAGGGGTATTGAAAACGTTCCAGACAAAAATAGATGATAAAAAAACGACCGCATCTGAGGTTAATTTGTGCCGACAGGGTCGAAAATCTATAAGAATCACCCTGTCGGGTAGAGGAAAGTTTTCCACACAAAGAATCCCGTTACCCGAGAAAAAAAAACGTCCCGGGTGAATTAAATTCCGCACTGGATGGTGGGCAATGGCAACGACATGGAGCGCATGGGAATGTGCGCGGGACGTTACGCAATCCATGGCCCGCAGATCACGAATACAAATAGCGAACTCCCGCTGGGCTTGAGATGAACTAATCAGATGCAAACTGCACAAAACAGACCATTGAAGCAGGTTAATAGTAACAATGTTATGGGCTTGAAATGCGTCCCTCAAACCAAATATGTAGTGGCACGCGAAATTACTATGCAGTGCATTTCACGCTGAGATTTTGACCAATTTTCATGCGCAATCACAAATAATGTGAGCATCGTGGGTGATACAATGCGATTACGGCTTAGTTTCCGGTCTACAATTATGCAAGGTGATAATGGCCACTAATTTATCGAAAGGAATGTTTGTGAATCGCAAAAAACTCATTTCCTCAAACTGACTAGTATGAATTAGGTATGTAATGTAGGTAGGCATACGATTTTATGACGAAATTTAGCTGTTTCGAAATATCTACATAAAAATGCACAGCGGTAGCAAATTCTCAAAATTCGATCTGGCAAAAAATCAAGGAAATCGGGCCATAAAGTGCAACTGAAAATGCCGCGCGGCGCACTGCGCAGAGAGACGGAAAATTTACACTTTTTATTTATAGCTGCATATGCTTTTTTCATTTTCAAAAGGGTTGTCAATTTACATGTTTCATATTAAGTTTACGGTCTACAGTTCGTAAACATTTTCGGAAACTGATAAACATTTTCGGAAACTGATAAACATTTTCGGAAACTGATAAACAGTAACGCATTTGAGTTTACTGAAATAAAGTGTCCGCCTACTACTGTTGGCAGAGATCGAAAATAATTTACTCTGGTAAACTCAAGTGAGTTTAAAACAAATTTATGAGTTTCCGAAGTTTTTGCCATAAACTAGTTGTGTGGCCACATTTACTATCTATTTCACTGTACTCCATTCGAGGCTGGTTCAATATTAAAAAAGCACATTGGTTGCACGCAACATTCTCCACCTATGCAACACCAAGGTGTCAAAATTACGCCTGAACTTTTTAGGTTGTTAACTATGTACATTTGTATTTGTATTAAATATGTAAAACCACGGTTTAGCGTCAATGGACATAGAAAGTGAGCAACATTCTCAATATACAGCGCCGAAATACTCAGTGAAAATACTGTATGAAAATTGGAGGAATCGAGTGCTCTTAAGTCTTATGTGCATCGTTACTTATTTACAAGGAATACAAGAAGATTCGAAGTTTCTAGATATTGCTGTAACAACGCATGCAAACCGCGACTGGTAGAAATGTCATTAGCGCCAGAGATAATCACTAGTGACGCCAGAATTGGCCCCAAATTTCTGCATCACCTTCATTCAGAACGCCCTAAGCAAAGTTGACACAAAAAATCTAAAAATAGGTAAGATACATAAACACAGAAGTGACACCTAGCAAATAAAGTTGCAAAACACTGGCACACATCGCCACCCAACAATATCAAATACAAAAATGTGTCCAGAGCAAATAACAAATGAGATGTTTAAATAATGCAGATTTCACAAGTAGCCCAAGATACAACTTTCAACTTTGTGCCTCGGAGGCAAAACTTTTACATATATTTGCATAGATCTGGACGTCTACAATGAGTACGCCGCCGCGAGTGACCAGCCAAGTGCGCGAGGTGTCAATATCTCAATTTGCACCGTTTCTCCGCTCGGCGCCAATCCATCATGTCAACACCCCGAACGCGCAGCGAAGTGGGCGGTGCTTAGGTTCTGTTCAGACACTGTCGCCCCGCTGAAATTTGCTGCTGCGCCAGGGCGACACATGGCGAATTGCGGAGCAGGCTGGTCGAGTCTGGTAGAATTATCTGGGCTTTATTTAAGTGTTGAATGCAAAAACTAGGTGAACATTGTCAAAAATATGTATATAAATACATAGGAACGTACTGATAAAAAAAGCAAAAGTAAGCGAGACAGGTATAATAATTTACGATTTTGAGTGTGAAAATACGACAAAATGGCGATTTCCAGTGAGATTTCTCATAGTGAGGGGCAAAATTAGCTCCTCCATTTCATTACTCCGGCCAGCAGAAGAACCGAAACAGAGCCGACAAGAAGCCAAACCATGGGTGTCAATTGTCAATTAGATAGGCTATGCTCAAATCACACATGCGTGGGCAGGTCGTAATGAGCGCGTGAATCAAAGAAATGAAAGAGAAATGTCCGCAGATGAAGGCTTGACGACTGGAGACAGACTGCAAGTGGCACATTCAAGTGCACGCCCCAAATGCGCTGGCATCAAAAACGGCATACATCTGGAACCCGGACAGCGCTTTTGTTATGAGATGACACATGGGTCGGGTTAAGCCATCGTAAAAATCGCTTTGCGCCATTTCGCCGCAAAGCAGCGCCTAAGAGAGGTGCCATGGAGTGGTGCGCTTCTCTTCAATGGTGCCGAATGCGGAAGCGCCAGCAGCACCATGTAAAGTGTATTGTAAAGTGTCAAATGTCATACAGATGTGTCAAATGTCTAACGTTAAGCAATAATTTTTATTATTACTTTAATTGACATTTGGCTGCCCACGGGCGCTGGCGCCGAGACAAAACGCCAAGAGAGCGTTGGCGCAGTGCAACTGCAAAATGGCGGCGCTTCGGCCACAAGCACTAGTGATGGAAAAGCGCCATGGCGCTAGCAGCAAAAATTGCCATGGCGCGTTTGGCGTCATTTTGCTCTGCCGCCATTGGCGCTTGGCGCCAAAGTCATGTAGCTTTTCCATCACTAAGCGGGACCTAAGCGCCAGTCAAAAAGGCCCTCCAGTGCGCGGGCGCCGCGCCAACGGTTGTCAGCAGCCACCCGCGGCGCTGCGACATTCTCGATGGGCGTGTGAAAACATGGGCAATGTCTGGCGGGCGAGCATTTCACACAGCTGATTATGCCCTATAATTGCGCATCGGCGCACATGAAGGAGGCCGCGCACGCTAGTACACTTTAGAAATTCGGGAAACTCATAAATCTGTTTTGAACACATTTCAGTTGACTAGAATAATTGTTGTTTTTTGATCGCGTTAACTGTAGTCGATAGACTTGTCATTCTGGTAATTTTAAATGTGTTCAAAACAGATTTATGAGTATCCCAAATTTCAGTGGTGTGCGTGGTGGCAAGGTTGTAAAATGACGCATTTGCGTAAAGTATAAATGTAGGCGCCGCGAGGATACCGTATGTCCTCGAAATACCCCCAGTGGGTTAGTGCAAATTTTGAGGGGCGTAATTCGAGGAAAAACGGTAAACATTCAAAACCACCAAAGTAAATATACAACACCTGACGCCGATACCAGTTAAAACCCGCAAGAAAAATGTTTCAAGGTTACACCCAATGGCGCCAACAGTTAGCCACAGCGATCCTTCTGGTTCTACATTGGGGAGTGATGACGAAATGCTGCGATGCCCCTTGGCCGGGGCTCCGTGAGCGCAGGCGCATTTTTACATGCGTCAAGTAACGTCTGACCCCAATATTTTGATTTTTGCATTTCGTGCAGATTTCTTGTGCCGCTGCACATTGTTCCATGGCCAACATTCCGAAACTGGAAATATTTGAGTTAACTGGAATGAGTTATTCCTGGAAATATTTGAGTTAACTGGAATGAGTTATTCCAACATCAGTCAAGAGGAATTGACGAGCTCCATATTTCGATAAGTCAAGTGCGTTCAAAGCTGATTTATCAGTTTCGGAAAGTTCAGCCGAAAAGCGATATGCGTGGTGCCGTTGTTCAAGGACGATTTTTCGACCATGACATGATTTACGAGACGATTATGCGACAGGGTAAATAATACATAGTTGACTACAATGAAGTTCACCGCACACGTCACATAGGATAATTGAACAGAACCAGAACAATTGGACTAGAGCCAAAAACAGTTTTTTCAGAAGCGCCGTCGAACCGAAAATCTCAGTTGGCGTGAGTGAGAATGCCGTGGAACACAACAGTGCAAATGACAAACCAATTGATACGTGGTTCCATTCACATCCATAGCACCTACGCACACTAGTTGACAGCGACGCCAAATGTCAACTGGTTCCGATCCCAATTAAAAGCTTGACGAGCAGCACCACACATGATTGCATACACATACACTCCATGCCGACCTTGTATTTACATGCACAACCAGCAATATTTCTTCAACAGTGCAGCTCCATTTGCAAGATGATACAACACATTTTATTTTGAAGTCGTTCGTCGGCTCGTCAGCGAGCTTTGAATTGGGATCGGAACCAGTTGACATTTGGTGTCAATGTCAACTAGTGCGCGTAGGGCGATAACGACTAAATTTTAGATCACACCATGAAACAATTTTACCGAGCAGACAATTTGAAAATACAAAAACAAACAACCAAACGAACAACAGTATTAGTTTTGAGTGGGAAAAGCCACAAAAAGCCAGAAGAAATCAGATGCCTAAAAACGAGTCACGCTGGAAAAAAGCAAAAATATAAAAGCGGCATGATTCACCCTACTAATCCAGCTTCCTTGCACATAGAATAAAACTCAGAATCACTGTTGCTGAGTAGATTTTGTGGTTTATCGAATTCCTTCACTCGGCCATTGTCGAGAACCAACACCCTGTGAATTATGGTAAACTTTATGTTAACGTAATAAACACACTTATTTTTACATTTTATTCCGGAAAAAAATTCAACTTACACACTAACACAATTTGAATGAAAGCGGTAATTTGAACGTAATTTTATTAAATAGAGAAACAGATAACGAGAGCTATTTTCTTGGAGAGTATGGAGGGGGTCTCGAGGGTTAAATACATAGGCTTTTCCCAGGTGTAGAAGACAAAGGGACAAAAACTATAACAAGGTGGAAAATAGGCAACAGGGCATAATGTGATTTTGAAGGGGGAAAAAATTCAAAAATTGATCCACATATGTAAACACCTTCCCGGTCACGTCCGGCACCCTATTTTTGATCTTACTTGTGACACCCTATCACCAGTTCTAGGGCACGCCAGAAGCTGAAACTTGGGGGAGGTATTGGTGCAACCCCCCTGTACTTCGCATGAATTTGGGGGGTCGCGGCGACCGCTCTCAGGGTGGGTCGCCCTAGGTGCAAATTTTTTTTGTGGCTTAAATGGTGTCCCACAGCAGGTCCGGAACCCGCTGATTTCTGAGCTGTGGGAGGGGTATAAATCTAAAATTTTGGGGATAAGTTACCAACACAACTCCCCTACTATGCACTATTCAATAACGTGAGATTAATGTGATAAATTTCTCAAAAATACGCTTATTCTCTAAAAAACACCACTCCCCAATAGATGGATGGCAAAAATTCACTTTTTGGAACTTTTTTATTAGACACTTGAAGAGCTGGTTTAAGATACTTTAAAGGGAACGGTTTGATGTTTAAAGTTATGTAGAGAACCATACCATGCATTGCAAAATTTACTTGGGGGGAATTTCAAAGTGTAAATTTTGAAAATTTTTGTTCTTGCAATGATGTCATTATGACGTCATAAAATGATGTCATAAAATTCACCCTAAGTAAATTTGGCAATGCAGGCATTTTAGAGGTATGGTTCTTTACATAACTTTAAACATCAAACCCTTCCCTTTAAAGTATCGTAAACCATCTCTTCAAGTGTCTAATAAAAAAGTTCTAAAAAGTGAATTTTTTGTCATCCATCTATTGGGGAGTGGTGTTTTTAGAGAATAAGCAAATTTTTGAGAAATTTGTCACATTAATCTCACATTATTGAATAGTGCATAGTAGGGGAGTGGTGTTGGTAACACACCCGCAAAATTTTAGATTTATACCCCTCCCACAGCTCAGAAATCAGCAGGTGCCGGACCTGCTGTGGGACACCAAAGCCAAAAAAAATTTGCACTTGGAGCGACCCACACTGAGAGGGGTCGCCGCGACCCCTCCAATTCATGCGAAGTAGAGGGGGGTTGCGCCAATATTTCCCCCAAGTTTCAGCCTCTGGGGCGCCCTAGAACTGGGGATAGGATGTAACAAGTAAGATCAAAAAATGGGTGCCGGACGTGACTGGGAAGGTGTTTAGGTAGATAATTATTTTAAAAATCTCAGAAAATGTAAAAGAAATCTTATATTTATTTATATTTTCTCCTGTTTTTTTTCAGGGGAGGTTTAATTATATTTGTTTTATGAGAATAAAATGTTAAAAAATCTCTCATTTACATTTTCTCGGCGTTTTCCAAGGAGATTTTATTACATCTTCTCCTTTGAGAGATTTTCCGGGACTATATTTGATTATATTTTCTGAAAAACACCCATTTATCAAAAAAAGTTACAAACACTTTGAAACCAACGCCCAACCCAACCCACCTATCACTGTCCAATATGGTGTTCAACCTGTGCGCGATGGTGAGCACGGTGCTGGCGGCGCACTCGTCGCGGATGGTCTTCTGCACGAGCGCGTCCGTCTGCGCGTCCACCGCCGCCGTGGCCTCGTCAAGCACCAGAATGGACGACTTGCGCAGTAGGGCGCGGGCTAGACACACTAGTTGACGTTGGCCCACGCTGCAAATGCAGTTGGTTGGGTAGGGCGTAGGTGCTAAATGAAATTAGAGCGTGAGGCGAATAAGAGGGGATTGAGGGGTCTATTTCTAATTGTCGATTAGTCCAGAAACCGCATTTTGAGAAAATAGTATTTCGACTTTCAAATTATCTGCAACATACGCTTGTCACTGCAAAAAAGTGTGACATTTTCCGCATCTGTGCTGAATATATGAGGAGGGAGTTATTAGACGGGGAGTTTTTTTCTCACCCAGCCAATAGGGGGATTCAAGGGGGCTTATAAAACGAATTATTCGAGGATGATATGTAAATAATCTTTTACGTACCTGAGATTCTCTCCTCCTTCTACAATGTCGTGTTGCAATTTGGCGGGCAGACCGGACACAAATGCCTTCAAATTTGCTTTTTCCAGTGCTAACCACAATTCGCTGTCAGTTCGATTTCCAAACGGGTCCAGATTGTAGCGTAAAGTACCCGAAAATAGCACCTGTGTTATTTATTGATTGGATTGCGATTTGAAACTCAGTTGTAAAAAAAACTTAGGAGAATAAAGAGTTGTGAGTCGAATAGCAAGCGAATTTTACGCTGGATTTAACTTTTATGTCAGAAAACCACAGGCACAAACTTTATTAACTTAGCAGAGTTGTTAAAATACTCGCGTTTTTGGAAAGATAAACGTAAACGGAAATACCTTTTCTCAATTTGGAGTGTTTATACAAAAACGTAAGGTAAGGTTCCTTTTTAAAGGTCATCTCGCACGCACAAATGCAGAATAGTTACCACTCATTTCTTGGACGCTTTTTACATTTTCTTGGTAACCGGGTATTTTGGCCAGGAAATCGTAACAAAGCGAATAACAGAGGGAATTTTCTAAACGAAAACGTAAGGATAAATACACGAAATACCCGGGTACTTCGGGTAAACGTAAAATACGTTTTCGCAACACACACAAAAACATTAAACCAACTGGATCCTGGGGTATAATAGTCAACCTGCCGCGCAAATCGTGCAGCCCAATTTTGGTCACATCGACGCCGTCGACGAACATGCTGCCCTCGGCGGGCTCGATGATGCGGAACAGCACCATGGTGAGCGAGCTTTTGCCCGCGCCCGTGCGACCGCAAATGCCCACCTTTTCGCCCGGTTGGATCTGCGAACGTAGTTTTGAAGTTTTTGCCTTAGCGAGACAAAGTGCGGGGCAATGGGCCCCCACACGCTAGTTGACATCGACACAAATGTCAACTGGTGCCGATCCCGATTCAAAGCTTGCTGGCGAGTGAACGGACGACGTTCAAACGCAATCCAATTAGGAACGAAACCAGTTGACATTTGATGCTGATGTCAACTAGCGTGTGGGGCCAATGGCAAGGGGCAATACCTAGGTTGGCAAGCGACAACAAATGGTTTGAGTGGTAACAAAATTAAGGTACAAGCGACGAGAGTAATCTTGTTTATGTTTATTTGTAAAATATCCGGCCTTCTTGTAACTCTCCCTGTCATCACTTTATATCTTTTCTGTCACTTCCAACATCTCTAGTCCCTTGATATTTATGTGGAAATCGATCCAGATGTTTCACGTTGCAATTTCTGACTCCCCAGTACTTTTTTTAAATTGTGCTCAATTATTCGCTAACACTGGAAAGCAAAACGACCAGCGTCAATAAAAACCTAAATAAATGAAACCGTTTACACCAGGTACACTTCAACATCGAAACGAACTGTGTATAATATTTTAATGTTGAATATGTCATTGCGGCTCGAGTCAACGAAACCAACAACGATATTGGCAGAAAGCCAGACTAGCCTGTGCGCTAACTCCATGGAGCACCAAGTCAGTGCCGGGGCGATACCGCACTTTGAGGTCCTGTATGGCCACCTCGCCCTTGGCTGGCCAATCCCTGGACGGCTTGTTCCCAGCAGACGACTCCCACTCTGCCTAAATTTTGCATTGTGGATTTTGGATGGCAGTTAAATCTTGATTGAACAAAGTACGAGAGTTTCACCTACCTCAGTATCCGCATCGCAGTACTCCTTGATGCGCTCCACGCTGACGATGTTCGTCTCTAGTTCGGCCGTCATGCGCACGGCCCAGTTGAGTGTCTGCGTTTTGGGTGGCATCATTTAGTGTACCGTACCGCAAAATGGCTAAATTTACAGTAAAGTGGTATCTTTTACGGCAAAATACTGGATTTACAGCAAAACCGTACCGTTTGCCACTCCATTTACGGGGAACCGAATTTTGACACAATTTTATAAGCCTGGCAAAATGTGGCAGGCAGGGGCCAGTTCCGCAAGTGGAGAAGTAAAATAGCAAAGGCGAAGTGAAATGGCAAATTAAAAAAGGTAATGTAGGATAGTTAGGACCTTGTGAAAAGCGAAGTGAATTGAGAATTAAATGGCAAAAGCAAAGAGAAATGACTTTTTCTCTTTATATTTTTACTTCGCTTTTGCCAATTTACTTGCCATTTCACTTAACTTTTGCCATTTTACTTCTCACTTCTCAATTTGCGGAACTGGCACCTGTGCTATATCAGGCTAGAGAAACGCACGTATTACATCCGCATCAGGTTCTTTGAATAATAAACCGATCGCAAAGAGAAGAGAATCCGCAAAAAAACACCAGAAGTTACAAAAAAAACATGCCCACCTGCGTGATATTGAGGGCGTAGCTGATGGCCAAGCCGACCATGCCGCCCGTGACCTGGTTGCGGAACAGCACCGCGAACAGGGCGGCGAACATGACGATGCAGTTGCCCACGAACTCCAGACGCACCGCCAGCCACCTGCGACACACATTGAGTGAACTTAGTGCCAACACGGGTTACTAACAGACCTTGTGAAGTGACAAGTGTCATGCAAAGTGACAAAATAGCTGGTATTTAATAAAATGTCCTGCAAAATTACAAATTTTATTTTATTTTTACTGCATGTTTGACGTTTGAGGACTCCTCACATTTCACAGGGTCTGAGAGTGGCACCCGGTGAACTGCCCTCTCCTGGAGCCACTCCCAAACACCGTAAAATGTCATCTTATTCATATTTATGTCAGAACAAATTTGTGAAGTGTTTGTTATCTACGTTCAACAAAAGATTTATCGGGCATTTCGAGGAATTTCACCCAAAATCGCCAATTTTAATACCTTTTGCTCATTTTCACCTTCACAATCACTAGTTCATGTGCCTTACTGCCCAGGGACGTACGCAGGATTTTTGAGCGGGGGAGGGGTTGTATACGGAGCCCGGCGAACGGGGGGGGGCGCATGTATGGGACTAGGTCCGCTTTTGGCACCGTTGGACACATTTCTAATGCAATTTGACACTTGAAAATACATATTAAAGAATGGGGTGGAGATTTGCGCTCGCGCGCAAGAAATTTTTCAAAGTGCCCACAAGTTCGCCTCAGAAAAGTGCCATTTCTGGCAAATTTTTCTGTCCGGCCCGGGAACGGGGGGGGGCGGCCGGGAACGGGGGGGGGCGGCCCCCCCCCTGCGTACGTCCTTGCTACTGCCTACCTATTAGCTGCTATACACGTGCTTCCACACCCAAACCAACCGATTCGAGCAGATATTGGGGTAATACGCAGCCAAGTTGGTGTCGACGCGCGTGCGCGACTCGTTGGCAAAGTCGCCGGCCACCCCGTACGCGCGGATCGAAGTGGCTCCTTGCACGGCCTCCTGCGAGTGCCGCCGTGTATAGTATACTGGACGAGTGGAGAGTTTGTGTGGTTGTGAAAATAGAGACTGGATTGTTGAAGGGTGATTTTGTGGTTCTCGATGCTGATACCCAAATACGAGACTGAGATTTTGAATTTTCCACAATCGAGTGATGGAAAAAGCCCCAGAAACAGTCAGCTAGCTAAGCAAAAAAGGCCTATTCTATAAAATTCTACGCCCTCTGTAAAAAAACTGTCCTAGAACGTGTGCCAGCGTCCGTATAAGAGTGCACCTAGCGGCTTGCACCAACCGTTTCGGGCCACCTAACGGCGCCGTACCATTACTATTGAGAGCAAAGCAAACATTTTATCCGATAACGAAACCTAAACTCGAACTTTTTCTCCAAATTTTGTCAAGACCGCAATCGCGGCCCCACCCGAACCCTCAAAACCTTCAAATGGGTAAATACACAAAAGGTGCCACGAACAAACTTGAAAATGGGAATAGATCGGCGACCGGCTGACACTCTCGATGCGTTTCAGCTGCCGCGACGTGGACACGTAGAAACGCTGCGACGTGAGCACGTATAAATTGGAATGATGCGATGGTTGCAGCTGATAGACTGCAAGGTTGTCACGTGTGGTAAATAGTGAGATTTTCAATGAGAGTATTAGCAAGCTTTGAAAAATGGAGCCTTGGAGCTCTGAGCAATACACAAGTTCCCTTGAGGGCGCTCTTTGAAAGAAGCGCCAACGTGAAGCATTCGATGGCGGCGTAGCGCTTGTTGACACATATGCGGACTTTTCCAGTGAATACTTGCTGACACTGACATAAAAATAATTCGACGTGCAAGCTCGTATAAGACAATGATAGAAATTTACAGCCGGATTGTCCCGCAATTTCTCCAACACAGTGGAAACATTTTCAGAAAAATTTTGCATTTGCAAGATATATACGAGCTTGCACAACTTCAAGAGTTTATGCTGTTTATACCAATGATGTCCAGATTAATCACAAAAATGCATTAATTCAGCAGAGATACGAAACTTCAGCCGCTAATATCGTACAATATGCAGGGCCAACACACACCTTCTCAGTACACACTCGAACCTCAAAAAAAGGAAAAAAATTTATCCAAAATTATAAAACCTCGACAAACCAGCATCAAAACATATAATACAAAAACAAATGCCAACGGCACCGCTAGCTGATAGGTGACATAAATGGGCACCAAAAATCCCCAAATGCCATAAACCAGGGTGAATAACCACATTTTGAACGAGTTCGGCAGGTGGGTGTCCAGCAAATCGATGTCCTGGTGATGCGTAAGAATTTTAGGGATTGTGGCTTAAAAATTTATCACAATTTAGCAGTCAGAAATACACTAAAAACTGGAAATCACTTAGAATGCCTGTTAGAATGATTTAGCAAGGCTGCTTAAGCAAAGCAGTACCCCAAAGGATACAACAGACACCAGAACCATGCACACAACAACCATGGAGGCAGTCCCGCACCATGTAAGGTGAAATGTCAAGTGTAAAATGTCAAACGTTCTGTAAAATAACTATTGAAATACAGAGATTTTATCACTGAATTTTTGACATTTCACGACATTTTGACCAATTGACAAATTTGCACGACATTTTACATGACATTTGATACTTCACTTTACACTTACATTGAGCGGGACAGGCACACAAGACAAGCGAGAGTCAAACAACCAACATGGGCTACAGCCAAACGGGGTGCAAAAAACCGCGCGACCATTGAACAAAGAATTTGCAGCCGAAAGTGCCCAAACAATGGCAGAAATTGAAATAAAAAAAATAAAAAAAATCCCATAAAAGTAAGCACTCTCAGACCCTGTAAAATGCCCTGTGAAATGGCAAATTTCTTTCTTCTACAGCGCACTTTAGATGACTTATAACATGACATTATTACATAACATATAACATAATAACATTCTACAGGGTCTGGAAGTGCCCCCAAACAAGGTGACCTCACCATAATGGCCGCGTAAATAACCAATGTACACAACAGCGGCACAAAGATCCAGTGAGATTCCCCCGATTGGCTGAGTGCCAGAACCACAAAAACCTCGGCCACCCTGCCGCTGGCGAGGCACCAAAATCGCACGACACGGCACAAATGGTCGTCCAACATGTCAACATCCTGCATGTTGTCGTTGTTCTACATGGTCCGGCTGAAAAGTCCCAGGGCAGTGCTCGCCATTCGCGCTAGGGGTAAGCTACGGTCAAAAAATTTCAGCAGGTTAAGATATCAGGTGTTTTGAGTTTTCACCCAAAATTTCAACCCTCTAGCTCCATCCACTGTGGAACTGTGGCGGTTACAATTTCTGTCATTTTGTACTGATGTACAAATGGTGCTCTAGCTCAATGCTTCTTAAAGTTGTGATCATGAAACTTTGGCTAGTGTAAGCCATCAGTGTTGGCAATGTGCCAGCACTAACCAACATTAGCTATGATATCATAAGCCTAGTTCATTTTGTCATTACTGTCACTACTCTCACTACCAAATTCATCATTCTGTCTCTCCTTCTCAAAAAGTGGTTAATACAGGATGCATTTTGCATGCACACTGCTGTTGAACACAGGTAATGTGTCCACTACAGATTAGTAATGAAACATTAGGAAATTTTAACCACATAACTCACTTACTGTACATTTCAAAACAACATCAAAATCACTACATTACAACATGATCTAAGATTATCACCAAAACCATCCATCACAGTTCCCAGGTTTCTTGCACATCACCCTGATCTGCAATTTTACCTTAATAGCAATGATGTTGATAAAAGTGTTGATTATTATCAGCACATTACCAACACTGGTGGCTTACACTAGCCAAAGTTTCATGATCACAACTTAAAGCAACTTTGAGCTAGAGCACCATTTGTACATCAGTACAAAATGACCGAAATTGTAACCCCCACAGTTCCACAGTGGGTGGAGCTAGAGAGGTGAAATTTTGAGTGCTAACTCAAAACACTTGATATCGTAAGCTGTCAAAATTTTATAACCGTAGCTTACCCCTAGCGCGAATGGCGAGCACTGCCCGGGGACTTTTCAGCCGGACCATGTACAAGTGCTTTTGAATGAATTGTCAATGGCTCCTAATTGTTGGAAAATTGTCGCTTTTGGGAAAAGGGTATCGCTGCACAATCATCACTAGTAGATTTCTCTGGGGCTCAAACGAGAGCACGGTTCCGGTTCCAATGTTCCAGTCACGGTACCGGTCCGGATAAAATTTTTTCAGTTCCGGTCCTGACCACCCAGTCTAAGGCAAATGTTATTTAAAGCGATGGTGAGAAATAAATAAACTATCAAAAGCAAACTGGAGAACATACAAATAAATATTGCAAGTGAATTGTGCATAACTAATGCATAACGCATGCGGCTACTTCACTTCTACAAAATGGCTTGTCACCAGCACAAACAGCCGTCTCAACACCAGTTGTTGCATAGGTAAATCATCTATATCTGCTGCTGTATATAAGCATCTAGCTATATCTAGAGTTACAAAGTCTAAAATTTAGAGAGAAAAAATCGAATGGCTACATCCAAAATCCACAAGCTCAAAACCCACAAACTTTCAATTGGAATGCAAGATCAGTGACAAATGTTCAATTGCATGCGACACAAACACCAAATACACGGACACAAGCACAATTCTGCCACCAACAGACAACATAAATACAACAAAAAGGAACTTTAGACAACAAGAAAGAAATAAGTCTAAATTGAAAATCATACTTCATTGACAAAAAAACCTCACCAAAATGGCAACATAAATAGCCAAAGTGCCGAGCAGCGGCGCAAACAACCAGTGAGATCCCCCGGATTGGGTGAGTGCCAAAACCACAAAAACTTCAGCCACTTTGCCGGTGGCGAAGAACCAAAAGCGCACGGCGCGATACAAATGGTCGTCCAACATGTCAACATCCTGCACGTTTACTGGTTTCCCGTTGTTTGGGGATGGATATCTAAGAAGCTAAGAAGGTAAGCACGAATAGCTGAGAAAGTGTGGCCGCGCCCACTAGTCTTCAGTGTGCGTTCAACTAGTGTGCGCTATGAACCACAGCGTGCGATTCTAACATGCGAGTAACACAAACAGTTGAAGGATTTCAAACAATAGGATTGTAGGGCAACCTTACACATTTTCTTAGCACGATACCCCCCTTTCGAAAAATCGTTAAAACGAACCCTGCCACACCACCATTTTTTGCCATTCATCAAATTCTTAACCCAGGGACGTATCCAGGATTTTTGAGCGGGGGGGCTGCTGGTTTACGGAGGCCGACGAGGGGGGGGGGCTCAGCCCCCCCCTAAAATTTTACAAACATCGTGGCGAAATGGCGCCACGCCATGTCGCCATTGGCGTTGGTATCAGCGCCATGGAACGCTGTATATGTATGTAAATATACATACAAAACAGCAAAAACACAACATTGGGTGTATTTACAATCGGATGATAATACCTTATGTATGGTGAAGAATGCGCGCTTGCGCGCAAAATTTTTTACGCTAACGTTGAAAAAGTCGAATTTTCCGGTCACTTTCTGGTCTCGCCCCGGGAGGGGGGGGGGGCTGCAGCCCCCCCCCCGCCCCCCTGGATACGGCCCTGTCTTAACCATTTCGCCCACCACCAGGATCAAGCAAACCTGGGACGTATCCAGGATTTTTGAGCGGGGGGGGCTGTTTGTTTACGGAGGCCGGCGAGCGGGGGGGGGGGGGCTCAGCCCCCCCCCCTAAAATTGTACGTATACAGTGGCGGAATGGCGCCATGGCGCTGGCGCCATTAGTAGGCGCAACGCCACGGCGCCATTGGCGTTGGCGCCAGTGCCTTGGAACGCTGTATATGTATGTAAATATACATACAAATACAGCAAACAGCACACAATTGAGTATGTTTGTAACGATTTCGGCCACAGGGAGCAAATCTGTAGATAATAAACACCTTCCCGGTCACGTCCGGCACCATATTTTTGATCGTACTTGTGACACCCTATCTCCAGTTCTAGGGCGCGCCAGAAGCTGAAACTTGGGGGAGATATTGGCGCAACCCCCCTCTACCTCGCATGAATTAGGGGGGTCGCCGCGACCCCCATGATTCATGCGAGGTAGAGGGGGGTTGCGCCAATATCTCCCCCAAGTTTCAGCCTCTGCGGCACCCTAGAACTGGGTATAGGATGTGAGAAGTAAAATCAAAAAATGGGTGCCGGACGTGACCGGGAAGGTGTTTACATCACGTCTGATGAAAAATGCGCGCTTGCGCGCAAAATTTTTTTACGCTGACATTGAAAAAGTGCCATTTTCAGGTCACTTTTTTGTCTCAGCCCGGGAGGGGGGGGGCTGCAGCCCCCCCCCCCCCGCCCCCCCCTGGATACGGCCCTGAAGCAAACGACATGCAGTAACATAACAAACATGCGATTTCTGACCAGAAATTTTAAATTGTGTTTTAATGGCCCAGTAGCTGCGGACATCCAACAGCCTTGAACATTTGCATGTGCGCGGTTGCCATAAAACACTGCTGGACATCCGAACACATGGGACGGACTTGCGCACGTGTTCTGGTGTCCGGGGGAGTTTTATGTCAGCTGCGCACACGCAGGGTTCTTAATGTCCACGGGTTATTCGCCGTTTACTCGTTCCGGCAATTACAAAAAAAACAACTGACATGCAAAGATAAGATCGCTGGCACCGCGCCAGTGATCAGTACCTGGCTAACATCAATATCAACCAGTATAATTACTGCTGAGTATTAAATCACACCGCCTCCAGAGAAAACAGCATAAATTCTTTGCCAGTCACAATTGCTTTTGGCGCTGGGCCAATCTATGGAACTGATAAACCATAATATCGAACAATGACCATTTTTTTCAATATTTCGAAAAAGAGCTATACCATGAAATCGTTGTTATGCTGGCATAAATGTACAGCGGCAAAAAAGCGATATTGCCCCAACCCCAATTGTTACACGCAACTCAAACTCACAAAATCCAGTCACGTTTACGCACAAAGCACAAAAACAAACAAGCCGCAGGGGCTTTTCTCCCAATGAGCTCAAAAATCTCACAGAATATTTTTTGTTGGTATATTATCTATCCCGCCAAAATCTAATATTTTCAGATATATTTCAAATTTCTCGCCCCACTTTTAACTCGAACCTTGGGAAATTCCTCCAAAAATGGCGACCCGCACACTAGTTGACAGACTTGCGTCAACTAGCACGTATCAACTCAGATTTCGGCTTCACGTGCCGCAGAGCGATCTTCCAATTCACTTGCTGTAATGTTTATTTTTGAACATTGCCGCATGTGCATTTAGAGATGAACACGCGAGGCCGAAATCCGAGTTGACACACTTGTGTCAACTAGTGTGTGGGCTGTCGATACGGTGACTAATCACTCATATTTACTAGCCCATCCACCCTATCCAGCCATTTCGAGCCACCAACTGCACCTCAGCACTCCCCACAACGGGTCAGGCCTATTACGCTTGTAAACCCATTATGCATGTATGTATACTCATTATACACACATTATAATCATAGGGGTAAGTAAGGGGGCGGGTAACCCCACCAAAAACCGCCCAGCTGTTTATCTATCCCTGAGATAATTTTTGGCTACTTTCCTTTGAACAGCCCCCCCCCCCCTGCAAACTGCCCAACTATCTAGCTATCTGGAGTGCTTTTGAGCAATTGCCAAGTTACCAATTTTCACACTTGTCACTAGGGTTGGCCGATGTTTTTTTTTAAACGTTTTTTTTTAAAAAACGTTTTTTTTTATAAAAAAACATGACGTCCGAAATGTTTTTTTTTAAAAAAAACATCGGCCGAAATTTTTAGTACTAAGCACTAGGTATTTTGCAAAATTTTTGCGCGCAAGCGCGCAATTTCACACACAAATTGACATTGGTGGTTGTTTTCATTGGTTTTGTTGCATTTTTAGTATCAAAACATCCATTTCTATGTGCTACCATGGGTGAATAAGCTGACATATATTGCTGTAATATAGAATATTGAGGTAATGTGCTTCTATGTACCTCCACAGTGTGTAACTTCACTCCCAAAGTAACAACCTCCTTTTATAACCTTGTTTGATCACCATTCCGTGCCAAACTTTACCTGAAGTCACAAACATTCAACTATAAGGCGATATACGAACGATATGTCGACGAAAAATGGATATTTTTGACACAAATCACCACTTATAATGCTATCCCATGGCTCCACAGCCATTATATGGTCATATTTAACATCACAGAGTATTGCCAGTGTCTGATATACCTATATATGTTGACACTAGGTCATATCTGGGAGCTTTTAAAAAAAAACGTTTTTTTTTAAAAAAAACACGTTTTTTTAAAAAAAACGTTTAAAAAAAAAAAACATCGAGTTAAAAAAAACGTTTTTTTTCCAACCCTACTTGTCACCGATGTCGATCCTTTCACCGTTGCCGATTTCACCTTTAAAATCACTAGGTCATGTGTTTTATTGATATTTTCAGCATGCCGGGTATAGTTAAATGCGTGCCAGGTCTACATGCGTGATGGGTTTACATGCGTAATGGCACAGGGCCCCCACAACAATCTCATCTCATATCTCACCAGCACGGCCACGTACAACAGGAAGAGCGGGGGCAGCGCGATGGCGAACGCCCAGTACGCGACCAGGATGACGGCCATGGCGCTGACGCAGCTCACCACCACGAAGATCCAGCTGCGGAACGAACCCGGCATGGTCGTGTCCAACGTGTCCACGTCCTAAAGCAATGACAGTGCACAGGGTCGGCGGGTGTGTGTGCGAGTGGATGGTTTGAGCGCGTGGAATGTGGATGCTTCGGTGAGGTCTAGAAGTAGCGTCTAATTGAGACGGCTCGAACTCGACTCGTGACTCGAAAACTCGACTCGACAAAAATCGAGTTTCCAAATTTTTGCTGTTTACGGCTATGGAAAAAGCCAACCACCAAACATACCAATTACACACCAATTCAGTTTTTTCTCAGACTCGAGACTCGACATTCACAAGACTTGACTCGACTTGCCGACTCCCCCGAAATTTTTTGGAAGCAGTGTTTTTTGGAAGCAGAGTTTCGAGCCCTGCAATCAGGGACGCTAAATCTGGAACTCACGATTCCAAGTAAATGGCACCTGGACTATAATGAGTGTAAATAAGCTAAATTCGGCTCTGTTTCATCAAAAAATGCTGTTACTTTTTGAAGAAAATAAATTGAAACAGCATATTCATTATTGAAAAGAACACAATTACAATAACTAAATACACGACCAAATTGGATAGTTCAATGAAAATCCCCCATATTTGCACTCATGTGTGGGGGTGGTGTTTTCTGATCTGGACAAATGTTTGATCAGTGTTCAATAGGGAAAGTGCTAGTGATACAAAAGTTCCAAACACTACGGAAAATACTACATTTTAAATTATTTTAGAAGCAACGACAATTTTAGTCAAATAAGTGTTATGAAACTGCCACCATCTGTTGTGGATTATTCTAACGCGAGATCAAGCAGCATAGTGATTTCCAATTGCGTATGCGTCAAATACTCGGCGGACCGCAAAGTATGCGCCCAAAACTAATGTCTTCGTCGATAACGGGTGAGCAGAATAATTATGTACACACCTTCACCAAAAAAGTAAAAATATTTTAAAAAGAAAAAGGCGGAGTTAAGTACAAACGTGTGTACGAAACACATGTTTGTACATCACTCCGCCTTTTTCACTCAGCCTGAAAACCTATTTCTGCTTTTTGGAACGAATCTTATTTTATGAATGATGACGTCATGATGTACTGCTTCATTAAAAAAAACGCATAGCTTGCAGTCCGCGGAGTATATCAAAAATGTTATCAGCGCTCAAAATGGCACAAAAACGGTCACCTTGCCGCAGCGGTTCAAAATGCGCCCCAGGGGTGTCACGTCATAGAATGCCATCGGCGCGCGGAGCAACTGGTGCAGCATGTTCGCGTGCAGGCGGCGCGATGCGGACACCTGCAGTCATCGGAATTTGGTTGAGCCTACTAGTCTTTAAGCGGTTACCTCCTTCCACAGATGGTAACTAAACTCGGCAGACATTAAACGAGTCAGCTATCCTTCTTTTATGTACGAGTAAGATATGTCTCAAATTCGAATTCGAACGGCGGATTCCGTTCGATTCACAGTGTATTTTAACCGGCTGAACTTTCAAATGTTAAAAATGAATGGATTAAGCACGGATATCAACATACAGAGTCGGAAAGCTAGATATATCGCTCAAACAGTGCTGACGAATTCCTGCGGAAAAGTTAGATTGTGATAGATATCCAGTATGTGAAACTTGGCACGCGTCAGGTAACGTATTATACGAACAAGGTGAAAGACGCAGGATTAAGGGTTTCGTCACTCATTAAGGCTGCGGACTGCAATTAAGCGATTGGAAATGATCGCAAATGTGTCAACTAGCCTGTGGGCCGCCATTTGCGATTATTTCTGGTCAATTTATTACATTCCGCAGTGATGCGTACATAAAACCTGCTCTGATTTGTCTGAAACGCAAGGCAACTTGGACGTGGGCCAAATTCATATGTGACCCTATCGTAAGTTTATACCGCACTCGTACAAAAATACCTTAGACCATTGACTTCCATAAAGTCCGCCGAGTTTAACTACCGTATTTCCTCGAATTACCCCCCGGGGGGTTTATTTTTTCAGAGTGAAAATTTTGAGAGAAAAACGTGAAAAATGCAACAATAACAACCATTTATAAGTTTTCACAGCCTTATATAAGTATGTAGATGGTATAAACGATGTTCTAACGTAACACAGTAAGTGCTTTGAACGTCTGTTATGCATTTCCCGGACCACAAATTCACAGTGCTCATTTTCAGGGGGGGGTATTTCGAGGGGGGGGGGTATTTCGAGGAAATACGGTATTTACCTATGTTCACCTCTGATTAGATACAGATTTTTTGTATTAGGTAGCTTTGAAAATTTTATTTTTGACCAAACTTGTATTTACGTACCCTTCATATTGACCAGGTGCCAGTTCCGCAAGTGGAAAATTTAAGAGTTGAGTAAAATGACAAATGGCAGGTTAAGAGTAAAGTTAAATGATAAATGATGAGTTAAGAGACAAGAGTAAAGTTAAATGGCAAATGATTAGTTAAGAGATAAGAGTAAAGTTAAGAGTCAAGCAAGTGTATCCTAATCTTATTTTTCGTATCCAAATCTTATGTTTTTGTATCCAAATCATATGTCAAAAATAAGATTTGGATACAAAAACATAAGATCTGGATACGAAAAAATAAGATTTGGATACACTTGCTTGACTCTTAACTTTACTCTTATCTCTTAACTGATCATTTGTCATTTAACTTTACTCATAAATTTACTCTTCTCTCTTAACTCATTTAACTATCATTTAACTTTACTCTTAACTTGCCATTTGTCATTTTACTCAACTCTTGACATTTAACTCTTCTAGGGTGTCAAATTTCCGTTTCCGTTTTCCGTTTCCGCCTTTCCGCAGGAATATTTTTTACCTTTCCGTTTTCCGGCAGCCGAAAAATTTTTTACCTTTCCGTTTTCCGGCAGCCGCAAAATTTTTACCTTTCCGTTTTCTGTCAGCTGAAAATTTTTTACCTTTCCGTTTCCGTTTTTCCGGCCCATTTTTCCGTTTTCCGGCTGAAAAATTTTTACCTTTCCGTTTTCCGGCAGAAATTTTTTTTTACCTTTCCGTTTTCCGTAAAGTGAAAAAACTTTACCTTTCCGTTTTCCGTAAAAAAATTTTTTTGACACCCTACTCTTAACTTTTCCACTTGCGGAACTGGCCCCAGGTAATATCTCTACTAAAAGGGAATCTAATATATCACAAACAGTACACCATTAACATAATCAAGCCAAATCTCGGCGACCCTGCCAACTAAAATTCATCTAAATAAATCAACCCCCTTCGGAACCCCCAACAAAAACTGCATGCGCACACAAAACCAAATACGAACCATTCCCAAAGCGAGTAAAATGGCGGCCACAAACACTAGGAAAGCCTGGCTCATGCCCAGCGCAGTGTATATGACTAGACGTAGATTCGTTTCTGGAGGATCACCAGTTCTGTTGCTCTGCATGTACGCTCGCTCGCGATCGGACCTGCGACCGGTTTGCAAATATCCACTATTTATCAAGTAAGGGATGATAATTGGCTGCGATGATTCTGTCGACAGTGCGACTAGTTACAATGTGCCTGCGCACACTAGTTTTCACACGAAATTTCGAAAACTTACAAATCAGCTTAGAACGCATTTGAGTTTTCTACAATGAGTTGGCCGTCAACTACAGTTGACGGATATTAAAAATGACTCATTATTGAAAACTCAAACACGTTCAAAGCTCATTTATGACTTTTCGAAATTTCGTGTGAAAACCAGTGTGCGCAGGGCCAATTTGTCATGAATTAGACATTATAGAAACGCAATTACCGACATTGATAACTTCGAGCGATTATCCACTAAATTATAAAATCAATTCACCCATTTTGAAACCCCTTTCAAAATGTCGATCTGTTTCCCATTTCTAGACGAGTCCCCACCAACAAACGAACCAATCAGCGAGCCACAAATTGCTGGACACTCCGCACACGCTGCTCACAATGTACACGAGGAAGAAAGCGACGCTGATGCACAGGCCAATGGCACGCAAATACATCATGTACACCTTGATTTTGACTTTGCCCGTTTCCGACGCCTCCAATTGAATCAATTTCGATTTGTCTGTCGTACCCGCGCCCGGCTTGCCCTGGGTGATAAACTCAGACGTGAATACTACTGAACTTGCTTGAATAATTCCCCCGCTTGAAAAATTCGCGGCGGTAAGGCGAGTGAGCACAACCCCCCCCCCCCTTGAATACGCCCTCATTCAGCCATGATCAATTTGTTACGAACAATTTGAATAATAATGGCATGTTATAGTGTTAATAAAGCATATTTTTAGAATGTGTAGTTAGAAATATGTCTGAAAATTTTAACAAAATGATACTTCCCGCTCAAGGACCTACGCAGGGGGGGGGGGGGCGGGGGGCGGCCACCCCCCCCCCCCGTTCCTGGGCCGGACAACAAAATGTGCCAGGAATGGCACATCGTGAAGCGATTTTGTACCCACCTAGCAAAAATTTTGCGCGCGAGCACGCATTGCCGCACCGTACAGTATATACCGTATTTCCTCGAAATACCCCCCGGGGGTGATTGTTTCATAGTGGTCCCGAGAGGGGGGGGGGTTAAACGAGGGGGGGTATTTCGAGGGGGGGGGTTATTATTTCACAAGAAATTTTTTTGAAAACCAAGTACGAAATTGTCGTCTGAAACGTACGCAGACGTCGAAAAATGCAACAAAAACCGCCATTTATAAGGTTCTGTAGACTAATATTAGTATTTATGTAGATGGTATGTACACTGTTCTAACGTGACACCGACATTGTTTTAACGTGCGTTCTGCAGTACACTGAACACAAACTACAGTTATTGTCATGTACGTTCCCTTTACACTCAATTGGGGGGGGGTATTTCGAGGGGGGGGGTGATTGTTTCATAGTGGTCTCGAGAGGGGGTGGGGGGTCAAACGAAGGGGGGTATTTTAAGGGGGGGGGTTTTCGAGGAAATACGGTATATAGTTCATTCTTTACTTTACAGAGTGAAATCACCACTTCAAATGCCCTTAATGCAGTTCCCGGTACAATAAATTTACCTAGGCACAAATAAGTACTTTACAGTACACGATGGCGTTGGCGCCAACGCCAATAGGGTCATGGCGCTGGCGCCAATGAATGGCGCCAGCGCCATGGCCCCATTCCGTTACTACAGGAACAAATTTTAGGGGGGGGGGGCGCGGCCCCCCCCCCCCGTTCGCCGGGCTCCCTATACCATCCGCCCCCCGCGCAAAAAATCATGCGTACGTCCCTGTTCCCGCTTAAATATTCCCTCCTCGAATAGTCGCCCCTCGATTAGTCAGAAACGCCTGACGACAAAATAATAGCCCAGGGAAATTATTCGAGCAAATACGGTATCTATGTGACTTCACTTTCAGCAGCAAAAGCTATATCATTAGAACACACACGAGAATTATTTATAACCTACCCCCGGACCAGCCGGCTTTGGGGTTTTTTTCTCAGGTGAGCCGCTCCGCATCTGCAAGAGAATGTGTGTGAGTGAAAGTAGTGACAGAAAATGAGTACCCAGGAAATCATGCGGGAAATCAGTAGTGCTCAGCTGTTAATAAACGTAGATGTAAACGTTTTTTTAACGGCGAAATTTTCACTACGGATTCACCGGGTATTTTACAATTTTTGCAATTCACATAAATAACTCGTAAATTAGGTAACAATAGAAGTGTTTTCATCTGTTTTGTAGCATTTTAGCCTGAACGTTTCCGTTTCTGCGTTTTATTTTGATCTGTGACATAAATAATCCTAAATATCCACTAACAGCATGCCATTTCTAAACATTTTCACATTCTGACGCTGAAAGTCGACACCAAAAAAATCGCTCTCATAAACAACACAAACTTTACACAAACAGTCCCCCCACAAGTACAGGGCTCGAGTGTGGCAACACCCTGGCACATTCACAAACAAGTAAACTGACCGGGCTGCGGCTGGCAGTTTTCGACGCGGCGGCGCTGGCGTCCAAAAGCACGTCGTTGCTGCTGCGCGGCGACTTGGCCGGCGACCCGCTGCCGCTGTGCGTCCGCGACCGGTCGCCGCTCGAACGACTCAACTGAGATGCACAAGGGTGTGGGTGATTGAACGAATGACATTTATGACGAATCTGAAATGCAATTTTTAAAATTATGGAAATTATGGAGATACCGCATTTCTGCGATTATGGTGAACGAAAATTCGACAACGTTTGGAAAAAATTTTTTGCAAATTTTTCGATTTTTTTTCAATCGATCAACTTGAACGCACGCCGTTAGGCACACCGTACATACCGTGCTGATCTGCCGGGCCAGCTGTTTCGCTCTGTTCGGGTCGTATTTCTCGAACTCCTTGATCACCTCAGCCACCTCGTCGTCCGATTCTAAAGTACAGTATAACACATTTTCAAAGGGATTAAAGCTGAAACTAAAACTAGTACTAAAAATAGCTGAAAAAAGGCAGGTAGACACATGAGCTAGTTAGTGATTTGGGAGGTGAAAACCTATGTGTATCTTTAGCAAAAGCTATGAAAACCAGCGATTTTCAACAAAAATTTTGGTATAATTTCTTAAAAAGCGATCCAGATAGAACGAAGCTGGCCGATTTTTTTTTGGGGGGGGGGGAGGTTCAGGGAATAGTAGCCAAAAAATTTGCCCCGGGAAAAATAAAAAGGCTCAGCGGCCTCAAGGATAAATAGACAGCAGGGCGGTTTGGAGGATAACCCCCGTCCACTGGAGACCCCTGGTTGGCAACTTGCCAAAAAAAAACTGCTCCAAAACCAACCACCCTCATCCTCATCCTCCGGTTCGTTCGCACTGGACAATGTCCTCTGTCTTTTGACTTTGGCACTGGAAACGTGCTCCAGGGCGTGCTCCATGAGCAACTGGGCGCAGACGCCGTCGCGCGCCAACAACTCGGACAGGGTGCCGGTCTCTAGGATCGTCCCGTCGCCGATGACCATGATTTTGTCGCAGTGCTTCAACAGGTGCAAGCCGTGCGTCACCAGGATTCTGGTCTTGCCGCGCAGCAGACCGGTGGTGCCGCTGAGAACCTGGGAGAGTGTGGATTGAGATGGAGTATTTGGATTTGGAGTAAATGAATACTATTTATTATGGAGTGGAAAAAACGGTAGGCGAACTAATAGGATCAATACTTGTCCGTTCATACACTATGTATGATTGGAAATACTCCCCCAGGTGCCAACAATTGAGTTTTTGGTAAATAGGAGAATTCCTTACAAATTCCGTTAGAGTCGGTGTGGCAGTTGCTAGACCCGTCTAAAGGTGTTTTTTTCTATGCGATGTTTAAACGAAAAAATTACGTTTCGAGTGGGGTGTGGTTCAAATGGGATTGGAACCAGGACTCTAGTCAGTGTGTGTACTTTCGCGGGAGTGATCAACTTTATTTAGGTACGTGGATCAGACGCCAGCGCCGCACCCTATCAAATGTAAATATGACACTTGTAAAATTCCGTGTAAGGTGTCAGGTAAAATTATAAAAATATTACTGGCAATTGACATTTTACAAGACATATTCATGACGTTGTAGACATTTTACAGAGTCGCCCCGGGAGTCAGAACAATGCTGGTAAAACACTAGAAGATTTAAAAGCCAAAAACTACCTTCTGGAAAATATGTTTAGAAACGTGCGAGTCGACGGCACTGAGCGGGTCGTCGAAGAGATAAATGCCGCGCTTGGAGTAGACAGCCCTGGCCAGGGCAACTCGCTGCCGCTGCCCGCCCGACAGATTGATACCCTGACATGGGTGGGGGGGGTGAAGATTGAAAACATCGGGAACTGTCACGGTAAAGAGGTAAAGTTGGCGCCACTACAGCAGAGTATTTTATAGCGCAATGTTTCTTCCGGCAATAAATGTCAAAACATGCCATCAGAAGTAAAACAGTAACAATTTCATGATTAAAAATACATAAAACACAATACCAGGGACGTATCCAGGATTTTTGAGCGGGGGGGGGGCTGCTTGTTTACGGAGGCCGGCGAGCGGGGGGGGCTCAGCCCCCCCCCCTAAATTTTTTCCCTATATAGGGACGGAAAGGTGTTTTGGCGCTAGCGCCATACCAAGGCGCCACGCCATGGCACTTTTGGCGTTTGCGCCAGCGCCAGGAACCGCATTATATAGATGTAAATACGCATACATATGCAGCGAAAGTCGCAAAAATGTGTTCATTTTTAAGGATATTTGTTTACGGGGACCGATCCGCTAAAAATACAATGTATGGGGGAGAAATTGCGCGCTTGCGCGCAAAATTTTTAAGAAAAACGGAAAATGTATAGGAAAAAATTGCATTTTCCGGGACTTTTTAGGTCTCACCCCGGGAGGGGGGGGGGGCTGCAGCCCCCCCCGCCCCCCCCTGGATACGGCCCTGCACAATACAATAATGCATTCGACAGACGACAGAGTTGCGACACACATGAAGCCCGCATTCTGTCGTCAACCTAATATTTACATATCACCAAAAACGCAAAAATAGCTACTTTCTCGCACGCAAAACCTCAAAACTGACCTTTTCCCCAATCTCAGTCCTATCTCCAGCAGGCAGAACTTCCAAATCTGGTTTCAGCGCGCACGCTTCCACTACGGAATCGTACCATTCCTGGTCGAGCGGCTCACCGAACAGAATATTGTCGCGCAGGGTTTTGTTTTGTATCCACGCTTGCTGAGGCACGTAGGCTATGCTGCCCGACACGAGTACGTTGCCCGATTTCTTGGACATTTCACCTGGCAGAATGGGTGTGGTATTATTCGAGTTTTGGTGGATTGGAGTTTCTATTGTTGCGCTTTGGGCGATTTGGGACTATTGGTTTAATGGACAAGTTTTCGAACACTGTGCCCTTAAAAAAAACAAAACAAATGAGTTATTAACCCAGCTAAGATCATCAATTTTTAGAGGGACAAGTCTCACAAGAGGGGCCGCAATGGAGCACACAAGTGGACAGGATGTCTGTCCATCACAACAAATACGACAGGTGCAATTTTTTAACAGTTGTTTTACTGTGCCCAACAAACGGCAAAAAAACGCCAAATCTTTCAACTCAAACAAACAAAAAGAACCAACCCAATATGGCTGCCAACAAGCTGCTCTTGCCCGAGCCCACCTTGCCCACCACGGCCACCAACTGACCACTGTCCACCTTCACATTGATGTCCCTCAGCGCAGCCGTGTCCGAGGCGTCAACTGATGGCGCCTGACCCTCGGTGTCCGTGTCCCAGGTGAACGTAGCGTCGGTGATTGTGATGGCCGCGGAGCTGTCGCGCGCTGTGAGAATTGATTGTGTTTGAGGATTTGGGGAAGTTGAAAGTATTTGCGTGGGCACGCCAGGTGCTGCATTCATTAATGCGAAATATAATTGGCAACAATATCATTGAAAAGCAGTGAAATGTTTCTAGCCTTGAATTGAATATGACTTGATGAACACCTCATTTATAGAACTGCCGCAAATCCTTGAATAACCCCCCCCCCCCGAATAACTCCCCCCTGTTGACGAGGTGAGGAAAAAAACACCCCCTCGAATAACCCCCCTTTGGGTGACAATTACAATACAAAAATACGAAACAATATTAACCTACAGTATCGACAACAGATATACATGCTGTGTATGCAGTGTATACACATTTTTATTGTTGTTGGACAGTTAGATACATGAGTTGACAGACCGCATCCATACAATTAATCAAGTCCAAGTTTTCTGAGGAAAAAATAACTCCCCTGAGGACTTAGTCGAGGATTTAGGGTATATAGGTATAGTCCAATAGGTGGAGTTGAGTCAAGTTCAACGCTCACAATTCTAAACAGATTTAGTGTCTGCCGTGAAAGAACATCTTTGCATCAAAATTCTTTACCGACTCGACTACCCACAAAACCCACGTCAACTCACGGTCAAGCCTAGTAACCACACTAAAATCAAGTTGTTCCGCAGCCAAGTACCTCCGCAGTCGTGTGTTGCTCACAGATACTTGGACAGTCTGCCCAATGACCATGGACAACATGCTCATGGGAAAGCGCAGGATATTGAACAGGCTCAGCGACACAAATGTTACTGTTGGCGTGAGCACGTTGTGTTCGGGATCGGACAGTGTGAAGGCGGCGAAAGAGACCACGGCTACCTGGGATTGGGGTAATGTTTTTTTGTGGCTGAATTTCAGTGCGATTTAATGTAATGATGTTTGATGGTAAAGATTGAAAGGTGTTTTTTCAAGCGCTTTTTAGAAATTTTCATTTTGAAAACATTTTTTTCAAAGATACACTGAACATAAATAGAGTAAAGCATGGCTGGAACACTCTCTGCAAGCAAGCTCGCTCTGCAAGTAATTATGGCCACTCTGGAGGTGTGATCACCCTGCAAGTGTTCACCCGAGCTATCATTAAAAAAATGGGCGTGATTTTGGGAAAATATAATTAAATCTATGTGCAGCATAGCAGGGTTAGCATTGAAAGAATTAGACATATTCAAATTCACGACATATCAGAAAATATTATAATCATTTACATTTTCTCCAGATCTTCCCAGTATGATAAGAAAATCAAATCATTTTGATAAAATTTTCTATGCATTTTTCAGGTAGATTTAATTGTAGGTCTGTTTTGAGAGATTTTTGGATATTAAATGCAATTATACTTTCTCATAATCGCACATTTTCCAATGCTGGCTGGGGGCACACTTGCAGGGCAAGTGCACTTGTAGAGTGGTCATAATTACCTGCATTCCGCTACTACTTGCAGAGCGGTACAGGGTCATCGTCACTAGGTATAGCCATGGCACTCGCTACCTAAATATATCCGAAATGCCCCCGATAGACTGCGACCAACTTTACCAATGAAAAGTTTGACGTTTACTAACCAGGAAAGGAGCGCTGGCCCATGTCAACGTGGTGACCGCGTTCAAGTACGCAATTTTCTTCAGAATGTTGATTTCGCGTGAACGAATCTCCAGCACCTGAGCGTGCGCTTGGCATTGTAAGACAGAACTTTGAATGGCAAAAAAAAGTGCGGGCCAACTCTCTGTTCCATACTGGGCTCCCACGCGTTCAACTTGAGCACCTTCATGCCATTCAGAATTTCATTCATCATTTTTATCCGGTCGTCCTTGTACTTCATTTGTTCAGACTGTGTAAAAAATATTTCGGAATGCAACCGAGCCGACCATAAAGCATGTTGACAATTTTGTTGATGCGACATTTTTCGACAGTCAGATTGATTGAATCAGATATGGAATGTTCACAGCCGACCGATTCAATTAAAAAAATGCGATTTCTTCTCAAATTGTACTGCTGGAATTACCTTTCAAATTCGCTTTGAGTAGTTAACAGAAAAAATTAAAGAACTACATCAGGCAACACTCAGGTAACACATATTTTAGGATCGGGTGCCATCTTTAGAACCAGCGTACAACCTTGTTTATACGCCCCCCCCCCGGCCGAAGAAAGACGCGTAGAGCAACTAAACCACCGTCCATGGAACTCACCTGCAATTTGCGCATTTTCACCGAGATCACAAAATTGATCGGAATCGTGAGTATCATCACTACCAATCCTCCCAGAACCGCCGGGCCTAATATTTGCCACAGAAATACCAGCGATAATATTATCTGCGACGAAAACAGGTTGAACTATTGAAATTGTGCATTTTGAAATTTTGGAAATTTTCACCTGCAATGGGGCGGAGACGTAAAGCATCAGAAAATTGGTGATATCCTGGAATCGTTGCACATCCACAGACATCAAGTTGACAATTTCGCCCACAGTGCGCTCTTTGCGGGCGGCCGCCGACAACAGCAAACACTGAAAATCACTATGTTTCCTGTATCGCTCAAATATGATTTGGGCCGGCAAAGCACAACAAGTGACAGAGCCAGACTTTGTAAAGTGTAAAAAAAACACTGTAAAATGCCATGTGTCCTGTAAAAGACCCTCTGAAGTGTCATGTGTATCCAAATTTTATTGCATTGTGTACAAATCTTACGTTTTGTATCCAAATCAGATTAGGATACAAAACCATAAGATTTGAACACGATACAATAAGATTTGGATACACGTGACACTTTACAGTGGATCTTTTCACTTTACAGGGGGTTTTACAGTGTCTGGGACTGTCAGCAGGGCGTATTTGAAACTGACTTTTTCAAACACTGCTGCAACTAATGTTGTCTTGACATTCATGCCAATTCGGAACATGCGGTGAAAATATTGATGCAAAACCATCGATTGTAGTATGGACACGAGGAACATCACACCTGCAACGATAAAATGTAGCTTAAAAGTAAAGGAGTGTCTGTTTAAAAGTACACAAACCAGTCCAGAAAAAGCCCTGCCACATTGGCAGGCTAGGGTCCTCCGTGAACCCGATCAACTTGCTGAAATTGGGACGAAAAATTGGATTCGAAACTTTGGGTAAAAAAATTATAATTTTTTCAAAAAACAAACTTCAAAATCTGTGGGCCCACAAACTGCAGTAGATCAAAGATAAGTTTCAACGCCGCGGCCGGGAGTAGGGTGCCGTAGACGCAACGGAATAGGACGAACAGAACCGATGGTTCGGGCACTTTCGGTACCCTAGGGAAACGAATACAAATACGGGTGTTGTAGAATAAAATATCTAAGAGGATAAGAATGAGATATTGTCAGATGTATGCTATTTATGCTACCCAGAGAACATGGCACAAGATCGAAATACCTTGTCGCACTAAGTGGACAAGCTATACAGGGGACTCCCAACAAATCTGTCAGTAGTTCTATTTAAAAAATGTAATGTTTTGAGGTGGCATTCGAACCCGCCAACCAAGATTTGGGTCTCCAGATCTGCGATAAATAGGGGCCAGTTCCGCAAAATGAGAAGTGAGAAGTGAAATGGCAAAGGCGAAGTAAAAGCGCAAAGGCGAAGTGAAATGGCAAGTGAATTGGCAAGTAAAAAATAAAAATAAAAAGTAATTTCTCTTCGCTTTTGCCAATTCACTTGCCATTTCACTTCTAATTTTGCGGAACTGGCACCATCCTCTCTTAATTGTATAAAATAATTTTTTTAATCCATCAGCTAGAAAAAAATTCGAACAATAGAAACACCCCCAAATACACCAAATTTGAGAAACAAACTTGGATGCGCGACTGCGGAAAAGCGGCCATCTCGTCGGCGCTATCACCTGAACGGAGTCACCTGCAAAGACAGGAATGACCAAATAAAACATCGCCCAAAAACGCGAGAAACGAAAATTGTCCGCCTTCCCAACTAGCCATCAGGGGCGATCGGCTTGTTGAGCTCGCTGTGGCCGAGCTTCAACTCGGGCATCTCGTGGGCGCCCGGCCCCAGCGTGGGCGACCCCGATCCCACCATCGCTTCCCGCTCGTGTTTTAGTTTAGCCTTTTGCTCCCGCTTGCGCTTTTCGTAGGCTGCGTTTTGTGACGATTTTTTCTTATAGCCTGCTGTGGACGCAGAAATTGCAGGGAAGTCTACCGTAACATAGCTGAATAAAAAGCCAAATGGAATTTTCCTTTTCTTACTTTTACCTTACTTAATTAATATACTGTTTCTGTTTACCTTTACTATACCTTAAATTAGCTTTACTATACTGTTTCTGTTTTCACAATGGGTGAATTCGATGGATAATAAATCACGATAATTTTTCACCAAGATAAATACGGTACTAGTTATTCGCTGTACAGTAGCACTCAGATGAGCAAAGTATTTATTTTACGCATTTTCAGATTAGCAAATTTGGATTTGCAAAATGGTCAAAAGGGTTAATAAGCTTCAGTTTTAGTTCTGAAACTTTTTATGCTATTACGATCCCCAAATGCAATCAATCAACCTGATAAGGTGCATCATCAGTTTTTATATAGAACGGCCCGGGCTCAGAAGGAAGGCAGCAACCGTTTATTTCCTCAGAATTGTCAGTGGAAATCACTCGGTTGTATAATCATTGCCCAGGCAGAAAATGGCGAAAATCGAACCAAAGTAGTCAAAAACACAACCAAACCACACAAACGCTAACCAAAGGTCGCGCGGCACAAAACAAACCTTCAAGAGCCTTGTTCCAGTGCCGTCTGAACTGGGGAACGAGCGTGTCGGATTTGTCGCGCTGATTCAGCTGCCACAAGTCGGAACTTTCCAGCGGCCGCTTGTGCCCGCTCACAGCGAGCGGGGTGAACCACCACCAGGTTAACTGGAGGTGTAAATGAAATGATTACAGAGATTTGATAAGATGTGGGAGGCAACTATCCCCTGAACCCCGATTTTTGCTCAAAATCGCTAATTTTCATACCCTTTTAGATTGTCACCTTCAAAATCAATTGAGTTTGTGTCACACTTGAGTATGCTTGATTCAATGCTGAACTGATACTTCCAAGGTGCAAATGTTGGCGACGTCTGGATGCAAAAACACATCATCAAAATGCTCAAGGAGGTTGCAGCCATACATAGTGTTAAAACGAAATATCGAACATCCTCACTATTTCACAACTGATATCCTCGTTACCCCAAACAGTCTCAAATCAACCACAACCCGAACCCACCTGATTAAAAAAGCTCGTTCTATATTCGGGACACTGCGGCAGGGGTTGACCTGCATCTCTCAATTCCAACGTGTTGTCGGGCGGCGGCGGGGCGGAGTCTGCGAAACAGTGCAGCGCGAAGGCGACCAGAAGCAGGCACCAGTGCACTATGAAGATCACGTTCAGACCCGTGTCGGGCGTCTGAGGGGGGGGGGGTGTTTGAATATATTCAAAGTTTGAAAAATGTCTACAGTTTATCCTTGAATAAGTCCCCCGGAGAGTTAATTTTTCCGACAGTATTTTTCGAGGGGGGGGGGGGCTTATTCGAGAGGGGGATTTATACGAGGGAGGTTATTTTTTCGTCATAATTTTCAGTAAAATGTATGATAAATTTACTGCACAAGTGGTGTAAATTTGGTAACAGTTATAATTTGTAGGAAAACAAAATCCACAATACAATAACTAAATCAACTAAATTAGTAAACTCTAGCTGCAAGATAATAATACATATATTTACATAAAACGTTTTCTTTGTAAATGTGAAATGTTATCTACCCATCAAAGTCGGGGGAGATATTCGAGGGGGAGTTATTCGAATGGGTTCGAGTTCCTCACGCTCACACGAGGGGGAACTTATTCGAATGGGGTTTATTCGAATGGGGGTTATTTGAATGGGGTGCCTTATTCGAGAATATACGGTATCTGACTTACTCCACGTCATATCAATCAACTAAAAAATCTGACCAAACACAATTTACTACCCATGCGAACATTGGACACAAATTAAGTTTAGCGTCCCGACAACAAAATACGCCCCTCAACCACCTTGGTGTCGAACAAGCGGACCAAGCTCTGTATGAGCTGCGATACGCCGGCCAGCACGAAGGCCAGGAAGGAGCACCACAGCACGCCGCTGGTGATCACGCCGCGCCGTTTGCACGCCAGCGTCAGGCAGAACAGCCACAGCTGCGACCGTGGCACAGTTGGTCGTCATCGAAAGTAATGTAGTGAGTCGTTACTGTCCTATCTATAACTGAACAAAAACTTGACCAGACGCCCCCCCCCACAAAAACCCCCCCAGCAACAACGCTCCAGCTTCTATCTATCTGTCACAGATAGGGTTGGAAAAAAACGTGTTGTTTTAACTCGATGTTTTTAATAAAAAAACGTTTTTTTTAATAAAAAACGTTGTTTTTTAAAGCTCCCAGATATGACCTTGTGTCAACATATATACGTATATCAGACAGTGACAATACTCTGTGATCAGGGACGTATCCAGGATTTTTGAGCGGGGGGGGGCTGCTTGTTTACGGGGGCCGGCGAGGGGGGGGGGCTCAGCCCCCCCCCCTAGGGACGGAAAGGTGTTTTGGCGCTAGCGCCATACCAAGGCGCCACGCCATGGCGCTATTGGCGTTGGCGCCAGCGCCAGGAACCGCTTTATATAGATGTAAATATGCATTCATACGCAGCGAAAGTCGCAAAAATCTGTTCATTTTCAAGGATATTTGTTTACGGGGACCGATCCGCTAAAAATACAATGTATGGGGGAGGAATTGCGCGCTTGCGCGCAAAATTTTTAAGAAACATCTAAAAATGTATAGGAAAAATTGCATTTTCCGGGACTTTTTAGGTCTCACCCCGGGAGGGGGGGGCTGCAGCCCCCCCCCCGCCCCCCCCCTGGATACGGCCCTGTCTGTGATGTTATATATGACCATATAATGGCTGTTGAGCCATGGGATAGCATTATAAGTGGTGATTTGTGTCAAAAATATCCATTTTTTTTGTCGATACGTTCGTATATCGCCTTATAGTCAAAGGTTCGTGACTTCAGGTAGGGTTCAAACGACGATATCGATATTCGATATTTTTTCAAAATTTTCGATATCGATATTCGATATTCGATATTTTTTCAAAATTTTCGATATCGATATTCGATACGATATGGACCCTCGATATCGATATTCGATACAAAAAAATGGTCGATATTCGATATCGATATTTCAATATTTTCGATATTCGATATTTAGCTTTTGGTATAGCAAGGCATATTTCAAGCAGCATATTGTATTTTCATATGGTTGCAAACATGGTTGATTATCTCTTTACTGAAAAGTACAATTGATTTTAACAAGGTTTACAATGGTCAGAATGAGAAAATCGAAGAAAAAACATGAAGAATCAAATTGTATCAGACAAACAAAAATTGGTAGATATTACAATTCATACTTATAACCCAATTGTTTAAGGGCATGTTGCAAAAAAGCAGCATATCAGCATTTTCTGGCTTCAAAATTGAGGTAGGTAGTTCAGTAGGTATGTGGCCAAACCCAATACAAGAAATGTGGAGTAAGCACACCAACAAAGATGACATTAAATACTTTACTTTTACTCATCAACTTAGATACTATAAGCAAATCAAATTAATCACAAATATCTCAAAACAAAAATGATAACTTAATTAAGGACATTATACAGGTTCGATATATCGAAAATATGGTCGATATTCGATATTTTTTCAAAATTTTCGATATCGATATTCGATATTTTTTCAAAATTTTCGATATCGATATTCGATATTCGATATAAAAAAATGGTCGATATCCGATATTCGATATTCGATACGATATATCGTTTGAACCCTAACTTCAGGTAAAGTTTGGCACGGAATAGTGATGAAACAAGGTTATAAAAGGAGGTTGTTACTTTGGGAGTGAAGTCACACACTGTGGAGGTAACTGGAAGCACATTACCTCAATATTATATACTACACCGACATATGACGGCTTATTAACCCATGGTAGCATATGTACCGTATTACCTCGAAATACCCCCAGGGGGTTTATTATTTCGCCAGCAAAATTTGAGGGGGGATAATTCGAGGGGGGGTTTATTCGAGGGGGGGGGGTCTATTATTTCGCCAGAAATTTTCGGAAATTCCCCATACTTGGACGTAGAAAAATCGAACAATTACATAGATGTATATGTGTTTATAAGGCATTTATAACTGCATATACACATATACCCTTCCCTAACGTCACTTAATCATCAGTTTTAACGTGTGTTCTGCATTGTACAGATGACAAACTGCGGTATTTGTCATGTACGTTCTCTTTACACTCAATGTTAGGGGGGGGTATTTCGAGGGGGGGGTTTATTATTTCCTCAGCCGTATTTTAGGGGGGGTATTTCGAGGGGGGGGTTAATTCAAGGGGGGGGATAATTCGAGGTAATACGGTAAATGGATACTTTGATACTAAAAATGCCACAAAACCAATGAAAACAACGACCAATGTCAATTTGTGTGTGAAATTGCGCGCTTGCGCGCAAAAATTTTGCAAAATACCTAGTGCTTAGTACTAAAAATTTCGGTCAATGTTTTTTTTATAAAAAAACATTTCGGACGTCATGTTTTTTACGGACGTCATGTTTTTTTTAAAAACAACGTTTTTTTAAATAAAAAACGTTTAAAAAAAACATCGGCCAACCCTAGTCACAGACGACGCTCATCTATCTATCACGAGGCAACATATCTGAACGTATTTTTGAGAAATTGCCCCAATTTCCACTCAAAATCGTTTCCACTAAATTTCCACTCATTTTCATACGTTTTTTTCCGATTTTCACTAGTCCATGTGCCTTCAAAAACCTTAATATTGAGCCCCCACCGCAGGCCCCCGTCCCCAGAAAATATTTCAGTTATCCATCCATCTATTGATAGGGATTTACTATATGATCTATACTATCAATCAATATAAATATTAAAATCTGCATAACCCCTGATTGAGTGTCTTGGTAAAATTGGAAACTCGATCAAGCCCCCCTCAGGACTCACAAAAGTCAACACTAGCACGACGGCGTGTAGAACGTCCACTGGGCGCACGTGATCGAACAGGGACAGCGCCATGTCGCACAGCGTGCTGCACACCAACAGCAGCGGTGCCAACTGCGACAGTTTTGATTGCTCAGATTGACGGAAAATAGTGACACCTATTTTAAAATACAAAGCCAACCAATTTGAGGCCCATTAAAATGGTGCACTTTAACCGGGCGCCGGACTCGTTCCCAGGGGGTTGATAGTCGCTTTTCAGCCATAATTTGTGCACTAGCACCAAAGACATAAGCCATGTTAAAAGGGTCGGCACGCCGGTGAACAGGGTTTTGTGAGCGCACGAACTAATTTCCGGTCCATATTTGCTCACGTCCGGCGGTGTCAGGAACAGCTGTAAGGGGAATATTGATTGAAATAAAGTTGCACGGCACACTCAAATTTTCAGTTGCAGTTCGAACACTTTTTCAAGGGTGGAATTCAAAAGGGCGGAATTCAAAAGGGCGGAATTAAAAACGGGGGCGGAATCCAAAAACGTTCGAACTGCCCTCGATTTCAATTCCGCATATGAAACGTTCGAACACTTTGCACGATGGCGGAATTGCCCCGGATTGTGCATGGGTGGATTTATTTCAGACAGGTAGGGAAGTGCAAAATGTCTGAACCGCCCTTGGAATTCCACCTTGGCGGAACGCAAAAACGTCCGAACCGCCCTTGACAATTTTGAGTGTGCAGTGCGCCATCTAGGCAAGAAAACATTGGGACACTTTCTAGAGGGTGGAATTCAGTTTCGGTTTATTCAAATATGCCACACGGTGAACTTCAATATCTTTTAAACAAGTGGATATTATTTAAAAATTGAAGACAAAGCCTACATCTACCTATAAAATTTTTTTCACAAATACATATATTTGGTAAGATAAATAAGATGTGCTTCTCATAACAACCTTCTCTAAAGGGCGTATCTATTAAGTCAAGGGTGGAATTGAAAGTGTCCCAATGTTTTTGAAACGTTTTGTTATGATATGCAAATGGACAAAAACTGTGTGAATTCATCCGGATTAGTGTGAATTTCATCCGAATGCCCTAAAAATGACACATTTTTCCTAAATAAAAATGTTCGAACCGCCCTTGGAGTTCTGCCTTGGCGGAACTCAAAAACGTTCGAACCGCCCTTGAAAATTTTGAGTGTGCGGTGCGCCAAAGTGTCAAATGAAAGTCAAATGCATAGTAAAGTATCAATCAAAATAAGAAAGAAAAGATTTTATTACTGAACTTTGCATGACAATTGACATGCGACTCTGCATTTGACTTTTTATTTGATTCATTACAGGGCTTGGGACAGCCACAAAACGTAGTGATAAAACCCCTTAAAAAATGAGTAAAATTAGACCAACCGTAAAATTCTCGCCGCACCACCAATCCATGGCTAGCTGTATAATTACGCTCCTCAAATGTTAGTCACCTCACGCGACGCCAGCTATCGCACCTGAAATTTTCGACTATCATACACTAATAAAATCACATGACACAGCCGCAAAAAAACGTAACGTAAACAAACAAACATACCACAAACCGTATCAAAATCATTTGCAGCGGCGACAGCTGATTAAGACGTGTCGTGTGGCTAAATAAATTCTGCCGCGCGCCGCTGATAGAGGCAATGATTCTTGCAAATTATTTTTGCCACGTAAACAGGGCTGTGAGGTTGGAAAAGCAAATTTGGCATGTCTACGACAGCGCAAAAACGAGACTGCTATGAGACACCTCATTTCTTTAGAAAATAATATACCGTATTTCCTCGAAATACCCTCAGGACAAGGACGTAGCCAGGGGGGGGCGGCCGCCCCCCCCCCTTCCCGGGCCGGACCAAAAAATGTGCCAGAAATGGCACTTTTAGACGACGATTTTGTCGACAGTTTGAAACATTTTTTGCGCGCAAGCGCGCATTCTTCCTTCACACATACCGTATTACCTCCAATATAAGGCATCCCTCTAATATAAGGTACCCTCTAATATAAGGTATAACTTTTGGCTATTTTGAACGCGACGAAATAAAAATAAGATACCATCTAATATAAGGCATACCTCAAAAGCCAGTGAAAATGGACTCAATTTCTGTCCATGTCGCTGTATATGCCTGTAAAATACAGACGTATACTGCTGTTTTGGCGCCAATGCCAACGCCAGTGGCGCCATCGCCATGGCGCCATTCCCCTACAACAGGGGTAACATTTTAGGGGGGGGCGCCGCCCCCCCCCCGTTCGCCGGGCTCCGTATACAATCCGCCCCCCCCCCCCCGCTCAAAAATCCTGGCTACGTCCCTGCCTCAGGAGGTTTATTTTTTAAGAGTGAGAATTTTGAGGGGGGGTTTAAACGAGGGGGGGCTATTTCGAGGAAATACGGTAATGTAAATAGCGTTAGAGATTTTTAAAGCGTTAGAGAAATTTTCATGATGGGTTCGCAAATGTATGTCTGAGCTCTTTTTCACCATTTGTCATTTTTTCGCACTTCTAATTACACCTTGAAAAAGCAAAACTTTTCACCCCCTTATTTCTGTAGATGTCTTGGAACAGGTATTTGTATTTATTATAAATACTTGAATTGTAACTAGGGCAGGTGAAAGATTAGATCCTAGGTTTTTTTCCGGAAAGCGTGTTTTCTTTTAATGGAGAGCAGGATTACTCAACCCAGATCAGACAAGTCTCTATGCGCCGTAGACAAACATATCGTTCTCACCACAGAAGGTACTTAAGGTACTGTTCGAGAATACAGTAGAATACACATCACTCGAATACATGTACTCGGGTACAAACGAGAACTATTTGCTTACATTGCAGCCACGCACAATAGTACACAATGAAAGTTTTGTAAACTCATAAACCTGAGTTTGAGTTCACCACAATGAATGATTTCTGATCGCCGTGAACAGTAGTTGACAGACTCCTCATTGTGGTAAACTCCCAAAACTTGTTCAAAACAGATTTGAGTTTCCCAAATTTTGATAGCGTACTAGTGTGCGCAGCGCATTGTTTGCGCATCTCGTTCGCACCCAATACACTTTACCGAAACACAATACGAAATACCTTCGGCGCCGTATATCCGATTGAAACGTTTCTATTATGGGAGAGTTAGTGAAAAATTTTTGTTTGTTTTCACTCCTATTCGAAGCGAACCTCGGATGTTTGAAAAATGGCAGTCAAAAACATTTGGTAGTCATTCGCAGACAAGTCGAGCGGCTTCAAACCATACGTTCTGAAGGAAACAGCCAATCAAGTGAACTCGGAATCATTTGGGTCGTGTCACATTTGACAGGTTGGCTCACGTCCAAGTTACCGGTGGCGTATTGTACTTTGAGGAGTTTTCCCCAATTTTAGCTCAAAATCGCTGCAATTTGCTCAATTTTGCCAAATTTCGCATTCATAATCGCTATTGTCGTCTATATACATGGTTGTATACCTATTTTAGCCAATTTTACCTATATTTATAACGATTACGAAATTTTGGGCCGGCTGCCAACTTGTCAGATGGGAGGTATCTCCGGAATCACTTCTGTCGCGTACGAGTGCGCCTATAACCCGAATATGGGCATTTTGCCAAAATAAATAGCGAAATCCGGGTCGCACTGAAATCGCTCGCATTGGCAAAAAATCTCAATCTCGAATAACATAAAGCACAACAGACATGCATTAATTTTCGATACTTAAATTCGAATTTTATCGACTTGATTCGATTAATTTTGCATTTACTTGGGTAAATTGTATTTTTGTAAATTGTACTTAGCCTGGGTAATTTAATTTGCGAAATAGTTTGCAGAGTTGTGCATTCGCATATGATGTTTTGCATTTGCATAAAATTGTTCATCTTGCATAACTTTTGACACCTTGCATGTTTGACATTTTACAGGGCCTTGGAGAGGCCCCCGGTCTCGTAACACGATACTTTTAACACTAGGTAAATACATGCAATGTAAATATAACATACTTCACGAAAATACACGCACAGGTAGAGTAGAGGTCGATAATTAGACGCTACACAGAGCATTAGTTACATTAATCACGCTTAGCGATGGAATGGTGCGCTACGGCACTGGCGCCTTTTAAGGGCGCTGCGCCGTCGACCATTAGCGTTGGGGAAAACCCAAGATCCAAACAGCATAATCCAAACACTTTTGTAGCATAATCCAAACAAAAATGAGGCAAAATCCAAACACTTTTTCGTTCCACCAACTGCAGCATAATCCAAACAAAATCAGGCAGAATCCAAACAAAAATGAGGCAAAATCCAAACAAAAATGAGGCAGAATCCAAACACTTTTTTGTTCCACTAACTGCAGCATAATCCAAACAAAATGAGGCAGAATCCAAACACTTTTTATGTAATATGGATTAACTTTCCTTTGATGTGAAACTAATATATAATATATGCAAAAGAGATTAGCCACATGTGGACATGTCTGTATCTGTTGCATCACAGGTGAACAACAGGCAAACTTTGGCTTTCATGGGAATATGCAATTGTGTGCTTTGAAGTGACTGACTGACTTTTTGAGATTTTTTTGACATGCATTGTTATTGCAATATTGCCATTTTTGAGGGGGGGGGTTAGTATTTCGCCAGAATTTATTTAAATGTGATGTTTGTAATGTATTCAGATGTAGAAAAATGCAACAAAAACCACCATGTATGAGAGTTTATAGTCTTATATAAGCATTCTTTTTTTTCTCTTTTGCAGAATCTCTTTTGCATATATTAGATATTAGTTTCACATCAAAGGAAATCCATCAATTTGAACGCATGGTGACCTTAATACATAAAAAGTGTTTGGATTCTGCCTTATTTTGTTTGGATTATGCTGCAGTTGGTGGAACAAAAAAGTGTTTGGATTCTGCCGCATTTTTGTTCCAATTTTGCCTCATTTTTGTTTGGATTCTGCCTAATTTCGTTTGAATTATGCTGCAGTTGGTGGCACAAGAATATGTTTGGATTTTGCCTCATTTCTGTTTGGATTATGCTTCATTTTTGTTTGGATTATGCCCTGTTTGGATTTTGATGCAGACTCTTAGCGTTTGGCCCCCCTTTACCGTGGCACCTTTGGCGCTTGACGCCATTAATTGTGGCGCTTTTCCATCACTACTTTCAATCAAGCAAGTCCCCTGTGTGCAGCTTAATCAAGAATAATTGTGTCGCAGTGGCGCCGCGCACTCGTACACCAGAAATTTTGTGAACTCGTTAATCTGTTTTTTACGCATTTGAGTTTACTAGAATGAAGAGTTTGTCAACTACTGTTAATGGCAAGCAAAGACCGTTAATTTTAGTATACTCACTGTGTCCAAAACAGATTTATGATTTACTAAATTTCAATGGACTACTAGTGTGAATAAGCTAAATTAAGGTGATATTACATATTTAGAGCATAGTTGTTAAAACATATTTACGTTTACTCAAAAAGTACGTATACTCGAGTACTGAGTAAATACGTTTACGTAAAAAAGTACCTGTACTCGCTTTTATGTATACTTTTTGGACGTACTCGAGTACAGAAAACGTTTTTCAAGGCATAGATGGGAAAAAGGGAGAAAAAGCGAAAAATAGCAATAAAAATTACAAAAATAGCTTAAAAAAGTCAAATAAGACAGGGTTTAGTGAATTTGATGTTTAAAATGGTCAAACAAATTAAGAACATTAGTGATTTTGAGTGACAATTTGGTCTGAATTCCTATAAACTACTCACTTTTATGTATTCTGTGGGAAAAAGTATTTTACTCATGTTTACTCACGAGTAAAAGTAACAAAAATTACTTTACGTTTTCTGTACTCAGGGGGTGAGTAAGAAATAAATACTTTATGTTTGCATATACTTTGAAAAAAGTTCAGTGCTTTTCACAACTCTGATTTAGAGCTTCATAGAGACTTCTCAGGTTGCGGAACACGGTAAAAAGCTCATAACATTTAAACAACAAAGGTAGGAAAAGCTAAATGTGTGCGCAAATTTATTGCGGCATAGGAAATAGAAAACATAATGGAAATTAGACATATTTATGACTAAAATAAAAATACCCAGAGATTCGAGGAAAAGTACCCAAAAAATTTCAAGACTTTTCAATACTCCTGCAGGATGGTGCTATTGCCGAATGTCGGCCCAGTGTATTTACATATACCGTAAATCCTCGAATAAGTCCCCCCTCCTTTGAGCGTGAGGAAAAATAACTCGCCCCTCGAATAACTGCCCCTATCATCGATACAAATCAGTCGTGTCACATTAAAACCATTTCGATGAAGCCAGACAGACCAAAAAACCCATTGTCTGATTCATCGAATGCAAAGGCAGTGCATTGTATGCAATGTAAACATAAAATAATGTTGTACATAAAGCGGCGACATACGTACTTATGTACCTATACAATATTCTGACGAAAAAAACAACCCCCCTCGATTAACTCCCCCTCAAAATATTCTGACGAAAAAATAACTCCTCGGGGACTTATTCGAGGATTTACGGTAATACAAAGGTTTTCATGTATTGTTTGCAACGCAAATTAACTGAGACTGGCAGACTTGTCAAACAGTATAAATACCTAAATATTTACTACATCTATATTTTGTATACTTAACAACATAAAATAACTTGTACATATGTCGAATATATTTGAGGCGTCTACTTCTAGAAGTCGACAAGTCCACAAAATGCGATTTTGAGTAAATCACATTTTAAGTTTCCGATCCAATTCCAGGTTCATCCTGCGTGTCCAATTTTGCTCTCTCGCGCCTACCATTAAGTTCCAAATGTTGACAATAAAGTATCAAATTTTCAGCCCCTGCTCTCAACGTATACGTGAAAAACGGGGTGTCCATAAAATTGCATTTGGACAGAGCAAAACCGTCTTGGGGAGGGAAATGGACTTGTCGACTTCTTGCACTAACAAACATTTTTGTTCCTGGCCTGGATGATTCTGCTTTATGGGCAATGTATGCACATGTCGACTTTTAGAAGTAGCTGTCCATGACGGACATATCACATTTCTTGCTATTTTTTCAAATAAAAAAGGATGAAGAGGATGGACTTGTCGACTTCTATCTCTAAACTAAGTGGACTTGTCGACTTCTTGCTGAATTTTTTTTGCATTTTTCACAAAAAAAAAATGTCAAAATTGGCACTATGCCATATGGGCATGTGAGGTCAAAAAATTTATGGAAAACTATGAAAAATGTGCGGGAGTAGCCCCAGATGACGTTTCTGCGCCTAACGCAAAATTTCCATATTTTGGACTTGTCGACTTTTAGAAGTAGACGCCTCCTTTAGATTCTCGGGCCCAGACAAAACAGACAATGTCAATGCGTATGTAGAATATCTGGGAGCTGCGCGAGGAAAGTACGACTATTTTCATAGACATTGAGGAGCGATGAAACAGGATGCGCCGCGTTGGCCAAACTACATAAATTATCGTACGTTGTAACTTTGTTTTGTAGTGCGTGCAAAACTTTGGTTGGCGAGTAAAAACAGAAACAAAAATTCGGGTTAAAACCAGAGTTGTTAAAATACCGGTATTTTTGGAAAGCGTAAGCGTAAATACACTTTCCAAATTTTGAGTATGGATACTTTAAGCGTAAGGTATTTTTAAAATACCTAGGAAAGCGTAAAATAAAGCATAAGCGTAAATTTCTTTTAGAAAGTGCTGTTGCGTCAGAAAACACCCTTGCTTTCACTATTAGATGAATTTATACACCATTGTCATTCATATTTTCACATTAAATTAGTACACAGTTGCATACTTATTATACATTAAGTTTCTGTATGCATTCACAATCAAGTAAATGCATACCAGGTAAATATATACTCTCATACAGTGGCGGCAAAGGTAATGCATCCTGGATTCTGTCTGTTTTTGTTCCGTGAACTGTTTCAAAATAATTTTCAGCACCAAAATTCCTAATCTGAAGCTACGATATTGCTAGGCAAGACAATTTTAACGAGACATTTGTATTTCAACAGAATTGTGTACATTTGCTGCTGTTTTTACTGTTATACTGCACACACACAGTCAGTTTTTTGTACGCGTTTTCGTTCATTTCCTTTTTTGTTGTTTTACATTTTTTAAGCATAAAACTGTACCGTGTGAAACGTTTTTTACGCTTTTAGTACCCGGGAAAGCGTAAAAAAGCGTATGGGTATTTTACGAAAGCATACCTAAGCGTAAGTATAAATACCCATTTACCCGGGTATTTCGGGTAAGCGTAAATACGCTTTCGCAACTCTGGTTTAAACCAACCACAAGTGGTTTTCGAATTACAACGTAAAAGATCGTAATAAAAACTACACGCTCTCGGTCAATTCAACTGCCAAGAAATGTGCAGATGGTTGATGAAATGTTCATGGCAGTTTGGAATGGAAAAAATGCTTGAATAATGTTACACGACTGATATTTACATTGAGATGTTTCACTTAAGAACTAAGTGGATATTATATAAATTGACACTGACTGGATATTATAGAAATACTACACTGACATATCATGGTAGTTTTTTCGGCTGCGACATAGTGCCCGCAGACGTTATGGCATTACGTTATGACGTTACGGCCACCTCACTGTGTCAATTCACACCACATCTTATTATTACATTGTATTTAGTTCTGGGCCATGGTAGTGATCAGGGACGTACGCAGGGGGGGGGGCGGCCGCCCCCCCCGTTCCCGGGCCGGACAAAAAAATGTGCCAGGAAGCGAAGCGATTTGTGAAGCGATTTTGTACCCATTTCGTAAAAATTTTGCGCGTGAACGCAATATATAATAATGCATTTTAACTTTCCAGTGTGAAATGACTACTATAAATGCCCTCAATGACAGCGCCTGGTACCATCAATTAAGGTACAAATAAGTACTATATAGTACACGCTGGCGTTGGTGCCAACACCAATAGGGTCATGGCGCTGGCGCCAATGAATGGCGCCAGCGTCATGGCCCCATTCCGTGACTACTGGAACAAATTTTAGGGGGAGGGCGCCCCCCCCCCCCGTTCGCTGGGGTGCGTATACAATCCCCCCCGGCGTATACAATCCGCCAAAGCCATTGGCGCTGTGGGTCGAAAAAGCGCCATGCCGCTCGGCGCCAAAGTTCTGGCGCTTTTTACATCACTACAACTGGGACACTCCCGATAACCCAGTCATGATAAACATCCCGATCCGAAAAACTGGCCGTTTGAACCCTCATTGCACTGTGACAAATGATCAAACAAACAAGAGGGACAGAAAAACTGGGTTTTAAACGGGATTGCCTTTTCGGGAACAGAATCGGGATTGTGATCTTCGAATTTCGGGATTAAGGTTTCGGGACCTTGATAAGAAAATTTCGGAATTTGTTGGGGATCGGGATCCCGTTTGACCTCTACTGAAAACACCAACAATTGGTCGATTTTGGCCAGTGAACTTTTGAATGGTTTGTTTAATAGTTGTCGAAATTGTGTTAAAATATGGTGATTCTACCATACATACAGCCAGAGATTCTACCATAAATACAGCTTGATTCCATTTTTCATGGTTACTGAAAATGACCATCCCCGCACGATGAACTGACAGAAATATGTGAAGATAACTTCATTTCAAGCAAAATCACAAACAAACGTTAACAATCAACACAACGTGGACAACAAAACAATCAAAAAATGTATAGCCAGGCCAGGACAAAAAAGCCAACGATCTTCCGAACACCGTAACTCCATCCAAAATAATATTTTCTATCAACTGCGGCCATTCTCAGGCGACCAGCGCCGACGCTGTGGACGAATCGCTGTAAAAGATAATGGTGGTTATCGACTGGAAATGGCCTAGCACCGAATTTTGTTACTGGAAACGGAATGCAAATGAAGTTGCAGTGTAGAAAATATATTGCGGCAGGGGTTTTGTAGATTTGGACCCCCGCAGGGGTTCATATAAATGGAACATTTTGTCGGAGGTTGGGGGTGCTCGGGGGTTCAATATATAGTCTTTTCCAAGGTAGAGAAGGAACAAGAGGGTAAAAATCGCTAAAAGTAGGTGCAGTATACATAGCTAAAAATATGAGGCATAGGAATAAATATGGTACAAAAATAGCCGAAAATGGGCAAAGAGGAACATGAATTATGATTTTAAAGGTGAAAATCTATAAAAAGGTATGAAAATAATCGATTATGAGCGAAAATCAGGCAGAATTTCTCAAAAATCGATCTCAATAGGTAGATAGTATCCAAAAAATTTGCCTCTGGGATAGATAGATAGCAGGGCGGATTACACACCCATTCGAGACCCCTGAAAGGCCAAAGAAAAGCGAAACAAAATACACCAACCAATCCAAGGCCAAACCAAATCCAGACCGACAATTCGCAGTCAAGTAGGAAATGCACTTGACTTGACACTTGACACCGATTGGTTCTCGTGGCAAGTAGCAGCAACTATATAAAAGTACTCACTACTTCCACACGGCGGGAAGCTGGCGCTTGGTTTTGTAGTAACGTGCCAGGCGATGGATGCGCGACTCCACTAAAATCAGACGATATTTGCTGTCGGTGTCCTGATATAGGGGGGATTGATCAAAGTAACAAGAATTTAAGAAAAAAAGGGAATTCTGTTTCGCGAAACGTCGGCAAAAAGTTTTAAGTGCTAGCATTCATTCTATTGCTCGTGTGAACTGCCGTTGAAAACAGTGCCATATATTAAAAAAATTGAAAGTGACGATGAGCACAAAAACAGTACCTTACAGATTTTTTTTCCAATGAGGACATCAAGAAATGCCGTAATCATATTCATGACTGTTAATTTAGCCAGCCAGTATTTTCCACTTATAGCGGCTAAAACCCACACAAACCTTCCTATTCCTCTCCAAATGCTTGCGGATGTTCACAGCTTTCTTGATCAGATAGTAGAGATCCTCCGGGATCTCCGGGGCGAGCCCTTTGGCTTTGAGCACGCGCAAAATTTTGTTGCCGGTCACCCAACGCACCTGGGCCACGCCGTGCGAGTCGCGCAGCACCACGCCGATCTGTTATTTGGAACAGTGCCAAAAAGCAATTGTGTTACTCCAGTTGGAGAGTCACCGCGAAATTACACCGGCTTTGCCTAAGCGAAGGGTATATGACGCAACGCAATACGACGAGAAAATTACCATCAAATTCAATCGACTAATTTCCCAATCCATCAATCCATCAACCCCCGACGCCACGTTCGCTTCCAGTATACTCGGCGGACATCACAATTTGCATGGAAACCTACCATAACCCATCTGAACAATGAACCAAAAATTATTACGGTCTTTTTCATAACATTTAGTTTTCACTATGGAATATAAATTTACGGAATTTATCACAAGATTTTATCCATTAAATTATGGTAGGATTCAGCGTAAAGTATGCACTCCATTCAGTACAAACACCCTGAGCACCCTGAACAACGACAACACCCACCTGGCTGGGTCTCATTCCCTTTTTCGCCAATCTGCAAATCTGTCCGACAACGTCGGTGGAGCTGAGTTTGAGCCAGGTGGGCACCGAGCGGCGGTACGGCAGCGCCGACTGGCTGATGCCCTTGCCCGGGTTGTGCATGCGACCCATCGTTCACGTTTGTTTGGGGTGTTTGCGGGGACTGGGGCACACGCGGGATGACGAGAGATAACTGGAACGACGACTTTTTTATTTTTTTTATTTTTTTACTAGCTGTGATTGGCTACGCTACGCTTTCGAGAATACATTTTCGATCGAGTTAACGTTCCAATTTTCGATACGTGGAAGAAATGTGTGTGGCGATAACTAGTTTATGAATGATTCGAATGCGTATTGATTAAGCAAGCATTTTCGGGCAAAATTCACGTTTGAAAGGATACATGGACACACACGGAGCACAAGACGTCATCTACATTTTAGATAATAAATTATCGGAACAATTCGACTTTACTCCGCCTACTTTAGTATCAAAAAGCTAATTTTAGACTGCTCGCGTTTAAAAAGTTCCCCCTGATTGGAAAATCTGTTCTATACGTCCTGTGCATTTTTGTGGGTTTATTGTAAAGTCACGCAATTGGAGATATCTCACCTTTATTTTCATGCAACAGGAGGGTGAGGATAATGAATAAAAATGGGTGAACTTTTTTAAATACTCGGCCATTTTCGTCTCTTGAGAAAGTTTGGACCTAGTATTTCCGAAAAAATATTTCCTTTTTTCAGCATTCGAAACTCGCCGAAACGAAAGCCAACGTCAACATTTCTACAACGTTGTTCTTAAAATAAATAAATATAAAGCAGAGATTACGAAGATAAGAAAAATTTAAATCGAAAAAATCAAAATAAAAAATTGGAATTAGCCATGCTCGATTTAGTTCGCGGAGGTGTTTTCAGTGGAAAATATCAATTTCAAAAACTGAAAAAGTGTCTCACGTCGAACAATGTAAAACTGTAAACTTTGAAACTACAATCATATAAAAAATGCACTTTCAAATGGAAATCCTTGTCACTTAAGAGTTTACTTGTTACTTTGACTTGTAACTTGACTGATCACTTACCAGTTTCCCTATCACTTGTGCACCTCCAAAATGATAAAATCACTCAAAAAAACCTCCTCATATGTGGTCAGTGTCCCAGAATTACTATAGCCCAGGCCTCTGAAGGTGGCATTAATTTCTATGCCCCATTTGATAGAGCGCAATCAGTTGATTTGATAATAAATTACCCAAGAAATGTTGAGAGTATCAACGACCATGAAATTAAATTGCCCCTGATTTTCAAGGTAACCTATTATACACATTGATGGACAAGGACGTATCCAGGGGGGGCGGGGGGGGGGGCTGCACCCCCCCCTTCCCGGGGTGAGACCTAAAAAGTCCCGGAATATTCAACGTTTCCAATATATTTGTCGATGTTTCTAAAAAATTTTACGCGCAAGCGCGCAATTTATTTCCCATGCATTGTATGTATTTACAGCGGATCGGCCCTTGTAAACCAATTTCCTTGGAATGGAACAGAGTTTTGCAAATTTCGCTGTATATGTATGCATATTTACATACAAATAAAGCGGTTCCTGGCGCTGGCGCCAACGCCAATGGCGCCATTGCGTGGCGCCTTTGTATGGCGCTAGCGCCAAAACGCCTTTCCGTCCCTATGTAGGGAAAAAATTTTAGTGGGGGGGGGGGCTGAGCCCCCCCCCTGTTCGCCGGCCCCCGTAAACAAGCAGCCCCCCCCGCTCAAAAATCCTGGATACGTCCCTGTTGATGGATTATGGAAGAGTTTTGTTCTCAAGAAGTATCTCAAAAATACGTGAATACGTTAAATATTTCTGTGAAAATAAGTATTTCACTCACATTTACTCATGAGTAAAAGTAAAAACATGTTCTTAATGTTTTCTGTACACAGGGGGTTAGTAGAAAAGAAATAAAAGTAATTTATGTTTATTTTACCTACATACATAGGTATACATTGTAAAAGTTTGGTATTTTTTAACTCTGATCCTATGGCGTTTTATTTGCTTTGGCGCTAGCAGCAGACGCCAGCACCATGTTCACGACGCTTTTACATTCAATGTTTGATGGGAAACAAAAATGCCTAACTAATAGGTATTTATGTTTGATCTCCGGCTCCGAGCACTCACTCAAAAAAAATTTCAAGACTCAAAAATACACATATTTTACCGCACTTCATCCTGTGCAAATCTCACATCGAACACCCATAAAAGTAAAAATATCAACATTCACTAAGATATATACCTACATAAACATGTTCCAAGCTCAAATCGACGCGCGTCCGTCGACTGGGCATGCGGCCAACATTCGGCTATGTGCTGCCGTGGAATTCCGATAAAAGCGAATCAGCGAAAAGCGACACGCAGGTCGCACTCCCAGACCCCGTAAAATGGCCTTTAAAATGTCAAATGTCATGGAATGTGTCAAAAGTCATGTAAAACTACCGTATTTCCTCGAAATATCCCCCTCAATATGGACACTATGAACTTATACCCCCCCATTTAGTGCATAGCGAACGTAAATGACAAAGGCTGCGGTTTGTCATCAATGCTGAACACACGTTAAAAACAATGACTCTGTTATGTGAGAACAGTGTTTATACGTCTACACACTTATAAAATCTTTCAGAGCATTATAAAAATGGCGATTTTTGTTGCATTTTTCGACGTCTGCGACTAACGACAATTTAGACCTGGGATTTCAAAAAATTTCTGGCGAAATAATTAACCCCCCCTCGTTTAACCCCCCTCAAAATTCTCACTCTGAAAAAATAAACCCCCTGGGGGTATTTCGAGGAAATACGGTAGTTAAACATTTTCTAGGTGATTTTACAGGGCTCGAGAGTGCCCTCAGGGAAGTTCGGTGCGCGTCAGGTTGACCTACAGGCCGGTGCTGCCGAGAAAAGGCTGTTTTCTGGATGATAGGGACGCTAGTTTCTATCCTGACGTGAACGGGGAACGCCCATCTGACAGATTTGTGGTCCTGCTCGCGTGGTATGATGGATGGTGAGTGGAGATTCAAAAGCTGAAAAAAGCTAGAATTAGGGGAAATTGGGCCAAAACTTCTCTAAAATAGTGAATTTTTTATTTTCCTTGGAAAGTATTTTATACATATTTACTCGTGAGTAAAAGAAAAAAACCCTAGGTACTTTACGTTTTCTGTACTTAGGGTGAGTAAAAAATAAATAGCTACTTAACACTAACGATGGCAAAAAAAGATTCGAAAATTCGAAAACATTTTCGAATTTTCGAATTTTTTCAGAATTTTCGAATTTTTATTTCACCCCTAGAAAAAACACTTAAAAATCGATTTATTTTTCAAAAAATTCGAAAATTCGAAAATTCAAAAATTCGAAAATAGTTTTCGAATTTTTCAGTCAATTCAAGGCAACAAAACGCACTCTTAAATTCAATGTGCTATATAAATCGACAATTGATACACCGCGCGTATGAAAAAGCGAAACGTAACAAAAAAAACGTTGAAATGTCATCTGCGGTGGAAGAGGCGGACATCGACACATCCGTTTTTTATACTGTATTTCCTCGAAATATCCCCCTCGAAATACCCCCTCAAAATTTACACTATGAATTTATAAACCCCCCTCGAAATACCCCCCTCCCCTCCCCAATTTGGTGTGTGTGTTAGTCTATAGAGTCTTATAAATGGCAGTTTTTGTTGACATCTGTGTTACTTACAAAGAACAATTTAGTACTGGGATTTTGAAAAATTTCGGGCAAAATAATAACCCCCTTCGAAATACCCACCCTCGTTTAACCCCCCCCCCAAGTTTCTACTCTGAAAAAATAAACCCGGGGGGGGGGCAGCCAGCAGGGGGGTTAATTCAAGGAATTACGGTAATTGATACCAATTTTTGTTATGCCGATATTTTATTTGATGCCAATTTTTCAATTGTTCTTTTTATTGCCTTTGCTGTGTTGGTGAATAAAATGTGCCAATGTGTGAATTAAATGCAGCAAGCAAGAAGCAGCACACTGGTTTGCATAACTCCTTCCACCATTTTTAATGCTAAATTATGGTAAAAATAAGGTTATAAAAACTGAGCAGAACATGAAGACAACATGAAGCACAGTCCAAATTCTGGGTTTTAAGCTCAAGATTCTATATTTTATATTTTGCCAAAAAAATTCGAAAATTATTTGAAAAAATTCGAAAACTAGCTAAAAAAATTCGAAAATTGTCAAAAAAGATTTGAAAATTCGAAATTCGAAAATTAAATTCGAAATTCGAAAATTATTTTGAAGAAAAATTCGAAAATTCGAAAATTCATTTCAGAAAAAACACTTAAAAATTTAAATACTTTTTTTTCGACTGTTTGCCATCGTTACTTAACACATACACTTTCGGTTTTTCACGTTAGCACGTTTTTTCGGTACTTTCAACAACTTTGCACAAGACTGGTGTATAACCCATTTTAACCCACAACACGTCTTCTGATGCGTAAAATACACTGGCTCAACCGCACAGCACGAAACAGCCGAGCCCCGCATCCCAGTTTTGGCACGACAAGCTCACAGTGACTCGGTTGGAACAGGACCCGGCGTTCGTGAGGCGCATAGAAATGCCGGTGCATTATCGCCAGGCTCCGGTAATTACACATCTCGATATCGTGGCACACAGAGAAAAAGTTGTAGAGGGGCTGGATGTTGATCAACAGGAAGTTCGTTTCTTTCTTGTTGGTTGATATGTACCGTATTTGCTCGAATTGTTGCCACTGTTGGATAATTCCCCCTGCTTAACGATTGATGAAAAAATAATTCCCCCGTTAGTTATATGATAACTTTGTTGTGTATAATTTGAGCAAACATGGCATGTTATGTTATTATTTAAGCATATTTTTTGAAATAAGTTGATAGAAACATGCTTACAAATTTTGACGACATAATAATTTCCCCTTGAGTAATTCCCCCTCAAAAAAGTCCAATTTTGACAAAAAAATAATTCCCCATGGTAATTATTCGAGCAAATACGGTAATTTTTTAGTGATCCCGAGTGATAAATATGTTGTTGTTTTTCCCACTTAAATATGTTGTTTTTCCCACTTAAATATGTTGTTGTTTTTCTTCAGGAGGATTGCAATTAAATGGCGTTTGATGTGCAGCGAGATGAAGATGTGTGAAATGCAACTGTGTAAATTTGATTGAGTAACTGCCAAAGGGCTCCATATACCGTATATCCTCGAATAAGTCCCCCGGGGAGTTATTTTTTCGTCAAAGTTTTTGAGGGGGGAGTTATTCAAGGGTGGGGAGTTATTCAAGGGAGGGAGTTATTTTTCCCCATAACTTTCAGGAAAACTTGCAAGTAGATAGGTGTGTGTATACACTGCGTAATACACACTGTGCATCTGCTTTCGCTGCCATATGCTAACATCCTTTGTATTTTTTGTCTCACACACTGCACTGCATTTGCATTTCGTTTTTTTTTCACTTGTTCCAGTATCCTCTCCACTCATCACAGAGGGGTGAGTTATTCAAGGGTGGGGAGTTATTCAAGGGAGGGAGTTATTTTTTCGTCAGTGTTTTTGAGGGGGGAGTTATTCAAGGGTGGGGAGTTATTCAAGGGGGGTGTCTTATTCGAGGATATACGGTATGCATGACCAATTTGTTATATGAATCGGGTTAAATCGGTTCCATAAATCCATAAGTCAGGCAATGAAATCAATACTAGTGAACATCAGTGCAAAAGAATACAAGTTTGACAGATTCTATACAACAGTTTTCTAAAAATAAATGTGATTTCCCACCCATCAAAAATGAGAGATATTTTTTTACTCACTCAGCTACACGAGGGAGTTATTCGAGGGAGGGAGTTGTTGACGGGACTTTATAGTTTATCAGTTTCTGAAACCATATAAGCCCACTATTCACGTTTCGTAAAACAGTGTGTCAGAATAGAATGAACCAGACATTTCATCAAACAAGCCGATCACGTAAATACTTCATTGATTTTTGTGTAATGTTGGAAAAAAATTAACCTCTACCTGGGTCCAAACAAACCCAGACCGTGTAAAATGTCAAATGTCATGGAAAGTGTCAAAAGTCATGTATAATGCCATGTAAAATGTCTAATTTTATTTAATTCTTTAACTTGACATTTATTATTTTTTCACGAAATTTTACATTTTACAAGGCATTTTACACGGGCTGGGACTGACACCCGGTATACACCGGAAGATAATGATGCATGTAATAAAAACCATACATCTCGACTAGTGATGGAAAAAGCGCCAGGACTTTAACGCCAAGCGCCAAAAGCGCCATGGCGCTTTTTTTGAACCCCAGCGCCAAGCGCCAATGGCGCCAGAGCAATATAGCGCCAAGCGCCAGAAGCGCCATGGCGCTTTTTGCTTTGGCGCTAGCTCCAAGCGCCAGCGCCAGGCGTTTAGTTCCTGGCACCACGCAAAAATAGCGTTAAGCGCCAAAAGCGCCATGGCGCTTTTCTGAACCCCAGCGCCAAGCGCCAATGGCGCCAGAGCAAAATAGCGCCAAGCGCCAAAAGCGCCATGGCGCTTTTACATCAGTAATCTCGACTCAAAAACAACTTGAAAAGCACAGCACCAGGCAAAACATCACATCACATTCATTCCCTAGTGGCTCCATAATCCTTCTTACCACTAGCAATACCCTTTTTCTCAGCTTCGTCATTTGCAAACCCAGCCACAATCGAGTGTACCTCGCGGCCGGCCGTTTCGGGCAGCAAAAAGTATATAAATACCAGCACAAATATCTGTAAAAAAGAAATGTGACGAGACAAAGTGTTATTGTGGTCTGTAAAATTGTAAAATTCGTGTCACCATCACGGCCAGTAGCGGCAGGACCGCATAACTGCCCACTGCAAACTCCAGAGGCGAATATCCGATCATTACAAAAGTGCCCAGCAGCCAGGGCGCGCCCAAGCCGATCGAAGTAGTCAGATGACGCGATTGTGTCGGACTTAGCTCGCCTGCAAAGTTATCCAAAAATCTCCTCCAAAGTGTCGATTGAATGGCGGCCTGCAAACTCGGAAGTTGACACATGTGTGTCAACTGGTCTGTGTCAACTCAGATATGGGCTTCACGTCTCGCATAGCAATTTTCCAATGCACTTGGGGTAAATTTTTTTATTTTTGTTCTGCGACACGTGAAACTGAAAACTGAGTTGACACAGACTAGTTGACACAAATAGGTATGTGTCAACCAGAGTTGTGAAAATACTGGTATATTTGGAAAACGTAAACGTAAACGTAAATACCTTTTCCAAATCAAAAGTATAAATACTAAAACGTAAGGTATTTTTAAAATACCAAGGAATACGTAAAAAAAAACGTAAACGTAAAAAAATTTTACACACAGTATTTGCCATTCTGCTTTGGAAAATACCATTATTTTCACACGTCACAACTGGCGTCATTCCCAGACCCTATAAAATGCCATGTAAAATGTCAAATGTAATGCAAAGTGTCTAAACAGGCATGCAAAATGCTCAGGCAGGTGGCAAATCTTTGCCATTTTGCTGGGCATTTTACATGAGTTTTACAGGGCACCCTACACAGAGTCTGGGATTGGCTGGCACCAGAGGTTGCACTCGCCCTGCCTGTTTCAAAATGTGTGCTACTCACAGTTGTTGCAAGTGGCGTTGTCGGAATTCATCACAAAAAAATTATTAATGCAAGGCTTCACAAACAAACAAAAAGGTTTCTGTGTTCAGCATTTGAACACATTTATGAATATGTACCCAGTATTCCATGTGTAAGTACAAGCGTGCAGTCACATTTTCATATACCGCTTTTTTGTTTGTATGTATATATGTGACATTTATGCAAAAACATAATAATATTGTTGGCTGCAGGTGGTGAGGCCCATTTGAACATGTGCACATGTGAACGATCACAAGTTTTTTTACGTTTTCCCTAGTACCCGGGTATTTTGGCTAGGAAAACGTAACAAAGTGGAGCCCAACGCATCAAATTCCCACCCAACATATCCAAAAAAGCATTTCTAAGGAATGCTTCAAATAATTCAGCCTCACTCTTCCAACTAATTCCGGTACTGACCTATCAACCCAAATCTAACATCGATTAGGCAAAAAATAATCGAAAAAAACTCAACGTAACAAAAACGACTCAGCCGATAAAAATCTAACCACAATCAACTCACACGATCCAAAATGCTGCAACAGACGGCTCGCTAAGCGACGTAGATCCATCCGCCGATATCAAGATAATCCATAGATCAAAGGCAGCCGCCTTCCGCTGAACTGCGCAAAAATGAAAAACGATTATACGGAGCCACGCGCCAGAGTATAAATACAGAGCGGTCACACTAGACACACTCATACGGACTTCTTTCATCGAAACTTAGCTCATTTCCGATCATGGCACCACCGAAACGCTCGAACGGCGCCGGCCCGAAACAGCAACGTCCGAACGGCAACGGCAGTCAGCAGGCGCACGCCAACGGCGACGAGCCTGCACAGAAGAAGTTCAAGAGATACGCCAACGGCGTAGAGGTAAATTTCGAGCCAAGTGGCTCACCGGTTATTAGAGAATTGTGCCTTTCCTTTTTTGTCTTACGAATAGTCACTGTGAACACGCCATCTTGAATTTTCTTTTTTGTGATACGCAAGTTTAGGATACGTACAAAATACTTCTTAGTAAAATTAGCTGGTAAACGCTAATTCCGGCGCGAGGTGCTGGTCACCGAGATTTTCAAATATCAATCACTTTATCACCTTTTATGTGTTTGATCAATGACCAGGCGATAAAAGCTCGCCAACCAGCAAAAGCCAAAAATATCAAAAATGATTTCGTTGTCCCTGTGCAATTGCTTGTGCATTTCGGCAATGCACATACAGCGAGTATCACCAGATAAACAAATATGTACACACAAAAAAATCCTGAGAAGCATGAGTAGCATCAGGATCTATTCATGCCTATCAGGTACTCGCTACAGACATCTTTATTCGCCGTCAGGGTTTATTGATGAAAATAGCAAACTATAGACAAAATGTCAGTATGGAACCCCTGTTGAGCATCAGGCCCTTGGTAAAGTGCTCAACAGTAAGGCTACATACACCCGAAATGCACAAACCTTCTCTTACACACACCTCAAATTACTACCCCCCACCTCACAGCCCGAAGCTCCCACCCCGGAGACTAACGCGGCGGCCATCAAGCACATCTGCAGCACGCTCAGCCGGTACAACGTCATCTGGAAGGGCCACGGCATCGAGCCTCGCTCGCACAGCGCCCACGACCTGAAACGAATCGTTTGCAACATGATGGCGGGCGCAATGGGGTTGGGCAACGATCACCAGTGTGTTCGTGAGCTTGACTCCGTAGACTTCCGGGGCGGAGTCATGGTCGTGAGTCACTGGGGACTGGTTATTTGGTTTTATGAATTTACAAAAATTCTATGAACACCACCATCCTCACTTCTCTTGTGTCTACATGCTCACATGCATGTCAAAATTTATGCACAAATCTATCACATTTTCCAACTGTTTTTTCCAATCTATCCCAATCAAGTTCTATGAACATGACATACCGCATCCTCACTCCTTTTGTGTCTGTATGTTCACATGCATGTCAAAATCATGCACAAGTCTAGTACCATTTCCAACCGCTTTTTTTCAATCTATCCCAATCACATCCTCTAAACAACCCACCCATCCTGCACTTACGCTAGAAACTCTCATTTTACAATGCTCTCACACCCCCCGCACAGACGAAATTCGTCACGTGGACGGCGGCCGAACTTTTGCTCTCCAATGCGTCCAGGTTGAAGGGTGTAGGGAACGGCAGGATCCACTTGCAAAAAGACAAATCCAGGACTGAGCTCCAGGAGGAGTCTAGTTGCAAGAGCCTGGCGTTCTTTGCCACTTTAGCTTCGGACACGCACCGCTATTTCATGCTCAAGGGGCCCAAAATCGGTAGCGCACCGATCCGGGCTCCGAGAGACACGAAACCCCTCGAAGTCCTCTACGCGGGCGACTTCGAGATCAAGCACGAGGCGTTGATCACCGAGGGTCGAGCTTTGGCGAAGGTACGTCGCAATAGGGACGTACTTGTCAAAAAAATGCTCGACATAATCAATTTACCGGACGTTAGAATTATCATCGAATATCCCGATCATCCCCTCCCTCAGAAAGACCCGAAGGCGATGCAAAAGAAACAGGCGCTGCTACGCCAGCAGTGCACGCCCCCGCAAGCGCCCCCTCCGCAAACGGTCAACGCCCGAGACCCGAGAAGCGGCGCCAGCCAGCAGTCAGGTGACTTGGCGAACGCTGCTTTTCAATTTTGGGCTAAATTTAAGGTGTCTCACGTTATGATACAAACCCCCCATGCACCACCCCTCAACCATAAACCCCCGGGTACAGACACCCCTGGCCCCTCTACAAGCGCCGGCGCCCCCACCGCTTCCGGCGGCACCGGTTCCAACTGGCAAACGGTTCGCGGGCAAAACAAAAGCAAGCGGCGGGCCAATGCGGCTCCAGAAACGCCGCGGGCGGGGCACTACAAAGAGCAAAAGTGATCAACTGTACTGATCTATTTTTGTCACTCTTTTCTTGCGTAAACATGCAGTATCCTAATTTTACACCACTAATTGTACTGTACCGATTTTCCTCCTACGCACACTTTCGCCATGTCACTTCTAAACTTATTAGCAACTCTCTATTTCCGTTGGCATTTAATACATGAAACGCAAAAAAACCCAATTGTCTCAAAAAATTCTTTCCATCTTGATAAAACACACCGTACACAAAAATTGACCTTACACATACAATTTCGAAATTCCGCTCGTCTCATCAAATAAAAATTCAGCTTATAGCTTCCAGAATCACCGCTAATTTATGCACAGTGTATCCTCACACACAGTGCAACGAGATAACATAAACAAAAAAGCGACAACGCACTTCGGGCGTTATCAGCTGCACGCCAAAAAACACACGGTAGCTCAAGAAATCCTCAAAAAAACAACCTCGAAATTTCTACTTATATGACAAATCTCTTCTCACTTAGATTTACATATACGATTTCAGAGTGAAATTTCAGTGCAATTTTCCCAAAAATACACTCATAAGCAACCGTTGAAAATTTCTCTAGGGCTTATCTCGAAAACCAACGCCAAACCACTGTAGGAACTATGGCGCAGGCGGTAACGCAATAGCTGCGTAGGGGGTGTTCCTCTAATCACAATCGGCGATGATGACCACATTTTGTCAAGCTCATCTGAACAGGGGGTTTTTAGACCACACGTGATTTGAACATATGGCTGAGCTGATTTTTTCCCATATAAACAAATCAGATGTCTTACACACGACATGTCTAACATCACAAAAACTGGGAAAAGCCGTTAGTCACGACAAACGAAAATCGGAACAGATAAGATTGACACCATGTACCATAACCCACGAAATACAAATGGTCCAGGGTTCGTTCCCTGATAAAGCCAGCCCTCAAAGCAGTGCTTTTTGCATTATTTCACACGTTCACACGGCTTATTTACTTCAAAATCGACCATCGATACCAATCCCCACTGACCAGGGGCTCAACTCAAACAGCGGCACCTTGATCTTACGGCATCGTAAGATACAATTAAAGCTGCCACCTAAAAAATACCACAAAAGTTTTCAACAGAAAACACAACCTCTTGAAACCTCGTTTTCACACACTCAACATGGATTCACGCACAATTAGTAACACGCACAATGCTACCGCATCCGGGGGAACCGATGCCCACAGATGCTCAGCTAATGTTACATACGTGCCTACAGTCCAGGGAATTAACCCAACAGCCCTACTCAGGGCTACCCGGTCCCGTGAGCAAGCATGGAAGTTGACGGCTTACCCGAAACTTCTAGTCGAAAACGTCGATATAAACACAGGTGCCACACACACTAAGTGCATGGCAAAACGATGCCTGTCATGCACACACATCAGCACACGCCGTTACTACACCTCAAACAACACAAAAAACCGCTTCGTACACCACAAAAACTTGGGGTGTAACACGACAAACGTGATATACATGCTTACCTGCCAAAGCTGCCAAATGCAGTACGTGGGAGAAACAAAACAGAAAGTAAAAACACGATTTTATCAACACATGGGAATGATAAAAAAATCACTAATGGGTGAAAATTCTACCGAAACATACTTTTACAACCACTTCAAAGCGCATAACTGCGACCCCAATTTGATAACGCTAGACATCTTGGAACAGATTGACACAACAGAAATCGGAAAAAACAAACCACAAAAATTTACAGACACAGAGGCAACCTACATCAATGCCATGTCCACAGCATATCCACTAGGTGGAAACAGCATCATAAAAGGTATCGGCAACATCACCGATATTGACCTTAACAGTGAAAAACACCGTCTGCCATTTCTCAACTTTTCATTACCGCGAATAGGCAAACGAAGTGAACGCACAACAACAAAGACAAGACAATACAAACCACTAGAACCAATGGACTCTGACAGCAACTACACCATCATGCAAAAATGCATACACCAAAAAACAAAACACACGGAAATGTCCATAGCCGAATTAAAATCCAAACTTGAAAATAAAAAGGTCGAATGGGATACGTACAACAAGTACATGGCACTGCTAACAGCAAAAAGACAAAAACATGCCGAACAAAAGATGAAAAGCGCCAACCCTAAAATATTCACATACCACCACGACAACCCCCTTGACAACCACAACGGGCTACAAAAAAGTATAAAATGCAAAAAAACAACATCACATCTGGACCAAACAATAAAACAAAGCCTTGATGACGTCATGGTAACACGTAAATACGATCAACCTTTTGGCGTAACAGTATTCAACTATAACAAGCTGCTGAAAAAACTGACCCACACGGAGTTCATGGAAATACAAAAAACTAATTGCGACTGCCAAAACAGCAAATTCACAGATAAACATCACGGACATGTGATCACCGGCGACTTGAACATATGCAAAGACACAGAACTAGCAGAAATACTGAGTTTTGGAGCAAACTACCGGATACCAAAGAACCCACATAAACAAAACACAATAAATAAATCAATTGAAACACTGTCAGAAATCAAGACCCACCTCCTAAACAAACACACCAACAACGATACAGAAATAAATGAATGGCATGAAAAATCCATCAAGCTAGTGGAGAAAAGAGTAAAAAATGCCCCAAAAATAGTAGGAAAAATATACGAAATGTCAAAAATAAAATTCTCACTATCAACACTACACAAAAAATACGTGATCACACCAATAGACAAGGCAGCTGCCACATATGCTTTCATTTGCAAGAAATACTACGTGGAAGTGATTGCAAAAGAGCTCGGCATAAAAAACCACGACTTTGAAAAAAGCGGGAATATAACATACAAATACATAGGCTTAGAATCTACCGTCGCTCCAGAAATAAACAAATACCTCAAAGAAAAAACTGAAGAATACAAAGGGGAAATGGATCGATACAATGAAACATTCCCGGTGATCTATGCAACGCCGAAATTCCACAAAAACCCAATAAAATTCAGATACATAGCAGGAAGCAAAAGTTCTAACATCAATAGCCTAGCGTGGGATCTACACAAAATCCTACAATATCTGTCACAAAGAGTAGAAACCTATTGCAAAATAATCACAAAAAGAAACGGCACTAACAGATATTGGCTCTGCAAAAATAGCTCTGAAGTCGCAATGAGTCTGCAACAACAACACAAAATACATTCAATACACACCTACGACTTCGCTAACATGTTCACAACACTCCCCCACCACCTCATCAAGACACACATCGAGTTTCTGTTAGACCTAGTAATCCGCAACAACTGCTTCAGAATTTACAAAAACAAAGCAATCCAAAACACTACAAATAACCCCGGAAAAATTCTTTCTGTCCAAAAAACATCAGAGCTTTTGGAAACAGTTCTGGGGAACACTTACATAAAATTCTGCGGCACAATATACCAACAGACACTGGGCATACCAATGGGAGGCAGTGCCTCAAGCGATATTGCAAATTTGACCCTAGCCGGCATGGAATACAGATTCCTAGGAAACAAATGCAACAATATATACGCCAGGACACTGCACAGAACAAAAAGATACGTCGACGACATACTAGTCATCAACCAGAAAAACTTCGGAGCCATGTGCACCGAAATCTATGGCACAGAACTAACCCTGGAACCAGACACCTCTGAAAACGGGTCGAGAGTCCATTTCCTCGACCTCGACATCAGTATCGTTGCCAACCGCCCGAAATTCAACCTGTGGAATAAAACAGATGACTATAAATTCAACATTGTAAAAAACACGCATGTCTCGAGCAATGTGCAAATACAGCTAGGCTACAACACCCTGTATGCCCAAGCAAAACGCTACCTAGACATCTGCAGCGACTTGTCAGACGCTTCCAAACGCATATTAGATCTCATGAAAAATCTACATAAAATGGAATTCCCCATAGAACCAATGAACACTACACTCACAAAATTAATTATAAATTACCCACACCTCACCACCAAACACAACCTGTGCTCACACGTTGATATAATGAAATGGATACACTCGATTATGAAATCGATAAACTCATCTACCCCACCCACGTAGTACCGGAAAGTGGAGCCCAACGCATCAAATTCCCACCCAACATATCCAAAAAAGCATTTCTAAGGAATGCTTCAAATAATTCAGCCTCACTCTTCCAACTAATTCCGGTACTGACCTATCAACCCAAATCTAACATCGATTAGGCAAAAAATAATCGAAAAAAACTCAACGTAACAAAAACGACTCAGCCGATAAAAATCTAACCACAATCAACTCACACGATCCAAAATGCTGCAACAGACGGCTCGCTAAGCGACGTAGATCCATCCGCCGATATCAAGATAATCCATAGATCAAAGGCAGCCGCCTTCCGCTGAACTGCGCAAAAATGAAAAACGATTATACGGAGCCACGCGCCAGAGTATAAATACAGAGCGGTCACACTAGACACACTCATACGGACTTCTTTCATCGAAACTTAGCTCATTTCCGATCATGGCACCACCGAAACGCTCGAACGGCGCCGGCCCGAAACAGCAACGTCCGAACGGCAACGGCAGTCAGCAGGCGCACGCCAACGGCGACGAGCCTGCACAGAAGAAGTTCAAGAGATACGCCAACGGCGTAGAGGTAAATTTCGAGCCAAGTGGCTCACCGGTTATTAGAGAATTGTGCCTTTTCTTTTTTGTCTTACGAATAGTCACTGTGAACACGCCATCTTGAATTTTCTTTTTTGTGATACGCAAGTTTAGGATACGTACAAAATACTTCTTAGTAAAATTAGCTGGTAAACGCTAATTCCGGCGCGAGGTGCTGGTCACCGAGATTTTCAAATATCAATCACTTTATCACCTTTTATGTGTTTGATCAATGACCAGGCGATAAAAGCTCGCCAACCAGCAAAAGCCAAAAATATCAAAAACGTAATGGTATATTTGGAAAACGTAAACGTAAACGTAAGTATAAATACCCGAATAACCGGGTATTTCGGGTAAACGTAAATACGTTTTTCCAACTCTGGTGTCAACTACCGTGCTAGCCACCAATACGCCAAAACAGAACCCACCCGGAAGCAGTTCGCAAATGAAACAGGGCCCTCCATTGTAAGCCATCTGTATGAGCAGGAGGCCGCCCACCCCCAAAATGCCCTTGCCCAGCGGGTCGGTTACGAAGTCGGTGCAGAAGATGCCCACCATGGCCACGATGGCCACCGAGTAGCCGAACATGAGCAGGGGGCGCCTGCCCAGCCGGTCCACTAGTAGTACGCCAGCCACGCCGGCGAGCAGAGCTGGGTTTTGGAGATTGTGTTGTCATTTGTGTCATTGATGTTTACACCCAGGGGGTTTAGTTTTTTTCGTCGGCACGTTTCGACGGGGGTCAATTCGAGGGGAGATTATTTTTTAGTTTTAGTATTATTAGTTTGAAGAACTATGCTCGGTATTTACTCGGTACCTTACGCTTTAGTAGAAATGCTCAAAAGTTGGAAAGCGTATTTATATTTACGCCTTAAAAATAAGTATTTTAACAACTCTGCAAAATACCAAAAGTTCTGTACCAAATTCTTTCTTTATTTCTATCAACTTTGCATGGCGTTAAACACTTTACAGGGTTCGGGACTGCCATCTGGAGGCATTTCGATTGGGTGTGGTTAATTAGGACACTCAGCAAGTAGGGAAACATTCCTTCATTGGGTTGTTCACCAGACGGTGAACCAGACACGAAAAATGTAACTGAAGGAAAATACCTATACATCCCACCAACCGGGCAGTTGACAAAACACCACCGTATAAATTGTAGCCGTAGTAGCGTCGATGCCGAACAACAAGCGCATGGACTCTGTGCTGTACAGGAAGACTATATCGACGCCGACACAAAACGTGCCCGTGTTGATGACAAGCACGAGCAGCAGGGGGCGGAGGTACTCAGGCTGGGTGAACAGCTTCCACACGGTGATGTCGTGCGCGCTCTGAGGGGAGGGATTTTGGTGGCCGATTTGAAATTGGCACAGTGACAAGCATAATATGAATATGGAGTTTTGTATTTTGATATAATTAAATCTATGGAGAATCATGGAGAAAAAATAAAAAATCTATTAGGTATTTTTGACGTTTTTATAAATCGCCCACAGATTTTCTCGCACCTGTTCAGAGGTGCTGGCTGCCTCTTTGTCAAACTCCACGAACACTTGTTTTACATTGGCATCCCTTCCATGGTAAAATATGACGGATCTCTCAGCTTCATCAGAGTCCATTTCTGACAGGTACAGCTGTTTTGGTGACTTTGGGATGAATGGCGTGCACATAAGGTGCAATATTGCCGCCGGCACTGGTGCCAGGAGTGAGTGCGCCCACCTGAGCGCAGTCAAATTAAATACACCATAACAAAAAAATTTCAGGCCTTTTTGAGGGGGGACTATTCAAGTGGGGGAATTATCATGCCATAACATTTTTCAAGCATACATCTATGGCACGACATCACCACACTGTTCGGTCACCGTTGGTAGTGCACATTCCATTGCATCCTTGCACACTGGATGTGCTGCATTTGCATTTGATGAATCAAACCAGGCAGCTATTTTGCTTGGTCTGGCTCCATTGATTGTTAAAAAAGATGTGCATTATCGTTCTTTCATCATTTGGGGAGGGGCGAATTATTCAAGTGAAGTAATTATTTTTTGCTCACTGATCTCATGGGGGATTATTCAAATGCGGGAATTATTTGAGTAAATACGGTATCCGACTACCTATTAAAGTAGAGCCACAAAATCTCCTGCAAAACAAATAAAAAGGACACTCACCAGCACCCCCCAAACACCATGGGCAGGCCAAAAATGGTCCCCAAAATGGTCCAAATAGGATCGCCAAACCAAGCTAGCGCACCATACATCCCCCTTCTTTGTGTGGGCGCACATTCAGCCACAAGAGTGGGTATGTACAGAGTTGCCAGTACAGGAAGTCCACTCAAAATACGACCGATCAGAAGGAGTTCCCAGGATGTCAGGTAGACACCAAGGTATTGGATAAGACAGCAGGCTACCTGGGCGATGTCTAAAATATGTGCGCTCACGCGGTCAGATTGGACACACACACACTAGTTGACATCGCAAATAAATGTCAACTAAATAACACGAAACAGTTTTAAAAGCATCACACTTAACCGAAACAATGGAAATAAAATGATATAAAATTAACTATGCTCTATCACATAAGAATGGTGAGATCACATGATTAACCAAAACTTATTTGACAGGAATTTTGATGTCAACAGGTGTGTGTGGGCCGATAGAGACTAGAGCTCACTGTGAACACATTTTTCCATATTAGAACCACATCTCTGAGGCCGACGCGCCGCAGCAAATAGGCGAGTGGCGCGAATGAACAAAACACACCAAAGCCATAACCGGCGGCTATAAGCGACCAAATCTGAAAAAACGACAGGTCTTATATCACACAATTTCTGACCCTAGACATTACAAAAACACCTACCCAATAAATCTGTCCCTCAGTCGGTGAAACATGGTAATGAGTGGTCAACGATTCATTGATGAACTGTTTCACTTGAATCTCAATTTGATTTGGTGCCACCATGAAAATGAAGGGGCTGCAGCCGAGCAAAGAGTGCACGCCGATGGTGAACAGCATGCGCGGGTTGTGTTTCATGTTTTTGTTATTTATTTTGGGTGTTGCGAAAAATTTATCACTTTTTGCAACTTTGTGGTAGCATTTTTACAGTTAACACGAGTTAACTATTGGTTTTTATCTTATCAGTTCGAAAAAGGTCCGATTATTTACATTTTGATAAATATTTATATGTTTGCATGTATTCAGCTGCAGGTTCGATAAAAATTTTTTGGGAAGCGTTTTTCCAACTTGTGATAACATGCAATGAAAGAATTGAAAAATTCGAATTGCGCACAGCCGAGTAAAGGCTACCTGGCACCGCACGAAATGCTAGAAGCTTCTCTATGGTGTGAGCCGAAATTACTGCTACATGCGCAGTGATTCGCGCATGTGCAAGCATAGGCATTTATCAGCAGAACTTGTGCACAGCTCAATAGTAACAGTACATTGGCTGTGCAGCGCTGCATGATACGCGGTGTAAAGGTGCATGCAATGTGTACCTACTCTAATGTACCAAGCTATACCATCAATGAACACGCTGAAAACACGTTGAACTCGAAAGAAGAATCATGCATCACAAAGGTTTAGACTTTATGGTTGTTGGTTTGTTATCGCCAAACAGCTTTGCAGGGTTTTCATTGAATGCCAATGACACCCTGGGCCAGTTTCGCGAATTGAGAAGTAAAATGGTAAATGCGAAGTGAAATGAGAAGTGAATTGAGAAGGAAATTGGCAAAAGCAAAGGGAAATTACCATTTATTTTTGTATACTTCGATTTTGTTTATTTATCTGCCATTTCACTTCGCTTCTGCCAAATTTTTTCTCAATTCGCTTCGCATTTGTTATTTTACTTATCACTTCTCAATTTGCGGAACTGGCCTCTGATCAAAGCTGAGTATTTACTGCGACAGGAAATTATCACTTCGGACACGTCGAACGCCGAGTACACGATCCAACAGTTAATACTTTATTGATGGTGAATAAAATGTAAACAAAAGTATGGCGTGACCGTATAAAGCAGACATTTCAAACATAACACTGCAACATTTCAAAAATACATCAAATAACATATTCAATTCCATCATCTAAACCTCCTAATCGCTCTATTCACAGCATTCACCCGGTGACTTTGAGCCGCATTCTTCTGGCGTCTGACTCCGCCCACCCGACCCCCGGCAGTCCTTCTCAGCGCCGCCCCGGTAGCGCGATGACTAGAGGCGCGTGGCGTGTTCGGAAACTGGCGATTGTTCGCTATGGGCGGCACGGCGGGCACGGCCACGTGCACCGACGACCAGTGGGGTCGATTCAGCGATGAGTGCGTGTGCGCTGCAGGGCGAGTCGGCGGCCGGCACGTAGCTAGTGATGGACGTCTGCAGCGAGGACACGGTATGGGTTGGCACTTTTGGCGGCCCACACACTAGTTGACATGTGTGTGTCAACTGGTTTGTGTCAACTCGAATCTCGGCTTCACGTGTCGCAGAGCGATCTCCAAATGCATATTCGGCAATGTTGAAAAATAGATTTTATGTGAAGTGCATTGGAAAATCGCTCTGCGATACGTGAAGGGGAGATATGAGTTGACACAAACCAGTTGACACACGTGTCAACTAGTGTGTGGGACACCTTCACGTTGTGAAAACAATTGACTACTGAAAACTATTGAATAATTGTCATGCGGTCCGCGGTATACTCCGCGGACCGCATGACATTCATTTTTCTGAAACAAACACTAATAAAACAAATTTTTTTCCAAAAATGATTTCAGGTGCGAATCGTGTAGGTAGTTCTCGACTCCAACTTTTTGTTTAAAACAATTTTTTGTGAAGTTGTGGCGCGTAAGACACAAGTATGTGCGGACGCATACTGTTCCGTCAGCGGAGTATACAGAACTCAATTCACCTCCTGTTCACAGACGAACTATCTCGTCCTTCTACAATTATCGCAGCCCTGCGACTTTTCAGTGAACTGTCCCTGGCGGCAGCACTCGTACCGGGACAGCCATATCTGGACGCGGTGACGCTGCGAGCGCGTGGCAAATCGGCAGTTGGAAGAGACTCTCTGTTCGCGCGGTGCGCGACCGCACTTCGTTTGGGACGGTTGTGAGAAGTTATCGTGGGCTTCCGTTTGTCGCCCGATCGAGGTTCTTCGGTGCCGCCCTGCGGGGATTGTTGTGATGTTGTTGTAACGGCGTATGTTGTTGAAATTTTTGAGCTCACGTTGCCGGCGCGTTTCTGCATGGATGCGGCGCGCGCCTCGAGCATCTGCGTGTTTGAGAGTACTTTGCATGGCTTTTGACAAATTGGTATGGCAGTTTGCATTATATTTTTACATGACATTTGTAACTTTAAAGGGTGCTGGACTGTCCCCTGGTGATAGAACGCTGTAGATCTTGTACTGCGCTACACGATTTTTTTACAGAGTGGACACACAAAACGGGTTCAAAAGTCAGTTCTGTTCTAGCTACAGTAAAAGCGGAAATATCGTAGCGGTTTAGGGCCTGATAAAATAGTAAGCTCAAAAAACCTCATGCATCTTTCGAAGGTTCCAGGGATTCCAACTAGGGTTGGCCGATGTTTTTTTTAAACGCTAAAAAAAAACGTTTTTTTAATTTAAAAAAACATGACCTCCGAAATGTTTAAACAAAAAAATAAGCCGTCATATTTATGTTGCTGTAGTATATAATATTGAGGTAATGTGCTTCCATGTACCTCCACAGTGTGTAACTTCACTCCCAAAGTAACAACCTCATTTTATAACCTTGTTTGATCACTATTCCGTGCCAAACTTTACCTGAAGTTACAAACATTCGACTATAAGGCGATATACGAATGATATGTCGACGAAAAATGGATATTTTTGACACAAATCACCACTTATAATGCTATCCCATGGCTCCACAGACATTATATGGTCATATATATTTAACATCACAGAGTATTGCCACTGTCTGATATACCTATATAAATGTCGACACAATGTCATATCTGGGAGCTTTAAAAAAAAACGTTTTTTTTTTGAAAAAAACATCGAGTTAAAAAAAACGTTTTTTTTCAACCCTAATTCCAACTAAGATATTTTCAATTTATCACAACCGAACCATTACATTCCAACCCAATAAGATTATTTCAAAACTATGAAAAAAATTAAAAACAAATCGTTTCGTCAATTACACAAGGCAAACATACCAAAAATTGGTCCACGTGCATGCTGGGAGCCCTGGACGTGTTTTGCGGTCTCGCTCTGAACTGATCGACATTGCTCTTTTTGTCCGGTTTCAATCTCGACGGCGACAGGGATGACTTCCGTTTGGCGCCAGAAGTTCCATTATTTTGTTTTGAAATTTTGGAACTGGGCAAGTCAAATCCGTGACCGCGAATTGGAACATCTGAGGATACGATCGAAAATGAAAACCGGGTTTCACTTTGAACAGTTTAAATATGGAACCTTTATTTTCACCCCTGCTCGTGTTGATGATGGGCACCTTGCTGCTGCCAGCCTTCTTGTTGTTCGACACTTGTGACTTATTTGTCGCACTGCCGTGTGCACATTTCAGCGCCAGTTTCTCAATCAAATCTTCTCTGGGGTCAAACTGAGGCAGGAATTCATGCCTCACAGATTCTAAATCCGTTGGAACTCGTGAACAAGTGTCTGTGTCGCTGTCGCCGGTGCTGGCAAACTGTAAATGTTTTGACTGTGTTGACCGACAAACAGGGGTCTCCTAGGGGGGGGGGGGGGCTGGGGGGCCCTGTTTGTTGTATATTGTGCCCCCGCCAGCCCCCCCCAGAAAAATTTTCCAGCTATCTATCCCTCCGGAGGAGCGATTTGCTATCTATCCAGCCCCCGCGAGGGCCAAAATCCTGGAGACCCCTGCCGACAAACATAGACGCGATCACATATTTACACTAGTTTTGTCATTTTACGTTATTTTATATGAAGCATTCACTTCTACAATTCCAAACTCCAAACCGTTTTCATAAAGTTGAAATTTTTTCAAGGATCAGACATATCAAAAATGGCAAGTGAAAGGAGAAATTATGAAAAATGATCAAAATTGACAGGAGTTAATCCTAGATGAGGGGACAGTCCCGCACCATGTAAATTCAACTTTCATGTAAAAGTAAAAATCTAAAAAATAAAATACCTTATTACTAAACTTTTGACACTTCGCATGACAATTGACAATTCTGTATGGCAATTGACACTTTAGAGGGTGCGGGACTAGCAAGAGGTTTCTTTTTTGGTGTTTTCGACTTTTAGAATTGGACGCTTGATTTAAATGAAAATTAATTCTAAATTATGCAATTAACCAACACGCAGCGTCGACGATTGCTCACTTTCGGTGGAAATTTTGTACAAAGCCCGATCAGCGAAATATTCCTCAAACGAAGTAGGCTTCAATTTTTTTCTTGTTTCCGTGCCTGCGCGTTAAAATTCGGTGAATAGGCACCACGGGAATTGATAAAAAAGGCATATAAAAGATGCAGACCGGCGGAACGCCTTTGAAATCTGACACAATTTTCGATAATTCTGGACAGTTGACAACTGACTTTTTCGACAAACGGAGTGTTCTCTTGTCGCTGTATGTATGCGAATTAGTGAAATAAACAGTGAAAACTAATTGTGGCATAAGTTTGTATTATGCAAGAAAAAAAAGACCTTCAGAAACCGTTTGAAGGATTCCAATGGATGGTTCTCTCTCACTTTGGCATCTTGCCAGCATATAATGTCATGCACCAACAGCGTTTCGCACTCTTTGTACACGAAAAGGCGGGACAGAAATTCCTGAAAAAAACGCTCGACTATTTACAGATGAGAATTTGCAGAAAATAAACTTTAGCAGGCATACCAGCGCGCACTGACACAGGCGTATGTTCTCGCTTCTCAACGAGTACTGAATGTCGCCGCTCAGCGTTTTTCTGCAAAGGTTTAAATAAACACGCTAAATCTGATCTAATATTATAGAGGCAGACGAAAAAGTCCACTGACTGAACACTTTGCAATGAAATGTTACATTTGAATAATTTGAAAATTATATTTCTTTGGCACACTACATCGCTTTCACGATGGATGCATGTGATGGGTAATTTTCCCGTAGCGGTGACTTATACACTACAGCATAACCCAAGCCCCACACATGGCTTGGGCACTTTTTATTCTTTGTGTCCTGACCGTAACTTGGCTTGGAATGGTTTATGATGTCAGAATTGACATTTGCATTTTGGGGGTCAGAGCTGCACACACCAAAGGGCAGGGACGTACGCAGGATTTTTGAGCGGGGGGGGGCGGATTGTATACGGAGCCCGGCGAACGGGGGGGGCGGCGCCCCCCCCCTAAAATTTCCTCCTGTAGTAAACGGAATGGGGCCATGGCGCTGGCGCCATTCATTGGCGCCAGCGCCATAACCCTATTGGCGTTGGCGCCAACGCCAAAGTGTACTCTAAGTACTTATTTGCGCCTAAATTTAGGTACAGGGCACTGCGTTGAAGGCATTTGTAGTGGTGATTTCACACCGGAATCGAAAATCTGAATTATATATAGAGTGGGGGGGCGGAAATGCGCGCTTGCGCGCAAAATTTTTGCTAAGTAGGTACAAAATGGCTTCACGAAAGTGCCATTTCTGGCACTTTTTTTTGTCCGGCCCGGGAACGGGGGGGGGGCGGCCGCCCCCCCCCCGCCCCCCCCCCCTGCGTACGTCCCTGCCAAAGGGCACCCATGTATTGTCAACTCAACGTTTTGTTAATATGCCGCATTGTTTTCATGTGTCGCATAGATGCATTCATTTCAACTTTCATATAATATAGTGGAGTCCTACCATCATTCATTGAATAAAATTTTGTAATTAATTATGCCATAGTAAAAACAACATATTATGATGAAAAAATGTATAACTTTTGGTTCACTATTCAGATGGGTTAGTGTAGGTTGGTACTAAGTGCTATGTGAAGTGATAAGTGCAATTAGTGATAAGTACAAATGTCAAGTACAATTATTGATAAGTATTTACAAATAAGACAATTACCCCACACTTAATTACCCGCATTTAATTACACTAACAAATACCACCCACATTTAAGTACATCAATTATGTACTTTTCGTAAAACTACATCAATTAAAGCTCCCGACCAAATGCGCCATGTGGCGCAAATAGGTCAATAATTGGTCAGCAAGATTGATCACATGAGCGGATTATTTGTGCTGCAATGACAGCGGAAACAATGAAAGGACTGTGCCGACAGCCCAACTTTGAACCGCAATACCCAGAATACCCCAGACGTTGGGGGACTGAGTTTTTTCTTGTGCGAGAGCACGCGTCTGTTGTGATGCGCAGGCGGCGAAAATCAGTGTGGCAAAAAAAAAGACCCAAGCCACTTGAAAGCGTCGCTTTAGCTGTAGTGTATAAGTGCACTCATTCAATTTTCCACGTTACGGTATTCGTCAAAATACGGTAACACTCTTGTATAGCGTTCAGTCTAATTACTATACAAATGATTTAACACCAACATGAATTGGTCATCACTCTCCAACACTTGGAAAACAGCCATAAGGTGCTTCTCATTTCGCAATAACTCGGAAATGAGCATAAATGCCATCGCAGGTGCGACAAAATGTGATCCTTTGAACGCGTCAGACTTTGCAACAACAGATTTCTGCATTCTCTCAATATCATTCTGTTTTGCGTTCTCAATATGCGTGTGAATTCCAGATAGAAGACACCTGCGGAATAAATAAACTTTTGTTTTAAGTTTCTGTTGTTCTGAGAATATGGCATACAGTGGCAAGTGGCAATTTACAATTTACATGGTGGCAATTTACAAGCCCTGTAAAGTAAAGTGTCAAATGTAAAGTCGAATGCAAACTAAAGTGTCAATTGTGCATCCAACTATTATTTTTTTGTATCCAAATCTCATGTGGAAAAAAACAAGATTTGGATACAAAAAACATAAGATTTGGAAATGAAAAATGCGATTTGGATGCACAATTGACACTTTACTTTACATTTGACAATTGCATGATATTGACACTTTACTTTGCATTTGACTTTACATTGACACTTTACTTTACACTTTAAAGGGATTGGGACTGCCCCCATGGAGTAACAATTGATGAGACAAGTGACTGAATGATCGTCTGTTTGCTTGTGTATTTACCTTGCAAAAATTATGAGGAAAGAATTGCCCACTAAAACAGATCAACGTTCCAAATTGCCTGGCGAAAAAATAACGGCACAGGAGGCTTATTAAATTAATTGCCACCTGAAACAGCAGTCAACTAGACCCTCAATAGCAAGATCGCACACCTGGCCACTAAAAGCGCACACCGAGCACTGATATCAGCGATGCAACAACACAGAAATCTGACAGCTGCCATTAGAGTGCGATCGCACGTGCCAATGCATGGAATAATGAGAATCTGCGCAAATTTCGTCTCTGCCGCGCAGATTTCCGCACACCACCGGTCGCGGGACGTCAGCAGTTTTCCACAAACAGCGGGGGGCAGCGTCTGGCCGGTGGAAGGGTTGAAATTGTTTACAAGAAAAATGGTGGCGATTTGAGGTGATTTTTTTAACATTAGCCATCATCAATATTGCCTAGAACTTGTGGCGTTAATAAAATGATGTAAATAAATAATAACCGAAACTGCTTAAACTTAAAAAATTACTTCTGAATAACCAAAAAAAATTTTACCATCAGCACTAATCCAACCGCGTGTAATCATGGTTTTGTCGGTGTTCGATTTTATCAAGAACTTTTCTTACTTAAAAATATATAATCTTTAATTTGAAAAACTCAAGCAATGTAAAAATATTGATATTTCCAACCCTACGACGAATGAAACTGGGGCGACAAGCAGCGGCAACGATAAAAGCTTGAAATGTATTCTCACCTCATCTGCGAGCACGGGTAACTGCTGCGGCATCAGACAGGTGATCAGCGTCGAAATTGGCACAAAAAATTGTGGCGATTCGCTGGCACAATCCAGCAAAATGTCTAGAGTTCGAGCCAAGTGATTGAAAGATTTCGAGTTATCTGAGCTCGCCTGTGAATATTGAAATATGTAGCATTTTAGCATTTGGCACTTTCTACAAATGGTATTAAAAAATTCAATAATAAATTCATACTGCGATGCATTGCACTAAAAAGCATCATTGTTAATGTTAAAACGTTTTGTGCTACGCGATTGCACACCATTATTTACATGCAATTAAATGGCTGCATGACGTATAGCAACTGCACGAATAGCAACAAGGATGTGTAGCAACAAATTTGTTGCTAAATAGTACATGAAAAATATCCTGAGTTGCTAATCAATACATAAGGTTGCTATGTCACACAACGATAGCTACAACAGCCACAACTGAATTAATATTTATTGGACACTAGTGCCAGCAGAAACGACACATCCAAAAGTACAGAAAATCACTCATCAAAGGTGCTGCATGCATCTAATAAAAACAGCACCTGAGGACATTTTTAATGCATATTCGCTCATGCCACAATGACCACACATATTTGTATGGTATATCAAAGTTCTTTCAGCTAATCCAAGGAAAGACAGGATGAAAAAATATTGTGCATGCAACAGCATGATTGTGCCAAGGATCAAGGCACAACGACCTTCACAAATTTAAACTTTTGATCTTGCTTATCCTTATGCTAAGTTTTTGTGGGCTGCATGATGTGATGTAATACAAATAAATACGTTGCTAAATACATGAGGGAGTTGCTATATCATATATCATTGTGTTGCTAAATTGTACATAGCACACAACAAGAAAAACAGACACAGTGTTGCTGATTAGTACATGGCCGTTGTTGCTATATGCACAGTTGCTATTCACGTTCGTGCCAATTAAATGAGCCAGCTTAAACATTCAACACAGTGTTATAAAAGACCCTGTGCATGTGGTCATGTCAACCGCTAGTCATGTAGACCCGCCAGACATGTATTACAACCCCTAGCACGATCGTGTTAATCCCCCTAAAATACATGACTGGCGGGTCTACATGACTAGCGGGTTAACACGACTATTAGGCCTACGTTTTATAAAACAGGCGCCAAACACCAACCGCAGAATCATTTAACTGTCCATTGACAAAATTGCCGAGAATCTTGACGCATTCACGCCTGGTGCTAGCATACATATCCGCAACTGAATCGGAAACACAGTCACTTGCGAGTAGATGTGACGGCTGCGGCCATATTCCCGTATCACTGCCATAGTGCCAGCATAAGCAGAAAATTTTAGCACATGGTGCGACGAATGTGGAATCGCGAAACTGCGAACAAAAATTGTGTCACAAAAAATAACAGAGGTAAATAACCTACACTGCACAGGTGGAACCATGAGACGAAATTCAAACATCAAAGTTTCAGATGTGATATCAATCTACGACCCAACAGCTGTGGGCAACGGGTCAGGCCTAAATAGCATCTAATCCACTTGGCATCTGGACCCAGATAGCATGGATTTCTGCCTGCTTGGCATCTAGACCTGCTTGGCATCTATCCAATGTTGGATGCCAAGCGGACTGTGGCATAGATGCCAAACGGGCGGGTAGGGCCAGGTGCCAAGCGGTCTAGATGCCATCCAGGCGGGCAGGCGGGTGGCAGGGGGAGGTATGTGAACTCAGGCAGCAAACACAAAGGGCAAAGAAGAATGGAAGTACACATAACAATGGATGTCCCTTTGTGTTTGGCTTCTGAGCTCAATGTTTGACGCATACCCCCCACCCCCGCTGCCCACACAGATCGATTGCGAGTCATGATGTTCCCATTTCCAGCTTAGAAGGCAGTTGCCGCGTCACCGCAGTTTGCGGCTGGCCACGAGAGTCGGAGCTGGGCAATTACATGTGCCCAGTTTGCGTGTAATTATAACCTAATTATAATTGCATAATGACTACTTACAAACAACAGTATTTCTGCACTAATTATCACTTCTGCACAAATTGGCTAAAATAATTAATGTAAATACTAATTGTTGTTACAAAAAGTTGGAACTGATTATAATAATGGTAATTACTAGCAATTAGCAATTATTAGTATAAACACTTTGACGTACAGTAGTTGACAGATTCCCCACTGTGATAAACACAAATGTGTGCAAAACAGATTTATGCATTTCTCAAATTTCAGTCTTGTCAAATTCATTAGAGGTGAAAAATGTGGTAAACTCAAAAACAGATTTATCAGTTTGGGGATGTTTTAGTTGTCTGGTGTGGGTGTGTAGGGCTGGAAACGTGAAAACATGGAAAAAATGTGCAAAAACACACTCATAAGTGGTAGCCCAGTGCAGTGTTTTCACCAGTGACTTAATTTTAGAGCAGTGTAAATATAATACTTATACCAAACTCAAGCCCAGACAACAAAATATCTGTGTACAAAGCACACGGTCAATGTAATGGCACAACGTCTGATCAATAACGATGGCAAAAAAAAATATTCTAAAATTTGAAAATGTTTTCAAATTTTCAAATTTTTTCAGACTTTCTGAATTGTTGAGCACAAGATTAAAAAAATACACAAAAATCGATTTATTTTTTAAAAAATTAGAAAATTCATTACTTCAAAAAGTGTTTTCTAATTTTTTCAGCATATTTGGATGAAAATGCATATTTCATATAATGAAAACGTTAATTTTGCAGGAATCTATCTGTAGGTGCAGAACAAAACTGCGTGGATGTAAAAACAGCCTGCAGTAACAGTTTTGAAGCTGTAAAATGTAGATGTGTACTTAAAGTTCACTAGTAAAATTCAAAAATGCAATAATTTTGCAGATAAAAATTTGAAAAGTGCCCAAAAAGATTAAAAAATTCGATAACTTATTTCAGAAAAAATTCCAAATTCATAAAGTTAGAAATCTTAGAAAAAACACTTAAAAATTTTTTCCCAAAGGGTTTGCCATCATTACTGATAAGTGAACCGCAAAAATCTCAAAAAATATTTACTTAAAGTGGTGCCGCCCTCCGCCATGCGGCTTGTGTATGCAGGGTGGCCCAAATACATCTCCATATACTAATGTATGTTATGAATGGGCCAACTCGTAAGGGTAGGATTGCAATTGCATTCACTCTCAATACTGTCCCATGCTTAACATTTTACAGGATGGCCCAGATATCTTGAACAATTTTTTGTACATATATTTTTCTATTCAGCATGCACTACTGGACCGCGTAAAATGCCAAATGTTATGCAAAGTGTCAAATGAAATGTAAAATGTAATGAGTGATGTCGAAAAACATCCAATATGGCAATATTCCAATGCGGTGCGCATGCACGCGTCCACGTGTGTTTGCACGTGCACCACACAAATAGATACAGAACTTTAAAATCAGTTCCATTCTGTGTGCACATGTAACGTGAAATACCCATCAAATTGATTAATTTGAAATGCAAATATAAAAGGCATGCCATCAATAGTATTATAAGTATAATGATATGCACATTCAAAGCCTAAAATCGGCTGCAGGGGGGGGGTCAGATGCATACATGTGCCGTCGCGTGGGTGTGTGGGGGGGGTTCAGCCTGCTTGGCATCTACACCCACACGGCATGGAGACCGCATGGCATGTGCCGGCATGTAGCCCGCTTGGCATCTATGGGACGACAGATGCCAAGCAGGTCTAGATGCCAAGCAGGCAGAAATCCATGCTATCCGGGTCCAGATGCCATGCAGGTTTAGATGCCGAGCAGTGCAGACTCGTGGGCAACAAAGACCACTGGGAAAACTGCGCTCTGCGGACAATGCGTGCGTGCATTCTGTGGACGCGGCGTGCACTTTGCGTGCATTGTGTGGATGTGGCGCGTGTGCCACAGTTGTCCAGGGGTATTTGCTCCAGGGGGTATCAAGGGGTTCCACAAAGTCCACACACCGTCGTATCGATAAATTCATCCATCGCGCGGGAAACGACCTGGCCAATTATCTCAACGCAACATTTTGCAAAGTTCAAGAACCTGGCCGGCTCACTGCTTGAAGCCGCGGTAATCCCCTGTTGCCAATGAATCGTTTGGAAAGATGCCACATACTGCGAAAACGAACAGTGGAATAAATATCACTGATGTGATGAATGTGATGTAATGGCGCAATGCGACCAGTGGCACTAAGGCGGCAGTGCGCCATTTTCCCCATTGCGCATGGTGCCAGTCCCGAGCCCTGTAAAGTGTAAAGTCAAATGTCATTTAAAATGTCAATCAAAAAATTACTGAATTTTGACATTTTACACGACATTTGACACTTGACTTTACACTTTACAGGACACGGGACTGCCGTAAGATTGACGCATGATTACCAGCGCCAGGTTTTGAATTCCCATGAACCCGTTATGGCACCGCTTTTTATCAAGATTGCGCCGAAAACTGATGAACCAATACCAACCTGGAGCAAATTTATCAATGTTGCAAAGCCACCAGTTCCGTAAAAGCGTGCCACAGCGCTCAAATAATACGACTCCATTGTTTCGGCTGAAAAATATTCAGGGCTAACGCACCAGATAGAATATTTCAAAAGCATAAGACAACCCACGGTTCTGCCTTTTATCTGGAACAAGCAAGACATGCAGTATTCTCACAGCGGTAAGTAGGCACCTTATATTCGGTGCCTTTCCTTGAACTTCACGGTGTGCCTTCAAAAACAGCTGTAGTTTTTCAACGATGAAATTCAGAATTTCAAAATTCTGTTCGTCCGAAAAAGTATCAGCATTATCAGCATCAGGAAAATCAGCCAAGCAATCCAAATATTGCCTCAGAACAGATTGCCTGAATAAAGGGAAACGTTGAAGAATTAATGATGGCAAACCCTCGGGAAAAGTGTTTAAATTTTTAAGAGTTTTTTGTTCTTGCAAAACGACTTTTTGAATTTCGATTTTTTTCCGAAAAGATAGTTTTCGAATTTTCGAATCTTTAGAATTACTTTTAGAATTTTTTTCACCAAATTATTGGATATTGAATATTGAATTCTAGTGAATATTGAATACTCTTTATATCTTACAGTCTTCCAAGCTGTTAACATAGATCAGGGTTGGCAAAATCTCAGAAAAAAATAAAAATAAAATAAAAATAAAATGGAATATTCAAGAATAAAATAAAATAAAATGGAAAATTTAAGAATAAAAATTGTATAAAAATTCGAATTTTTGTAATTTTTTTTTGTAAAATTGTATAAAAATTTGTATTTTTGTAAAATTGTATAAAAATTCATTGTTTTGTTGTAAAATTTTATCTCGTTGCTTGAGTTTCTACCTGTTTATTCATGGATATGGGAGCAGTCCCAAGTGTAAAGTGTCAAATGTCATGTAAAATGTCATGCAAAGTGTCAATTGTCATGACAAATGTAAGGTAAAGTGTAAATTGTCATGACATGAAAAAAATAAAGTATCAATTGTCAAGCAAATTGTGTCCAAATCTTATGTTTGATATCTAAAACTTATGTTTTGTATCCAAATTATGTTGTTGTTGAATCCAAATCTTATGTGAACATTTGGATACAAAAACATAAGATTTGGATACAATACATACTATGCATACAAAAACACAAGATTTGGATACACAATTTACACTTGACATTTGACATGACACTTGACATTTTGCATGACAATTGACACTTTACTTTACATTTGTCATGACAATTGACAAATTGCATCACATTTTATAAATGTGCCCAGCACACTCCACTAGTCCTTCTACTGAAAATGCAAAACATTCTTATCAATAATTGTAACTTTACACTTGCAGCTAGCTAACAATACATACTGCATGCAACTTTTGAAAAGTAAGGGAAAAATTTGTCACAGGTTTTTCATGTATAGGTCTAATTATAACATTTTTCTGGCCTTGCATGCATGATTCTGATTTTTTGTAAAATTTTTGTAAAATTTTTGTAAAATTTTCTGTAAAATGTGTCATTTTATTTTATTAATGACTTTTGGGAATAAAATAAAATAAAATGAAACAAGAATAAAATAAAACTAAAATAAAATTTTTATACAATTTTTATACAATTTTACTAAAATGAATTTTTATAAAACCATCCCTGACATAGATACATTTTCACAATTTATGTTCTGCCACTATGAATAGTTCCGTGTAAAATTGATGTTTTTAATTGTGTTACTGCATTGTATACCCATTTCCAGCCAATAATACTGTAAAATTCGAAAACGTTTTCGAATTTTCAAATTTTTGTTTGCCATCGTTATGAACAATGCTACAAAAAAGTTTCACGTATAAAATCGACCTTGGTGAATCGGCGCGAAAATCCACCAGCTTCTGCCAACTCTGGCGAAAATTTATCACAATTTTGCCATTTTGACACTCCATCAACACGACGACCAGCAGCTCGATGGCATAGGCGGACAACAGGCTGGATTTCTTCTCATTTTCCAGGTCGCCTGAAAAGGCGGAGCCTACATGACCGCATCCAAAACTCACATGGAAAAACCACTCACACTTAAATGGAAAACCAACACAGTGCAAACTGCATGAGCGATTGTAGATTTTCCGGCTCTGCACACAACGCAGCCACCACGCGCCTGGCACCAGATTTTGTCAGAGTCATGCAAAAAAGTTCACGCGACGCATTTAACGCGACGTCGTCATGGTGCAGATCGGATGACTGTTTTGTCTGCACTTTTTCCCTGCAACCATGCATTTTGTCCAGTAGACTGATAGCGTGACAGTATTTGGCGCAGCGCTCGGCGCACGATTTTGACTTTTCCTGAAAAACCATGCATCGAGTGCCTTAGTGTTGTGAGATGGCATAAACGCAGACAAAAACGCACCGTATCGACGGCGAATAAGCCGTGGACCAATCTGTGGGTCGATGCAAAATAGCCGGCCAAAAACTTGGCACCGTGCCAAGTATCGCAAAAAAGGTGGCACAGTTCCATTATGGCAAATATTAAGCTATTAAGGGTGCTTTTCATGGATGCAGTGCACGAATTTTCCATTGAATATAGCAACTGTAATGATGAGTGCAACAAAACGCACACGCATTCAAGCAGCCCACTGCAAAAGGTGAAGCGAAATATAGCTTCAAGTATAATACATAGAATGGGAGTGTGCAAATCAACAGACTAGTCGCACAAATTCCTGTAGACGCCAGCCAACAATTCGTTGCAGCCAAGTTCGTAGTTCCATAGCGATATCCGACCGGTCGACAGTATCTGCAGGGAAGCAAAACACATAAGGATTTTCCTGGATACGAAAAATTGAGCATAGCACTCATAAATTACTCCTCTGCGTGGAAACCGATAGTAAACCAATGGACAAAGGGAGCCAATCAAGTAGACACATGACAAATAAAGTTCTGAATTGAATGATAATACACGCGTATGAGACACAGGGGTTTAGTAAGGGGGGTTGGGGGTACCCCCCAAATCTGCCAGCTATCCATCGCGGAGGCCCGCTCAGCTAGGTATCTATCTATCCCGGAGGCAAATTTTTCAGCTATCTATCCCTCCGGAGGAGCGATGTACTAATATATATATGAACCCCCATGGGGGTCAAAATCTACAATACCACCGATGACACGTGATAACCCCTCCGCCAAGAGGGATCCCAAAAATTGAGCATTACACTCATAAATTGCTCCTCTGCACGGAAATCTTTAGTAAAAGGCGAAAGATTTTCTCGACAAATGCAGAGGAGCCAGAGCTACCGAGGAAGCCAAAACATCTTCGAACCAAAAATGATCGAAACATGATTTCTACGGGTTCAATCTCACAACTCACCTGAGAACACAGCGCAGCTAAATGCACCTTAACCTTGCCAACGGCATCGGCAGCCGACCAGAAAACTGGCTCCAATTCAGCACAGAAATCAATACAGACACTTTTGTCACAGACCCCCGATTGCGTGCCGGTGCTAATCGGCATCGTAGAGATTCTGCGTGTTGGAATGGAAATCAAAATAAAACCCAGAGTTGTTAAAAGTAGCGTACGTTTTCAAAGTAAAGCAATTTTTTTACTTTTACTCATCATGAGTAAACGTGAGTAAAATAGTTTCCCCTGGAAAACGTGAAATTGGGTATTTTTAAGCAATTTTGCCCCGATTGTCACTCAAAATCATTAATAATCATATTTTTTGCGCATTTTCACCTGCAAATTCGCCTATTTTCAATTTTTGGCTATTGTTATGACCTTATATACAACATTTTTTTCTATTTTTGGCCTTTTTCACCCTTTTCTCCTTTACACGCCTTGAAAACACTTATTTTTATAAATACATATCAGAAATACGTTTTCCGTACTCGAGTACTTTCAAAAAATATACGTAAAAGCGAATCCCCTAATATGCATCTCCCTAGCATACCGTTTCACAGATTCAGCCACCACATCAATGCTGTCAATCAAAGCAATTCTCGTACAAAACTGTTCAAATTTTCTCAACAATCGTTCATCCTTCACATCATTGACAAAAACCTCTAGCAGCATTGAATAAACAGATTTATCAGAAATACACTCCTGGTGAACTGCGCTGTTGCCAGGGTTGAAGTGCAGTAATGAGTTGAATGCGTCCAAAATGGCACTTTTCATTGGGGCGGAGATCACTGGAGATTTGAACAAATCGAACAAGAGTTTGGGTGAATTGATGCTCTGCAGATGGGACACTTTACATATGCGAGCAATGGTGCCACACACAGTGGATGTGAACTGGTTTCGGTGTCAACTCGATTTTATGACACATGGCAATATAAATATTCCTTCGACTTTGCTGCAGGTGCACTTGGAAAATATCTTGCGACATAAATTCAGCTAAAATCGAGTTGACACCGAAGCAGTTGACATCCACTGTGTGTGGCATCAATAGAGAATAATGTGAAACATAGTAAAAACACTCACACAAATCAACTCATTATAATGACAGTTCGCGCTGGCCAATTTCGCGCACAAACTGATGCCAACTTTTAGATGGCGAATTATGAACGCGGGCCGCGTATGTTTTATAGCGGACACGGGATTCAATCCAAATATGGCCCATTTTCGCAGGGTGTCATCAACTGCAACGTGATTTTTTATTAAAAAAATCGTGTCCCTAGAATCCGACAACAGAAACGTTTCACGCACCCAAATGTTCGTCGAGAGAATGGCCTCGCAATGCTGGATACAGATTTTCGACCACTTTTTCCACAGTCAATAGCCAGTCGTCCCTACGTAATTTACTAGCATTCCAAACGATGATAAAAATTATTTTCACATAAAATAATAGAACCTTCTGGTATAAAATTGGTCAGAAAATTCATGAACTGCCTCCTCAAATTGGCTAACAACTCCGCCCCCATACTCGGCTTGTTGCAAATCATATTTTGACATCCAAGGCAGCGATAAATTCTACAAGATGTTGAAAATTTTAGAAAGGTATACAACACATATTCATATGCACATGGGCACCAGGCTTACATGCGCACCGGGTTTACATGTGCACCGGCACAGGGTCAAAAGAACTTCACCAACCGAAATCTCACAGGCGACAAATTCTCGCGGCACAAACTCTGCCACAAGATTATCCAACGCCAGCTGTTCGTATTCGCTCATCACAATTTCTCTAGACTGGAATGTGAAAAAAGAAATGTCGGAAGTTGGAAAAATACAAAAAATAATTAATTTACATTTTGATCGTAGTCGAAATCGGTGTCGCTGATATTCTGCAAATCGGCGGAGCCGCTCGCCCGCGAGGAACAGAGGCCTTCGTCAGAGTCGGATTTCTTCGGGCTGCACACGCGATTGCGCGAATCGATCTCCGTGCGCCTGATCGAATTTATCGAATTTTTATTATTGGTTAAATATTTATCAATTATTATTTTTACAAAGTTGAAAAATTCAGAAATTCAAATTTTTTTTTTTGAAAACCGTACAAAATTAGGGAAACAGTCTTTTACACAGTTTGTCATCGTCAACCACATATTTAGTACCACATTAACTTTTTTAAATTACCGTTAAAAAGTAGAATTTTAACACCTACAATTTAGAAGAACTCCGTCAAATAAAATGGTTATGATGATCAAACATAAAACATATACCGTATATCCTTGAAAAAGACCCCTCTTGAATACCCCCCCCCCCTATTGGCCAGGTGAGAAAATAACTCCCCCTCCAAAACTTATGAAGAAATAATAACTCCCCTGGGGACTTATTCGATGATATACGGTATTTAAGTGAATTTACACAGAAGACTTCTGGCTGCTGCTCGCCCCTGATACGCGTCGCCGTCGAGTCTGAAGGAAAAGCACTGCTAAAGCTAGATTTGCATTGCGCGAACTGGTGCCAATCCCAGACCCGGTAAAGTGTAAAGTTGTCAAATGTCATGCAATGTGTCAATCAGGGGTCTCCTAGGGGGGGGGGGGGCTGGGGGGGGCTGCCCCCCCCCAAATCGGCCAGCTATCTATCTAGCTATCCCGGAGGCCGCTCAGCTATCTATCTATCCCGAGGCAAAATTTTTGGCTACTACCCCCAAAGACCCCCCCCCAAATCGCTCAGCTATCTATCTATCTGGAGTGGTTTTTGAGAAATTTTGTCCCAATTTTTGCTCAAAATCACCAATTTTCGCACCTTTTTATAGTTTTTCACCTTCAAAATCGTGCTTTCTGGTTATATACATGGTTATATACCTATTTTTAGCCATTTTATACCTACTTTTGGCTACTTTTAACTGATTATTAGCGATTTTTCCCCTTTCTGCCTTCTTAACCTTGAAAAAGCCTATATATTGTGCCCCCGCCAGCCCCCCCCAGAAAAATTTTCCAGCTATCTATCCCTCCGGAGGAGCGATTTGCTATCTATCCAGCCCCCGCGAGGGCCAAAATCCTGGAGACCCCTGGTGTCAATTGTCAATGCGCAATGTGTAAAGAAAAGTGACAACTGTCATGCAACACTCAGTAATCAAATCATTTCTTTTTGTTTTGATTGACATTTTAGATGACATTTGACACTTTACAGGGTCTGGGACTGCCCTCTAGCAAAAGCCATGAAAAAATCAAACATGTGCACCAACCCCGTCAGAGCACGGTGATTTGCTCTTTTTGCTACCCCTGTCATCTCTGACTGAACCTTCCCGTCTCTCCGTATTTCGATCCCTATCCCTACTTTTACGCCTGTGTGCACTTTTATCCTCCCGCACTCGATGCTTCGACTGACTTTTGGTGGATAGATTGGCACCATGCCAAGTGCTCATTGGTGCCAATGGAGGGGATGTAGGGGGATAATTGGCAACCGGCCCAGTGGGCAGGTAGGGCGCAGATGGGGTCGCAGAGGGTTGGGTCACTGAAAAAATGCTATATTAAGCATTTTGAGTTAGACAGATAAAAGTGAAGTACTTTCTGCGAACCGACCATACGAGCCTATGAGCGGGGCCACAATCAAACTGGGTGGCGGGACGTTAGGATCAAATGGCACGGGGCCAAGCGGCGGCGGCACACTCGTGTCGAAGGCCACCGGCAGACTGTGGTAAGCGCCGGGGGTCGCAGCGCCGCAAGTGCCCATTGGGAGAGCCTGTTTGAAAACAAACATAGTAAACTAAAAAAGTTTAGTTTGCGAATGTAGTGATTATTTGAATTATCATTTGAATCTGGAAAAGCAAAATAGTAAAAAGAAATTTATTATCGGAACCGATTGGGTGCAAAACACTTGCAAAAAGCATTGCGAATAAGTACAAAAATTTCGGCTACAGTAAAAAACGGTTGCGATGCTCGAGTATTTGAAAAACGTTTTTCTAAAAAGCGTTGAAAAAACGACGGCCATCCCTACGCGCGAACACCGTTGAGTATTTTTATAACTATTCGCGGCCACAGGGAGCAAATCTAATGAAAATGAGTTATGTCTGGTGAAAAATGCGCGCTTGCGCGCAAAATTTTTTACATTGACATTGAAAAAATCGCATTTTCCGGTCACTTTTTGGTACCACCCCGCCAGTGACAAAGCGCCGCTGAGCCACAATGACCCAGCGCCAAAAAATAGCCCCCCCCCCAATTTCTGCGCACAAATCGAAACAAACCTGCCCATAGAGAACGAGTGTCAGCTCGTCATAGTCACCCCTGAGAACGACAACATCCGTTCGCATACTGACAGGTAAAGGGACGGGCGCGCCAGCGGCTACGGCCTCATCGTGGTAATAATCCAATACGAGTTTGAGCGCGGCGCAACTGCCGTCGTCCAGATCGCGTGCGTAGACCTGGAAAATAGGGTGTGGTTGTTTATTATTTTTCATACACCCGCAGTAAAAAAGACAATTTTTTTTATCGGATGATTTTTTAATTTTCACTTTACAATTTTCACCTGGTGTTGAAAAATAATAGATTGAAAGTGGAAAGAAAAAGAGTTCGCGGCCTTTATGCTTGCAGGCATCTAACGATGGCAAACCATCCGGAAAAAGTGTTCAAATTTTAAATTTGTAACATTTTTCGAATTTCTTTGGGTAGTTTTCACATTTTTATAAACAGTTTTCGATTCTTTTGAGAAATAAATCGATTTTAAGTATTTTTTCACCGCGTGATCAAAAATTCAAAGGTCCGAAAAATTCGAAAATGTTCTCAATTTTTTTTACCATAGTTACACGCATCAGACAGAGCAGAGTAGAGAAAACCGAACCTGCAATCTAAACTCAGCGGGCGCAGTCAAACCATAGACGCCGGCGTCGCAGCTGGCGCCGCGCGGCACGATGTGCACCGCGTCCAACGAAATCCCACTGCAGTTGGGCTGGCACAGGCGCAAGAGGTCCGCGTGCGGTTTGGACTGCGTTTGTGTTTCGCATAGGACAATGCGGTTATGAATGAGACAACTGCAAATGGTTGGGCGAAACAACCTATTTACATACACATTATTTTGAAAATTTTCGAAAATTCATTTTTCTGTTTTGAATGTATCTCAGTTTACCACGAATTCTTTACACCGTTTACCACGAATTTCCGGTGAGCTCAAATGCGTTCATGGCTGAACAGAGTTTTTGACTTTTTGCACTTTCTAGTAAACTAGAGCGGGTGATTAAGACTATATCAGTTGTAAAAAATTAGTTTTCGACAAAACTTGCAAAAAACTCCAGCGACATTACATCTTACAATGAAATCTACCATATCTCATCTTAATAAAAGAAAACACATAAAATTTTCTCATCATATCTATCACATTACTGCCACTTTGAATGAATTTGGTGGTTTTTTCACGTGACCTTATTCATAAAAATATGGTATCATAAATTGTATAGCGATTTGTCTGTCCAGTTTAAAAACTTTTTTTAGAGAAAAGAACTTTATATAAAAGGCGCCGATCCACAAACAGACCTCGTTCTCTGGGTGTGTCAAAGTGTCCCAAAATATAGGTACTGACATCTTTACAGCCATCAGGAAATTGGGCAACCGACGACTGACAAAATTCGGCTTTCCTTCCGTGTGAACTGTTTTTCAGAATGCAAATAGTGTTTTAAATCTACTTAGGTATGCTGTTAAAAATTGTAAATGGTGTAAAAATACATTGATCGAAACTACTAGACGTTTGATTTAAGTTTAAAAACATGGAAAGTAGACCGATTATCTTCTAGATAAACAGTGTCGAATATTTAGGATTGCTCCACTTTTATTTTATAAATAATTAGTTCAATTTAGCTAAATACACAGCCGTGCCAAACAGTGGTGCTAACTTCAATCACAAATAACGTAAATCCTCGAATAATTCCCCAGGGGGGTAGACTTTTTAAACTGGGGAGTCATTCGTGGGGAGGAGTTTATTGTTCATCAGAATTTTCTGTAAAGTACACGATCAATTTCTGTATTATTGGATTAAAATTATTTAGTTCCACAAATCCATCCAATACAAATTCCATCATTGTTTAAAATGTCAGTGAAAAATTCGCGAAAAAAACGCGAAAACTATTCCAGAGGGTTTGCCATCGTTATCAAGAAGGATTATTCGTTGGGGAGTCATTCAAGGGCGGGTCCTTATTCGAGGAATTACGGTATGAAACCTTCAGCATTTGGTAAAACGCACAAAAGCTACTGATAAAATCATAAATACGAAGACATATCACTGGCCATCTATTTCCAAACTAAACCAATCCTCAACCCGATCATTGCGTCACACATCGACGACGGTGCCGTCCACGTCGATGGGATCGTCACACTGTTCATACGGCTGTTGCAGCATCGACCCCCCGCACAGTCGGTGCACCTCGCCGTAGTCCTGCGCCAGATTATTACTTATGTCAGGGGTCTCCAAGAGTTTGGCCCTCGCGGGGGCTGGATAGAGAGCTAATCGCTCCTCCGGAGGGATAGATAGCTGACAAATTTTTCTGGGGGGCTGGGGGGCTTGGGGGTGGCTAGCGGGGACAAAATATATAGGCTTTTTCAATGCATAGACGGCACAAAGGGGAAAAATCGCTAAAACAAGTAAAAGTTGCCAAAATAGGCTAAAAATAGGTATATAAACGTGTGTAAAGGCGAAAGCCGAGAGTTTGAAGGTGAAAAACTATAAAATGGCATGAAAATTAACGAGTTTGAGCGAAAATTGTGGTAAAAATCGCTCCAGATAGGTAGGTAGCTGAGCGAATTGGGGGGTGCCCCCCGCCCTAGGAGACCCCTGCTTGATGTTCAATAAACTGCAATGATATTTACAAAAACACATATTTACAACTAGGGTTCAAACGGGACCAGTTTTTCGGACCGGGACCGGGACCGGGACTAGAAATTTTCTAATGTCGGGACCGGGACCGGGACCGGGACTGGGGGGTCGGGACCGGGACCGGGACCGGGACTGGCTTTTTTCAATTGTCGGGACCGGGACCGGGACCGGGACTGGGGGGTCTGGACCGGGACTGGGATTTGCCGAACCAGGTACCGGCACCGCGGTTTTGTTTGAACCTTTTTGGTATGTAATATCCAGCCAATGTTGTTCCACACACCTCCACTGTGTGAAGGACCACTCTCAATGTATTAGCCTTTTCTTATAACATTATTCAAGCAGTATTCCATTGCCATCTTCACTTGAAGTTGTGAATATATGATGAAACGCAATGTACGCAGGATTTTTTTGGGAGGGGGGGCGGCGCCAGTTGTAGGTGCCAACGCCATGGCAGTATTGGCGCTGGCGTTGGCGCCAACGTGTACAATATAGGTATCTTTATATACCTATATTTCGTACTAGAAACATGTTGGGGACCTTTCTAACGTTGTCACATTATGGAAAAATACATAGTAACTATTGGCTGGGTATTTGCGCGCTTGCGCGCAAAAATTTTTTAGATGTTCCTACAAAATCGCTTTATAAAAGTGCCATTTCTGGCAATTTTTTTTGAAAAATCCGTTTTTTCCATCCCTTGTCGGGACCGCTATAAAATTCCGGGACCGGGACCGGGACCGGGACTGGGTGGTCGGGACCGGGACCGGGACCGGGACTGGCTTTTTTTGAATGTCGGGACCGGGACCGGGACCGGGACTGGGGTGTCGGGACCGGGACCGGGACCGGGACCGCCCCAGTCCCGACTTTTTGCCGAACCATGTACCGGGACCGCGGTCCCGTTTGAACCCTATTTACAACTCTACTAAATCGACAAATAAAAGTTTCTACAAAGTGTGGGCGGAGCCACGTGTAACACATGCGCCCCACAACCGGCACCAAACACAAACTTTAAAACTCTGTCCATGCTGTTCATCTAGCACCACTTCGGCATCAACAACATGGTCTTCAACGGCATCGTTCTCAGCGCCAACTACATCATCAATCACTTGCACAAGGGTGCCATCCAGTGCCTGTTTCTTGCGCAATCTCTGAACCTGACTGGAAACTCGGTGGCGCACCACTGAGAGGGTGGACAGATTGTCCCTGATCGCTTGCGGGTTGTCCATGAAATAGGAGGCCGCTATGCGCAGTAGAAGTGACGGGTCTTCGGAAAGTAACTGCGTTTGTAAGCATTTCGTGTTATACCACGATGTACGGCACTCTATTCCGTTGTGCTTTCGATCTGTTTTATTTTTTTATTTTTGTTTACGTTCTAGATGTGCACCGACTGCGACTGAATCAAATTTGCCACATAACTTGGTGATAAGATAGATACAACAAGAACATAGTCAAGAATCGTAACAAATGATCAGCGAACATCTCGGTATCGGCAACTTTTCTCTACCTCAGAACGATGGGAAATTGTCATACCGAAATTGGCATGCTTCACAGAGAACGTTACCATATTTAATGAATAACGACCCATTAATAAAAATGTACAAAATTAAAATACACAGACTATGAAAGCGATCACCTGATGAAAAAAGGGAATTTTGTTTGTTTCCTTACGCAGTAGCAATAGATACTTACATACGGTACAGATTTTTCTGTCAGTTGGCATTTTCTGTTTTCTGGCATCCACTATTGACAAATTTTTGAGTGCATGTAAAAACGCGAGTGCAACACGAAACTAGCCTGATTCAACCCAAAAAGGACAGAGACCCTGGTTTGGACACAATACGCCCTCCAAATTGTCTCCAAATCCCTCACAGCGATCCTCATGACAGTTGCGCCAGGGCATCGACTTTCATGTTCGATTTCGTTTGAGCCAAACTTCAGACTGCCATCCGTAGACTCCACCCTCACCTGAAAAGACAAAGTGTGATGAATTTTTTTGTACATAAATATGTTGCAAAACTACAATCAAATGAGACACCGAATGAAATCATTACAGCTTAAGCATTAAATGTGTTTATTTTTTACCTTCCAAATGAGACTAAAAGTTGTTGAAAATTTTTTTTCATAACAACATTTCTTGCAACCGTCAAAAGCACAAATTCAATAATATTTACAACATTTTAAACTCAACCACAAGTAAACGATGCAAACACAAACATTAAATTTCCTGCAAGTCTTGCATCTGTAAAAGCCCTTGCCCGACCGATGGTAACAAGTGACAACCTTCTCGCCCTTCGCATTGAACTGGTTCACTCGTTCCAGTGCAAAAAAGCCGCGGTTCTGCGGCAGGTCGTAGAAAATTCTACGCCCATCTGAATGCCTGCGTAGAAATTATTTCGATAGGGAACCGTTACTATAGAAACGATGATGAACGCGGGTCGGTCGGCTCGATATTTTGATTATAAGATCGCCGCAATTTTCATATCGATTCTCGAAAAGCTTGAGGAAATCAAATATAAACAAATACCAAATATAGGATCGGCCGCATTCCACAAAAATATCGACATTTCTGTAAAATACCGAATATGCATTATTACGTTATCCTTGTACTATCATACTCATCAGGGGTTCAGTAGCGGGGGATTACCTCCCAAAGGCTCCAGTTAACATCTACCACAGATCTATCATGCGAACACCCACCCCCCCAAAAAGATTTTTTCAGCTATTTATGTATCCCTCCGGAGAAGCGAATTACTATCGACCGTATTTGCTTGAACAATTCCCCTGTAAAATGAGTGAGGAAAAAACCATTCCCCCTTCAAGCACATTATCAGTTTGTTGTGTTCACTTGGCAACAAAAATCAGCATCAGCAACAAAAATGGCATGTTATTGTGTTCCTCCCCTTGAATAATTCCCCCTGGGTGAAGTCCAAATTCACTAAAGCCATGATACTCACGAATACATTTTTTTCAAAAGTACTTCCAAACACCAACTTTCTTGAAGATGCCAGCTGACCGGCCAGTGAGGCAAAACTTTCCGGAGGCAAAGTCTCGTGATTCAGAAGCTTCACGTGGCGCTCTCGGATGTCCAGCGGCACCCACGGCAAGCTGTTATCTGGTTTATCGTCTTTTGCAGCACCCTCAACGACATCGACGTGCACATCGACATCATTGACTCGTGGTTGTTCGTTTTTCTTCTTGTGATTTGTGGCAGCGGACACGATTCGACGTAGGTTGTCATTTTCACGCCTGTTTGGGAATTGGGCACAATGTAAAAACCGTATTTTCTTGAATAACCCCCCTTGTCGAACCAGTGCGTTAAAAATTATTCCCCTCGATTAATTCCCCCTTTGGCATATTATAACTTTGTGTATAGTTCGAACAAAGATGGTATCGTATGAAATTTAACAATTTTGACGAAATAATAATGCCACCCCCCCTCTTGAATAGTTCCCCCTCAAAGTCTGACGAAAACAAAAGTCGAGTAAATACGGTTGTTGAAAAATGAAAAATGCAATCGCAACTCACTTGAGAGACTGTACCTCTCTCTGCACGTGTTCCACCTGTTCGCAGACGTGTCTCAGCGACATAAGCAATTCCAAATTCACGTCTTTGCGCGCTTTCTTTCTACCCCTGTTACACGATTCGATTTGAACGCCAGTTCCACTTTGATCACCCTGATCATCAAGGTAATCGGCAAATCGCTTGGGACGTTTCAAACGGCGCACTGGGCGGGATTTACTGTTGCCGCCGGCATGGGGATTGGTTGCAGGTGAACATTGCTCCGCAGATACTTGTGCGGAAGCTGAGGGAATGTGATGTTGTATTGTGAGTGTGCCAACGGGGACCGCTAATTTTCATACCATTTTATAGATTTCCACCTCTAAAATCACCAGTTCATCTGTCTAATTGTCCATTTTCAGCTATTTTTAGCGATTTTCCAACCCTTTCTTCTTTCTACACCTTGAAAGAGCCTACCTAAATATTGAGCGCCCGCCTCTGTGCTCTGCTACTTATATTTCAAACATGACTCAAGCTACGTAACAGCATGACAGGTATATTTACGTTAATAATAGACAATGCAATCTGCAACGCGGAACTCGTTTTCAAACTGGACAACGCCACCTATCACGATATAAGCGACGAGAGCTTCAAACAAGTTTCGACCCCAATCCACGCACCGAGTTCAATTTGTCGCTCGATCGCGGCGGCGGATAATTGCACAGCGCCGCGATGAATAACTTTGTGCAAAACGCTCGCGTGCGCGTGCTGGGGGTGGCCCGACTTGTGCTTGTAGTCGTCGGTGACCGTGATGGCCACTTGGCACGCGCGCACCGCGCAGCGGTAGATCCTGAGTCGCGAAAGCGTACGTGATGCTGCGATAAATAAATACTCGAATTTATTTTTAAAAGAACACTTTAAAATAGCCTAAAAACTATTTTGTACCATTTATCTGAGTAATTTGCAATTTACATTTACACATAGATTGTAATTTACACAACATTTCTCTGAGGTGTGATGATACACAACCAGACCGCCTTCCTCTGCACCCCAGTGCACCAACTCACAGACCACCGTCAGGCAATCAATATCACCAAGCTCCGCCCACCCACCTGCAATTAGACGCAGAGCAGAGCATGTCAGTGCGCCCGTAGCAGTGCCCGTCGAACACGACCATCTCGGGCTCGCCAGGCAGCTGCAGGATGCGCAGCGTGTCGCTGTCGGTGCCCCTGCTGGGCTGCGGGACCGCTTCATTTGCACTCAGATTGGCTGGCTGCGATGGGAATTGATCGATAGTGGTATTTATTTACATGCAGCGACAGTGATGGTTTATTGTTTTGAGAAACAAAATAGGTAGTAAAATAAACTATAAACATCAAACTGAAAGTCATGTTCAAGTAACGATTGTCAATTGCTATTCTTTGAAAGTCAATTCATCACAACCCACCGCAGCAGTTTCAAGACACAAGTCAACTCAAAATGTACCAAATGCTTGGTCGTAAGCATTGGCAGGGTTAAAGTCAGCTACTGGTCAGCCAGTAAAGGTCAAACAAACCACAAAATTGAACCAACCTCCGTCAAATCACCCTCATATGCACAATTGTGGTCAATTTCCCCGCCAGACTTGCGATCATCACGACCATCGACATTTCCATCCATTGAATCGCTCAATCTCTGATCTTTTTGACGTCGCGATCGATGAGAAGCCATGCTGAATCTTTGTAAATACGTGGGATGAAAAGCGACTGGCGGTTTGTAGTGAAATAAGAGAAGTGCAGAAAAACCTTCTAGGATGGGCTGTGCAACCGCAAGTGAAATACCTTTGTCAGTCAATTATTGGGTGCGATGTGTTCATCGAGTAATTCAGACATTTCGAAGACAAGAAACTGTATAATGCAAAATAACGAGAAAAATTTACAGGTAATTATTTCAATCCTTTATTTACAGGTAATTAATTCGGAATCCTGTCTTGGTCTTGGAATTTTTTGCCGTGGACTACGGAAGACATTACTAACGCAAATCTTAACAATTTTTTTAAAATTGGATGGTAGAAAGTGTTTGGTAACAAGAATAACAGTACAGACATAAATCACGCATAAAAATACACGTCCCATCACGGAAGACTATTCAAATCAATTCCACTGCGTCGAGTGTCGCAGTTTGCAGGCTTCTGTGGCAATGCTTCCAGTGCCTTAGTTGCCTGCAATCAAACATTAAGAATTGAATTGATTTTGTTATATATTTTTTTGTGGTAAATCTTCCACTTCTAGATACTGTGGGGTCAATAAAATTTATGAAGGGGTCGTAAAAAACATTTTTATCACTAAGTATACACATGAAGATACCCCAGAAAAAACGCCTATTCCATTCCAGAAAGAAGGATTAGCATCTACTCAATACATTTTATTGTCAACAACAAAAAAGCAACTCGCAACAACCAACCCCATCAACTTGTCGTGGTTTCTTTTTCTTATCCTTTGCCTCTTGCTTGACCCGCTTCACCACGGCGGCTGTCCCATTACTTTTGGAACACCCCTGCCATTTTCGATACAGTTTTTTCCGAACAGAGTGCGCAGAGGGCAAGTGTCGAATGATTTCATCGGGATCAGTCAAAAAGTAAGAGTCAAGTAGTCTCTGCATTAAACTGGGCTCGCAATCGAACAGCTGAAATAGGGTAAAGGTCAGTTAATAATATGGTTAGAATGAGAGAGTCAGTGCTCGAGGAACGATCCAATGTCGATCGTTTATATTTATCGAAAATGGGTGGACATTCAAATAACATTGTCGATATTCGGAATTTTTCAAACATTTCGACGATCAGATATGACATTATTTGTATGTATCGAATGACACAGGGGGTGGGGTGGCAGTAAAAATTTCTTGTTGTGTAAAAAGATAAGTTTAAAAATACCGTTTAATTTTTTGAACGGGATAGGTGAAATAAAAGCCCTTCTTGTCATGCCAGGTCCGAACATTGACTACAGCACCGGTAAAACTAATATGCTGGGCGCGTACATGTGGCAGTCCCAGCTAGGGTTGGCCGATGTTTTTTTTTAAACGTTTTTTTTTTTAAACATGACGTCCGAAATGTTTTAAAAAAAAAACATCGGCCGAAATTTTTAGTACTAAGCACTAGGTATTTTGCCAGATTTTTGCGCGCAAGCGCGCAATTTCACACACAAATTGACATTGGTGGTTGTTTTCATTGGTTTTGTTGCATTTTTAGTATCAAAACATCCATTTCTATGTGCTACCATGGGTGAATAAGCCGACATATGTTGCTGTAATATATAATATTGAGGTAATGTGCTTCCATGTACCTCCACAGTGTGTAACTTCACTCCCAAAGTAACAACCTCCTTTTATAACCTTGTTTGATCACCATTCCGTGCCAAACTTTACCTGAAGTCACGAACATTCGACTATAAGACGATATACGAACGATATGTCGACGAAAAATGGATATTTTTGACACAAATCACCACTTATAATGCTATCCCATGGCTCCACAGCCATTATATGGTCATATTTAATATCACAGAGTATTGCCAGTGTCTGATATACCTATATATGTTGACACTAGGTCATATCTGGGAGCTTTTAAAAAAACGTTGTTTTTTTAAAAAAAACATCGAGTTAAAAAAAAAACGTTTTTTTTCCAACCCTAGTCCCAGCCCATGTCAAATGCCCTGTCAAATGTCAAATATCATGCAAAATGTCAAGTCACGTAAAATGCCCTGCAAAAAAGCAAATCTACGTTGGGACTTCCCCATGAACGGCGCTAAGTAATTATTATGCAATACGGAATTTCCGCACACTCACCCGCTCATAACTGATATTTTTCACAGTGCCCAACTTCTCGCAATGGGCTCGAAAAATCTCGGCAATATCCCTAGCCGCAAGTTTTCCCAGCGATATTCCGGGACATTTGAAATCGTGTTCCAGCTGGCCAGCGAGAGTACTGCTGGAGTGAACAGTTGACGTGACTGGATCGAACTTTACCTGAAAGGTGGATTTATGAGAAATTGATAACTGGGAATTTGTATTCTAATTTTCTGGAAGTTGACAGAAATAGAAAAGTGCAAATTTTCCCACTCCGTTTTTCGGCCACTAAATTTTTTTCGTTTCCGTTTTTCCGGCTCATTTTCTATTTTCCTGCTAAATTTTCAGTTTATCCGCATTTCCGGTTTACAATTACGTGATTTTTATACCATAAAAATTTCAGCAATTTTTACCATTTCCAGCAATTTTTTTTCCGTTTTCCAGCAAACTTTAAGCAATTTTTCCATTTCCGTCTAAATTTCATTTGTCCGTTTTCCGGCATTATTTTCCGTTTTCCATCCGCTGAATTTTTTTCCGTTGCAATTTCCGTTTTCCGCCAAGTGCGAAATTTTTTCTGTTTCCGTTTCCGTTTTCCGAACCATCACATTGCACTTAATTTCAACCGGGTCAAAATAATCAAAACAACACTAACAACGAAACTCCTACAGGAAGTGCACCGCATCCAGTAATGGCTGAGTTTTTTATTGCCGGTCCTGGTGAAGTAGTTCACCATAATTTCATCAGCTATGATGCGATTCCCCACGCGTTCCATGGCGATGCTTTCGCGATTATGCGGCATTTGGTGGAAAATTTTCCGTCCGTCCGCATGCCTGGAATTTCTGTAAAATTAAAGTGAATATTCTGCACTTGGTGCTCACTAGTATTGATTTTATTTCTTCAATTGTAGGATTTGTAATCCAACATATGATTTATTAGACTAATACAACCACATTTGCACAGTCAATCGTGGATGCTAAATTCTGTCTAAAAACTCACTAAACCTCGAAAAACTACCCCTCAAAAAATTCTGACGAAAAATAACTCCTCGAGGTCTTATTCAAAGACATACGGTATGTATTTAAGAATGGGTGAACATGGGTATAAAATAACATATAAACTGCGCTGTAAAAGTGCAGGATTTGTAGAACGCACTTGTGCCATCGAGCAAGATTCTGCAACAAGCTATCGTAATCGGCTGAATACCCTTCGAGTTTTCCACCCGAATAAGTGCTGTCATTGGCGGGAAATGAAGTTTCTCCGTTGAATTCATATGATACTGTTTCAGCTGGATCTAAGATTAGCGCTGTAATAAAGCCAATGGCGGTAAATGAAACAAATGTCCTTAAATAGTAATTTTTGGAACTGCAAAAATTACACTCACACCCAGCCATTTTGTTCAGCTCAGTGTCGTCATTCACCATGCCGGAGGCCATACTCAACACTTCAGCACGTAGAGCCTTACCCTCGCTCCTGCAAAACGCAACCAATGCTGGGCAAACGGCCAATGGGATGTGAACTGGGTGTCAACTGGTTCCCATATATGTCAACTCAATTTATGGGTGATGGGTCGTATGTAGGGTTAAAACGGGATTGACTTTTCGGGATCGGGATCGGTTTTTTTAGATTTCGGGATCGGGATCGGGATTGGCCGGGATTGGGGTCACGGGATCGGGATTGGCATTTTTTCGGGATCGGGATTGGGGTCTTGGGATAGAGATTTTGGCCAATGTTTTGGCATCCACAGTTGTTTATTTATTTATTTAGTTTACATTGGGATGCAGGGCCCTACCCTTTTGTAGGGTTTCGCCCTTCCCTATATCGTACTTTGGCTGAGGAGTTCAGCCTTAACTGCCAATTACATTATCAAAGTGTTGTACCAACTATCTGTCGTGCAAATGGCTGGTCCCAAAAATTAGTAACTTGTCTATTTCTCTTCTATGGTTATGACATATATTGCTCCCCAAGGGGTTGCTGGCCCAGCTACATGGAAGTGAGCAAGTAACTTTTGCAATTTTATCTCTTATGGCATCTGACCCCCGGCACACAAATAAAATGTGATGTAGATTGGCCACTATTTTTGTATAATTATTTGAGCATATGCCGCATAATCTGTGACCACCCCGACCTCGTGTGCGTAAAGCATTCAATCTTGCAGCAAACCAATTCAGCTCATTATATCTAACACTTTTAATTTCTAGTGAATTTTCATCATTAGCTCTATATGTTAGAGCCGTTTGGTTGCGTAATATACGAAGCGTTTCCGCTCTACGCCGTCTGTATACATGTGTTTTTATGTCAGTTTTGGTAAGAACATTTGTATCTATGTTTAAATCTAGTGATTTTCTCACAGTATCTCTTAACTTCCTGGTTGTGTTATCGACACGTAGCTTGCCATTCCCTGCCAACAAACTGTCTGTGTCCCAGGCCCTATAGAGCCATCTAGTCTTATCTACTCGTGACATGTAGTTGTCATTTGTCAGCACCAATTGAAAATATTCATCAGTTGTTCATCAAGGTCTAAAAACACTGCTGGATGCCAGAAACGTGGCATAAAATGAACGCTGGGGGTTGCGTTCACTTATTTGCATGCAAAAACGTCGTTTTTTCACTTTTGATAATTTCCACTAATTTTTGCGGGATCGGGATCCCGGACTTTGGAGTTTCTCGGGATCGGGATCGGGATTTGAAAAGTTTCGGGGAGCCTGTGCCGCTGTGCATTTTTACCCGCTGTGCATGGTTACCCGGCGTGCATTTTTCGCTGCCCGGTGTGCATGGCGGCCGCCCCTCCATGCACACCGGGCAGCGAAAAATGCACGCCGGGTAACCATGCACAGCGGGTAAAAATGCACAGCGAGTCTAGCCCAGTTTCGGGATCGGGACTGCTAAATCCCGGAATTTCACGGGATCCGGGATCGGGATCGGGATCCCGTTTGAACCCTAGTCGTATGACAATTTTAAAGTGCACATGCAGTAATGTTGAATGATGTTGACATGTGCATTTGAACAACGTTTCGCAAACCCATCAAGTAAAAACTGAATCGAAACCAGTCTCCCTGACGATTGCGAAAAATCCACCAACGACGGAATAAAGCAGGCCAAAGAAAATCAAACCTAAGGGCAAACATTTCTTTCTTCATGGCATCCATTTTTCCAATCAGTTCGTTCAGAGTAGACAACAATTCTTGGGAAACTTCCTCCGGAAAATTATCAATGTCCATCGATTCAGGTACATCCGTCCGAATACCATTTGTCACCCATTTAGTGTAGCCGCGGTTATTTGGAAGATTGCTCCACTCTGACAGTATGATGATATTGATTGATGTTCGCGCTCGTGAAATTATCATGCTTTTCGAAAAAATTTATAAATTAGAAATCAATTTTTCTCGAAAAGCATGATAATTTCACGCAAATGATGGCAGTTCAAGGTAAAAAAGTTTTGCCGTGAAGAAACGATTTTGTGTACACCATGATTTTTTGATTTCAAGTATATGACCCACCCTCGATGACGTCATCTTGGCTATCTTCACACGCAATCAATTCATCCAAACGGTGCGTAATTTCCCTCAAACGTTCATCGCAAAATTCCGGATAACCGTCATCATTTTCGTGTCCAAATACGGTTTCAGCACATCCATGCAATTGGTCTCCGATTTTTTCACCATTACTTTTTTTGCCCTTGCGCCTAACTGGAGCCTTTCCATTTTCTGAATGGAAAGTAAAATGTGCGCGAAAAATATGGATGTAGTGCAGCTATTTATCAGGGATTACAAATTAATTATTAATGGAAATATGAATAATTCGCGGAAAATTGAGTGATAAAACCGCAGCCAACTTCTATTCTCTGCTAATCTCTGCATTTTACATACGACTTTCTTGTCAAACGGCAGGTCATTCCCAAATTTGTCCACCCACAATTGCTCTATTTCATTATTTTTCAGGTTCCTTTCAAACGCCTCTCTAAACACTTGATGTGCTTTGTCGTCAATTTCATAAACACTTCCGTTAGGGGGATGCGTGTGCTCGGTGACTCCGCCCACAAAGTTACCATCCGATGTGATGTCAATCCACGCACGGCATTGTTTTCTGAGGATGATTTAGTTATGTAACGTTAAGGAGTTGGCGTAAAAGGGACCCCACACGCTAGTTGACATCACAACTTCGTGCCAACTGAATGTCAACTAAAATACACAAATCTTTTTTGAAGCATCACACTTAACGGAAACAATGGGAATTAAGTGTCACGGTATAAAATAAACAATGCTGTATCACATAAGGAAGTTGAAATCACTTGATAAACCGAAATTTAGTCGACACGAATTTAGTTTACATCTAGAGTGTGTGGCGACAAAAAAGGCATCAAAAAGTGCAAATTCAACAATCAAAACGCACGCGCGAGCGGCGCAACGGAAGCGCCAAAAGCCGGTTTTCCTCGACACCATGTTAACATCACAATAACCGAAACCATTGTGCACCGCAGCCGCCCTGCCCGTCCGAGTGCGAACAATTCTGCACCGCGGCGCCATAATGTCACCCCCTTCACAAGTGGCGTCGAAATTACTCTCCCGCTGCAGCCATATGGGCTGAGGAAAGAGTAATTCATGATGGATGGACTTTTTAAAGATAATTTTTAAAAATATCGTGCCAACTTTTTTCGGGATATCCTTTATGCGGACTATTTTCTGACTAAACCACGCAGTTCGCTCCTTGTTCATATTTTCGATAGGCTCGTTCAAATAACACACGCCTGGAAAATTAATTTTGGAATAATAGAGTGCTATTCAAGTAAAGGTATAATGGTGTAAAAGGTGTTCAGGCGTAAAAATAAGTAACTACCTGATATGAAGTATTGATGGAAATTTGAAATCTTTACTGGAATGCAATTGAAGTATCCCCGGGTACCACGAGCATGGGTACCAATGAGGAGTGGGGTTGGGATGGGGTGTGTGGCAAACCCTCAAATATCTAAATATGCTTTAGCTGCCAAGAGTCTTTGAATCAACCTCTCTACACCCCCCCCCCCCGATTAATACAGCCAAATTTTTGCTACTTATACCTTTATACACTCTCTATACATACCGTATTTCCTCGAAATACCCCCCTCAAAATGGGCACCATGAATTTGTGGTCCGGGAAATGCATAACAGACGTTTAAAACACTTACTGTGTTACGTTAGAACATCGTTTATACCATCTACATCCTTTTATAAGGCTGTAAAAACTTATAAATGGTGGTTATTGTTGCATTTTTCACGTTTTTCTCTCAAAATTTTCACTGTGAAAAAATAAACCCCCGGGGGGTAATTCGAGGAAATACGGTACATATCCAGAGGTGCAAAACAGGGACGTACGTATCCAGGATTTTTGAGCGGAGGGGGGCTGCTCGTTTACGGAGCCCGGCGAAGGGGGGGGGGGCTCAGACCCCCCTCAAATTTTACCTACACAATGAGAGAATGACGCCATTGGCGTTGGAACTGCGCCAGGAACCGCTGTTTATGAAAGTAAATATACTAAAGTTAGCAGTGACTTCCAGTGATAAAAGTCATCCTAGGCATACAACTGTGATTTAACAAAAAGTACATCTAGTGATATGTGCGTGATCCTCTTTCCATTTCATTGTTTAAATATGTGATAGCTGAGCCCCACCAGGCCAGCAGACAGCACTCCAGCCAATGAACCAGCAACCACCAACCAGCTCCACCAACTCTAACATTTTACAGCGACATGCACACGGCATAGTACATTTACAGGGATTTGTGTCTACAGGGACAAATCCGCTGATAATATGAAGGGCATGGAGGAAAATGCGCGTTTGCGCGCAAATTTTTTGAACATACCATGAAAATTTTTGTAGGAAAAGCTGCATTTCCCGGGAATTTTCATGTCTCACCCCGGGAACAGGGGGGGGGGGCTGCAGCCTACCAGCAAAATCTACTAAATCCCTGGAAACAACTCACGCTCAAATGGTTTCGGATCCCTCCAAGGCACATCCTTGAAAATTGCAATTTCTTCCCGTTTGGAACGCTTCACAAATTCGGCAAAATGCTGATCATCAGCTTCAACTTCATGCAAATTGGATTCATGCGAATGCGTGAACTCGGCGGAAACCAATTCATTTTTGGGGGTTACGGTAATGAACGCGTCGCAAACTGGCGCGAAAGGACAGGCGAACTTCCAATTGCCATCGGTCTGGAACATTTAGAAAAAAGTGGAGTAAAGGACCATGTGGCTGTAGTCATCTAAACCCTCTAGTCATGTAGACCCATCAGTAATCTAATTCTATCCACTACTCATCTATACCCGCTGGTCATTTACGCCCCGATTATGGGCATAAATGAATAGCGGGGGGGGGGGGGGTGACCACAGTTATGTGCACGCATGCCTTTAAGCAATTTTATGCTTCCATTTGTTCATGTGCATAATAATAATAAAATAAACTCATTTAGTTTAGTTTATTTTTGCAAAAACACACAGAAACTCAATGAGTTTCTGTGCTTTGTATGTGTATTTTTGCCATTGTTGTCTATGCCTCCCAATTGGAGGATAGATGACTAGAGGGTATAGATGAGTAGCGGGTAGAAAAACATGATTAGCGGGTTTAGAGGTTTACGTGATTAAAAGCTTGGCATTTACAAAAAAAATTAGTTTCTACAGACAGGGAAGTTTTACGGGACATCAGAACATTATCCCGTCGCTTGAGGTGACATTTTTCAAATTTCTTTAATAGCGCTTGATGGTACAGAAAGCTCGACACATCACAGGCCGCGAAATTGTTATACTCGGCGGACCGCAAAGTATGCACAGAATACTACCATACTTATATAAAAAAAATCTGTGACAAATTTTGTAATTTATTATTCCATAGTAAAAACGAAATCTTCTGATGAAAAAACCGTATAATTTTTGGTTTATTATTCAGATGGGTTATGGTAGGTTTCCATACTGTGTGATGTCCGTTCAGTATACCAGAATATACACGAACTCACCAAAAATTCATTCTTGCCGAAGCAAAATCCTTCATGAACCAACAGAGCTGTACCATTTCGTGTACGCAGTAACCTAAGCGAATTTTTGATCGCCCGATCCGGCCTTCGACTGCAAAAGCCGAAATCTGTATAGAAAAATTTCTTTCGTGATGTCGGCTTCTCTGTCCTTTGCCTGCCGGGACCGGGTGCCAATAATGACCCGCCTATTTTTCTAGACCTTGGCACTCGCGCCGGTACACCTGAAATTGAGTAAATGATATTCTTTTTGAAAATGAGAATATTCAGGACTGACCAACGAAATTACAACTTAGTGTTCGAGCGATATGGTTTGCTGATGTAGTCAAAGACATTTTAAATGGTCTTTTACATTACTTTAAAAGTTTTACAGGGAATTCCACACTTTTCGTTTTTTTGAAGTAACTGGGATTGGCACCAAAAGAGCCTAATAAAAACACACCTCTAAATTTGAGCATCCTATTCACACAGTGAGTCACGCTGACAGGGCTTTTGGCCGACCCGGGGGCACTCGCAAACCCTGGAAAATGCCATGTCAAATGTCAGATGTCATGTAATGTTTCAACAGTCACGTATAATGCACCGAAACACGGCAAACGAGTTTGCTATTTTACAGGGCACTTTACATGACTTTTGACACTTTGCTTGGCATTCAACATTTACATTACACGTCACAGCGTCTTCGAATGGCACCGGCCAGAACTAGCGCGACGCTTTTGCAAAAGCAGCGCGGTTGTTCGCTTCAATTCACTAGCGTCGATTTCGTTCAAACGTCGCCTTTTCGCTTTTTGCAGCAGCTGATACAATTTGTGCTCGGCGTCCGCACGTTCCCCGTTTGGGGAATGATTGTGTTCTCCGTAAGTTTTCACGTGTGTGTAGTTGGGCGAGACAACGGTGGCGATGCGACACGATCTGCGCGGTTTGGTGGTTTTGGTTGAGTTGTTCACTTGAATGGTGCTATTGAGTCGTCACGGAGCCATTTTTTCTGCCATTTTCGCCATTTTTTCTACCATTTTCGCCATTTTTCACAAATGCTACGAGACCACTTAACTTGAGCCACGTTCATACGGTGTTAATGTGACGATAATCGGGAATAAATCTCTCAAAATGGTAAAAAAGTCTAAAAAAACGGGTATATAAGAACATATAGTACCAAATAAGCTGAAAAGCAATAAGACACATGAAATAGTGATTTTGAAATTAAAATGGACAAAAATGCATGAAAATTAGCGATTTTATGAGAAATTGGGCAAAATTTCTCCGTATAGCTAGATAGCTGGGCGATTCGGGGTGGGGGGTTCAGCGGAAAGTAGCCAAAAAATTGTCTCCGGGATAGATAGATAGCTGGGCGATTTAGGAGGTGGGGGCCCCGCGTAACATAGACCAGACTTTTTTGATCCCAAATCGGACTCGCTACACTGTAAATTTGATCGACCTTCTCAACATTCACCTCGTTGTCACACCAAAATCGCGTGAAAGCCGCTCAACAATGACATCGCACACTAGCCAAATAACGGCTGACTGGAAAGTTGCCAAAAACGAACTCACTTCAAAATACACCTCCACGTGAGATCGCCATTTTTCTTGCGATTGAGAAATGTGTAAGTATATCCGTTGAACAGAATGCGCCGTGTCCCAGTGCGAGAAAATAGGATCCGCACTGGTTTTTGCTCTATGGCGCTACGCACACTGAAGCCGAAATATTCGGCATACGCACGTTTTCATCTGCCGAATACGAATTGAAAAATTGCCGTTTGGACGTTTTAAATTCGGCATTTTAGGGGCTGCCATATTGAATTTTGAAAACGTGCGCACGATATTCGGACGAATTCGGACGAATTTGAGCGTTATCAGCATTCAACATTTCATCTGATTTTGCCGAAAGGTTTCCGCATGAAAAAGTGTACGCATCTTTTGAATGCTGAAATACATGCTGAATTGACAAACCGCCTAATTTTCAAGAGTACGGACGATTTGAGTTCAGCAAGTTTTTTTCTATTCAGCATTTAATTCGGCATTTGTCAAAAACGTGCGTATGCCGAATATTTCGGCTTCAGTGTGCGTAGCGCCAATGTGTTCTCCGTTTGTGTCACTTGCTGAAGTGCCCAGTTTTTGGTGGGTTTCCGCTGTAGACGAAATTGGGTGTCGTGAATTGAAAGGGATTGAAACAGTTGGAAATTTCGGAAAGGACATTGAAAAAAGCCATTTGGAAACCAAATTTATGGAAATTAAACATTTTGCGAAATAAAAAATAACCGCAATAATTACGGTAAGCCGTCCAAAACTCGGTGGAGATTTATTCTAAACATTTAAGAAAATCTTTTCTAGTTATTTTCTATTTTTTATGAGAAAGTATTAAAATATCAAATTTATATTTTTTGTGCAATTCTCATAGATTAAACAATTTTTTTTGCGAGATTATATTTTCTGAAAATCATAATTTTTAGAATTCTAATGACGGAAATGCGCAGCCATCAAACGGAATTTTCCAGCACAAACGATGTTCAAACAAACTCGCCATCAACACCCTTGCCATTTTCCCACTCATGCAGGTGCCCACCATCATGACAATCAGCTCCATCTCCGAGCCGGCTAAAATCGAACACAAACTGTTTTGCAGCCGACCGCGCCACGGGCACAGAGGGACTGGCGCCGGTGGACGTGCAGGGCTCGCCGATGGACGTGCAGGGCTCGTCCGTGGACGGTGTAGTGCCCAATTCGGTGGCGCGTAGGGTCCTAGCCAACTTGCCGTTGGCAGGAAAATGTCGCACTTGTCGTACATCGGTTACCACCACTCGCTGGGGTGCAAAAAATGGGATACATACGCACGTGGATTCATTTATGTAATAAGCCCATTTTGATAGCATTGCTACTTCAGTGAACAACTTTCGAATAATACTGTATTACCCCAAGGTCTGAGCGAGCTGGGGAAATAATAACCCCCCCTCGAAACACCCCCGGGTCTGAGCGAACGGGGGAAATGACCCCCCCCCCCCAATCGAATGTGAAGAGAATTTACACACAGAAATACCCGACCACGAGCAAAGTACTGCATGAAATCATTCAATTCGCAAGTCACCAACCGGATTACACTCTAAATATCTCGTTTTGCGCCCGATGTGCACAAATTTCGAAAATCTTCCATCCCGCAACAAGTCGCTCTGGGTGCGTTTGGGCATGGCTCCCGCTGCATATTTTCTTTTTTTATGGTGCAAAACAAAGGTGAAAACCATAAAAATAAGAGTATGATATACCCTTTATCAGGGATATGATGGCAGACAGACATGTAAATCTGATACAATTTGTTAGTCAGTGGTTGTTGAGTGTTTTTGTGACTTCGTTTGCGATGGGGCTCAGTGAAGGACTGTCGAAAACTATCTATAAATCAGTTTAGAACGCATTTGACTTTTCTACAATGAGGTAGCTGTCAACTACAGTTTACGGAGATTTCAAATGACTCATTGTGGAAAACTCAAACACTTTCATAGCTCATTTAAGAGTTTTCGAAATTTCGTGTGAAAACTAGTGTGCGCAGGGCCAATAAGATATTTATATTTGGACATATCAACGTACAAACCCATGTGTAGCTGTGATGCAAAATGGCAGCAATGAGTACATCATGTACCTTGCATACATGATGTACATTATTCCAGACGGGGGTATTTCGAGGGGGTTATTACTTGATAGTGGCCATTTTGAGGGGGGTATTTCGAGGAAATACGGTATAATATGTTGTTTATGGATTTATAAATTTTCTTCTCACATTTTTGTAATTGTGAACATGTATTTGCGTTTGCATAAAGCTGGAACTGACCCCAGCACATGTTCGGTTGCGAAATGTGATGTTGGAACACTGGCAGAAAATAAATTTATTCGTGGCGGATCTAAGAATAGTACATAGGATGGAAATGACTTTGAAAAAGACATGCCGTATAGTGATGTAAAAAGCGCCAGACTTTTGACACCAAGCGCCAAAAGCGCCATGGCGCTTTTGGCATGCGAGCGCTAAGCGCCAATGGCGCCACAGCAAAATAGCGCCAAGCGCCAAAAGCGCCATGGCGCTTTTCTAGACCATGGCGCCAAGCGCCAATGGCGCCAGGGGATGATGGCGCCAAGCGCCAATAGCGCTAGCGCCAAAAAATTTTGCTGCTGCAAATGCAGTGCTATCTATTTGTTTGTCAACTGGTTCCCGTCCCAATTCGAGCTTGCTGACAAGTAACACAATCCAGTGTTGTATACACATATACCATATTTCGTCGAAATACCCCCCTTCAATTACCCCCCCCCCCCCTCGAAATACACCCCATCTGGAATATGGTAGATCATGTATCCAATGAACATGATACATTTTGTTAGCTGTGAATTTACATAGCAGCTATACTTGCCTTGTTTATGGAACGATCTATGATAATAAAGCCAAAATATATCCTATTTGGTCAATTGATTACGTTTTGGGTACAAAAAACAATACTTTACTATGACCCTTCATAAAAATTCCCCCCCCCCCCGGATAAGCCCCCCTCGAAACCCCTCAAAATTTGCACCCTGAAAAAATAAACCCCCTGGGTGTATTTCGAGGAAATACGGTAGGTACTTCATGCCGGTACTTCATACCACGGCAACAATACAACTTCATTTGCAATATAATGCAACACTATGCATTTGAACGCTGTTCGTCGGCTCGTCATCAAACCTTGAATTGGGATGAAAACCAGTTGACATAAAATGTCATTGAAAACTAGGTCGTGTAGTCCCATTTGTTGGTAAAAGTTTTGAATATCCTTGCAATTGCATGGACATGGTTTACAAAATTAGCAAGTAGAGGGTTTGTTCTTCCTGTAACACACTAACAGTAACACATTTACTTATTTAACTCATGCAGGCAAGGTCTTTTTACATAAGAAAAATGATTTTTTTTGGTACTACTTGGCGCTTTATAAAACACCAGCGCCAAGCGCCAATGGCGCCACGACATCATAGAGCCAAGCGCCAAAAGCGCCATGGCGCTTTTCCGTAGCACGGCGCCAAGCGCCAATGGCGCCACAGCAAAAAGGCGCCAAGCGCCATGGCGCTTTTTGCTTTGGCGCTAGCGTCAAGCGCCAGCGCCATGGCGCTTTTACATCACTAATGCCGTAGAGACAGGAAAAGCACCGGAGAATATGGAAACACTACACAGTTGCTACTTTTGAAGTAAGGGCACCGTACACCAGTGAAGTAAACTGGTGGAAAATATAAATGAGAAAATCACTTTATTGTATTTTACAAATCCCACATGCAACCTGTTAGGCTCTCATCTTGTGTGAGGGTGCCCCCAAGTATTTACTATATATACCCTAGGAGGCACCCCCCTCAGACCACCCTTGCTGCATAAAAAAAATTTTTTCCACATTTTTTCTGGAAAATATAAATGAGAATTCATACAAATTTTTGTTCCTGAAGAAATTTATATTTTTAATATCTTTTTTTCTGGACATTTGAGACCAAAAAGTTTTTTTAACATTGGTAGATTGTAAGTATGTTCAACTTTTCTACCCCCTCAGAACCCCCAGAAGCCCCACACAATGATGGCGTTGTTGATCAAATCCAAAAAATATTTTTGAGAAAAACATAGGTTTGAAAAGGTGGACAATCCACTGTCCCAAGCTATTCATGGAGCACATGGGGGCCAGAATTGGCTCGCTCAGTGTCAGGGGCAACATATGGCTGCTCCTTGGCCCCATTTTTGCACTTACGTATTTTTTATAGCAAATGATAAAAACAGCCCTGTGTAAAGAGGGCACTCGCGTGACAGCGTGTCCAGCACCTGCAGTGTCGTGATGCAAATTACAAAATACTTGTGCCCATTCAATGTGGGCACTAATTATCTGATAAAAACCTGTAGGAGCCAATGGGCAATGTGCCCTGTATCTAGTGTGAGTGGGCCACACAAATAAAGAGGTCATGTCCAGAAAATGAAAAATCACAGTTTTTTAATCACAACCACAATTTAGGTAATCACAAAGTTTAAAATCATTGTTGACATGGCTCCGTGGCACATGTCTGTATATCTGGGGTAATTTTTGTGTGGGGGAGTGGGCAGGGGGTCAAAATATACCCCCTAATTACCAGGGGGTCAAAAGATGGCTTTGGGCAAGCCACAAGGACTTTTAATTTTTTGAAAAAGCACCAACAGAAGTGTATTCATCACTTGTGTTGTAACCACACCAAAAAATGGCTGCACACTTCACCACAACTATATTTTGTGTGGTTTTTTGAAAATTCTCATTTATATTTTCCGGGAAAAAATTGGCAAAAAATCTTCATAAATCTGTAGCAGCAGAACAGGGGGGTGCCATGGGGTGCCACTTGGCATATATGTAGGCAAATGTTGTGGGCACCCCCACAACAAATGGCAGCCATATTGGGCTGCACGTTTTCCTGTGAGATTGTTATGAAAAATGAGGTACCTGATTTCTCATTTAAATGTGCCACCAGTTTATACTGACACAATTGTCAAAAAGGCACCGAGCAAACGGTTGGTGCCTTATAGTCTGCCACTGGCGCAATTACGAAAAAATGGCACCTCTGATTTAAAATCACAAATGAACTGCCCCCGCACATGCTCCGGTGCCTTTCGGTGCCTGGTAGGTGACCGGTGCCTTGCCGTCACTAGCCATATTACAAAAATAGCAAAAATCACACTAAAACAAACTACCCTAATGTCTAGATCAAGGACGTATCCAGGGGGCATAATTGTTTCATTTATACTCCACGGACCGCGTGCTATGCTTTCACCGGAGGAAACACTCCATCATGACGTCATCGCCAATGAAATGAAAATTGCTCCAGCAGAAAAACGAAGAAAAAAACATTCGTAACTTTAACGAGACCCCGCCTTTTTCTTTTTGTAAAAGAGTCCTGCTCGCGCGTGATCGACTAAGACTTTAAGTAATTTTGGGCGCATACTTCGCGGTTCGCCGAATATAGGCCCTCCACGCGCTAGCTGACATCGACACCAAATGTCAACTGGTTCCCATCCCAATGCAAAGCTTGCTCAGGAGTAACACCACGCATTGTATACACGTATGTATTTATACTTCATGCAGTAATTGCACATTGCATGTGCCGCAATTTTTTCGATCAACACTTCAGCTTCATTTGCAACTTGATGCAACACTTTTGGATTTGAACGCAGTTTATCGGTTCACCTGCAAGCTTTGAATTGGGATGAGAACCAGTTGACATTTAGTGTCGATGTCAACTAGCGTGTGGATGCCATATTATAGTGGGTGCGACTGAGAAACCTATTTTTAATCGATACCGAATATAGAGTTTTAGAAAAATATATCTAATATAGATATGGAAAAGCCATATCGTCCAAACCCTACCCCTTCAATTCTGTAAAACTACTCCCTGATACCTCCCTGATTTAAATGAAGGTAGATATATTTAGCACAAACGGACAGGTAAATTTCATAAATAATTTCGAACACTCAACTTTCTTATCGCTACACGTGAATATGAATAAATACTGTATTTATGTTTTTTTACTTGTTAGTTGTAAATAGTTTCCATTTGATGCCCGGGTTAAATGATAGGTATGTAGATGGGTAAATATTACTAGTTTATGTAAATTATCAACCAATAATAGACGTTAATAAATAGAAAACGTTCAATAAATTTCACTGAAGTTCAAAGCGCAGATTTCTCTATTTCCCACTTTCAATGCGAAAGAAAAAAACTAAAACGCAAGAACAAAAACGTAGATGGTAAACAGTCGGACTTTTCATCAGGGTGCAGTCCCGCATCCTGTAAACCGTTAAATGTAATGTAAAATTACAAAAGTTAAGTACTTTCTCCCATTTTGATTGACATTTGACACCTTACAGGGTGCCGGACCGCCACCAGATCGATTCGACAACCGACGAAATTCGATAAGCGTTCGAAAACCTACCCAACGAGGCGGTTTCAATGGTCCGAACGGAACAACGAAATCAAACGACAATATCCGCATCGTCATCGTCCTCCTCCTCACCCTCCTGCTGTTGTTGCTGTGGCTGTTGCTGCTGCTGGGCCTCAACGAGCGCGCGCAGCTGACCCTCCCCCTTGACCAGGGCACCCCCACCCTCGCTCCTGTACACGCTGGGCGGCACGGCACCCCCGCCCTCACTCCTGTACACGCTGGGCGGCACGGCACCCCCGCCCTCGCTCCTGTACACGCTGGGCGGCACGGCACCCCCGCCCTCGCTCCTGTACACGCTGGGCGGCAGGGCCCCCTCGAAGTCACCCCCCTCCACCCCCTCGCCCTCGTCGTCGTCCTGGTCCTCGCCGTCGTCGTAGTTGATGGCCGACCCGTCGAATTGGCTCGGTGCCAAGTGGCTGCCGTCGGCGCCGTGGCCGTAGAACAAGCCAGCGCCGGCGGCGCCCATGAACCTGGAGCCGTACACGCCGCAGTCGCGCTTGCTCGTCGTGTACAGCTTGGACGAGATCAGGTGGATCTTGCACAGGTTCGCCTTGATCTCAGACACGCTCTCTAGGAAGTAGCTGGCGGCCACCCGCTGCAGCATCGTGCAGTCCAGCGAGAGCATCTGCGGATTACGGTTTAGAGGTGAGCACATTGGGAAGGTGTGCTAGATAGAGCGACGGTACCTATACAATGCCACGTAAAGTTTAAAATGTTATGCAAAGTGTCAAAAGTCATGCAAAATAGCAAATTTTCTTTTGTTCGGTTTACTGCTCGTTTGACATTTTGCATGATATTTTACATGACTTTTGACACTTTGCATGACATTTACATTTCACCGGGTCTGGGAGTGACCTCAGATGAGGCGCGCGCAATGGCTACAGATCACAACCAGTTATCGAGCGCATCAAACCGACCTTCCTGAGCCCCATCTGCGCGGTAAGCCTGTGCGTCTTGCAGAAGGCGACCCACATTTTCTCCACGTCCCTGGCGGCGACCTTGACGAGCGGGACGCCGCGGCACCTGGCCTCGTGCTCCGCCTCGGGCATGCTGTGCTTCAACAGGTCCGTGTCCGGGCACACGCGCATCTAAACGATGAGAGATTGATAAATAAATATATTTTACTTGTTCATAGGGTTCAAACGGGATTGCGATCCCGTATCTTTTCGGGATTTTGCGGTCCCGATCCCGATCTCGAGTACCAATCACAAAAAAATTCAAATGGCGATCCCGATCCCGGAAAAATCAGTAGAAACGATAAAAAAGTGAAAAAATGACTTTTTCACTGAGAAATGTGACAGGAAACATCCAGTGCCCAATTTATGCCACCTTTCTGCCATCAGAGTGTATTTTTAGACCAGTTTTGCGGCAAATGAAGGAATTACAGAACTTTGCCCAAAACCCCGACCCCCAAAAGTCAATGCCATTTGAACTCTACTTGTAAATTTACCAGCGTAGGGATTACCGGATTTTATCCCTCATTACTATGGTGTAAAAAATTTTTTTATGGAAAACGGAAACGTACATTTTTTTTCAGCGGCCGGAAAACGGAAAAAAATTTCAGCAGCCGGAAAACGGAAAAAGGGGCCGGAAAAAACGGAAAAGGAAAAATGAAATTTGCACGGAAACGGAAAAAAATTGGTGAAATTTTGCTGGAAAACAGATAAAATTTGCTGAAATTTTGCTGGAAGTGGAAAAAATTTGCAGAAATTTTGCTGGAAACAATTTTTTTTACATAATTGACAATCTGCATGAATGTTTACCAGTTTGGCTGGAACAGAAAACAGAAAGTTGATCCACACAGAGGTAACATGAGGCAGAAAAATAGTCAATTGAGGCGGAAAACGGAAAAAAAGGCGGAAAAACTGGGAATTGAGGCGGAAAACGGAAAAAGGCAAAAGAACTGAAAATTTAGCTGGAAAACGTAAAATGAGCCGGAAAAACGGAAACAAAAAAAATTGGCCGGAAAACGGAACGGAAACCGGAGAAAAAAATTTCAGCAGCCGGAAAACGGAACGAAAAACGGAAAAAACTTGCCTGCGGAAAACGGAAAACGGAAATTTGACACCCTACTCATCACACGCAAGAAAATATTGAAACCAACGCTAAATTTTCTGCACGTCCTGCAACGATACCAGCCGGCGCCTGCACGGCATGATTCGTGGTAGGCGGTAACAATTTTTTGACCCTTGTCATTCACGGGGTTCAGGCGCTCCATGACGAGCATTTTGCGATTCTGCGGCAGGTTGTAGAAGATCATACGGCCATCCTCGTATCTGAGTTTTACGTAGGGTTGAAAAAAACACGCTTGGTTTTTTAACGCCATGTTTTTTAAAAAAAACAACGTTTTTTAATTAAAAACGTTTTTTTTTAAAGCTCCCATATATGTTCCTGGGTCAGGGGTAGGGTGTCAAATTTCCGTTTTCCGTTTTCCGTTTCCGTTTTCCGCAGGCAAATTTTTTCCGTTTTCCGTTCCGTTTTCCGGCTGCTGAAAATTTTTTTCCGTTTTCCGTTCCGTTTTCCGGCAACATTTTTTTCCGTTTCCGTTTTTCCGGCTCATTTTCCGTTTTCCGGCTAAATTTTCAGTTTTTCCGCCTTTTTTCTGTTTTCCGCCTCAATTTCCAGTTTTTCTACCTTTTTTCCATTTTCCGCTTCAATTTTCCATTTTTCCGCCTCATTTTACCTTTTTCTGGCTCAACTTTCGGTTTTCTGATCAGCCAAACTGGCAAAAACTCATGCAGATTGTCACTGATGTAAAAAAATTTCTGTTTCCAGCAAAATTACTGCAAATTTTTTCCACTTCCAGCAAAATTTCAGCAAATTTTATCCGTTTTCCGGCAAAATTCCAGCAAGTTTTTCCATTTCCGTGCAAATTTGATTTTTCCGTTTCCGGTTTTCCGGCCTCTTTTTCCGTTTTCCGGCCGCTGAAATTTTTTTTCCGTTTCCGTTTCCGTTTTCCGCCAAGTGCAATTTTTTTTCCGTTTTCCGTTCCGTTTTCCGGCCGTTGAAAAATTTTTTCCGTTTCCGTTTCCGTTTTCCGTAAAAAAATTCTTTTGACACCCTAGTCAGGGGTATCTTGAATTTTGACCCTCCGAGTGGTTGGATAGATAGCAAATCGCTCCTTCGGAGGGATAGATAGCTGAAAAATTTTCTGGGGGGGTTTGGGGGGTGTTGTGGTGGTGCGATATATAGGCTTTTTCGGGGCATAGAAGGAGGGAAAGGGAGAAAAATCGCTAAAAGTAGGTGTAAAATAGCTCAAAATGAGTATACAAGAGCATATAGTACTTAAAATAGCTGAAAATAGGCAATTAGACGCATGAACTAGTGATTTTGGAGGTGAAAATCTATAAATAGGTATGAAAAATAGCGATTGGGGTATAGTTTCTGAAAAATCGCTCCAGATAGGTAGATAGCTGGGCGGCCTCCGGGATATATAGATAGCTGGGCGGTTTGGGGGGGGTAACCCCCCCCCCATTCGAGACCCCTGTCCTGGGTCAACATATATAGGTATATCAGACAAGTGACAATACTCTGTGATGTTATACATGATCATATAATGGCTGTGGAGCCATGGGATAGCATTATAAGTGGTGATTTGTGTCAAAAATGTCCATTTTTTGTGGACATGTTCATATATCGCCTTATAGTCGAATGTTCGTAACTTCAAGCGAAGTTTGGCACGGAATAGTGATCAATCAGAGTTATAAAAGGAGGATGTTACTTTGGGAGTGATGTTACACACTGTGGAGGTATTTACATGGAGCACATTACCTGAATATTATGTACTACAGCAACATATGACGGCTTTTTTACCCATGCTAGCACATAGAAATGGATGCTTTGATACTAAAAATGCCACAAAACCAATGAAAACAACCACCAATGTCAATTTGTGTGTGCAATTGCGCGCTTGCGCACAAAAATTTTGCAAAATACCTAGTGCTTAGTACTAAAAGTTTCGGCCGATGTTTTTCTTTTTTTTTTAAACGTTTCGGACCTCGTGTTTTTAAAAAAAAAACAACGTTTTTTTTAATAAAACGTTTAGAAAAAACATCGGCCAACCCTAGTTTTACGTCGGTTGATTTGTAAGTTTCTTTGCATATAAACATGTCTTGTCAGAACGTTTTAACTTAAAGTTTTTCAATTTTTAAATCAATTTTTTTAAACGCCTTGATTAAAAAATAATATTTTTTTCCAAATTAAAATCAGATTTTTTAAAAATCGTCCAAAATGGGGGTATAGAGAAAAAATGTGTGCATGTTAAGTGTTAGACAATCTATTGTTAGGTACAAGACTTGACCCATGGCCATGGGTGCAGTATGGGGGTTGGGGTGGGGGTTACCCCCCAAACGTTCCAGCTAATTATTTATCCTCGGGGCCGCTCAGCTATCTGTCTATACCGAGGCGATAATTTTGTCTATCCCTCGAACCCTCCATTAACGAGACCCCGCACTTACCTCCTGGAGCTAGCCAAAACTCCAGCCAAAAGCTCCAACGGTTCCAACTCGGTAAACGGCCTGGGTCCCTTATTCCTGGGGTTAGCCGGCGCTCGCTGCTCACCCCCGGAAATGGGGTCGAAATCGGTGACGCAGATATCCCCGTCGTCGCCAGTGTCCATGGCGGGGTTCGCGACGCGGTGCAAGTTGGTGAACGTGGACGTGACCGCCATCGCCGCGCGCAGGTCGTCTTGGCTTTCTCTGCGGAGGGTGGGGGCTATGGTTGGAAAAAAATCAATTTTTTAAATTAAAATCAAATTTTTTTCAAAATAGTCCAAAATGGGGGTATAGAGAAAACATATTTGTCATATTATTTACGACTGTGGAGTCGTGGGATAGCATTATAACAGTGATTTCTTTCAAAAATATACATTAGTATGTCGACTTGTTACAGATATCGCCTTTTGTCGAATCTCCGTGACTTCACGTGAAGTTCAGCATGGAATTGTTCCAAATGGGATCTTTGGGAAACCAGATGGGATTTTTTCAGCCGCTTTTCAGATTTAAAAAAATATCAGCTCAAATCTGCCATCACCGCACACAAATGCCAAAAACATATCTACACGCAAACCGACCTCAATTCATCAATCTGCCTTTGCATCGATGTTATTTTATCGCACACCATTTTCAGCGTTTTGTTCACTTCCTTGGAAATCACACCAGTCGACTTTCTGACCGCCTTTCCGCCGGCGCCGCCACTATATTCCGCATCGTAATCGTCATTTGAAGCGACAATCGACTCGGTGATCTCGTCAAAATCCATCTTTGGATATTTAATTTTGCGATTCGAGCGCCGCACTGCTTTTCCGTCGGCAGGCGGCGACTGCGTGTCCGAATCTGGGCGCGACATTGTTCGCTGGTTCGATAACAGGCCGCGGGCTGCGAATTTTTTTTGATGCGCTTCGATTTTTTTTGTAGGAAGTTGAGATTGAATGGCGCACCGCACGCTGAAATTTTGCGTTCAGCGTTCGAACGTATTTGCACGCTGAACTACAAACGCTGAAATCAAAATCTAAAGAACGCAACGTTTTTGAAGCGTAAAAATTTCGCGCAATTCACATGCGAGTAGAATTTTTTACGCTTCAAAAATGATGTGTTCTTTAGATATTGATTTCAGCGTTTGTAGTTCAGCGTGCAAAAACGTACGAACGCTGAACGCAAAATTTCAGTGTGCGGTGCACCATTGACAACAATTTGATTTTTCCCAGGGTGCTTTTTTAGTACATGATCGAAATTTTGATGGGAAGTTAATCCGAACGGGGCTTTGATTACCTCGTCAGGATTAGGGTTGGCCGATGTTTTTTTTAAACGTTTTTTATTTTAAAAAAACGTTGTTTTTTTAAACATGACGTCCGAAATGTTTTTTTTTAAAACATCGGCCGAAATTGTAAGTACTAAGCACTAGGTATTTTGCAAAAAATTTGCGCAGTTTCACACACAAATTGACATTGGTGGTTGTTTTCATTGGTTTTGTGGCATTTTTAGTATCAAAGTATCCATTTCTATGTGCTACCATGGGTTAATAAGCCGTCATATGTTGCTGTAGTATATAATATTGAGGTAACGTGCTTCCATGTACCTCCACAGTGTGTAACTTCACTCCCAAAGTAACAACCTCCTTTTATAACCTTGTTTGATCACTTTTCAGTGCCAAACTTTACCTGAAGTCACGAACATTCGACTATAAGGCGATATACAAACAAAATGTCGACGAAAAATGGATATTTTTGACACAAATCACCACTTATAATGCTATCCCATGGCTCCACAGACATTATATGGTCATATATAACATCACAGAGTATTGCCACTGTCTGATATACCTATATATGTTGACACAAGGTCATATCTGGGAGCTTTTTAAAAAAAACGTTTTTTATTTAAAAAAACGTTTAAAAAAACAACAACGTTTTTTTAATTAAAAAACATCGAGTTAAAAAAACGTTTTTTTCCAACCCTAGTCAGGATATTGTCACGATTTTTAACCAAACCTAGTGAACATGATTGTGACGTGAAGAATTCAAGGAGTCGTATTTCATGTAGGGTTCAAACGGGATCCCGATCCCGATCCCGGATCCCGTGAAATTCCGGGATTTACCAGTCCCGATCCCGATCCCGAAACCCCAATCCCGATCCCGATCCCGATCCCGAAATCTCAAAAATACCAATCCCGATCCCGATCCCGAAAGTTTTCAAATCCCGATCCCGATCCCGAGAAACTCCCAAGTCCGGGATCCCGATCCCGGAAAAATTAGTGGAAATTATAAAAAGTGAAATAATGACGTTTTTGCATGCAAAAAAGTGGGTGCAAACCCCCAGCGTCAATTTTATGCCACTTTTCTGGCATCCAACAGTGTTTTGAGACCTTTATGAACAACTGTGAATGCCAGAAAAATGGCCAAAATCTCTATCCCTAGAACCCAATCCCGATCCCGGAAAAATGCCTATCCCAATCCCGATCCCGATCCCGTGACCCCAATCCCGGCCAATCCCGATCCCGATCCCGAAATCTCAAAAAACCAATCCCGATCCCGATCCCGAAACCCCAATCCCGATCCCGAAATCTCAAAAAGTGAATCCCGATCCCGATCCCGAAAAGTCAATCCCGTTTGAACCCTAATTTCATGGGGGGGGGGTAATTCAAGGAGAGGTATTTCTCGGAGGGTACTATAAGGAGAGGTATTTCTGGGGGTAATTCGAGGAGTAGGGTTGGGGAACCGAACCGACCCGAACCGAGAACCGAGCACTATTTTGGAACCGAGAACCGGAACCGAGCTTGAGAACTGAACCGGAACCGAGAACCGGCACTTATACCCGGAACCGAAGTAAATACCCGAAAGAACCGAAATTTTCTAGGAATCTTAAAGTTTTTAAACAGCGTTTTTCAACACCTACATCTAAGCCTTTAAACAGCAGCTGAACATCTTGGTGCGTGTTCAGAATTGCAACATTCATCTGTTTGCAAAATGATTGCGCGGGAGCGTGTAATTTCACATATAGTCCAGCGACATTACACCTTACAATAAAATCTACCATATCCCACCTGAATAAAAGAACAAACATAACTAAATTTCATTATATTTATCAAATTGCTTTGATAAATATGATGAAATGTTTTATGTATGTTTGTTTATTCAGATGGGATATGGTAGATTTCATTGTAAGGTGTAATGGGCCCACACACACTAGTTGACATCGCAAATTCGCGTCAACTCAGTGTCAATTGAATAAAACAAGAAGTTTGTAAAAAGCATCACACTTAACAGGAACAATGAAAATGAAGTGTCATGATGTAAAATTAACTATGCTCTATCAGATAGATAAGTTGAAATCACAGTATCACTTAAATTCAGTTGACATTTAGTTGACACGAATTCAGTTGACATCCAGTGTGTGGGGGCCCAATGTCGCTGCAGTATACACATTATCACTGGTAGTAGTTTTCATTGGTTTTGTGGCAGTTTTAACCATAGTTGGCAAAAGTTATTTATGTTTGTACTCAAAATAATACACATACTCACTCGCGTACTACATAAATACATTTATGTTTCCTCCAGAAAAAAATACCAGTACTCTTTTTGAAAGTACGCGAGTACAGAAAACGTATATGTTTGCTCTTACACTTTTTTAAATACCAGTATTATTATAACAACTCTGATTTCTGCATTCTACCATGAAATAATAAGCTGTGATATGCTCCTGTAGTATGAAATATCCAACCAATGTACTTACACATGTAAACTTGGGTATATTGTTTTTCTGTTGTTCAGCCGATTATTACCCGATAGCCGGTTATTTTATTACCCGGAACCGGAATTTTGATCATTTTAGAACCGAAAGAACCGAACCGGAACCGAGTTTAAGCACCGAACCGAGAACCGGAACCGAAAATTTTCAGGAACCGATACCCGAACCGAAATCTTTTGGAACCGAGAACCGGAACCGAAAATTTTGAAATTCCCAACCCTATCGAGGAGAGGTATTTCGGGGGGGGGGGGGCTAATTCAAGGAGATGTATTTCTGAGGGGTAATTCAAGAAAATTAAAATATCCCACGGGAATCTCACCCTGCTGCCTGGCTCGTTTGCGGGTGCGTTCGTGATTGTGTGCAAACCGTCGATGTAGGAACTTTTTGTCGCTGGTCAGAAACAGGGTCGCCTTGCATTGACGACATCGGTAGCGCAGTGTCCCTGCATGAATAAAATTTGGATTAATAACTGATCTGACTGCAAGCACTCCTACGTGAATATCAGGTTTGTCATTGCGGATTAAATATTTTGGTACTTATTCGAACAATTTGATCATAAACATTGTACGTGACTGACGCAGAACACATGATAAAAAAATGAAATTATGAGAAAATTGTGGGATTTAAAATGAGAATTTGAAGTGTCATGAGATTCATTTAATTTGTTGAAGGTATGATTTTTTAATTAGTTATATTCCATCATTTTGTAAGAAGGTGTGTTAGTAGATTTAACCTATTTAATTAAAAGATTTTTTACAGGATTTATCACAATAAATAAGAAAAAATTACACTGAGTCAATTTCATTGAACCAAAAAGTCTACCAAAAACCAAGTATTATATTCATGAGAACAATAAACAAAGAAAAACATCCCAACCGTCTTTCAATGGATTTCCATATCTGACATAGTTGAAGCCGTGAAGCGTGGCCACCTCCTGCGATCCCTTGGACAGATCAAATGTTATCTCCATGTGACTTTCGACTTCATTGATGGCTGCAGAATTGTCATCCGGCTTACCGCCGCTGCCGCCAATTTCTGCACAGAAAATAGCCAATTGGCATCAAATAATGAAGAAACACAATATTGTGCCTACACACACTAGTTTTCACCGTGACTTCGTGTGAAAACTGAAATTTTTTCAAATGCAAATTAATGAACACGGTTGTATGATTAAATTCAAATTAAATTTGAATTTAAATAAATGAAAGTTACAGTTTGAAAATTTGAAAACTAAAACACATATAGCATACGATAAGAGTAGGTTGAATGTCGCCATGTCGCCATTTCAGTTTTCACATCAGTCACGGTGAAAACTAGTGTGTGTAGGGCCATTCGAGCATCGGTCAACAGCACTGTGGAACGCACCAAATAAATTTTTAGGTTTTGTCCAATAAATCCAGAAAATTTTTTGTAGAAAGTATTTTTTGCGTCACGCTCATTCCAAACTTTCGATGGCTTCGGGAAATAGTTAACAGCTAGCAAGACACATAAACACAGCCCGAGCCGACACACAATGGAAAACATTATCGGGCGCTCATAAACATCATTCGCAAAAAGGCGGAGTCACGCTCCCGGATGATTTCTCGCACCGTACCTGGACTGGGCGCATCGTCGGGGTGCTGCAGTTCCGCCTTAAGACCCTGAACTCCCTGCGGCGTGTCACAGACACCAACACTTTGATCGGCTTCCACGGATCCCAGATCGGCTGGCTCACGGTCGACCTGACAGAAAATTTCGATAACTTGAATCATAAATGAAACGGGGCAACAGATTTCGTGGCAAATGGTAGATGGAATGGCGCAGTGAAATTCCCGGGAAGTTTTTGTACCGATGACGCCACACACACACACACACAAGTTGACAACGACACCAGATGTCAACTGGCTCCGATCTCAATTCAAAGCTTGAACAGCGTCAACTAGTGCACGCAAAACGGATTTCGCGGTGACTTCAAAACCTACCCCAGCTACATCGAGCGGCGCGTCGACGACCTCTCCAGGCTGCACGGCATCCTGTGCGGCATCATCGACATCGGCATCCCGAGCGCGCAAGCGCACCGGCACCGACATCCTGGCACGGGAACTGATCATTCTGGAACTTTGCCAAAGGCTGACTAATTTGCCTGTTGGGGAACTGTTTTAGATGGCATAAAAACGCTCCAGCTATCTTTTATCGCAGATCTCTCACCAGCTTGGTCTAGGGGCAAAAAGTTTGGTGACCACAAATCGCCCAGCTATCTGGCTATGGAGGCTATGAAGTTAGAGAAATTTTGCCAGAATTTTCACTTAAAACAACATTCTTGCAACTTTTTGCCTATGTTCACCTTTCAAGTTATCATTTCTTGTACCCTTTCCACAAGTTAAGATTTTCATCAAAATAACTACGCACCAATTTTGTTATTTTCCCCCATGCCAGGAAATAGCCAATATATTGAGAAGCAACCCCCATCACAAATTTTTCCTATCCTGCCGGATAGCGATTGATTATCAATCAGAAACCGCGAAGGTCCAAAACAACAAAAAAAAACTGCTGAGAGTGAAGCTGGTAAGTGGCACTATGCACTGGGTAAATAAGGACCATCGATCAGACAAATATTAGATCAGAAACAAAACAGACGACCCAGTTCTTTATTCACTTTATACAGTTCTACAGTTATCAATAGGGATGACCAAAAAGTTTTTTTTAACGACCGTGTTTTTAAAAAACAACGTTTTTTAAGCTCCCAAATATGATTATGGGTCAACATATACAGGTATATCAGACAATTGCCAGTATTTTCTGATGCTAAATATAGCCAAAGAATGGCTACGGAGCCATGGAATAGCATCTTAAGTGGTTATTTCTGTCAAAAATATCCACTTTTTGTCGACGTGTTACATAAATATGTCGCCTTTTGTCAAATGTTCGTGACTTCAAGTCAAGTTTTGCATGGAATTAGGGTTGGCCGATGTTTTTTTTAAAACGTTTTTTTTTAATAAAAAAACATGACGTCCGAAATGTTTTAAAAAAAAAAACATCAGCCGAAATTTTTAGTACTAAGCACTAGGTATTTTGCAAAAATTTCGCGCGCAAGCGCGCAATTTCACACACAAGTTGACATTGGTGGTTGTTTTCATTGGTTTTGTGGCATTTTTAGTATCAAAGTATCCATTTCTATCTGCTACCATGGGTCAATAAGCCGTAATATGTTGCTGTAGTATATAATCTTGAGGTAATGTGCTTCCATGTACCTCCACAGTGGTTAACTTAACTCCCAAAGTAACAATCTCCTTTTATAACCTCGTTTGATCACCATTCCGTGCCAAACTTTACATGAAGTCACGAACATTCGACTATAAGGCAATATATGAATGATATGTCGACGAAAAATGGATATTTTTGACACAAATCACCACTTATAATGCTATCCCATGGCTCCACAGACATTATATGGTCATATATAACATCACAGAGTATTGCCACTGTCTGATATACCTATATATGTTGACACAAGGTCATATCTGGGAGCTTTTAAAAAAACAACGTTTTTTATTTAAAAAAACGTTTTTTTTATTAAAAAAACATCGAGTAAAAAAAACGTTTTTTTCCAACCCTACATGGAATAGTGCTTGAATAAGGTTATAAGAGAAGGCTAATATATTGACAGTGATGTTTCACACTGTAGAAGTATGTGGGAGTACATTGGCTGGATATTATATACTACACTAACATATCACAGCTTATTATTACACAATAGCATGAACAAATGGAACCTTTCGCACTAAAAATGCGCACAAAAAATTGCAAAATACCTAGTGCATAGTAAAATTTTTTAAAATGTTTAAAAAAACGATTTCGATGCCCAGTTTGTGTAAACACTTTATTTTTAAAGGACGGTTAAAAAAACATCGGCCATCCCCAATTATCAACAATCAGGAAGAGTGTGTTTTGCATTAGGTACCCATCAATTGTAAATACAGTTTTAATTATCACTAAATCCATTTCTCTCCATGGCCAACAGATGATAAATACACTGTCGCTCGAACAGCCAGGTTTGCCACACTGCGAAATGATTAAGAGTCCATTTAAAAGGATACTGCCATCAAAATGAGACACTGCTTGCAGATATTTGGATGCGTAGCCCACAAAGAACACCCAAAAAGTGTGTAAGTGAAAAAACGCAGTGACATCATGAATATATGGTTAATCCAGCGTGAGTACAACAGTGTCAGCAGAATACCATATATCATGGAATAATATACTTATATCCTCGAATAATTCCGCTATTGATAGCCCGAGTGCAAAAACCTCCCCCTATTCGAATACCCCCCCCCACTTTGATAGATATGAAGGGCGTCACATGAATGTGAAGGGCGTTGAATGTGTATACCGTAGTTCCTCGAATTACCGCCCGAGTGGTTGATTTCTTGGAAATTTTGAAGGAAGTTAAACGAGGGTGGGTATTTTGAGGGGGGTCATTTTTCGCCAGAATTTTTTTGAAAACCTAGTACTAATTTGTTGTTTGTAATGTGTGCAGACGTAGAAAAATGCATAAATAACTGCCATGAGTTTACAAACTTATATAAGTATGTAGATGGTACAAACCCTTTTTCTAACGTATCACAGTCATCGTTTTAACGTGTGTTCTGTATTGCCTGAATAACGTTGGTTTTTGTAATTTACGTTCTGTTTACACTCAATTTGGGGGGGGGTACTACAGAAAATTGTAAATTTACAGCCCACACTGATAACATTTATGCAGTATCAATGAACTAACACCAGCGATGCTGCAGGTTGATTGTATCGGCAGCAGTAGCCGTTCATTCCATATTCATCACACGGTTAACCACGCCGATCCCACGGCCTGTAAATAACTATAGTATTTAGTATTTGATATTTATGCTCGAAAAATGGATGACAAGTTCATAACATGGGGACTGACCTTCAAATGAAACTACACAATAGAAGAAGACCTCTCAAGTGGCATTTCTTCTGGATGTTTTGCTATCAGTCAGCAATCTGTAATAGGAAATTTGAATATTAGTTGGCACAGCGCCAAAAACACGACAACAGATGCGATATCAAAAAATGCTCGATTAAATGTGGGATTACCTTTTATCGCTTTGTAACCGCGTCACTATAAAAATCCGGTAGGTTTGGTAACGGCGCTAGAGTTCCCATTCTAAAATCGAGCTGAATCATTCCGCGTCTATCCAAAAGCGAAGATTTTTCGATTTTCGGCATTTTTGGCACGTATCCAAAACAGGAAATTTTATTTTTTTGGTATATCAGTGAGGGTAAAACGGGCAATAATGTCCCAAATCGTGCGTAAAGTCACAGAGAAGGCGGAGTTTTTGTATATTCGTCCCTTCTGGTCTATTTTTGCGAAAAGAAATTCAAAATGGCCAGTGGCCCCCGATCGCTCCGATTATGCGGTTCCAGGCCACATATCTCATTTAAATTCAACATACACCGCGCAGAATTATGCTCCGCAGTGCTGTCAAGGGCAGACAGTCCTTTTTGAATTGTATCCGCTGTGCTGAACTGCTGAGTAGATTGGAAAGTCGACATAATTTTTCGCCTGCGCGACATTATTCAAGGCGATATGCGAAGAATAATGCGAGAAATTCAACTTCAGACGGCAATAGAGATGTCAAATCGATGATTGATGAGTTGATCAGGCCCGTTAGCTTAATGGGGTGTGTTGAAGTTTCTCTCTGAAGACCGCTTTTTGACCGATTTAGCGAGATGTACAAAACAAACCCCCACCAGAAACATGTAGACAAATGAACTCCGAGAAAATATACAAGTTGTGCGCTGTCCAATCATTTATTCAGTTGTCAGACGTGCCAGATCTTCGCCAGCTCCACTAAAGCGCACTAACGCTAGGTTTCAAAGGGGATCCCCTAAAATACCGGGATTTTGCAGTCCCGATCCCGAAGCCCAAATAGTGAGCCCGATCCCGAAAACAAAACAAAAAAACAATCCCGAAAACTAAACAAAACAATCCCGAAAACTAAACAAAACAATCCCGATCCCGAAAAGTCCCATTTGAACCCTAATTCAGCCGTGCCGCAACGCAGTCGGAATCGAACGAGTAATGCCGCTGCCGCGTCTCATCACTACGGTGGCGCCTCATCCCAGACCGACACGCGCGCCGACGTTGACATCGGCCAGGAGCTGAGCGGCGTGGCGCTGACTAAAAGACAAATAGCTGACGCATTGGCCCAGTTTTCCCGGAGAGCTGAGATCAGGGGTTTGGCTGCAGAGCATGGCATCGGCGATAGATTGTTTGCTAATGCTTTCAAGGTCCCCTTGGGGTGGGCATTTGGGATGACTAGGGGGGGCCCTAGATCCCGACTGTATGCAAAATACAGATCTCTTTATTCCGATGACCATACAGTTTACAATCTTATACCTATCTACTATAAATTTTTGGTATGCTTGGACTCTATAGAAAACAATGTATCCCATAATTACGTTATGTATCCAACTATGGCTGCCAACTCCCGCCCAAGACCCTACTTTTACCAGGAATTCCGTTACGAATGTCTGGAGCGGCGGCCGCTGCCGCCCGACTTGCACGTGCTGCTGTCTGACATTGTGACCACAAACGCGACTGTCTCTGAAGTGGTCAGCCCCGCCCACGTGGATGCACTTTTTCCTTACTTTTTGGAGTGTGCGTATAGGTTAGTGCTTGCTGGTATTTTTTGGATGGTTGCAGCTTTTGTAAGAGTCCAGGATATTCCGGATTCTGACTCTGGGTGGGGATTAGATAGACAGCAAATCGCTTCTTTGGAGGAATAGATTGGTGCAAAAAATATCATTTCCGAGGGTGTACTTTATGCCTATCTTTGCTTATCTTCCCACATTTTTTTGCGAATTTTCTCCCGTCTCTGCTTTCTACATCTAAAACCCCGTATTAAAGAACCCCACAAACCACCCCCAACCCCTAGAAAATTTTTCTCCCGTCTATCCCTCTAGAGGAGCGATTTACTATCTATCTATCAAAATATTTTATTGCTGAACATTTTACATTTTGCACTTGACAAATTTGTATGCAGAGTGTACCCGCACCTGGAGTGTCTGGAAGAACTGGAGGCGATATCTGACTTACGCGAGCCCCACGCGTGGTTCCCGCAAGCGCGAGCTATGAGAAGACGCATCATTTATCATTCTGGTAAGTCAAGAAATGAATAAATAAATGTATATTTTGCATATATGTAAACAGCGGACACGCCAGGTTTGGCACCCAAAAGTTGAGTCAGTGCCGGACGCCATATCTCCAACTGTAGTGGGGGGATTTGTTCGAAATTTTGAGGCCATATACTCGAGACCCCCCCACTACTATATAAGGGCTGGGGGAGGTCGGCGATCTACCTGAGTGTAGGGTTCAAACGGGATTGACTTTTCGGGATCGGGATCGGGATTCACTTTTTGAGATTTCGGGATCGGGATCGGGATTGGGGTTTCGGGATCGGGATCGGGATTGGTATTTTGAGATTTCGGGATCGGGATCGGGATTGGGGTCACGGGATCGGGATCGGGATTGGGATTGGCATTTTTTCGGGATCGGGATTGGGGTCTAGGGATAGCGATTTTCGTCACTGTTCTGGCATTCACAGTTGTTTATAAAGGTCTCAAAACACTGTTGGAAGCCAGAAAAGTGACATAAAATGGACGCTGGGGGTCTGCGTTCACATTTTTGCACGCAAAAATGTCATTTTTTCACTTTTCATAATTTCCACTATTTTTTCCGGGATCGGGATCCCGGACTTGGGAGATTCTCGGGATCGGGATCGGGATTTGAAAGTTTTCGGGATCGGGATCGGGATTGTTTTTTTTTGGATTTCGGGATCGGGATTGGGGTTTCGGGATCGGGATCGGGACTGCTAAATCCCGGAATTTCACGGGATCCGGGATCGGGATCGGGATCCCGTTTGAACCCTACCTGAGTGTGGGTCGCCATAAACATGAATCTTTTTTGAAAAAATCGCTGTGTGGTTTGGCACCCCGTATTTGTTTATAAAACGGGCTGCCAAACTAAAACTGTTGGGGGGAATTGATCGAAATTTTGAGGGGGTGTACATAACATCCCCCACTACGTTACACGGAAAGGTTGACCCCCTGGCGACTCCCCTGAGAGTGGACCGTTGGAAAATAAACCGATATTTTTGAAAATTCTCTGTCAGGGTTTGGCACTGGACAGCAAAAAAAAAATTAAATTAGAAAGTCCTTTAAAGGACAATGTATACCACTGCAAAAAGTGTGTATTAAAAAACAAACTTTAAGACCAAAATTTAATCTGGTACTTGTGTATGGGTGTAAAAGACACACACATACCAGATTAAATTTTGGTCTTAAAATTTGTTTTTTTAATACACACTTTTTGCAGTGGTATACATTGTCCTTTAGGGGACTTTCTAATTTTACTTTTATTTTTGCTGGCCAGTGCCAAACCTGGACAGAGAATTAAAAAAAAAAAATCGGTTTATTTTCCAATGGTCCACTCTCAGGGGATTCACCAGGGGGTTCACCTTTCCGTGTAGTGGGGGGTGTCGTGTACACCCCCTCAAAAATTCGATCAATTCCCCCAACAGTTTTAGTTTGGCAGCCCATTGTATTAAACAAATACGGGGCACCAAACCTCGCGTGCACAGCAATTTACAAAAAAAGATTCATGTTTACGGCGAGCCACACTCAGGTGGATCGTCGACCTCCCCCAGCCCGTATATAGTGGTGGGGGGGTTTCGAGTATATGTCCTTAAAATTTCGAACAAATCCCCCCACTACAGTTGGAGATATGGCATCCGGCACTGACTCAACTTTTGGGTGCCAAACCTGGCGTGTCCGCTGTTTATATATGCAGACATTTGTTCAACAGTGCCCCTGTTTTGAAATGGTTGATATATTTAGGTAACCTAGCGCCGCCTTTCTTACTCGCATCGCAGGTCCCACGAACAGCGGCAAAACGTACCAGGCCCTGCAGAGATACATGGACGCGAAATCCGGCGTTTATTGTGGTCCCTTAAAGCTGCTCGCTTCTGAGGTGACTCTTTTGCATTTTCGCTAAGAGGGTGCGTCTAGGAGTCTGTGCTTTGTGCATCATTGCGCTATTGTGCCTCACTAGGGTGTCAACAAAAACTTTTTGGCGGAAAACGGAAACGGAACATTTTTTGCACTTGCCGGAAAACGGAAACGGAAACGGAAAAAAATTTGCACTTGCCGGAAAACGGACAACGGAAAAATGAAAGGCCGGAAAACGGACACGGAAACGGAAAAATTTGCCAGATATATGCCAGAAACAGAAAAAATTTGCTGAACTTTTGCCGGAAATGGAAAAAAATTGCAGAAATTTATCCAGAAATAAAAGAAAATTGCAGAAATTTTTGCCAAAAATGGGAAAAATTCACATAATTGAGAGCCTGCATGCACGTTAACCAGTTTGGCTGAAACAGAAAACAAAAAATTGAGCTGGAAAGTGAAAAAAGTTGGAAAAACAGATAATTGAACCGGAAAACAGAAAAAAAGGCGGAAAAACCAAAAATTTAGCTGGAAAACGGAAATGAGCCGGAAAAACGGAAACGGAAAAAAATTTAGCAGCCGGATAACGGAAACGGAAAAAAATTTGCCTGCGAAACGGAAAACGGAAAGTTGACACTCTATGCCTCACTCGTTTTGCATGTGCGTTGGTTGAATATTTCTTCACATTGTCGTTGAATAGTTGAAGACACATCTCAAAACGGGTCTTTTTCTACCTTTAGTAAACACAAATAAAGAGTCGACATAAAAATTTGAGAAATCACTTTTTATCATCCTATCGCGTGATTTTTTTTATACAAAATCATAAAAATTTGAGAAAAATTCCCAACTTGACTTGTCAACCACAGGTCTACCACAAGACGAACGCCGCAGGTGTGCCTTGCGATTTGATCACGGGCGAAGAGAGAAAGTTTGCCAATGTGGACCAGGAGCCAGCTGAGCATGTCTCGTGCACCGTCGAAATGGTGAATACTAGCAGCGCCAGGTATGAGGTTGGTCTGTGGGTATTGAAACGTAAATATGTGACCGATAGCGGGCCAACATGTTTTTGTTCCGACACATTTTGGGCCTTAAAAGTTTCCTGAATACTGGACACAGCAGCTGTGGATACCCGCGCTCAGTGGACATTTGTGCTGACGGGGAATTTGCCTGTGCACAGTGGACATCCGCGGCACATGCAATGCCGCCTCTCCACTGTCAAGTCCGCTTGACGCTGGCAAGTCGGCACATGCAATGCCGCCTCTCCACTGTCAAGTCCGCTTGACGCTGGCAAGTCGGTACGTGCATGTAAATATCCGCTTACCGCAGATGTCCAATGCGCGCAAATGTCCAGTGATTATCCTCCCTACGGTGTTCGCGTGGCCCTGTTTCCTTTATATTTTTCAACGTCCGTTTAGTACTTTAAAAGTATTGTTAATTTTCTATCGGCTTACACGCTCAATTAATCCCCCAGGTAGCCGTCATCGACGAAATTCAAATGCTGCGCGATTCGCAACGGGGCTGGGCGTGGACGCGCGCGATTTTGGGCGTGTGCGCAGACGAGATTCACGTGTGCGGCGAGGCGGCCGCTATACCGCTGCTCAGAGCCATTTTGGAACCGGTGGGCGAGAGTGTGGATGTGAGGCATTATGAACGGATGACCCCCTTGAGGGTGCGTTGGGGGGGGGGGGGGTAAAGATTAGGGTGTCAACAGAAACTTTTTACCGGAAAACGGAAACGGAAATTTTTTTGAACTTGCCGGAAAACGGAAACGGAAAATTTTTTGCACTTGCCGGAAAACGGAAAACGGAAAAATGAAAGGTCGGAAAACGGAAACGGAAAAATTTGCTGCAATTTTGCCGTAAACGGAAAAAAGTTGCTGGAAATGGAAAAAAAAATTGAAGAAATTTATCCGGAAATAAAAAAAGTTGCTGAAATCTTGCTAGAAATATAAAAAATTCACATAATTATGAACCTTCATGCATGGTTACCAGTTCGGCAACAGAAAATTGAGCTGGAAAATGAAAAAAGTTGGAAAAACACACAATTGCGCCGGAAAACGGAAAAAACCCCGGAAAAACTGAAAATTTAGCCGGAAAACGGAAAATGGGCCGGAAAACCGGAAACGGAAAAAAAATTTGCAGCCGGAAAATGGAAACGGAAAAAAATTTGCCTGCGGAAACGGAAAACGGAAAGTTGACACCCTAGTAAAGATGAATTTTCCAACTTTTGAGCATCACTCAAGCAGTGGGTCAAGGACGTAACCAGGGGGAGTGAGATCTGAAAAAACACGGTAAAACGCAACTTTCGGTACCATTTTGCAAGGTTCATGCGGAAAAGTTTGCATGCAAGCGCGCATTTTGCAAACAGACATGGCGCCATGGCGTGGCGACTACTAATGGCGCCAGCGCCGTGGCGCCATTCTGTCATTTAAAGGTAAAATTTTAGGGAGGGGGTGGGCTGATCTGAGTAACAAACAGCCTCCGCACGAAAATCCTGGATACGTTCCCGCAGTGAGTGCCTCTCGCATGGAGAGTGTTTGCCATCTTGATTTTTTCAGTTTCCATTGCTGATGGACAACATTTGATTTTAGGTGAGCAACAGAGAACTGGGTTCGCTGGAAAATGTGCAGGAGGGCGACTGCGTGGTGTGTTTCGGCCGCGGTCACGTGTACGCTGTCAGTAGAGAAGTCGGTTTTTGGGAGTTTTTTTCCTATTTATTTTCCTTTGTCTGTCTCATCAAATTGTAAATTAATCAGTATCTATCACAATTCTCTAATGATCTCTCATGTAGCTTGTCTTTAACTGTGGAAATCATCTTTAGCTCGAGGCAATGGGTTACGATGTGGCAGTTATCTACGGTTCGCTACCGCCCGGCACAAAATTAGCTCAAGCAGCTCGATTTAATGACCCCGATGACCCTTGTAAAGTGCTCGTGTCCACCGACGCCATTGGTGTGTTATTTGGAAGATTACGTCACAATATTGGCAACTTTTTGGTGCACATATCATGTATCGATGTTAAAATCATGCTTGTCAAGTGATGGTTGGGGTTGGGATGAGATGACGTTTCGATTTAGATATATTTTCTCGAAACTCAATATCCGATATCGGCATGATATGGACCCTCGATATCGGTATTCGATATGCAAAAATAGTCCATCTCCGATATTAGACATGATCCTCCACACTAAAAACTTTTTTTTAGCAACCCCGTTTAAAAAACAACCGTTTTTAGAAACAGCTCCCAAATATGCTCTCGAATAGGTCTTTTAAAGCTCCGCCTTTCCCATTTACAAGTTTGGATACCATGATATCATTACATATCCGCGGAATTCCTAGGCCAGCGTGAAATTGCCAAACGTCACAAAAACCGACCTCTCAGGTATGGGTCTGAATTTGTCCATTCGCCGAGTGATTTTCCACAGTCTACAAAAGCCCACTGGCGATGCGCGTGCTCCTGTGGCCGCTCTTACCGCTTCACAAGCTAAACAGATTGGGGGCAGGGCCGGCCGTTTTGGCACGACTTATGAAGCGGGTGAAGTGAGTATTTTTGTCTTTGAATATTTTCGAGTGTGAATCATAGTTTCGTATTGAGTGGGAATCATAGGTTCAGGAATCGTATTTACGTGTAAATACGTCAGGGGTCTCGAATGGGGGGGGGGGTTACCCCCCCCAAACCGCCCAGCTATCTATCTATCCCGGAGGCCGCTCAGCTATCTATCTATCCCGGAGGCAAAATTTTGGGCTACTACCCCCTAAACCCCCCCCCCCCCCAAATCGCCCAGCTATCTACCTATCTGGAGCGATTTTTCAGAAACTATACCCTAATTTTCGCTCAAAATCGCTATTTTTCATACCTATATATAGATTTTCACCTCCAAAATCACTGGTTCATGCGTATAACTGCCTATTGTCAGCTATTTTAAGTACTATATGCTCTTGTATATCCATTTTGAGCTATTTTACACCTACTTTTAGCGATTTTTCTCCCTTTTCTTCCTTCTATGCCTCGAAAAAGCCTATATATCGAACCACCACAACCCCCCCCCCCAAACCCCCCCCAACCCCCCCCCCAGAAAATTTTTCAGCTATCTATCCCTCCGGAGGAGCGATTTGCTATCTATCCAACCACTCGGAGGGTCAAAATTCAAGATACCCCTGAAATACGTATATTTGAGTGCTGAGTAAATACATTTACGTCCCTTTTCCTCCCAAAAATACCTTACTCATCTTAACGAGTACAGAAAACGTATTTTGAGGGGAATTTACGGGTATTGCCTTCAACTAAAAAATAAATGAACATTGATTATAGCACATCATATTCATAAAGAATACTTTTCAAGAGGAAAACACGTCTTTGATGTCTTTCAGGGTCGAAATTGAAAAATACTCATTTTACGTTTTATATGAGATAAAAATATTTAATTTTATGTTTTCCTTGAAAGAAAAGTAATTTACTCACCTTTTACGCAGTTTAAAGTAAAAAAAATTACTCTGCGTTTACTGTACTCAGCGGTGAGTAAAATAAAAATACTTTGTATTTACGTTTGCTTCAGTAAAACTTCCGAAAAAGTTCAGTACTTTTAACAACTCTGGTGAGAATTGCGCGTTATTTATTTCACTATTCCAGGTGACCACGTTGCACAAGTCTGACCTGATGCTGATGCAAGAGCTAATAGATGCGCCAGTGGAGGTTTGTCGGGTTTTCGGTTCGTGCTGAAAGTTTCAATCGATGTGTGCAAAGTTGCATGAATAACTTGTTTGCACAATTTTTGTGTGCGGTTTTTGGTGGGGTTTGAGTCTTTTTTTTGTGGCACCTTGCAATTAAAAAAACAAAACATTTTTATCTTAACTCAAGTATATCACTTTTTATGGAAAGTTTCAATTCTACAAAACCCTGGGTTTATGCAACTGGTGTCAAGTGTGACTTAAGTGACTTATTTCGAGTAACCCCTCCCCGTACAGCGCGACACCCAGGCCGGCCTACACCCAACATTCGACCAAATCGAACTTTTCTCCTACCACCTGCCGCACGCCTCACTAGTCAATTTACTGGAGGTATTCAAATCAATTTGCAGTTTGGATCACCAGTTGTACTTTTTGTGTCAACTCGACACTGTCATCGAGTTGGCTGAAATGTTGGAACAGGTGAATATGGAGCTGCGGGTTAGTTCGGGGGCGCTTGGTTTTTATGCAAATTGGGGGGTGAATGGTTGAATTTTGTGCTGGATGTTTTGCGTGTCCTGGTTGAATGTATTGGGTTCGAAAAGTGTGACTTCGCTGTATCAATGCCCCCCCCACGCTAGTTGACATTGACACCAAATGTCAACTGGTTCCCTTCCCAATTCAAAGCTTGCGTTTCAACGTCGTTCGTCGGCTCGTCAGCAAGCTTTGAATCGGGATCGGCACCAGTTGACATTTGGTGTCGATGTCGACTAATGTGTGTGAGCCCAATATCCCAAAAAATTCATGATTTTCGATACTGGTAGACAATTCAATATTTGCTATGGTACCGAACCCCGCCTATGAAGATCACCTTCCGGGTGTAACTTTTTACAATGGGAAATTTATAATAAAAATGCTTAAAAAGTGGCTGTCGTGTTTAGTTTTCCGGTTGACGCGTATGCATTTTTTATATACTGAAGTTTCCCTGTGTTGCAAGCGTATGCGTATCGAAGCCTGAGTGTATGTGAACTGTGTGAGAACTCTGTCTGAATTCTGAAAAAGTTTGAATTCTGTCTGAATTGATCAAAAATTATAGCCCGCTGACCAACATTTTTTTATTTTCTCTTATACATTTTTCTGAAAATCTGGTAATCCTCTTTGTATAGCTTGCAGTCCGATCTGAATTTACTCGGCGGATATCACACGTAGTATGGAAACCCACCATAACCAATCTGAATAATGAACCAAATATTATACAGTTTTTCACCATAATATTTCGTTTTTATTTTGAAATAATTAATTACGAATTTTATTACAAGATTTTATTCAGTATATTATGGTAGCATATGCTACATACTGCACATACTTTTCGGTCCGCCGAGTATACGATTACTTCCCATTTCTGACGCTCCTAGTATTGGTGTGCATCGATTTATGTCAACATTCACGTTCCCCTTGACATAAACGCGCGTTGAACTTCCCTCCCATTTTTGACGTATAAATAGTGTTACCGGGGCGTAGTCACGCCGCTTTTCAGCCCCGCCTTTTCGCAAAAAGCAGCCTTTTAAATTGACCGTTCGGTGTGAAACATGGTGTCTGTATCAATTTTGCGTGCGTGTTTTTCCCTCGCGGCTATATATTCCCACCCAGCATTGGCTGATAGTTATGAAGAAAGGTGGGAAAAAGCGCACATTATCAAATTGGAACACGCTGTAAAGTTTGAGGAGTCTGACGTTAGGTTGTCGCTGGGTGAGTTTTGAAACTGGAACTGTATTGGTGCTTTGAGCCGGCTTGTTAGTGTAGATTAGCTGTGGAAATATTGACGAAAAAATATGGTTCTGTGTAGCCTTGCAAAATTACTTTTCGATCGATTCGTTTAAAACCGAGGCTTTTTATTGGGGGGAAAAACTTGGTAAACTGTCGCTAGCCCGAACAAGTGTCTTTCTTCAGTTGACGAATCAGTTTTAAATATTTAGTTATTTTGGAACCTGCATGTTTCACGTCTATGGCGCCACACACGCTGGATGTCAACAGAATTTGTGTCAACTAAATTTTTAGTGAATTATCGGATTTCAACTTTCCTATCTAATAGAATATAGTAAATTTCACATTATGACACTTAATTTTCATTGTTTCTGTTGATTGTAATGCTTTTAAAAATAATTTTGTGTTATTTAGTTGACATTGAGTTCACACGAATTTGTGATGTCAACTAACGTGTGTGGGCCCTATGTACGTGTTCATGTGCGCTGTTTCATGTTCATGTTCGATACCCGCGCAGGTCTGTCACTCGTTTCGTTCATTCTCTCTGTCATAGCCGTGGTCGTTGTTTGTGTCACCTGCGTGTGGTGCGGCCGCAATCCCTACACCACGTATCGTTTTGGTAGGGTGAAACCTACCGCTACAGTGGGAACTGGTGGCCTGGGGGGTAGGGTGAAGCCTTGTGAAGCGTGCGTGAAAAGGGACTGCGATTTTGCCCCTGTGACAGGCAGGCCAGTCAGTGTGGGGGTGCTTGGAGTTTTTAGATTCTGTTTTGGAAAGTTTTTAAAACTTGCTTCAGACTCGGGTCGTTGAAAAAGTTTTTCATCCCCAGGTCTGAGCGAGTTTGGGTAAAATTAAACCCCCTCGAAATCCCCCCGCCCGAATCGCGTTGTTATCTCTGAATTTCACCAGTTTAATTATGTCGCTAAAATATATCTTAATTCGCTGATTTTTCGCCTGGCTGTTCAGTTAAAATTTCAGGTTATTTTGGCGGGGGTTTTTTTGTCCACAGGCCGCGTCTCAGCAGAGCCACTGGCGCCCGCCATCCATAGACGCGTACAAATTTGATGATATTCGACCAGCGGCTGAACTTGATAAGGCTCCTATAGCGACAGTTTGTGTATGGGTATTTCTGCGCTAAATTGTGTTACCGTAAATCCTCGAATAACCCCTCTCCCTTAGATAACTGACCCCCACCCCTGTAATGGTTATTGGTGACTTGGTCATCTTAAATGTTGATCCTTATGAATTAATAACATAAACAGCTAACCCAGGGACGTAGCCAGGATTTTTGAGCGGGGGGGGCGGATTGTATACGGAGCCCGGTAGGGTTCAAACGATATATCGTATCGAATATCGGATATCGACCATTTTTTAATATCGAATATCGATATCGAAAATTTTGAAAAAATATCGATATCGCATATCGACCATTTTTTCGATATATCGAACCTATATTGTGTCCCTAAAAAAAGTTATTATTTTTATTTTGAGATATTTATGATTGATCTGATGTGCTTGATCTGATCTGAGAATTGTATTAGATGAGTAAAAGTACAGTACTTATAATGTCATTTTTGTTGGAGTGCTAAATTTGAAGCCAGAAAATGCTGATATTCTATTTTTTGCAACATGCCCTTAGCAATCAGGTTATCAGTATGAACTGTAATATCTACCAATTGTTATTTGTCTGATACACATTGATTCATCATGTTTGTTTCTACATGTTCTACTTTTGAGTGACGTAAACCTTGTTAAAATCACTTGTACCATTCACATTTAACTAAAGAGATGATTAACCATGCGTGCAACCACATGAAAATACAATATGTCACTTGAAATATGCCTCGCTATACCTAAAGCAAATCGCAATATCGAATATCGAAATATCGAATATCGACCATTTTTTAATATCGAATATCGATATCGAGGTTCCATATCGTATCGATATCGAATATCGAGTTTCAGAAAAAAATATCAAATATCGAATATCGATATCGAAAAGTCATATCGTTTGAACCCTAGAGCCCGGGGGACGGGGCGGCGCCCCCCGCTAAAATTTGACCCCTGTGGTAAAGGAATGGCGCCTTGGCGCCAGCGCCATTCGTAGGCGCCGCGCCATGGCGCCATTGGCGTTGGCAATGGCGCCAAATACCGCTGTACATGTATGTATTTTACATACATATACTGCGACCGAGACAGATTTTGGGTACTTTTTTGTCCCAAATTATAGGTATTAATTAAATATACTGTAGGGCGACGAAATGCGTGCTTGCGCGCACAATTTTTCCGAGCTACCAAGAAAATCGCTTTATGGAAGTGCCATTTCTGGCATCTTTTTTGTCCGACCCGGGAAGGGGGGGGGGGCGGCCGCCCCCCGCCTCCCCCTGGCTACGTCCTTGAGCTAACCCAATTTACACATTCCATCGACTTAATCGGGGATATACTGTATATTTACAAGTTAAATGTGCGTTCCCTCAAATTTCTAGCCATCACCGCCTCAGTATGGCGTGAACGAATGGCGTGATGTGTTTGTAAAGCGGGGAGTCAGCCCCCCGCCGGCGATGCACTTTGTCGTAGATTTTCGCGATGACAGTGAGTGCCGGTGTCACGCGTGTTTGTGTGACCGTTTTGCGACTTTTTACGTCCTTTGCAGGACCTCACACATCGCGCACAATGTCTCTGCAGAGAGAACGAGCCAGTGCGGCCACGCCGCGCTATGAGGTTGTGCGCTGGGATTTGTTTCTGAAGGAGGCTCAAAGATTATCTCTCAGCCCTAGTCGCATACTATTTGTTTCGCAGTTCCCCTACCTTTATTCAACCTATGTGGGTCGTATCCAGGTGGGGTTACGGGCGGCAGCTCCACCCCCACCTCCCTTCCAGGTGTGACAGAGTTTTTTTGCATTTAACCTAGTGCATAAGCGTAACAAATTGTGCTAGAGATTAGAAAAAATCACTTGCCAACTATATTGCCACATGTTTTGAAGAAAACGCTTTGGGCTGAGAGATGAGCTTTTATAGTTTGTATTACACTCTCGATCACGCATTATTACATTATCCAATGCAATTCACAGTGTCCAATTTCCCGCCCGCAATCCGAAAAATCTACTTATGCAAGTGATGCGCAAAAGGTGACATTTCAATTTTTGTCTTTCAGAGAAGAGAGCGCGGATTAAGCCTAATTTTCCATTCCAAATTCCATTTTCCTAACCAGACAGACGATCGCTGTGCGACGCCTGCACCCAAAAATGGCAGTCTGGTGCCGATCCCAGACTCTGTAAGATGCCCTGTAAAATGTAAAATGTCGTGCAAAGTGTGAAAAGTTGTGTAAAATGCCATGTAAATTGGTAAACGATACGTTTGCCATTTTGCAGGGCATTTTACGTGGCTTTTAACACTTTGCATGACATTTTTCAACATACATGGCATTTCACAGAGTCTGTGGACTGCCCCCAGGTGCGCGCGCCTGACATTCTGCCCGCCCCCTTGCGCTTGACCGTCAGCGTGAGCTCCGGCGCCGGGCACTTGGAGCCCGACAACGCTCGTTTTTGTACGCCCGGAACTTACCCCTCCACCAGCGGCGCTGCAACCAGTGCCTACCAGTCTGCGTGAATGTGCGAATCGATCTGTGTGCATCGATTGTGTGATTTCGTTATAGCTGTGACAGTTTTGTGATGAGCGTGTTATGATGTGCTTGAGACTGTGTTGTGTTTGTCTTTGATTCGATTGTCAACCATGGGTTTTGTAGGGGGGGGAGGTTACCCCCCAAATCCGCCAGCTGTCTATCCCGGAAGCACATCTGCAGCTATTTTTGAGAAATTTTGCTCCAATTTTCGCTCAAGCCGATAATTTTCATACCTTTTTGTAGTTTAGCACCTTCAGAGTCACTATTTCATGTTTTTCATGGCCTATGTTCAGCTATTGTGTGTTTATTTTTCACCTACTTTTAGCGCTTTTTCCCTTTTCTTCGTTCTATACCTTGGAAATACCTATAGGTATATTGAACCCCGCGTATCCTCCTCCCAACCCCCCCCCCCCAAGAAAAAAAAATAATTTTTTTCCTAGCTATCCCTCCGGAGGAGCGATTCATCATCTATATGTACCCCCGTAGGGGTCCAAATCTACAAAACCCCTGTTGTGAGCATTGGTGTGATGTAAAATAAATGGCATCGGGCTAACCGGGAGTCGGAGTAATTTGATCCCGGTGTTGTGTGAAAACTGACAGAATATTGTCTGATTGAAAAAATGTCCAGAATTCATCGATTGGTGTAAAACCTTTGCCTCGTAAAACCAGACGACCAATAGGAGCAATAGGTTTAACGAAAGTGTAAAATCGTTAATCTCCACATATTCATTTCTTAACAGTAGTTAGTAACTTCGATCAGACCGCAGGGTCACAGTCACGTCTTGTTAATTTTTGGACACCTTGTATACGTATGTACATTATGTACATACTGGAGTCATGCGTTCGTAATTATGTTTATGCATGTGATTGTATTTGTTGTTTATTTACTTTGCCAAAACTAAATATAAATTAATAGTGATAAACAAATAATTTTCAATTAAACTAAAAATGAATCGTAGTGATTAACGAATAAATTCCAACGAGTAGGAAGATTTTTATCATATTTAATAGTTGTATTACTTAATATACCATCAGTTTCAGGATTGAATGTTGTGTTCAAAGCTTTTGGGTTGTCACTAGGTTCTCTGTGATAATAATAGTTCAAGTTTTTATCATTTAACCAAATTGTATACCTGATTAATTTATAACCATCGTTAAATTTAACATGTTGTATTAGAAATATAAAATTTGCAATTGTGTATTCAGTATTCGGGCTTAAAAATTGACTTAATTTTATTTCATGTGTAATAACTAGTGGATCCTCCCAAATATATCGTGGCCATTCGGGGAGATGGTACAAATTATTATAACGAAGTAACATATTATACAACAATGTTATATTACATGGAAGAATATCTATCCTTTCACAAATATCTAGTAAAATTAAAAGAACTGAACTATTTTCATCACAAAAATATTTTTTCCCATACTCACTATCGGGCATTGAATAACAGTGTTTAAATTTTTCATATTTTTCAATATTTTTAATGAATGTTACATTGTCAACTATTGGTTCCTCATCTGGTAAACTGTATATAGTTATTTTTATTTCTTTGTTTTTATCCATTTGTCGAGTTTCATATCTGAAAAATATGAAAAATTTTTAAATACCTGTGGAACCGAAACCATTAGAAAGGCGTGTTTTAATTTTATTATCAATATCATCTACAATTCTTAATTTCGGTGCACTATATCGTTCGCAGATTAATTGAGCTATTTTATCCCCAGCCATGATACAGAAACTTGCACAACCATGATTATATAGAATTATTTTTATTTCTCCAGTATAATCTTTATCTATAACACCCGCGCCTACTTCTAAACTAAATACTGAAGAAAGACCGCTACGAGAAGCTATACGTCCATAACATCCTGGAGGTAATTTTATTTTTATATCTGTTTTAATAACTATTTTACTGAATGGTTGTAATACGTAATCATATGCACTTTTTAAATCAAATCCTGCCGAGTTTGGAGTTGCTCTTTCTGGTGGGTGTGCATTAGTTGTCAATAATTCACACAATAGATCTGTCATTTTCTTTAGTTTTGTCTTCTGTGTTTTGAAATTCTTCGATGTTTTCAATATCTATTAAATCTGGTTTTTTACCGACAGGTATTTTGAGGGATAAAATATAGTGACTTTCCGATTTGGGTAAATTTTTTCCATATTTTGTTACATAATAATTTATGGCTGCTGTTTTGTTTGGAAATATTTCCATTTTAGATCGATTAAATATGTTTTCATAAATGTCTTTCTTTTCTTTCCTATTTATTTTAGATTTGTAATCTTTTCTCCAATTTAATGTCAAAAAAAAAAATACGTAATGTGGTTCCAAAATTTTTTTAGTTTTCATATATTTTTTAAATCCGCGTTCAAATTGTAATTTTCTATATGTCCATTTTTGTTTATCCATGGGACTTTTTTCTTTTATCCCTTCTTTCAAAATCGTAATCGGTTTCTCTTCATTCATTATGTGTACCTAAAAATGATCGCAAATATCGATATCGTGTATTTTTAATTTGTAGATAATAAAGTAATTATAACTGCTATCAGATACATCACTATATTTTGAACGTGCAAAATTTAACGCATCTTCTTTAGAACTGAAACTTATTTCATTTACTGGCAAGTAATTATCTTTAGATTTTGTCCAAGAATCAATATGGGTATTCTCTGCATTATGTTTGACGAAATGACGCGGTATCATGAAGAATTTTACAATGTAGATAAAGTCAATTTCATGTATTTTTAATAATAGTTTTTTCTTTAGAGGATTTTCTGTAGAATTGTTATTGCCCATTAGATTCAGTGGTTTCTGAAATATCAGTGTTACGAGTAAATATGTATATAGGATCTCTTCTGTTTAGACACATGTTTAAATTTTTTAACCATATCGATAGAAATGCAATTTGCTCATTAGTGTATTCATTTTTTTGTTCAACATGGTGGAAAATTTTAATTTTAATTTCTTGTTCATTAAATGGGCAATTAAATTTTTTGAATAATTTGTCGAGAGGTGTTTTTAAAAAGTGTGTATTGAGTAGTAAATCCAATTTTAATGACGTAGGTAAAATGCGACAATGGTCGCGTATTAGTGAAATTAATCGGCAGATTGGAATTTTTTTAGAAATGTTTTTGAGTGTATATCTTGTGTAATTGATTTCGTCTTTATTTTGTAGAAATAAATTGTAAAATGCTTTGCCAGATATGTGCGAATGCACAAATAAGTAATCAGGTAATGTAATCAAGTCAACTTCAACATCTATATAGTTTTGTGTATCCATGTGTGGTTACTGTAAGGTTTTTATTTATAAATGATTATATATGAATAAGCAAATTTTGTGTAACTTACTAGATAGGTATGCGGTGGCGTGTAGGTGATTGCCTCGTTTGAAGTAGTCGGCGTAGCTTTGACTCGTTTATAGGTGAAGTTATTTCACTTCGAAGTTTGTGAATGATAAATGTATAATTTTGGTCTCCTTTTATACTGAATATTTTGTGTCAATTTTCTGTATCACAAAAATGTTTTTTGTGATACAAAAATAATTTTTGCCATACAAAAATGACTTTAGTAAATCTTGTTGTTTAGTTTTGTGTTTCATTATTTTACGTGGTTGTGTTGCAAAAAATTTCATTGCATGTAAATGTATGCTTTTTGAAAATGTTGTGTTACAAGTTTTCATTTTGTAATACAACATGTTTGTGACACCTACGCGCAAATGTGACCTATATAAGGAAGTGTTTTGTACTAGTTGATCAGTACGAGGAGAACTGAAACTTTCCAAACAAATCGCACAATGTCAAATGAGCCGACATATTATGGACTTGTCGACTCGGAACCGGAGGAGGATGAGGAGGACGAAACTCAAATTCATGATGAATACAGTAACCTTTCATTACACCCTGAAGAGGATGACGTTGATTATTACGACGAAAAAGTAGAGAATATCGAAGAAGCTAGGGAGTTAACTGTGCAAGATAAATACGAATATTTTACAAAAAATGTAAATGAAATGGATGGGAATTTTCCAGATTGGAAAGATTATTTTCAAATTATGGAGCCTTATAAGGAAGAAAATGGAAAGTTTTTGGTAAAATATTTTGTTTATAATGTCAAATTTGTACCAGAATTAGCTGATAAAATATCGAACCCTATATCGTTTTTAGAGTACGTTTTATCAAAATGCATGATACGTGTTTTTGAAGATTTTTTAGGTGAAACGGACCAATCTAAGCGTAGAATGTATGCAGGTGTCAAAATTATGAGTAATGCGTTTGATAAAGGGTATCTCTTGTCCAAAATAACGGATATAAAAAATTTATCTATTTCATCTATTTTAAATAAGGTTGAATTAATTTTTCAATCTGAAGCTCTTGAGGAGCATTCGTTACTCAATGGTTTTTTTGTACACGTTACTACTGTTGAGAAAAATGTACATGTGGCAAATAGCTTTAGTAATTTCAAACTACTAGCCAATTTAGAAAAAAGATTTGAATTTCATAAAAAAGCTATTTTAAATCCACCTGAATTATCTGATCCAGAAATGAAAGATAAATGTTTAGCTATTTGTATTTATATTGGACGTTATTTTATTATTTCAAAAATTACAAAAAAACACAAATATTACAGGCGTATTATGAGAAGGTCTAGAGTTGGTAAATATAATAATTTGGAAAGAGAAATGAAAGGTTTTTTAGATTTTGCGAAAGCCTATGGGTACGGTAAAGAAATAGATTTAAAAAAAGAAACAAAATGTTTATTAAACGCGTTAAATAATATCGAACCAAAAGTTAGAAAACTGGTTTTTGGTGTGAGAATATGGAATTTTGATGATGGTGGCTTTTCTTTATTTTCAAAATTTCCTGAAAAAATAAATAAAAATGTTGTTTGGATTGATATGTTATATTATGGTAGAGAGTTACAGCATGTAGCTTTGATCAAATCCATAACTCAACTATCAAATTGTCACACGGTAACTGATTGTTGTTCTACATTTTTATACAATAAATTTCAGTTTTGCAGGTGTGGAAAGGGGCATTGCCCGATGTGTTATTCGAAAACAATGTGTAAATTTCAAAGTCATGAAACTCCAATTCAATGCGAATCATGTAATAGGAAATTTTTTAATAAAAATTGTTATCAAAATCACAAGGTTAATATTTTCCCATCAAAAAAATTGAAAATGTGTAAACTAGAAATTGAAGATATGACTGGTGAAGAGGAAATTTTAAATGAAAATGAATTTTTTTATTTAGACGAGGCTGATAATATTAGAGATGAAATGACGATATGTAAGGCTGTAAAAATATGTTTAACTTGTCATAAAAAAACAATTTTAGGTCAGAATCATAAATATTGCGGATACACAAAATGTAATTATTGCCACGAACTCGTATCTATAGATGTACCGTTTCGGGTACATCAATATGAGTGTTTTTTTCAACAACCTGTTACTTGGGAGTCTAGAAATCCCAATAAAAAATTTCAAATTATATTTTACGATACAGAAACTTTTATACAGCAAGAGTATGAAGAAAGCGTTATCAACGAGGTCAATTTTGAGGAAAAAAAGGAAAATTTATCCAAAAGAAAGTTACACAAAACATATGCCGTTTATTGTACAAGAAGGTGTGAAAGGTGTTTTTTTGATACTAGTGCGTGTTTTGTTTGCGCTAATTCGAAAAAGTTTTTTTACGGGGTAGATGCTATAAAAGAATTTTACGTGTATGTAATGGATTTTAATTTTAATTCAAATGCTACCATAATAGCACATAATTTGAGTTTTGATTTATGTGAAATTTTATCATTAGTAATTAAAAATGGAGTGATACCTAAATTAATAATAAGTAATGGTAAACGTATTTTTTATATGCGTGTAAATAAATGTATTAGCTTTTTGTGTAGTTTAAAATTTTTTCCAATGTCTTTGGCAGAATTGGCGAAAGCGTTTAAATGTAAATCATTGAAAGGATATCATCCCCATCTTTTTATAACAAAAAATAACCTTTTTTCAAAGTATGACACATTACCCGATATGGATTTTTATGATTTTAAATGTATGAAACGAAAACAACAGGATGAATTTGTAAAATGGTATAATCAGCATAAATATGAAAGTTTTGATGTGAAAGGTAATTGTTTTTTATACATACGAAATGATGTTGATATTTTAGAGGAAGCTTTTATGAAATTTTCGCAGGAAATATACTCCATGTTTAAAATTATACCACATTTGAATGCAAAATCAATCAGTAGTTTGGCGAATTTTATATGGAAATGTAATTATGTCAATTGTAATTTACTTTTACATACACCTGTAAATAATTCTTTCAACTTTAATGATAGGCAAAGTATGTCTGCATTAAAAGCTATTTTAGCATTATCTGAATTTTTTGGCCATAAATATATTAGATACGCTAGATCTGATGGTGGTGAGTACACGGTAAAAATTCAGAGTCCAACGGGAGAATACAGGTATTTTAAAATTGATTGCGTTGTGTTTAAAGATGAATTGTGTACAGAAATAGATTATTTTATAGAGATAGATTCGTGCATTTTTCACGGATGTCCCGACTGTTTCAAAAATAGGAATGAAATACTTCCTCAAATGCATTTTTCACATAAATATAACTACGAAAAAACTCTAGAAAGGAAAAGTATGATAGAAAATGCAACGGGTATCACCGTTGAATCTTGGTTTACATGTGATTTAAAAAGATTGAGGGAGACTTCGCTCGAGTTTGCTCAAATTTATAATAAATCAAAAATACGTGAACCATTGGATATACGACGAGCTTACTTTGGAGGGCAGACAAACTGTTTTACTGCATTTTGTAGTACAAATCCTAATGCCTCAATTTTTAAACAAAATATACCGCAAGAGTTTAACGAGGATTTCACTATTGGATACGTAGATGTATGTTCAATGTATCCGTATGTTATGAAGTATGGTTTGTTTCCTATAGGGGTACCACGCATTGTGTGCCGAGAATTTTTGAGAGAATATGACGATTATTACGGTAAAAAGTTACCTTTCCCAGCCGGGGTTTTACAGGTTGAATTGTTGGCACCAAAAAATATTTTTTTACCATGTTTACCTGTTAAAATAGGAGATTTTTCAGTTTTTACATTGTGTTTTACATGCGCATCAATGTACGCTTCGGGTAAAAAAATATTACCTAAACCAGATGGGTTATACAGATGTAAGTGTACTGATAGTCAAAGACGTATTTTTGGTACATATTCGATAAATTGTTTAAATATGGCTTTGGAAAGGGGATATAGAATAACTCGTTTTTATGAAGGTTTGATTTATGATGAGGTCAGAGAGTGGTCCTCTCATCAAACGAGCACTAATTTATTTAGTGAATTTATAAACGTTCTGTATGCTAAAAAATTAGCCTCATCAAAACAGTTTAGTAGTGAGGAAGAAAAAGTGAAATTTTGCGATGAATTTACGCAAAAGGAATTATACGATATTTCAACTGAAAAGTTTGAAATAAATCCAACAAAAGCTAAAATATGTAAACTTTTAATGAATTCTAGTTATGGGCAATTAGGGTTAAATGCTAACAAATCCAAATTTTTATTCGTAAAGGATGTTAACAAGTTTTACGATACAATTTTCAATGCTGAGAATGAAATTTTGGAATTGTTTTCTGTTTCTAATCAAATTATGAGGGTCAAGTTACAAAAAGCGGATGGATTTGCCCATAATTCCAAAAATAGTTGTTTAATTTTAGCTTTATATGTAACTAGTCATGCGCGGGCAATGCTGCAGAGATTATTGGAAAAATTTGAATATCAAAGATTGTTGTATTGTGATACAGATAGCGCAATTTTTTATACTAGGAAAGGACAGCAAATACCAGAATATACGCCTAATGATTTAGGCGGCTTGAAAGACGAAATTCCGCCAGACCTTTTCATTAGTGAATTTATCTGTATTGCTCCAAAAATGTATATAAATATATATAGAAAAAAAGGAAATCCAAATGATGGGTACGCGGATGTGAAAGCAAAAGGCGTAAGACTGACCAATGAGAATGTATTGAATTTACAAGCTGATAATTTTAAAAAACAGTTAATTTCTTATTTTTACGAACAAAAAAATCCAGAACCTATAAATACGGCGAATTTACAGTTTAGAAATACAGAATCGTTAATGGGTGTAACTACTCAAGTTGTTCAGAAAAAGGTAAGACATCATTTAACAAAAAGGTATCATTATATTCATGATCACAGAACATTTTCAATTCCATGGGGTTTCGCTGGTGATTTGATGCCGCATAATTTTTAAAATGGAAGAATCTAAATTGTTCAATTTTGACGAAATAAAATTTGTAAATTGGAGACAGTCTTACTTGATTATAGGTCCTAGTCAATCGGGAAAAACTTATTTTTGTGTCAAGTTTTTAGAAGCTGCTTTGGATGGACAATACGTATTAGATCCACCCGTAGAAAAAGTCGTAATTTGTTCAGGATCTAATCAAAAAAACCAAAATTCAATGTATCCTAGTCTGGTGGAAAAATTTGGTCAAAATAAGGTAGTTATTTTGGAACGTAATCAAGTAGTCAGTTTAGATCGTTTAGAAGATGATACGACTCCCACTATACTAGTTTATGATGATTTGCAATTAAATATCCCCATGCAGTACACGAGTAGATTGTTTTCAAATGTTGTTAGTCACGCTAAACATTTAATTGTCTTATTTATGTGTCAAGATCCATTTTGGTCGCCACAAATGCGATCGATACGTAGAAATTGTTCTTATTTAGTATTATTTCGTTACCCAATGTCTACAGTTGTTTCGAGTTTGGCAACGTCTTGGTTCGGTAAGAGTTCAAAAAGGCAAAAGTTTTTGGAAGCATATAATGACACTGTTATGCGAGAGAAATATGGCTATTTGATTGTTAGTTTCCTCCCGGAAACAAATCCAATGTTTCAGGTACGTTCACATGTATTTAATGAAGATGATTCCGATCATAGTATTATTTACGACTTATCAAATGCAATTGAAGGTGGTAACGTCTACACGCTGTGAAAATGGTCAAGCCCAGAGTTTTGAAACAGATGCGTGCTTTGACACGTATGGTGAGTATTCAATCAGATAATGTACTCAAAACTTATATAAGTAAAATGTCGGTAAGAAATCTCATTGCATTCTTGGATTGCATATATAACTATTTAGTAAATGACTCGTATCGCGCCAAGTTATCAAAATCTCAAAAAAGTAAAATTGAATTTTATAAACCACTTTTGAACAAAATTGTTTCAAATAATTCGGTGAAAAAAGCGCGAAAATTTTTACTTGTTCACGCTACTGTGAATTTTGTGAGGTCTGTTTTAAATCCAATTTTTTCAAAGTTGCGAAAACATGGGTGAAATGCACGACACGTCAAAATTGAACAAAATTAACGTAAAAGATTTCAAGTGGGTTTTGAAAAAGTTTGCGTCTGAAGAGAGCAATAAACATTCTTTGGATAAATTATTAGACCAAATACTTAATAGTAATCGCCTTACGGCTACTGAAAAACAACATTTATTACTCGCGGCTAGGGAAAAAATATCAAACATTTTAAAATCAAAACATTATTCTAAAATTCCATTCAATTCCAGTAGCGGAAACGATATGGTAACTTCATCACAACCTCCAGTTGAACCGCCGCAACAATTTCCCCCTGCTCAACAATCTACATTTACCGGTGAAAATGATGATGGGAATTCAACACAAAGTGTTGCTGATTCACAAAACGTTAGTGCCGATATTTTGAATGCACCGCAGCATCAATCAACTCCAAAGGATGAGAAATTTTATTCTCCTAGTATAATTTTTAATAATCAGGATCAAGAAAAAGATACTGATACTCAAGAACGCGGTAGAAGTACAATAAGATCGCAGAGGGAATCGAAAAGTACGCCATCATTAAGCACCCGTCGCCAAACGATGATTAAACGTAAAATAAATTTTGATGAGAGTGATCAAAGTACATCTAGGAAAAAAACTAATGAGTCATTACCATTAATATTAGGTACACCGCACGCTCAACCGGAACGGACTGATAGTCCAAAAATTAAAAAAATGATTGAAAACGTAGATAAACAACTTAAAAAACGAAATGTTAAAGTAGATAGTCAAAATAGGATTTTTTCACCCTCCACGAATGTACCTGTTCCTGGTAGTAATTATGGGAGACTCGTACGCTACATCGCCCTGGTAAAAGCTAACGTAAAAGGTGTTAGAAATTTGTCACCTGAACGACAACCTTTAGGTTTGAGAGAATTGAGTAAGCAAATGTCAAATCAACCGGAAGAGCATAAAAGACAGAGTACTCAAACTTATGTAGATAATATTCTCGGTCAAATTGGGAGAGGGGCTTTATGGGTGAGAAAAAAGAAATCACCTCAAACTGGATGGATAGAAAATGCCTGGAAAATACGATAATCTTTTGAAATATCTGTGGACTGGTAATTTAATTAAAGGGAAAATCAATGCCAAAAAAGTAACGAAGGGGCTTTTTGCAGCACCAGAAGTTTTATATAATGAGGCGGTAAAATATAAACCGGAAATTAGGCGCCAAGATGTAAAAAATTGGCTACAAAATCAACGGGGATATGCTTTAACTAAGCAAACCAAAACAAATAAGCGCAAAACGAGACCAGTTATTGCCACTGGATTGTACAAAACATTGGCTATTGATATAGCTTTCTTTGCACCAGCAAAACCTAATTATAATTACGTGGGTGTATTATTAGCGGTATGTCCATTTTCTGACATGATCCATTTCAAATTACTCAAGAACAAATCTACTCATCACGTAACAGTGAAATTTTCCGAAATTTTGGACGAAGTCAAGTCTAGAGGTGGTACGATTGAAACTGTAACTTGTGATTTGGGTAAAGAATTTGTAAGCAATGAATTTAGAACTTTTTTGGAACAAAATGGAATAAATTTGAGACCTTTAGCATCTTACCAAAAAAATAGTCCAGTTGAACGCATTATTGGGACAATAAGGTCTCGGTTGGGTAGACATTTTGCTACTACAAATTTTAAACATTATTTTTACATAATAAAACACTTGATTGATGCTATAAATAGAACACCTAGAAAGTATTTAAATGGTAAAGCACCGGTTGAAGTAACTACGTTAGATGACAGAAAAATATTCAAGACTAGATTTTCGCCTAAATTGGAGAAGGGAACTTTGCGAAACGTGGCACCTCGACAGAGACCAATACCAAAATTTAAATTAAATGATATCGTGCATGCGCGAATACACAAAACTTTTGCTAAATCATCGGATCAAAAATTTAGTGAAAATAAGTATTTTGTAGCTGAGATCAATACCAATTTTGTACCGTATACTTACAAAATATCCAAGGAAAAGGACGGAATAGATGTATTACCTACCGTATTCTATGCGGGAGATTTAATTTCAGCAATCAACACTGACGCATAATAATGGCGTTAGCCGCAGCCACCGCAGCCTTGGGTAAAAGGAATCCCACCACAGACGTGAAAACATCATACGCTGATAAAACCAAAATTGAACCAATGATTATGGAAGCTCCTAGAACTCAAACTAGGGACAAAGTTTGCAACATTAATAAAAAATTGATTTTTCAGTTTAGTATTACTACATTGCAATTTATCACTGTTATCATATTACTAGTATTTATAAGTTATTTTTTTGTCCCACTAAATCACTTTGCGAAACTTTCGCCAAATTTTATATTTGAATCAATATATGATACTTGGTTACGGTTATTGTTCCTAGCAATTTATGATTCAACTACCAATAATAATACATTTCAATTGACTCCGCCTACTTTCGTAACCCCGCCTACTATACCGTAATGGAAACTTATTCAAATCAAGCGTATTTAGATTTGGTTTTAGATAGAGATAATTTGACGTTTAATTTTCCAAATAATTTGCAGTTTAATTCTAGTGAAAATTGGGAATTAGCAGTTCAATCTCTTTACGTAAATAGTATAGATAAGAGTCGCGATTTTTTTAACGAAACTTTGGACGAATATTTCATTGTTTTAGATATATTTGGCGCATTTTGGTATGTAGAAATAAATTTTGAACCCATTTTACGTAAAATAGGTAATAAATATTTACTTACGAGTATTCCTACAAAGGATGACATTTTATCGTCCCTAGTAAAATCTATAAAGAGTAATGCTGTCAAGTGTAATACAATTTCGGAACTTAAACATAAATGTGGTCATAATTGGGCAGAAGTTGTGCAGAAAATTGAATCTTATCAACGTTATGAACATGAAAATGGAGGTAAAAATATCGTCAAACGTCAGATTGCATTTGAGAAAGACGTAAATACTACCCATCTAGCGTTTGTTGATGTGAATAGTGATGAAAAAATGAGTTTGATAAAAGCCATGTCGATTTTGAGGTCTGGAGATTTGAAACCGAACAGTGCTGATGGTGATAAAAATTTGGAAAGCATTTTAATGTATCAAAATGTTCAAAACTTTTCATTTTTGAGCATGTCGAGTGAATGCGCTATGGTTTTGCTTTCAAAACCCTTGAAACAGTTGATTGGTATGGAGTTTCAGTTTTTATCGAAACAAACCGAATATAATATATGTAATTTTAACAACGGTATAAGTAATTTTATTGGCCGTAAAATGCTTTATTTAGTGTGTAATTCATCGTTACAAAATACTATTTTTGGTTCGAATAAAGTTAGTATCGCCAGTATCCCATTAGATTGTCAGCTGATCACGGAAACTGTAAATTTTCAACCAAAAAATATCAAATTTTTTTCTTTGGGTTCCATTTTTACGGATAAACTTTCATTTTTATTTTTGTTTGAAAACAATAAAGCTGTATCATTTTTACCAAATTCGCAAATATTTTTATCTTTAATTTTACGTAGACGACCCTTGTTGCAGTGATTACTATATAAGGAACGCGTTTCGCATTATTGTCTATCCGTGATATTAAAAAATGAACCGAATTACTCTTACAAAATGAATCACGAAGATTTGGAGAAAGATTGTAGAGAAATACACAAATCGAGTTATGGTCTTTTAAGTTATCCAAATTCGCAATTTTATGAAAAACAAATTGAGGGTAAATCAAATTTTACGGGAGTTGTGGGGTTAGGTGGTCAAAATTTTCAGACAACTAGATCTTTGAACGATCCGTTAATTGTGAATACAGAACATCAAACTCAAAGTAATACTGGAACAAAACGCAAAACTAAAAAGAAAAAAAAAGAAACTACGCAAAAGGAAAAATCAGTAGGTCTTGGTGTAAAGGGTAAGGGTAGAAGACGTCGTCGCAGAGGTCGACCCAAGTTGATAAAGTCTGGTTTTGGTGGGAAAAAAAGCAAATTCGGTGGAAGAAGGCGCAAAATTGGTGGACGCAGGCGAAAACGAAAGTCTAAAAAGAATCCGGTCACTATTCCATTTTTCCCCAGCTAATTTCGCAGTGACTCTCGGCAAAAGTATATAAATAAGCATGTTTATAATTTAGTAACACAGTGTTATACAAACGATGGGTTCCACTAACGAAGCTGGTAGGTCAGTTGTCGCTCCAGAAACACTACTCAAATCGAAACCCGATATTGATAGTAATTTTATTACTCCGGAAACATTATTCTATTATAAAGCGCCTGCAATAGACATTTCATTTGTAGAACAACATCTTTTACCGATTCCATTAATTACGCAACATCAACAAGATGCTACGAGTTGGACTTTTGAGGCTAATAGTTCGCAGTACTATTTAGATTTGAGTAATTTGTGGGTTAGAACACACTTTCAGATCGTAAAGGAAGATGGTTCCAAAATTCATACGAGATTTGGCGATCCGCCCGCACCTAATCAACAAGCACCTAGCTGTAAAGAATGGGTTGGAATAATTCCAGGTATATCGCAAACCATGTGGAGAACGGTAAAAGTTTATTCTAAGGAACAATTGGTGGTCGAGGTAGTCGACAATTACAGCTACATGGCCGAATTAAAGAACACGTTGCTACAAGATATGCAGAAACATTACAAGAGCAAAGAAATTCAAAATTGGTATTTGGAAGATTATAGTAGACCGGATGGGACAACGGAAGCGTTTAAAAAACGCGCTAATCTGATTTCTGGTTCAAAAGTATGTTATTCTTACGCACCATTAGTGTTAGATTTGACGCAAACGAGACGCCTATGGCCAGCATCTTTTCCGCTTAAAATTCAATTACAGCGTCACGATGATTCTTTCATGTTGGAATGTTTCCAAAATAACCAAGATTTTGTAAATGAAGTAAAAAAATACAAATTTAGAATGTTAAAAATAGAGTTATTTGGTAGATTTTTGCAACCAGATGCCGAAACTGGTATAGCTATAGAAAAAATGATGGCTAAAAAACCTTTAAAAATGCATTTTTTGAATTGTAGGGTAGCTAGAGCGCACGTATTACCGGGGATCAGGGAATCGTCGACTAATGCGATTATGAGTGGAAAACTTCCATCTTTCGTACTTTTGACAATAATTGATGAAAACAGGTATCTTACGAATGACGTCACGAAGCCGAAATTTATTTATGGTCCATCGTTTATTGAAAGGGCATCGGTGATTTTTGGATCCTTGAGATATCCAATGATACCGTATGAATTTGGTAGAGTACCTCAATCTGATTTGGGCTTTGAAATTGCATTTGAGGAGCTATGCAGATGTTTAAAAAAGAATTTTGGTGTTGAAAATTCGATTTCATTTGAACATTTTAAAACGGGAAAGTTTGTTTTAGCTGCGGATCCAGCGGCGTGCCCTGTGAATAGTGAACAGAGTAATTTGCATAGTATTGGTAGTTTAGCAGTTGACATTAGATTTCATCAACCTACCGGGCCCAATGGTTTAACGATATTGGTGTTCATGTTTAACGTGGCTTCTATTCATTTGCATCCTGACAGGACGATTTTGAGTAATGCAAATTATTGAATATGGATATAAATGATATTAGACGCATCTTGATGAGTGATTCCATCACAAAAGTACGAGTATCTTGCGTAACTTTGGAAGATACCTTTTTGTTAGCCGTAGGTCAAGGAATTGTTGTTTTTTTGCAGTATAAAAATTTACATTATGGTCATTTTGTCACATTGTATCGTTTGAATCAAAAATCTATTGTTTGTTTTGATAGTTTAGGAGCTATACGTAATCTTCATGGTGACACTATTAATTATTTATTGAAACATTATGCACCCACTTGTGATAATATTATAATAAACAGTATACAAAGACAAAAATCTGATTCATCCAAATGTGGTATTTATGCGCTAGTGTTTGCAAAACTCATAATTCTATTATCAAAACAGAAGCGACGGCAAAGTGATGCAATAATAAACCATGTGATTAAAGTGATAAACCATTTTAAAAACAACATATCATTGCTTTTTAGAATGTTATTTTCAAACGCTATCACCGAGTCACTGAAATACCTTACTCAAAATGCTATAAAATTAATAAAAGAATAAATCCCATCACCTCAACTTATAACTCCCATCACCGTTTCCATCACCCAAATCAGATTGTCACATCCTTGAAGCCCTTGTCAGCCTCTTCTTGCGGCGGCTCGGTGACTTTTGGTACTTCCGGTACGTTCAAGTTCGGAATATGCGAGTCGTCAATTTTCATCATTTTGTACAGTGGTGTATCGCTCACTTGGTAGGTTATCGGTGGCAAAACCCTCGGGGGATAATTGGTTTGGCGATCGGGTTTTTTGTCGACAAAGTATGCCGCCTTGCCGTTGCGCCAGTGTGCGCACGTGTGTTCCCTCGGAGTGTAGACTGAAGAACCCCATTCCGGACCGTACTCATCAACGGTTCCTGAGGGATCAAGTTTAAGCTTTTGTATCTGTTTACCAATGTGTTTCATATATTGTATTATCATTTTTTTGCTAACACTCGGTGAATATTTGTACCCACCAGGTGGAATTGGGTTTTTCCCTTCGGAAAAATCGGTCCTCATCAAAAAGTTGTGGAAACCCATTGTCGAATTGGGCGGTGAGTTGGTCAAGTTGATCTTCGCTTCCATCGGAATTTCGACCAGTTCCGTCTTCGTGTAGAGTTCGCAAATCGCGTCCGCCACGTGCATACCGCGATACACGTAGAACGGCGTATCCGAAAAGTTGAACAGCAAAACGCCCGAGTTGCCGAACCAGTTCAAGTTGTCTGCGTGGTAGTTTGCGACTCGACTAACGTATCAGTAACCCCATCTACGTACTCACCGGCATGCATGACCACTCCATTGAACAAGGCCAATCCTAGCCTACTGACCAGATGGATGTAGCGACCAGTTGGAGGTCGAAGCTTTAAATCGAACACCACGTAAGTTCGACCTCCATAAGGTGGAATTTCATAGTCATATGCGCTGTACAGCTTGAAGGCGTTGTCGCTGGACGCCATGGTCAGACGGATGGCTCGGCTCGACACGAATTGATAGGAGATGGTGGCCATTGGGTGGTTGTAGCCGGTGTCGACGTGATCGCTCATTCTGCTCGCTCGGTTGCTCGGTTGCTCGGTTGCTCGGTTGCTGGTTGTTTTCAGTTGAAACTGATGCCAGTTGACTTCAAAGGTCTCTCTTTTATACCACCCAAATGGGCAAATCTGTGATACAAGGGGTTTGCCTTCCTATTTTTCAAACTGTGATGCAGAAAATTTTCACTGTACAAAAGTATAGTCCACTGAAAAACTGTAATGCAAAATTTTTACCAATGTTTACTAAATTTAACACTTGTGACGCAGTTTGAAAAATAGGAAGGCAAACCTCTTGTATCACAGATTTGCCCATTTTGGGTGGTATAAAAGAGAGCACCTTTGCTCAACCAAGTCACTTGTCTGAAAAAGACAAAAGCAACCAAATCGACACAAACTCGGCAAACTAAACTCATGTTTGCTCCTCTGGCTCTGGCAGCTTCCGCAATGGATCAGCGCGACGAAAACGTTGACACTCCAACGTCACCACCACCACCACCCAGCGAAGACAGTAACTCTACCGTACCCCTGGAAAATGAAGAAAATGACACCAAAAAAAGTTATAAAGGTAATGAAATTTTTGAAACTTTTGCAAATTTTTATCAAAGTGTGCCAAAAAATGCAAAAAATTCCAGAGGGAGGTCCAACCTGGAATAAATGGAAAAAATACGATTATCCTCTGGCCACCATGACCAGCTATTCAACCCTAATTTTTTCGCTTTGTTCCGTGTGCAGTGTTCGTACAAAATATTTACCGAGTATACTGTGGGGTGATAAAAGTGTCAGCGTTTCAGTTAGAATGTGCAAACACTGTCGAACTAGACATGAAAAAATGATCGAACTTTTCCGTAATCGTCAAAACAAAAGAGATGAAGTGGAACGAAATATTTACAGGGCCCCCTCAAAAAGTGAACAGTGGAGCGAAAATGAGGAGATTGAACCCAGAAGAAAGAGAGGTACGTGTCTACATGTAGTAAAAAATGCGCCGCAAAAATTTATTTCACTCTCTCCACAGCGCGAGCAGATGGAGAAAGAACCGCGCGAGCACCAGAGACCCCCAACACCGATGCCAGAACTCCACCCACAACTCCCAATGACTCGAAGGAGAAGACCCCCGGACCTTCCCTTGATACCCCCGACGCGAGTCGTCGCAAGAAATAAAAAAGCAAAAATGTGGGGCTTTATATACAAGTTTGATGAAGAAGAGTCTGACGGCGATGGCGTAAATTCCCCCGTAAACCCCGAACCCTACAATGACTGTCATAATTGCTTCCCGCAAACCCCCATGGAAATTGACCAAGAAAGTGATGAAAAAAAAGGACCCTTAAACTTTCGTGATAGCCAAGGTAGAAATGTTACTCTGCATTTTAACTGGCATCAATAGTGTGATCATGTAACGTACCTGCTCTATTTTCTTACCTAGTTTTATCATTAGAAATTTTACGCTTATAGTGCTTTTTTCACCCGTGCTTTTAATGTAATAAAATGTAAAAAAAACACGAGTCCATGGAATGCTCAGTGGTGGGAGAGCGCGATCGCGTCGATCGCACATTCGCGCAGTGTGCACGAGCACGGGGTGCTCGTGCGCATCTGCGCGGCCGCACGCACGCACGCACGCACGCACGCACGCACGCACGCACGCACGCACGCACGCCGGCTCGGACGCCGCCCTCGCGGCGGCGGGATTACTAAGCGGGCGACACACGCCCGCTTGCGACTGCCCGCGGGGGAGGGCTGCGGCGGCGGACACTGGACCCCGTTGGTTGACGCAAAACCGCCGCCGCAGCCCGACTACGCGGTCGTGACGACCGCCCATCGCGTCAACTGCAGTACCAGTCGCTACCCCGACGCTGCGGCCCGCGCCGCGTTGGTAAAAAGCCTGTAAAAATGTAATGCAAAGTGTCAAATGTCACGCAAAGCGTAAAATGTCACGCAAAGTCTGCAAAGTGTCAAATGTCATGCTCAAATGTCATGCAAAGTGTCAAATGTCACGCAAAGTGTCAAATGTCATGCAAAGTGTCAAATGTCACGCAAAGTGTCAAATGTCACGCAAAGTGACGCGTAAAACGTCATGCAAATGTCATGTAAACCCCCCACCACTGCTGAAACTGATCTGCACCGGAACCCCCCGCAACAGCCGAGCGTCAACTGCGACCTGAGCAGCACCCCCCGACAACCGCACCCCCCGACCCCCCCACCACTGCTGAAACTGGTCTGCACCGGAACCCCCCGCAACAGCCGAGCGTCAACTGCGACCTGAGCAGCACCCCCCGACAACCGCACCCCCCGACAACTGCTGCGACTGCAACATGCAGTGTCACCTGCTGCAACTGTAACCTGCGCCACGCGTCAACTGTGACCTGAGCCGTACCCCCATGTTCACAACAACAAAAAAAGTGAACAAAAAAATGTACTCGAACCGTGAACTGTAGGGATGTAGCACACGAGCACCATACTGCACTCTGAAGATCGCAGAAAATTTGCCATCCATCTAAATAAATAACTGCTGAAACATGTTGAAGCCTGGGAAAAGCTGAGCGTATTCCGAAGTTGCAGAAACTTTAGCAATACTATCCACATACCTACCCATGTTTTTACTACTGTTTTGACACTTTTTTTATTTTTTTATTTTTAAAATTTACAAATTATTTCAAAAAATCACTCATTTACTGAAATTTATTTGAAAGTCACCTAATCGCGCAGTCGAAAAAAACTGAAAACACTCAAATAAATTGTACAAAATGTATTTTAAAATCTGTAAAAGTCACCTAAGCGCGCAGTCCAAAAAAACTTCCGAAAACTTTTTAAATTGTTACCATATTTTAATGAATAATTTTTCACTTAATTGACATTTTTTGTTTGAAAAACTTGTAAAATTGTGAAGATGTGTTCTTACTCGACTGCGGCTGCGTGATGAACGTGTCAGCCGAGATGACGATGTATCAATGAATCGTCCTGATGGGTGCGAACTTGTTCGCGTTGTCCAGCGCCACCGAGGGAATTTTCAGCGCGGCTCTGCTTTATTTTTTACTCAGAAAGCTAGGGAAACGAACTGTAACAATTTTCTGACAACCCAATAAATTTCAAAAATTACAATGTAAAAGTTGACAAATTATAATCCGTTTCACCCCCGCATACTGAGTAAAAAATAAAGCAGAACCGCGCTGAAAATTCCCTCGGTGGCGCTGGACAACGCGAACAAGTTCTCACCCATCAGGACGATTCATTGATACATCGTCATCTCGACTGACACGTTCATCACGCAGCCGCAGTCGAGTAAGAACACATCTTTGAAATAAGTTTACGCAGTTGACACACATCAAAATATGGTAAAAAATTCGCAGAACCCATCAAAATATAGTAAAAATTCGCAGAAAAAAACAATCATTTTTTTACATAAGAAAACATTCAAACAACAAAACTTTTCTGATTTGGAAACACAACATGTCTACAGATCATGTCAAGTAAAATACAGAATTTACTCAAATTTCCCGTGTAGTTTTACCTGACATGTTTTTTACCAAGGCAAACTGATGATTAAAAATTGGGGATTATTCGAGTAAATATGGTAAACAAATGTCTAAATACTTAGCGGACCACAAAAGTATGCATCAAATTCCACCATAAGTGGACCACAAAGTATGCATAAAATTCTACCATAATTAAGTGAATAAAATCTTGTGATAAATTATCATAAAAGTTTTGATTCATTATTCAGATGGGTTATGGTAGGTTTCCATACTAAGTGTGATGTCCGAACATTATAGTATTTGTGCAAAAAATCCCTTTAAAAAAAACGCGTTTGTGTAATACACAGTAAACAAATTTGTTCTAAATACTCTGCAGACCACAAAAGTGTGTAAAATTCTACCGTAATTACGTGAATAAAATCTTGTGATAAATTTTTGGTTCATTATTCAGATAGGTTATGGTAGGTTTCCATACTAAGTGTGATGTCCGCAGAGTATACACAAAAAATCTTGTCTAAAAACGCGTTTCGGCAATACCCCTACTGTATGTATTATCCGCACTCATATTGGCTGCATGGCGGCTCCTGATATCGATTTCACAAATTAAAAAAAGCAATAAAAAAGTTGATGTTACTATCGTGTTACCGGTGTACCTACGTTGGCGATTTACCAACGTATTCACCCAAGTATTTACTAATAAATACAGAATACTAGACACAAGTTGGCACGTTTCCAATGTAAACATTCTAGGGTGCATACGTTGGTAAATCGCCAACGTAGGTACACCGGTAACACGATAGTAACATCAACTTTTTTTGTTTTTAATTTGCAAAATTAATACCTGCTGCACACGGTATCGTTCAATTGAATCAAATTATAGCTCCTATTTGCCGCCGCACTGGCCCTGGTGTCAATTTCACACATTGACAAGGAGAAAAAAATACATACTTTAACCTACAACAAATTACCGTAAATCCTGAAATAAGTCCCCGGGGGAGTTATTTTTTCGTCAGAATTTTTGAGGGGGAATTAATCGAGGGGGGAGTTGTTTTTTCGTCAGAATATTTGGTAAATGATTACGTAAATTACCGCTTCAAGTAAAAAAATTTTTTGTAATTAAATTACATCGATCATAGGGGGAGATTATTCAAACGGGGAGTTATTTTTTCCTCACAAGAGGGGGGCTTATTCGAAGAGGAGAACTTATTCGATGATTTACGATAATTTGTTGTAGGTTAAAGTATGTTTTTCCTTTTTCCTTGGCAATATGTGGAATTGATTCCTGGTGCTATTGCGCTGTCCATTCATGGGGGTGCTACTCTGTCCATACCCATAGCCATAGTTGCGGTCCACGATGTAGTTGCTCCCAATGGTGCGATCCGCGTAGTCGCCCATTCCAAACGACCGCATAGCACCATCTGTCGACCGGTTGTAAATCACTGGTGGGGGGCTGGGCGTATCGGCTAAAAACCTGCAAACAAAAAAATCAATTTTGATTGAAAAAATTGCGACAAAAAAACACTATGCGGTGCAGATTTTCATATGGGGGTTAGGGGAGTTCACAAAATTGATACCCCCCATATGGGGGTTAGGGGAGTTCACAAAATTGATACCCCCCAGAAAAATTTCGACAAAAAAACGTGTGCGGTGCAGATTTTCAAATGGGGGGGTAGGGGAGTTTCGTGAAATTTAACCCCCCAGAAAATTTCGACAAAAACACGTGTGGTGTAGATTTTCATATGGGGTTGGGGGGTTTATGAAATTTATACCCCCCACATAACATTTTTAATCAAACATACGCGGGCGGAATCTGTGGAATCAGCGGCATTTCTTGGCGAGCGACGGCCTGACCACCGGCGACCTGAGCACCATCGGCCTGAGCGCCGGCAACTTGAGCGCCGACGGCCTGAGCACCGGCGGCGTGAGCGCCGGCGGCCTGAGCGCCGGCGGCCTGAGCACCGGCGGCCTGAGCACCGGCGGCGTGAGCGCCGGCGGCCTGAGCGCCTGCGGCCTGAGCGCCGACGGCCTGAGTACCGGCGACGGGGTTACCATTTTTCTGAGCATTTTCCGTAACTTTTCAGAAAGTAGCATGACATTTACAGGGCTTTTTACAGAGTCTGGAAGTGTACCAAGAAAGTAACATGACAATTGACATTTTTCAGGTTTTTTTACAGAGTCTGGAAGTGTGCCAAAAAAAGTAACATGACATTTGACATTTTACAGGGTTTTTACAGGGTTTGGAAATATGCCAAGAAAGAAGCATGACATTTGACATTTTACAGTGTCTGGAGTGTGCCAAGAAAGCGAACAAAACACCTCAAATACAAACAACCTGAGCACCAGCGGCGTGAGCGCCGACGGCGGCCTGAGCACCGGCGACCTGAGCGCCAGTAGCGCGAGCACCATTGACCTGATAAAAATTTAATATTGCAAATTTTCAAATTTTTCACCGGTACAATTCTATACCGTGGTTTTAAAATAAAACTAAAAAAATCACCTACTCACCTTTCTAAATTTGAAATACCAAACTGCAAAAACAATTCCCAGTATAAGCAGGTCAAAAAGGAGTGCCACGACATAGGTTTTATAATCGAAAATTGGATTTGTTTCTTGACACGGCCAAAGTTTGCGCAGTTCGCCCTGCGTGTGAAATTTTTTTGAAAATTTGAACCGAAAAAACATTGATACAAAATTACTTATGTCTAAATTTCAACGGGGTCGTGATCCTAAGCTCATCAAAAACGTGTGAAAAAACACTTTTCTTCAATAAAAAACTCACAATTTTAAGATATTTTTTCTCAACCACTTCATCTAATGTCTGATGTAGTTTCCTTCAGAAAAAAACTAATCCTTAAAATATTTATCCTAAATTATAATAACTTTTTACAACCCTAAAATTATTACCAACACCTATCTACAACTAAATAGTCACATCACCACCACCATGTTTCAAAAACTTGCAAATCCACCACAAAACTCCGCCCTTTCTCAGATCTCAAACGTTCCAAGCGTAAGGATGCAGGATTTTTTTTCCTGTGCATGAGTCCAAACGCAGCCGGATGCAGTCCATATGTAGGTGCCGCAGTCGTCGTTGTTGTTTTCCTGTGATAAAATCCAAATGCAGCAGGATGCAGTCCAAAGGTACGCCATAACGCGGGCGTGGTCGTGGTCGCGGGCGTGGTCGTGGTCGCGGGCGTGGTCGTGGTCGCGGGCGTGGTCGTGGTCGCGGGCGTGGTCATGGTCGCGGGCGTGGTAGTGGTCGCCGGCGTGGTCGTGGTCGTGGGCGTGGTAGTGGTCGCGAGCGTGGTAGTGGTCGCGGGCATGGTAGTGGTCGTGGGCGTGGTAGTGGTCGTGGGCATGGTAGTGGTCGCGGGCGTGGTAGTGGTCGTGGGCGTGGTCGTGGTCGCGGGCGTGGTAGTGGTCGCGGGCGTGGTAGTGGTCGCGGGCGTGGTAGTGGTCGTGGTCGCGGGTGTAGTCGCGGGCGTAGTCGCGGGCGTGGTCGTGGTCACGAACGTGGTCACCAACTCACCATTTTTCTCCATTACAAATCTGCAGAGTCATAAACACCATCAAAAACAAAATTAAAAAATTAAAATCTTTCACCAAAAAAATACCACAAAACTACCGTATACTCGAATAACCCCGGGGATTTTGTAGTCAAACTTTTAAAGGATAACTTTCGAGGGAAAATTATTCAAGCATAAACTATTTTTTAAATTTGAGCATATTTGTATAAAAATTATTATAGAGCGGGATTTTTCGGGCATATACGGTAGTTGACATCGATATCAAATGTGAACTAGTTCCCAGTTGATTATTCAAACATGTATTTTACCAGTTTTCCACCATGCATATCGAAATTTAATGTACCTGTAAAATGTCAAATGTCATGCAAAGTTAGAGCAGGATTATTTGGTTATATACGGTAGTTGACATCGATATAAAACGTGAACTAGTTCCCAGTTGATTATTCAAACAAAAAATTTTCACCAAAAAAATGAACATGTATTTTACACCAAATTTACCACTTTTCAACCATGCATATCGAAATTCCAATGTACATGTAAAATGTAAAATGTCATGCAAAGTGTCAAATGATGAAAAAATACCCTAGGGTAAACTTTGAATCAATTGGTACCAATTGACATTTTGTAGGCCAACTAAATAGAGTAAAAAACAAACTAACTTTTTCACTCTATCTGAATAAATATAACACAAATATTCCAGATACTGATCAGCATGAACCACCATATTAGTAGCTCGTCTGAAATTTATCGGTCCACAATCAATTGAGTCTTGTATGCATGGTCGCTCTGTAACGTGAACTTTGTCGACAATGGTGTCATTTTCGGAATTGTCAACAACTTCAGCAGTTGTCACCAATTCACTCGCAGCAGTTGTCACCATTTCACTAGCAGCAGTTGTCACCGTTTCACTCGCGACAGTTGTCACCAATTCACTAGCGGAAGTTGTTACCGCCTCAGTTTCCAACTTTTCGACGGGAGCAGCGGGAAAAACTGTATTTATATTTTTTCGATAAAACTTAAAAAAATCAACTTAAAAATACCGTAAATCATTAAAAAAATTCCAAAAAATTTATTCAAAAGTTTGTCAATTTTACACTGGAAAAATTAGATTTTTACTTAGTTACAGTATACTCAGCAGACCGTAAAGTATGTGTAAAATCCTACCGTAATTTAATGAATAAAATATAAATTTTGTTTTTTTATGTCTGCCAAGTATATTTAAATGATTTTATTGGAGAAAAAATAGACGATAAACTGAAAATAAAACTTGCCGTTGCTTTTTGACGCCTGAAAAAATTATTTTATTTTTTAATAAACATGTATATACCCCACAAAACCGCTGTATAGAGAGGAGTATAGTGGTGAAAATGGAGAGAGAAGAATAGAATAATGAAGAAACATACATAAAATACTGCATTGTTTTGTTCAATTTTAAAACAAAAAGTCGATAATCAAAAGGTTGATATGCTTGAAAGTCGATATTTCCATGTATTTTAAGATTACATTTTTTGTATCCAAAAAGGGTTGAATTTCGCAACACTCTGTCCACCGCGTGTACCTACGTTGGCGATTTGCCAGCGTATACACCCAAGTATTTACAAACACCACAAGTTGGCACACTTCCAATAAAAACATTTGAATTTTCGCTACCCTCTGTCCACCGTGTTCACCTACGTTGGCGAATTGCCAACGTATGCATTCAAGTAGTTACAAACAAAATGCACCGTGTTCACCTACGTTGGCGAATTGCCAACGTATGCATTCAAGTATTTACAAACAAAATGCAGAATACTAGACACAAATTGGCATGCTTCCAATGAAAACATTTTTTCTGAGGTGCATACGCTGGCAAATCGCCAACGTAGGTACACGCGGTGGACAGAGAGTTGCGAAATTCAACCCTCTTTGGATACAAAAAACGTAATCTTAAAATACATGGAAATATCGACTTTCAAACATATCGACCTTTTGATTATCGACTTTTTGTCGTAAAAATGGAAACAAAACCAATCCAGAAAAAATTATGAAAACATGACTTACCAACAATTCACTGGAAACTTTTTTTTCACCATCCAAATCCCCAACAAAATCTTCTAACTTCCCCAAAAAATCGTCCAAATTGTCAATCTGGACACAAAAATATCAATGTTTGTAAATATAACAAAATAAAAACACCCTATTTATCATTTCATCCTACTTTTTTTGATCAAATTATATTCAAATAAACGCTAAAAACACTACACTGTTTTATATTTTCAAATTGTTTAATATTCATTCTAAAAAAACCCGACTCAAACTCTCAAGTGAACTCGAACAAAAAAACACACCTGATCACCTCCCCCTCCAAACCCGCTTTCATCGGCACCCGAAACTAACTGCAAAATTCGAAAAAAACATTACATAACATTTTACAAAATATACACAGCACACTGTAAATTGGTACGGACGGTTCGGACGTTTTTTTTTCATGACAAAACTGAAAATTTAGGTCATTTTGAACCATTTTGAATTCCACCCCTCATCTTAACCCCCTTTAAATTCCAACCAGATAAAAAAACCATCCAAACCGCCCGTATCGATTTACAGTGTGCGATTGGTTCACGGAGTTGACTTTTTCAAGATTGGGATCAGTGGGATTGATAAAATTGTTTTTTTGACACTTTGCATGACATTTTGACATTTTACATAGCTTTTTACAAGGTCTGGGAATGGGAGTGTGGGTTTTTTTACATTTTGACACTTTGCATGACACTTTGACATTTTACATAGCTTTTTTACAGGGTCTGGGAATGGGGAGGGGGGGTGGGCTTTTTACATGATCTGGGAATGGAAATGGGCTTTTTTACAGGATCTGAAATGTCCCCAAAATAACGAAAAAATTAAACTCACCACTATGCACGAAATGAAATCCAAATTCGGAAATAAATCTTCAAAAACGATGCACGAATTTTCATCTGGGCTGTAAATTCTGGCCCTTCGAATGCCGGCGTTGGACACGTACCTGAAAAATGATAAATGACCCATAAAAATCTGAAGAACCAAGGGCTACTCTATTTGAAAAATTATGGTATTCGATAAAACAGTCGAAATGATCGCTCTTCTATTTGAAAAAATATGGTATTCGATAAAAAATATCTACTGTTAAGTAGGGTTCAAACGGGATTGACTTTTCGGGATCGGGATTGGGGTTTCAGGATCGGGATCGGGATCGGGATTGGGGTTTTGGGATCGGGATCGGGATTGGGGTTTCAGGATCGGGATCGGGATTGGGGTTTTGGGATCGGGATCGGGATTGGGGTTTCGGGATCGGGATCGGGATTGGCCGGGATTGGGGTCACGGGACGGGATCGGGATCCCGTTTGAACCCTACTGTTAAAAACCTTTTTGCAAAAATTATGATTCATTATTCATATAGATTATGGTAGTAGATTTCCATAGATATAGAATTTACAAAATGCTAAAATAATCCATAACATGATAAAAACCCTTCAAACTAACGATTCCATCTCAAATTCATCTTTTATGTGGCACACAGCTGTGTCCACATCACACTGGCACAAATAATCGTCGCACGGGGTGGTAGCAAAACTACACTGGCACAGCGCCAAAAAAAACAAAAACCAGAGCGACATCCTAGAAAACATTGCGCACCTCACCACACCTGAAAAAAATAGACTCAATCAACTGAATAAAATTTCTATTTACTTTACACCCTGCACGCGTGGTTCCCACTGGAAGCGTGCCAACAATTTATGGCTTGGAAACTTGCCAAAATATTGACATAGCTATAAAATAGGTACGCAAGAATGTTTCCAAATGAAAACTGAGAAAACTTGGAAATTAGAAAATGAAAAAACATCCGACTATTTTGGATTATTTTTAAAGAAAAACAGTAAGACTTAAATAGTGGAATTGAATCAAATTAATTCACTGGCTAAAACAGAATTTTTCAACAGACTATTTTTTGCTAACTATTCACATGTATTACATTTCACGAAAGATTTTGCACTAAAAATATGATAGATAAGGTGGTAAAAATCGCAAAACAGGATGCAACTGACATTTATTCCTGATCGAAGAAATATGAAATGTTTTTTTTTTTGAAATGTATTCATAAATCGTTTTTTGGTACACAAAAATAGCCCCCACACTCATACCAATTGTACGTCAACTCGTTTTTCCGGTTTTCTGTGTCTGATTGAGAGTCAACTCATTATTCTAGTTTTCCGTATCTGATTGAGAGTATGTCAACTCATTATTCCAATTTTCCATGTCTCATTAGTAATCTATTTATTAAAATACACTACATACTCAAACCGGACCAAATAAAATTTCCGGTAAAAAACGTAAACTGTCTACAAAATATCACAGAAGAAATTTTCAGCGCGACTCTGCTTTATTTTTACTCAGTAAGGCCCCACACACCCTAGTTGACATTGACACAAATGTCAACTGGTTTCGATCCCAATTCAATGCTTGCCGACGAAACAGCAATCAACCTTCAAATACAAGCTTGGAATTGGGACCGAAACCAATTGACATTTGTGTCAAGGTCAACTAGGGTGTGTGGGGCCTTACTGAGTAAAAATGAATCAGAGCCACGCTCCCTCGATAACAATGAATAACCCTATCGATTCTTGACACTGCTAGACATTTAACATTTTTTACCGGAAATTTTTGTCGGTCTGGTTTCCATGTCGCGTCACATTGGAAATCACAGAACTTATGTGTACTTAACATTTATTCAAATAAATTTAATTTTCACTAATAATAACACTGAATAAAAAATGTGACCCACACCTCAAACCACTGCAGGCGCGCACGCGCGCGCGCACACAAAGTGCAAAAAATACAACCATAGAGTTGTTAACTTATGCTCTACCCATGCGAATAAGGTACCTCAAAAAAATCACTAAAAAGTATTTGAGTAAATAATACTCTCCACAAACAGGGTCAAAAATTCTTTCAAACAACTCAGGACCCCTGTAAACACTATTAACATTACCATTGCAAAAAAAACGCCAAGCACACCTTATAGTTAAATAGGACTTACTAAACAAAGCAGCAGATAATTGCCTAACAGAATGATTAGCAATTGCCCTAATACGGAAAATAGAAGTTCTAATCATTCTCTGTAAATATTCAGGAAACTGAAGGTTGTTGACAATTGTGGCAACTGATTCATATGAAATTGTATCCAACTCTATATCACTATTATTCAACTTTTCTGCCACTGATGATACAAGATATTCAGCAATTCTGTAGCTATAAAGTGCCTGAAAAAATTATTTCAATATACCTAATACCTAAATTCATATATCTTTGAACTCACAAGTCCAGTGATCATCCCTATTTGAGTTTCAGAAAGTTCACTTTGTACTTCTTGAGAATATCTTGAAAAACGACTCAAAATTCCACTCTCTATGACATCACCAATGGTTCTATAAATGAATAAAACCATTAAAATATAAATTAATGGGTTATAAATGATAAAACAAACCGCATAACACCACCAAACTTTGCAATTTCACGATCTTGCTGCCCGTAAAAATAGAGAAATCTTGGTATAATGTCAGACATATTAGGGCTTGGAAAATAATCACCCTGTAATGATGAAAAATCAACAATTTCATCATATTGAACACTAGCCCCTCGAACGGGGTTAGGTTCTTTCATTTTTTTAGCTGGTTGTGCTTCTCCAGAATCACCTGCTTTTCTTTTCGGTGCCCTTTTTTTGTTTACATTTTTTGTACTTGCAAATTGAACTTTTCTTTGCCAAGATTCAGCTGATGAACTTGAAGAATAACTACAGCAAGGTTCATCAGCATCATTCTGCATTGAATTGTCGCTATTGTGAAATTGTTGCATCATGTCTGAAACGGCACTTTCCAATTGTTGTTGTGTTTTCGGAGACAAAAATGCAGAATCTAGTACAAAATTTGCCACACTTGGAGGCATTTCTGTATGATTCCTGCAAAAAAATACCCAATTTTTTTCATATATATATATATATACATATATATAAACAAACATTTCAGGTGCTAAAAAGCCTTGATCTTGAAATGACAAATTTGGGTGGTTATCATATTGACCTGTATTTTCATTCTGAGTTGCAATATGGACATTTGCCAAAGAAACATCATTACAGCTGCAAAAATAAATACCCATTTATTTACACATAAATACTTTTTTTATTTACACTATGAAACATCACAGTTAATACACACTTAAATGGAGTAGTAATCTCTGCATTTTCGTTTTCATCTTCTGGGTCGTTTGGGTTGGGGTTGGGGTTGGAAATGCATGAGCGACAAAATAGTGCTAGGAAAATGAGAAAAAAATATCCCATAATTATAATTGTAATTTCCAAAACTTTTTTATCTCTGTAAATATTTGGAGGAATGAATCTTGTACATAAAGATGTCTCAGGTAATTCACTTGAAATATTAACACTTGTTAAGTTAACCAGTGAATTCACTAAAACAAAAGTCAAATTTGACATGTTGAACTGAATAAAACACCAAGTAGTTATAACAGACCTTATTTATGCTCCCTTTAATAAGATTTTGAACACTGATTAGAAATTAGATTTCAAAGTTTTGATAAAAAGTTTAGCAAAACCCAACTGTTTACATGATAAAAACAAATGTTGACACCCAGCAAATTAGGTTTTGCATGTATTTAACTGTGATACAGCCTGCTTGTACTGATAAAAATCAAGTTGGAACACAACTTGGTTGCATATGTAAAATTCAAATTGGAACACAATTTTTAACAACCTATGTATATAAACTTACACATTGTATCACAATCTTTACATCAAGATAAGGCTATAAAAGAAACACACCTTAAGTAAAATCTGAATTAATTTCATATCTCCTTGATATACATAATTATCCTGACATTTACCTGAAATCACATACCTGATTATATAATACAAAATATTTTATTTTTACTATTTAATTTTTCAAATTTCTCACCATTTTTGTAAAAAATTGGTTTCCTTTCATGATTTCCCTCTATTTCTGCTAAATGTACAATGCAACAATAGTAACAAATGCTATCTGGGAGCAATCCTAAACCCTGTAAAGTGTAAAATGACATAAAATGTAAATCAAAAAACAACAACTTTACTTCACACTTTAAACACTTTTAACATGACATTTGACATAACACTTGACACTTTACACTTTACAAGGTCTAGGTTTGATACCTGTTGTCTCCAAAAGATTTTTTTCATTCCAAAAACATACAAATGACTTCTCATCATCATTACATGTGCATGTATCATATTGATATATTTGACATATAGCTTCATTTGACATACTAAAAATTGTAGTAGGTATAGCTTCATTTAACACACTAGAAGTTGTAGTAGGTGAAATTTTAGTAGACAAATTTATATCTTCACTTGAATTGTATTGAGAATAAACAATATTTAAAATAAAAAACCAAATACAGGTTCTAAAAACCTCCATGGAATCAACTGAACCTGAAAAAACAACTGAAGAATCAAATCTTTTTACATTTCTAAACCCTCCCCCTCCCCCTCCTGCCAGTCCACCATTCATTGTAACCTATTCTGAACCCAATTTACCCCCCGGTTGGGTTCCATTCAATGGGGTGGTTTCAAATTCTGAAACACGTCTTAGGTCAAATGTAGTTTATGTTGAGGAAGCTCCTGCACCTGTACCTGTAGAAGGTCCCGAACCTGCCCCTGTACAAGAGGTTGTACCTACCCCTATTCAAGGCGAAAACATTGAAAAATTGAAAACTAAATTACAATTTAAAAAATCTATCAGAAATTTGGGCCATCAGAACACCGATTTATTGAACTGTTGGAGTGATATTTTCACATTGAAAAAACGTCATTTTGTGAGTATTCAATATAAAATACCTATATACCCCATAAAAAACTCACATTTTACATTATTCTCATTTACAGGCATCAGACTCTGAACTATCTATAGAATTGGACCGATACCCGGTAATATTTTCAAATAGTATAAAACGTGTCCATAAAAAAGTGAAACGATTATAACAAACTAAGAAAACTGAAAAAAACACCAAAACCTTCACCGACAAGTACTCAAGTACTCACAAACAAGTTACAATTTGAAAATAAAAGCTTTACTATAGTTTCACTTTTATATGGACACGTGTTATAGTATTTGAAACTATCTAAGAACTACAAAATGATTGCTACGCATGGATCGATATTCAAGAGAAACCGACTGTACAAACGAAGGTTGGCTGAGAGTCAACGCATGAGACAAAAACAAATTCGAAAGACCAGGCAAAAACGTCTACAGAGTGCAGGAGACAATCTCAAATTATGTCAAACATCAAAAATGTCATGTAACATGTAAATGTTTTACTATTATACAACACATTTGATATAACTTGACATTTTACATGACATTTTTACATTTGACATAATTAGAATTTGTCAACAGGTAAAAAGTATCACAAAATTGCCAAAGTGAAACCCAGAATGAAACAAGAGCCGGAAACTGATCAAGAGGATCAACCGGGATGCAGCCATTGGCCCAATAACCCCCCAAACGGTATCCGCAGTGGCAGTGGGGGTAATGGCAACAGCCGCCTGGCGGGTGGCGGCGGCAGTATTGGGGGCAGAACCGACATTGGCGGGGAAGCACTGAGAATTTTTATAGATGGTAACAATGTTCGAAATGTCATCGTAGGTGAAAATGACACAGACAACAATGGAAACCCTCCAATCCAAATGACCAGTCCCCAAGAGGAATGGATAACTGATGTTGATGACAAAGATGAGGATATGCTGGATCAATGTGGATTCATCAGATATGGTTAGACCTATTATTAAAACACAGGTAAATTAGTAAAATTTTGAATTTTTTCAGCAAAAAATTACTGGCATCACAAAATGATGCACCACAAAAACCTGTCTCATGAAAGAGTATCGTGCTGGAGATGCAAAATTGATATGATTGACATTTCAAAACCAGATTGCACCTATATAAAATTCAGTGAGTATAACATAGATTTTCCTTCAATGTTTCATAACATAAAAAGACCCTCCATGCATAAAACTTTGAAATGTATTCATGCAAACTTTTACAGTAAAAGCTGCCATGGCTGAACAAATAATGAAACACAAATTCGCGGTCAAAATTGGCAGTGCTATTTGTCGACCCTGTCTGAAAAACAAGAACCAAATGACAGAATGTGAAATGCCTGCAGATGAATATATACAAAAATTATATAATTCTGATTGTGAATGCAGAAACTGCCCTCACCCAAAACCCCCCAACTATGGTGTCAACTATGATGAATGATTTAATTACATTTTTATTGCCTATTTTTTTTGTAACCCACCACTTACCAAGTCTGAAGGAGATTGTATTTGGTATGCTTGTGTACGCTTGTGTACTAGGTATTAGACGCGCACGCACGCACGTGGCTGATTAACTATCATTTCTCTTTAACTGTCTGCATCATGAAATAAAACGGATTTTATAAAACTGGTAATGCAATGAGTAAATACATCACATGCATAAACATAATTAGGAACGCATGAATCCAGTATGTACATAATGTACATACGTATACAAGGTGTCCATAAATTAACAAGACGTGACTGTGACCCTGCGGTCTGATCGAAGTTACTAACTACTCTTAACAGATAATAAGTCCTGATAAATTACAGACACGCTACACATTCTGCCTGGCGCCCATACCAAGAAATGCAGCGCTCGTGAGCGCGCACTTTGTACGTTTCGCGAAACGTTTCGCTTCTGGCCGCCCGCTCGACGCTGATTGGCTCAGGGATCAGGTGAATATTCGCTGTAGCATCCGCGAACCGCACGCTATCCGTTTTTATGATGGAAGCACTCCATCGTGGCGTCATCGTTGATAAAAGAAATTGTTCCAGATAAACGACAAAAAAAAAAAACGATTCAGGAAAAAACATTCGGCGCTTGTGTGCGACTCCGCCTTATTGTTTTTAAAATGTTTCTTTTTTTTCTGGAAGTGTGTACATAAGTATCCTGCTCAAGCGTTATCGACCAAGACATAAGTAATTTTAGTCGCATACTTTGCGACCCGTCGAGTATATTACAAAAACACTAATGGTTATTCTACCGCTTGGCTTTCTCAGATCGACTGGCCGCTGGCGCCGGCGAAGAGCTTGTCGCAGATGGAAATGTTGGAGCACACGTTCGACGTGCTCGACTTGTACTTGTGGCTGGGCCAGAGATACGAGGTGCGTGTTTCAAACACATTGTGAAACGTTGCTGTTGCGTGTATTTAATTTTGGAAGGGTGCCCCCAATTTTTCAGACGGGATGCATAGTAAATCGGTCCCCCGGAGGGGTAACTGATTTTTTTGTAGGGGGCGGGGGTTCGCAGGGGTTCAATATATAGGCTTTTCACGGTGTAGAAGGAAAAGAGAAAAATCGCTAGAAATCAGTGTGAAATAGCTAAAAATAGGTGGAAAATAGTTAAAAACAGGGATGTACATTGTATCATTTGAAAATTAAAATGTCAATCACGATCTGGCAAATCCTGTCTGGTCCTTAAAACAAAAATAAATACACAACTCCCAATTACGTGAACACACACACACAGGACATGTTTCCCGACTGTGCGATCGTCCGCGAAATGCAGCAGGTGCTCGATTTACAGATCCAGGAAGGTGTAAAACGAGCGGCGCAGCTGGCAAGTAAATCTGCTGCCTTTCCTGATGCTTCGGTGAGCAGTTTTGCTTGTGTTCGGGATTCATTCGTGATCATCATGTGTGGGAATTGGGAGCAGTGACAAATCTCGCGCCACCTATTATTTGCTATAAAAAACCCTGTAAATCTTTTAAATGCGACGTCAAGTGACACAAAACATTTTTACTCCTTGTACACATTTGTACAGGCATTTTTACTTTGCCTGAAATTTGCTGCATAGCAGGTTGCGGGGTTAGCCGCTGCCGTCTGTTGTCAAGGGCACCAAGTCGCGCCATGCGTAAATTACGAAGTTCCACCTATGTAAATATTGATTCCGGGTTTAGATGAGCACCGGTACAGGTTCTCATCTGAGTGTGTTAACAATCGTAAATATAAATTACAGCAATAATTTACTCATCCTCGCGCATTCGTTTCTCACAGCGCCGAGCCCGCAAACGCTCCAAACTAACTCAAATGATCTACCGTCACGAAGAAAGTAAACGGGTACCCGACCCGGATGAAAGCCAATCCTTTGCCGGTTCCGGTTCCGTCGCTGCCGCACTCGTTCAGGGTGGGGTTCTCAGCGAGGCGCAACTGAAAGCGCTGCAGAAAGAATTTGAAATGAGTGTCTTGGCTAAAAGTAGACGGAGGAAAAACAGGGGGAATAGATGATTTTGGAAATTGTTGATTTTTGTTGTTGCTAAAGATATGTTTTTGTATTTGTATTATTTTCTGGTGCAGTTGTGGTGGATTTAGATTTTTTGAACTGGTGCTATAGATTTGATTCTTATTTAAAAAAAATTGAATAATAGCATAAGTAGCCTCGAAAATAGATTTTTGCCGTCCCTAGATACAGTATAGAATTTTATTTCTATGAGTGGTTCGGAGAGGAGTACATTCGTCCGACGTAGATGTTTGGCCCAACAGACACTAGTTTTCTGCTGAAATTTCAACAAAAAAATGAAAACTTACAACCAGAGGTTTTTGGTATGATGTGTCTGTCAAAAATGTCTCATTTCGGATAAAAATTCAAATGCGTTGAATACTGCTGAGGTGTGAGTTTTCCACATTTTTTGAAGTTTTTGTAGAAAACCTGAGTGGTGTGGGCATTTAATTTCACTTCAACAATGCGCATAAATAAATAAATGATTATGTACATTGATTTTTTTATCGATGCATCTGTGTAAAGAGTGTTTACAGAGCACGCTATAAGTGGCATCTTCGTGATATCCAATTATAAGGCGCTAGACACAAAGTTGACATTTGACAGTCGACTGATTTTGATGTTAATCCAGATTTAATTCGCCCGTTGCAATAGGATTTCCAAATGAACGTGTCGCAATATTATTTTTGCATGTTTGCGGCATGTGCATTTGAAGATCATTGTGCGACACGTGAACTCAAATCTGAATTGACATCAACCAGTACATAGAAATTCGAAATTCGAATGCCAACTAGTGCGCCCAAATGGGCCCACACACGCTAGTTGACATCGACACTAAATGTCAACGAGCCGACAAACGACGTTCAAACGCAAGCTTTGAATTGGGAACGGAACCAGTTGACATTTGGTGTAGATGTCAACTAGTGTGTGTGGGGCCAATGACACGTTATCTTCACTGATTACCACCGGGATTTTAAACGCATTTCTCGGCGACGATAAATACACTTACTTTAATTTTATTTTGATAAAAAAAACGTTCAGAATAATTCTGTTACAAAACTGCGCCGTTCTGTTTTTAGCCAGATGTCACCCATTCAATTCATTGGCACGCGCGCGGTGCTCGACGAAGGGAAGTTCCTAATGGAGGTTTGTCTTTGATTTCTTCTCCATGTGTGGTGCCTCGGTTTTCGTGGCTGTGTTGTTGTGACCCGTTTTTTCTGTGTGCTATTTCGCATATCGGTTGACTGGTGGGTTTTTTTTAAATTGTTTTTTTTTAGTAGGAAATCAATCCTGCGTGCTACTGTAATAATAATGTCAGTGTAGCATATAAGATTTTATTCAGCACTGTTCCATTTCTTATTCCATTTATTGTAATCGTTCGACAAAAGCTGATATGAATACGTAACGAATTGACACAAAATTGATATTTTTGACAGAAATCATGTTATTAAAATGTTATTCCATGTCTCCACAGCCATCATAATTATGTTGCCCTTATGTCCACACTAGACAACAATACATTACGTGCCACTTTATTTATACTGTGCTCCATAACCATGTTGAGCGTTTAAAAAATATTTTAAAACAAATAACAATTTAAAAAACAAATTCCAACCAACCCTAGTCAAACCCTCAAATTTACTCCTACCCCAACCCCCCCCCCCCTCAGCTGCTGTGTCAACTGCGGCGCTTTGGCGTGGGCCGTCTGATCTACAGGCACGAGTGGCTGCTCAAGTACGGCCAGACGCGGCCTAGTTTCGTCCGGGTCAAAGCGGTCAACGCTAGGATGGACCGGTGGTTAAGGCACGGCCTTGTGTGGGGCGAGTGGACTTTGGCTGGTTGGTGGAGTGTGCGGTCCTTCGCACTGCCCATTGTCCGAAAAATTGGATATTGTTCGTGCGTTTTCATTTTGACGATGTATCGTGCGTTTGCAGCCGACGTGCCCTCCCCCGCTAGCGCCGGTTAAAACTGCGGGCCCAAACAAAATTGACAGTTTTAAATAGTGATGTAAAAGCGCCATGGCGCGCTTAGCGCCATTATACTGGTGCGCTTGCCGTCATGCCCTTGAAAAGCGCCATTGGTGCTTCGCGCTAGATGTCGGAAAAGCGCTTGGCGCCGAAGTCCTGGCGCTTCTCACATCACTAGTTTTAAATCTCGACCCCTGCAATAAAACCTGGGTCCTGCACTGTTTCGCATCAATTGTCGATGAAAAGTCTCCATCATCGGACTACTTTACCCGTGGCGCGTGTCGCAGGCCACCCGCTAGGCGTGTACAAATTCTCGGGGCAAGATTTTGACCGACCCGACTGGCGCCTCGTTCACAGGCATCAAGAATCTCAGTTCATTGAAGCGACTGAAAAGTTGGATGTAAAGCGGCCGAAAAAATTGCCCTTGCCACCGCTGATAAGCGTGATACAGGAAGGGGGCCAGGTGGGTTTCTATTTTAGTGCTTTTTTATTGTACAGGGATGGGCATTTTCAGTTACCGCTGGAAAAACGCGATAGCTTGAGCTACGGTTGAGCTATCGCAGTGAAATTTTAGCACAATAGAGTAGACTCCATAGGACACCTATTCTGAAGTTTGCAACCCAAACGGCCACATTTTGGGTGAGTTGTGGAACACACAGTTTTTAGTGTAATTTTGTGACTTGACCCCCGTTATCTCAGGACTGGGGGACTATTCGAGAAAAACAAAGAATTCGGTTGTAGCCCCGACCCCAAACCCCAACATACTCAAAGGGCATCCAAATCGGCCAATGTACGACAGAATGGCGCTACGCACACTGAAGCCGAAATATTCCGCATACGCACGTTTTCATCTGCCGAATCCGAACTAAAAAATTGCTGTTCGGACGGTTTTAGACCAGCATTTTGGGGTCCAGCCATTCAGCATCCGTACGAATTCGGACAAATTCGGATGGATTTAGTTCATTTTCCAGCATTTTTGGTCATATGCTGAATTCAACATTTCAGCATCTTGTGAAAAAATTGTATCCAGTCACGTTCATTTCAGCAAACCAATTCAGCATTTGGCAGAAAATCTACTGCTGTAAAATGATCCAGATCTCATCCAGTTTTTCATACATCTTCATGAAACATTTTTTATGAGCATGTATGAACATGATCTTCAAAAATGAAGACCAGAATTTTTTTTTAAAAACTGCTCATTCTTGAGATATTGTAGTTCAGCATTTTCCAAAAGTGTGTAAACAGGAAAACGTTCAAACCATTTGGGATAGTTTGGTTAGTTTCTTAGTGGCTGTAATTTCCAAACAGCATTTCCACGAATTCTCAACCGATTTTGATGGTTCAGCACTAAAAATGATCAGAATTTTGTGGCGATCACTATAATGAAGAGATTTGAATGATTACAAATGATAGCTCAGATATTTCATATGCCCCAATACTAGGGTTGGGACTAGGGTTCAAACGATATGACTTTTCGATATTGATATTTGATATTCGATATATTTTTCTGAAACTCGATATTCAATATCGATACGATATGGAACCTCGATATCGATATTCGATATTAAAAAATGGTCGATATTTGATATTTTCGATATTCGATATTGCGATTTGCTTTTGGTATAGCAAAGCATATTTCAAGTGACATATTGTATTTTCATGTGGTTGCACGCATGGTTAATCATCTCTTTAGTTAAATGTGAATGGTACAAGTGATTTTGACAAGGTTTACATCACTCAAAAGTAGAACATGTAGAAAAAAAACAGGATGAATCAATGCGTATCAGACAAATAACAATTGGTACTGATAACCTGATTGCTAAGGGCATGTTGCAAAAAATAGAATATCAGCATTTTCTGGCTTCAAATTTAGCACTCCAACAAAAATGACATTATAAGTACTGTACGATTACTCATCTAATACAATTCTCAGATCAGATCAAGCTAGGGTTCAAACGATATCACTTTTCGATATCGATATTCGATATTCGATATTTTTTCAAAATTTTCGATATCGATATTCGATATTCGATATTTTTTCAAAATTTTCGATATCGATATTTGATACGATATGGACCCTCAATATCGAAATTCGATATTCGATACTAAAAAATGGTCGATATTCAATATCAATATTTCGATATTTTCGATATTCGATATTTAGCTTTTGGTATAGCAAGGCATATTTCAAGCAGCATATTGTATTTTCATATGGTTGCAAACATGGTTGATTATCTCTTTACTGAAAAGTACAATTGATTTTAACAAGGTTTACAATGGTCAGAATGAGAAAATCGAAGAAAAAACATGACGAATCAATATGTATCAGACAAACAAAAATTGGTAGATATTACAATTCATACTTATAACCCAATTGTATAAGGGCATGTTGCAAAAAAGCAGCATATCAGCATTTTCTGGCTTCAAATTTGAGATAGGTAGTTCAGTAGGTATGTGGCCAAACCAAATACAAGAAATGTGGAGTAAGCACTCCAACAAAGATGACATTAAATACTTTACTTTTACTCATCAACTTAGATACTATAAGCAAATCAAATTAATCACAAAAAATAATAACTTAATCAAGGACATTATACAGGTTCGATATATCGAAAATATGGTCGATATTCGATATCGATATTCGATATTTTTTCAAAATTGTCGATATCGATATTCGATATTCGATATTTTTTCAAAATTTTCAATATCAATATTCGATATTCGATATTAAAAAATGGTCGATATCCGATATTCGATATTCAATACGATATATCGTTTGAACCCTAGATCAAGCACATCAGATCAATCATAAATATCTCAAAATGAAAATGATAACTTTTTTGGGACACAATATAGGTTCAATATATCAAAAAAATGGTCAATATTCGATATTTTTTCAAAATTTTTGATATTGATATACAATATTCAATAGTAAAAAATGGTCGATATCCGATATTCGATACGATATATTGTTTGAACCCTAGTTGGGACGATGTATTGTATCGGATATCAACTAATTTTTCATATTTAACATCAACATAAATTTTTTTTGAAAAATATAGAATATCGACCTTGTTTTCAACATTATGGAAGCACTGTGGCGGGAAATTATATATTTACTTCACTAACACATTTCATCTCATTATTACATGGCGTAGCCATCATAAATGGAAGCTTTGACAATTAAAATGCCATAAACAAATTAGGGTTCAAATTGGATTGAATTTTCTGGATCAGGGTTGGGTTTTTTTGAGATTTTGGGATTGGGATTGGCCGGGATTGAGATCACGGGAGCAGGATCGGGATTGGGGTCTTGGGATAAAGATTTGGCCAATGTTCTGGCATCCACAGTTGTTCATAAAGGTCTCAAAACACTGTTGGATGCCAGAAAATTGGCTTAAATGGATGCTGGGTGTTTGTGTTCACATTTTTGCATGCAAAAATGTCATTTTTTCATTTTTTTTATTTCCACTAATTTTTCTGGGATTGGGATCCAGGACTTGGGAGTTTCTCGGATCGGGATCGGAATTTTTGGGATTGGGACTGCTAAATCCCGGAATTTCACAGGATCCAGGATCGGGATCCCGTTTAAACCCTAAAACCAATGTCAATTTGTAAATATGTAATAGGGTTGGGAACCTGACCCAACCCGAACCCGATACCCGCACACTTTTTGTAACTGAAACCCAATACCCATACCTGACTCTACTACCCGAACCCTGAACCCGATACCAAACTTCAATACCCGAACCCGCACTCAATACCCTAAAATACCCACAAAAGTTTCCCACAGTTCAATATTTTCACTATTTTTGGGGGCCTCAGCCACAATGTTGTAATGGTATCCCCCTACAAATGGAGCTATGTTTAATGTCACAAACCATGGTAATGCTTTTTTCTTGAGCAAGATGATCCTTTTTGGAAAAACTGCTGCATTTACACATGTGTCGTTGCACCTTGTGATAGATACACTACACCATGCTGTATTTTTGTTGTTCAATCCAATACCAGATAATTTGATTACCCGATACCCAACAATTCTATTACTCAATACCCAAAATTTTGACCTGAAAACCCGACCCGATACCTGACCTCAATACCCGAACCCAAACATGATCCCTGCAAATTGTTTGGAACCAATACCCAACCCAAAATTTTTTTGGACCTGATACCCAAAGTAGGGATGGAAAAAACGTTTTTTCAATGACCCCATTTTTTTAAATGAAACGTGTTTTTTTTCAACGACCCCGTTTTTTAAAAAATAAAACGTGTTTTTTTTCAGAAAGTACCAGATATGGTTATTGGTCCCCATATACAGGTACATTAGACAACTGGCAGTACTTTGTGATGTTATATCTAGCCATAGAATGGTTGTGGAGCCATGGGATAGCATTATAATTGGTTATTTATGTCAAAAATATCCATTTTGTGTTGACTTCTTACTAGTGATGGAATGGCGCCATGGCGCTGGCGCCATTTGAGGGCGCCAAAGGGCGCCGCGCCATGGGCGCTTGGCGCCCTTTTTCTGTGGCGCCCTTGGCGCCTGGCGCCCACATTCTGAAAGGCGCCATGGTGCCCTTGGCGCTTGGCGCCCTTTTTCCGTGGCGCCTGGCGCCCTGCTTTAGAAGGGCGCCAAAAAGGCGCCAGCAGGGTTTCACGGTGAGTGCTGTGTAAACGAAAAAAAAATGAAAAACGCATCCGTGGATGATCTAAATGTGCCAGAAAAATGGACGGAGTGGTGTGAATGGGTGGAAATCTTTCGTTTCAACGGTTCACCAGATCTGTCTGACGGATCAAAAGACAAGAATGATGGACCGTCTAACTTGCAAAATCAGAAATAAACGGATTTAAATCGTTGCAATTAGGAAAGATTGTTTGGAAAGGTCTATTTGTAATGAATGGATAGTTGTCAAATGACAATTTCCATTGCGTTTGAATTCGTCATGTGGATTTTATTCAAAATATTTTGTTGCTAGCTTTGTTTTTGTTCATTACATCCTGGAGAACGCGAATAAAGAAGAGAATGCGCGTACAATGGTGCCGTAGAAACATTTTTAGCACACGCATGGTGGTGTAGGCACTTTTTTATTCTGGCGCCCTTGGCGCCTGGCGCCCTATTTTCCAAATGGCGCCATGGCGCCCTTGGCGCTTGGCGCCCTCTTTCCGTGGCGCCCCTGGCGCCTGGCGCCCACTTTCTGAATGGCGCCATGGCACCCTTGGCGCCTGGCGCACTTTTTCTGTGGCGCCCTTGGCGCTTGGCGCCCACTTTCCGAATGGCGCAATGGCGCCCTTGGCGCCTGGCGCCATTTTTTCTGGCGCTTTTCCATCACTACTTCTTACGTATATCACCTTTTGTCGAACATTTGTGATTTCAAGTGAAGTTTGGCATGGAATAGTGCTTAAATAACGTTGAAAATAAGGTATGTGAATTGGAGAATATGAAATATTTGAGCTATCATGTGTAATCAATCTAATCACTTCATTATAGTGATCGCTACATCATTCTGATCATTTCAAGTGCTAAACCATCAAAATCGGCTGAGAATTCATGGAAATATGCGGTTACTAATGTTTTGTTCAGCGCTTGCTAAACTTTGCAATTCAGCATTTGAGATTTTATTTGATGCCGAATGTTTCAGCGTTAAAAAAATGTACGGATGTTGTCGCATGCTGAATTGACAAACCGCCCAATTTTCAGGAGTCCGGACGATTTTGATTCAGCAAGCTTTTTTCTATTCAGCATTTAATTCGGCATTTGTCAAAAACGTGCGTATGCCGAAATATTCGGTTTCAGTGTGCGTAGCGCCAATGGGACAACACCAAAGACCGGTGACCCCCCCCCCCTCAAATGCCACCCTCGATTTATCCTATGGGTGACGCCTAGTCACAAAATTACACTAAAAACGGTGTGTTCCACTACTCACCCAAAATGTGGCCGTTTGGGTTGCAAACTTCAGAATAGGTGTCCTATGGAGTCTGTGTTAAAATTTCACTGTGATAGCTCAACCGTAGCTCAAGCTATCGCGTTTTTCCAGCGGTAACTGAAGATTCCCACCCCTGTATTTTCTTAATTTATACGAGGTTTCAGATTTATTTAGTGAAACGCCTTTTTGCTTACGTGAAGAGGTTTTGTAGACTGGGGTGGGTGTTTGTTGATGAGTAATTTAAAACAATCAGCTGTATGACTGCTAGACACATTTACAAACCTTTTCTGAATTCAGTATTTAGAGAGTAAGGGGGATATTTTTTTATCGGCGAGATTACTCTGGAGTTTACACATTTTGCAAAGGAGGAGTCAAAAATACCGAACTTTACCAAATCGCAGACCGAAATGGAAAATGTGCCTACTTTCGACTCTGAACATCGGCCGCTAGCTGATTTGGTCGAATTTGATGACTCGAATAAAACTTCGCAAATTTACGATTCTGAATGGAAGAAGGTTTACGGCGATGTCTATGGGGAAAAGGTTCCCTTTAGAATAGCTAGTTGGGGTAGGCTGGATGATGCGTAATTCGCGCGGTAATCTTGACTTTTTTGTTCACTAAATGGATGTTAGACTGAAATATTGAAACTGAAAATGAAAATAAAACTGAAATATGTTTACGTGTGTGCAACGGCGTGAGAAACTGTATTTACTTGAGCCGGATAATTGATGCCCTTGATGCAATAATTTTTTACTAACGGGATGCTATCCGCCCTTTGATGGGGATTTGTAATTTCCTACACTTTGACACGTACAATTTTTTGTAAAAAGGACAAAAAATTTATAAAGGACATAGGTTCAGTATGTAGTTTGATGTTTTTTGCTGCGTTTGCTCAAATGTTTTTTGCTACTTTTACACCTATGCTTTTATTACGCAGCCTTATGTTTTTTGCATGAGTGGTTGAAAGAATGAATTTGCTACTTCAAATCATTCGGGATTTTGTTGTCATTTTGTAGCACTGGCAAGTATAACTTTAAGTACTGTGCGGGGGTGACTTGTAGGTGTTATTTAATAATATGCCATTTGCAAATCATCTACTTGTGGCAAGTGTTTTAGAGATAATTCTGGGTGGGTAGCCAATCCAGGTGTGTTCGTCTGGAAAAGTGTTCGTCTGATAAGTGTTCTTCAATATGTATCATTTCAAGAGATAATTTTTTCTGATGGCTCGAATGCGTAAACACTGCTCGGATATTTATATATAATGGTGCTGACACAACTCAATTTGTTTGCGATCGCAATGTGGACAACGAAGCACATTTTTATAGCGCTACCATTTTCAAAGTTTTGATTGACTTAGCTTTGCTTTTGTGGTGGTCAGTGGTATTCTAGATTTTGACCCCCAGGGGGGTTGGATAAATAAATAGTAAATCGCACTTCCGGGGAGATAGATAGACGAAAAAAATGGGGGGGGGGGGTGTTGCGGAATATATAGTCGTTTTCAAGGTGTAAAAGGATGAAAAGGGAGAACAATCGCTAAAGTAGGTGAATATGGCTAAAAATGGGTATATTAGCACAAAAATAGCTGAAAATAGGCAACAAACACATAGTGATTTTGGAGGTGAAAATCTATTTAAAAAAGGTATGAAAATTAGCGATTTTGAGTGAAAATTAGGGTAAAATTCCTCAAAAATCGCTCTAGAAAGCTTCGCGATAGCTGGACGATTTGGGGGTGGGTGGTTCATGGGATAGTAGCCAAAAATATTGCCTCCGGATGGATAGATGAGTGGCCTCCGGGGTAGAAGGATAGCTGGGCGGTCGGGGGGGGGGCAGGGGGGGCTGCAGCCCCCCCTCCCGGGGCGAGACCAGAAAGTGACCGGAAAATGCGATTTTTTCAACGTCAGCGTAAAAAATTTTGCGCGCAAGCGCGCATTCTTCACCAGAAATACGATTGTCATTATTCAGTATTATCATTCGATTTGCTCCATGTGGCCGCAAATCGTTGTAAGTACACTCAATGTTGTGTTTTTGCTGTTTTGTGTCAACACTCGACGGAGAAGTGGCGAAGATCCGCTGGTGAGGCTTTGTTTGTTATCACGGCGTCCTGCGCGCATGTAAACTGCTGTCGGCGGAGTATACATATAATTATGTGGGGTTTCCATTGGCCCCGCGCACACTAGTTTTCACACGTAATTTCGAAAACTCATAAATGAGCTTTGAGCGTGTTTGAGTTTTCCACGATGAGTCATTTTTAATTTCCGTCAACTGTAGTTGACGGCCACCCCATTGTAGAAAACTCAAATGCGTTCTAAGCTTATTTGTGAGTGTTCTAAATTTCGTGTGAAAACTAGTGTGCGCAGGCACATTATATTGTTTTCACTGCTCGCGATCAGATGGCTTTCATCAATGGATCATAATTCAATTTATTACTGATTTTCACATTGCGCCAAATGATTACTACGCCCAACAATCACACCATTTAAGCTTACTGGGAACGAAAATACGTTTACATCAATCAGTAATTTACAAAGTGTGCAAATCAAGTGGTCATAAAGATATTTAATAAATCGCTCCTCTAGAGGGTTGGATAGCTAATAAAATGTTTGGCTCGGGTTCAATATATTGGCTTTTTTGAGGCCTAGAATGTTAAAGAGGAAGTATTGAATTGAATTTGATTTGTTCATTATTGGTTCGCCGTGGCAGTGACTACCATGTAGTGACATGTGTGTTGAGTCACACCAATAACTTTTGTATCACAGTTAATACGCAAAAGGAATAAAATAAACTGCAATGACTACTATGCAATTATATAATACGTACATGCAAATAACGCACTTTCAAAGACAAATCAAATCAAAATAATCAAAATGGGACTAGTATAAGTCGACCAGTTATGCGAGGAGAGCCTTTTCAATTGTCGTCGGCTGCCGGCGCGATGAATCCATAACTTCCATCGATTTGCAAATCCAATGCATTGGATTTTGTCGGACCACATCACGTCTGAGTGTTGCTCACAGTGATGTGCGGCCGCCAGACGCTATTCGCGCATCTTGCTAGCACTTTCTCGATGTGAGTGCTGACTGCAGTGCGATGCAGATCACATCTGTCAGTCGAGGTTAGCCGACTCAGTTTCTGGAGTGTGGACATGGCTGGCTTTGCAATGCATCTGCAGCCATCACCATACTTTCAAACAGCTTTTTGCTGCTTTCGCGTGTTTTTGTGTGTTGGCATGCCAGCAGTACATGTTTGACTGTCAGCACCGCTCCGCCCGTAGCCCCAGTGCAATGGGAGCAGCTCAACTTGCCCTTTATGCGCAGGCTGTTGTATCGCGCCTGTAGCCACCTGAAATGACCGTTTCTGCATGCTCACAGATTTAAAGCGGATAGGTCCATGTGCCTACTCGCCAGGCTGTCGCGCTCCAATATTGTGCGATCTTGCCTTTCCGTGCAGCAGTGTCGCACCAGTTTCTTCAGCCAGAACTTTTTAAATTTGTTCGCTTCGGCCAGAGTGTTGCCCCAGCCACAAGCGTAAATTTCAGCCCTGTCGGGTATGCATGACTCCATAATTTTGCGGGTCATTGTCGCAGTGCGTTGCGGTTTGTTCAATAACAAAAAATCGTAGCCGTGTTTGCACAGAGTATTTGTCAATCACAACAAATATCCACAGTAACTCACTGTGTGTTTTTTTATTCGATCCGAGGGCTTTAAGTGGCCCAAATGTGCCAAAAGTCGCTGCATGTGGTTTTGCACAGATACACCGTCGATTTCACTGCGCCCAGGAATGATCGGTCGATGGCGTCCATCTGGCTCTTGCAAATTCCTGTCACTTCCAACCCATATGTAACAGCACTTTCTGCATAACATTTCCAAATCATGTCCACACTCCAAAATTTTGCCGCAGTTCGTTTTGCAGCGTTTGCAGCTAACTTACTCAGCCTTGCTGCTTTGTCCACACAGTTTTTCCTGTGTTCTTCATAGGTATCTCTCTGGCTCGTAATAGTCACGCCAAGATATTTGATTTTGTTGCATTCGGAGACCATGAGTGGTCTTTTTGCATGGTCAAAGCCCAGGCGCCATTTTTTATCGGGCCGGGCTTTTTGTCCCCATCGCAGGAAGTAAAATCGCTAGAAAAAGGCTTTTAATCGCTAATAATAAGTGAAAAATGACTGAAAAATCAATTACTATTAGGTATGTTTTTCAAATCTGGAATTTTCTATCGCGGCTATTATTTTGATGCACCTGCAAGTGGTCACATACATAAGTGCTATTCGTGGGCGACCTGTTTATTGTGACTATTTATAACGTTATTGCCAACTTTTTTCCTTTGGCTTTGTTAAGGGTGGTATGTAGCTCATTCTGGAATTGTTGGTCTGATAATTGCTTTCTGTTTTGAGTACAATATAGTGGCACTTGGACCATCTTTTTATTATGTCAACTCAATTCGAACAGGTTCATAACGGCCGTGTGCCTCAGTGCATGTAAACTCACAGTGCATGTAAACTCAGTGCATGTAAGCCTACAGTGCATGTAAACTCTCAGTGCATGTAAACTCTGCATCAATGCAGCCAGCATTTTGAATTTTTTAAAATTTACTTTTAAATGTGATTCTTTGAGTAGGGGTGAGGTGTCAAAATCAAGAAAACAACTATTCAATATGTTACAATTTTTGATTCTATCTTATTTTGTATTTTGTTATTTTGATTTTCGAGAACATTGGCTGCACTGAATTTCTAAAGCATAGGTATTTATATATACTGATACAGCCGCTGACGATTCGAGCTCAAAGCCTTTATGCAGCCATGCTGCACAACGTAGGGGACAGGCACGGCAAAGATCTTTGCAGCCACGGCCGTGCCGCACAGCACAGGGTGCATATATGGCCTCACACATGCTAGTTGACATCGACACCAAATGTCAACTGGTTCCGTTCTCAATTCAAAGCTTGCGTTTGAACGTCGATCGTCGGCTCGCCAGCAAGCTTTGAATCGGGATCGGCACCAGTTGACATTTGGTGTCGATGTCAACTAGCGTGTGTGGGCTCTATGCTAGAGTTTACATGCACTGAGAGTGAGCACACTCTGTAAGGATAGATGTTCATATTCAATCGTCAACATCTACCTGTGTGAAGTGGTTTTCTGAGATCAGTCTGTATTTGCTATTCATAAAAGTCTATTTTTAATTAGTAAATAGCTACCTGTGGTAAGTATTTTTTTCTAGATTATTCTTGGATTGGTAATCTGACAAGCGTTGTGTCAAATATATATCACTTTCAGTCCTGTTAATTCAGTTTGAAGAGGGTGTTACTCGAGTGCGTAACACATTAGAAATTATTGTGATATTTAACGGCGCCGCCTCAACTTGCAATCCCATTATATGGGCAAACAAGCACATCTAAATTGAATCATTGGATTTTAGTTTGAGCAAAAATTTTGCCGCCACATTACGGCTAAATACAATCATAGTGCGGCAAATTTGTACATGCTAAATACAGGGCTAGGGAAGGGGGGATTACCCCCACAGCCCACACCCAAATCGCCCAACTGTCCATCTATCCCGGAGACCGCTCAGCTATTAATCTATCTATCCCGGAGACAAATTTTTGGCTACTATCCCTGGAACCCCCCCCCCCCACAATCGGCCAGCTATCTATCTATCTGGAGCAATTTTTGATAAATTTTACTACAATTTCTGCTTAGAATCGCTAATTTTCATACCTTTTATGGTTTTAATGACGTTATACTTATAAACTGACGTTAATACCTTCCGTTCTGGCCGATTGGTAAGAAATCAAATGTTCCATTTCTTCAATTATTTCGCCAGGTATTTTTTAATAATTCACAATCTTGCTAGGTATTTTGCGCATTCCATAAATCTGACGGATTTGAAGATTTAGTAACATCTTAACAAGCATGAGCCATTCATAATAATTCTGATAGAAAACATTAACCACCAGTAATGACGAGTTGCAATCAATTGTTGGATGATTTAACAATGCCAGAAACCGGCAAGGAGAACGCATCTGGAGGTGGTCAAATGGCTGTGGATGCATGGCCATGGATTTCACAAATAGAGTACATAGATATGACATACGTGTCTCCAACAGGTAAATACCGTATTTCCCAGAAATACCCCCAGGGGGTTTATGATTTTGCCAGCAAATTTGGAGGGGGGTTAATTTGAGGGGCGGTTATTATTGCGTCAGCAATTTTCGCGATGGACAATACTTAAGATTTGGCTTTTACATTACGTAAAACTGGTAAAAAAAATGCGTATAAAGGTTACATTTGTACATAAATACATACCGTATTTCCTCGAAATACCCCCCGGGGGGTGATTGTTTCATAGTGGTCCCGAGAGGGGGGGGGGTTAAACGAGGGGGGGGGTATTTCGAGGGGGGGGGTGATTGTTTCAGAAGAAAATTTTTGAAAACCAAGTACGAAATTGTCGTCTGAAACGTACGCAGACGTCGAAAAATGCAACAAAAAACGCCATTTATAAGGTTCTGTAGACTAATATTAGTATGTAGATGGTATGTACACTGTTCTAACGTGACACCGACATTGTTTTAACGTGTGTTCTGCAGTACACAGAACACAAACTACAGTTATTGTCATGTACGTTCCCTTTACACTCAATTTGGGGGGGGTATTTCGAGGGGGGGGGTGATTGTTTCATAGTGGTCTCGAGAGGGGGGGGGTCAAACGAGGGGGGGGGTATTTCAAGGGGGGGGGTATTTCGAGGAAATACGGTATATATTTACACAAAGTAGTCATATGTGTAGCTGCGACTGCGATGCTAATTTGCGACAATTAATAAATCCTGTACATTGCATACATGATGTACAATATTCCTGACTGGGGTATTTCTAGGGGGTCTATTTGTTCTTTAGCTCGCTGAAACCTTGGGGTATTTAGAGGGGGGTAATTCAAGTGGGATAATTCCAGGTAATACGGTATGTGCAGGATCCACAAAAATATAAAATGGCGGCACCAGCCATCAAATTAAGAATCCGAGATTGTACATATAATATGGTAAATTTCAGACAAAATATGGTGGGATCAGTCAGGTTTTGTCCATGAAATGTTACACGGTCTGTAGTGATGGAATGGCGCCATGGCGCTGGCGCCCTTAAATGGCGCCAAATATGATTTTTTAAATATTCTGATGAAATGATAGACACTCTTGAATAAACGCCATGAATAAACCGCCACAAAATTGGCTGGCAAAATAATAAACACCACGAAATATGGTACCTATATTATATTCATGATAAGTTACGTCTTGTGTCTTAGTTGAGACAAAATAAGATGAGTCGCCATCAGAGAAACGGTCGTACAACACGTTGCTCTTCTACAAATGCTTTCGTGATGATATACATGCTGAAATAGTGAATTTTTTGTTGGCGCCTGGCGCCATTGTTTCTGGCGCCCTTTGGCGCCCGGCGCCATTTTTTCAGATGGCGCCATTGGCGCCTGGCGCCATTTTCTCTGTCGCCCGGCGCCAATTATTTGAATGGTGCCATTGGCGCCTGGCGCCATTTTTCCTGGCGCTTTTCCATCACTAACGGTCTGTAATCATTGTCAGAATCACCGGGCACCATGGATGGAATGGATGCCATTTCTATTTCTGTTACTCTTCAGATACGTGTCATTAAATTTGACTTCCAAATGTATTTATGCATCAATCTATTGATAGGTATGTATAATACCTTATTTTGTAGTATTAAACTGATAAGTTTTGAGTTTTTCAAAATTTTGGTGTTTCTGTGTAAAAAAGCACACAGAAACTCAATAATTTTCTGTATTTAATGTGTTTCTCTCCAAGATCGTGGCCACTGCACACTCACAGCACTGGTGATCGGCTTCACCTGTCAACTGTTCAATCTACTCGTCCTGGGAGAGCGCAAAATCCGCAACATGACCTACACCATCTACCTGCGGGCACTTTCCTGCATCTACCTGACAGCCTGCCCTCTGATGATTACGAGCTTGCTGGGAAAACTCAAGCTGATACCACGATCACTGCTCACAACGAGCACCGTGGCGTTTTTTCACGCCCATTTGGAAGCCTATGCGATCAACGTGCTCCTGTTCGCGGGCAATTTGGTGATCGCGGCGATCACGGCCAAGGCGTATCTGGCCGTGCGCAGGCCGCTGGCCATGGAGCCCAGCAACAAAGTGATCGTTGGCATGCTCGCGCTGCTGATTTTGGTGACCGCGGCTTTCCTCGCGCCGATTATGATGATCTCTCAGGTGCGCTGAATAGCCTTACTGCCTTACGTGGTGCCAGTTCCGCAAATTGAGAAGTCATAAATGGCAAAAGCGAAGTGAAATGGCAATGAATTGGCAAAAGCGAAGTAAAAAAATAAAAAGTAATTTCTCTTCACTTTTGCCGTTTTACATCTCAATTCCCTTCGCTTTTGCCATTTCACTTCTCAATTTGCGGAACTGCCCCCTGGCTGGATTAGGGTATGTGGGAGGAGAAAAACAAATTTGAACACATTTTCGCACACACTCACAGGTGAAAGCGTTCGGAGACTCTGAACAGGCGGGCATTCTGCTGAACAGCGCGCTCCCAGACAAGAGGCAACTTTTCCTGGCCGCCGCACACACATACTGCATTGTCAACCTGCCACATAGCGCGAGGATCACAAAACCAATCCAGCTTGTTTCAGCAGCCGTTTTTGAGGTATTCCTGTTGACCTCAATATTGTGCTTTTACATGAGCATTTACAACAGCTGCAGGAAGAACCAGGTCAGACCAAGGGAAAGTATGGTTTCAGGGAAACACAATTTGAAAATGATGATAAGCGATAAGCTCTCATACCAGATGAATAGCGGTGCGAGTGCGGGAATGTGGCAGATGCGCAGGAACACTAAAAAGGTGGTTTATGTGGGAAAAGTTTTTTTTTTAATTTTAATATGATAGTTTTTAGAATTTTTTTGAATTTTGAGTAAACAATTTCAAATTTAATACTTTTGTTGCCTTTTGTTTGAATTAGTTAAGATTACCTAGATTAGGTACCGTATTTACTCGAATAATCCCCAGGCATGAAGAATTCCCCCTTGAATAGCCCCCCCCCCTCAAAAACCTATGACGAAAAGAAACCCAGGGGAATTGTTTGAATATATACGGTAGTTTAGATTTTCTATCTAGAAAACGTTTTGCATGTTGGTTTCATAGTTGGACTGCGATTTTTCAGGATTTTTCTTATGGAAACTGTTGATATTCGGAAAAAATGGATACATGTTTTCGAAAACATGAAAATCAAAGCAATTCTTCTACAAACCAACTGAGACTACTGGAAAAAAGACGTGTCTTACCGCTGGCGGGACCGATCCCTCAGTAAAACCTCCAATCAGGAGGATCTTAGAAGGATGCCTTCAATTTTCATGTTAGCCCTGACCTGCCTGACATAAATATTTATTATATGAATCCACAGTATATGAAAATATCAACTATTTCTGATTAGTGGTTTCCCAAGTTGTACGCATGTGCTTGGGTTATGGACCCCCCTTTTTAAAACGCTACTCCAAATTTCGGCTATACTACAGTGACATGATATTCTGCGCAGTTATTTATCGTATTTCCTCGAAATACCCTCAGAGGGTTTATTATTTCGCCATCAAATTTAAGGGCGGTTGATTCTAGTGGGTTTTATTATTTCACCAGAAACTTCTGGAAATTTCACATACACAGAGGTGCTTACATGGCTGATATATTTACATGGCTGATAACACCCAATGTCAACTGGGCCAACAAGTTTTTTTAAGATTTTAATTGTTGAACCATGTTCAAATGCACATGCAAATTGATTCCTTTTTGACATAGCCGCATGTTAACTTGAAACTTGCCCTGCGACCTAAATTGAACTAAAATCGGGTGGACACAAGAACCAGTTGACATCCAGTGTGACATAATAAATATACATATCTGAATTATACATTGACATGATCATTCTCTTTGCCGTGCTCATTTACATTGCCACCCATAAATAGCTCATGAAAAAATACATTGACGGTCTATAAAATCGAAGAAATACGGTAGTAGAAAACTTTCGAGAAGTCTCACACAGATATAATGGGTGAGCGCTAGGGTTCAAACGATATATCGTATCGAATATCGGATATCGACCACTTTTTAATATCGAATATCGATATCGAAAATTTTGAAAAAATATCGAATATCGATAGCGAAAATTTTGAAAAAATATCGAATATCGACCATTTTTTTTCGATATATCGAACCTGTATCTAGGGTGGCATTTTAGGGGGGGGGGGTCTCCAGACTTTCGTCTCCTCCCATTCCATTGTACATTGACCGATTTTGATGCCGTTCTAGTATGTTGGGGTTTGGGGTCGGGGCTATGACTAAAAAATTTCTTTTCCTAAGGGTGGTCTATAAAAACATGGTCATTTTGCATGGCCGATCTGGCCGATTGACTTCTGAGCTCAATAACTCGGCCATTTTTTGGCCGATTTGGACCGTTGAACACTTAAAATGATCGACATAAGCTGTAGATCCCATTTTTGAGGTCGCATTAGTGATGTCTATATTTCTTAGGCCGATTTGACCCAGTTTTAAAACGCCAAAAATAAATTTTTCTGAACATGCTATCATATACTTTAGACCACGATAAGTCGTATACCAAAAAAATGAGTTCAATATCTCTTTCCAATCAAAAGTTATAGCACTTCAAACTTTTTCCTCCCATCCACATAAATCACTGCATGAAGCCAGATGCACGCTATTTCAAAAGTCGATAGCTCGACCATTTCTTCAATCAAGTCAATCAGCCAGATCGGCCATGCAAAATGACCATGTTTTTATAGACTACCCTTATCTCGGGACTGGGGGATTATTCGAGGAAAATAAAATTTTTAGTCATAGCCCCGACCCCAAACCCCAACATACTAGAACAGCATCAAAATCGGCCAATGTACAATGGAATGGGACGAAACAAAAGTCTGGAGACCCCTCCCCCCTAAAATCCCACCCTCGATTTATTCTATGGCGCCAACCCCTTCTCGGAGTCTGAGTTCTGTACACACATAGACTCACTCACATGCAGGTGGCTATGACCCATAAGGCTGTGACGATATGCTTGGGCGCCGTAGCTGGATACCTGGTGTCGAACTTGGCAAGCGCTCTGAAACAGGTCAGTATCGACACTAGTCACTAGTCAGGTCACTAGTTACCGTCACAAAATAGAGCTTTTTTAGTTACAGTCACAAAATAACCTAAATTATAAATAATTTCGTGTGAACATGTCGGAAATTTGGGCTAGCATTTACATCTCACTTCGGTAGTCATAGCCCGTTTTATTGTAGGAGTCAGAGTTGTTAAAAGTACCGAACTTTTTTCAAAGTACCGTATATCCTTGAATAAGACCCCCCTTGAATAATACCCCCCTTGAATAACACCCCCCTGTTGGCCAGGTGAGAAAAAAATAACGCCCCCTTGAATAACTCCCCTTTACTTTTACTCATGAGTAAACGTGAGTAAACGTACTTTTCCCTGCAGAAAACATAAACGTGAGTACTTTTGAGAAATGTCGCCAAAATTTTCGAGAAATGTCGCTCAAAATTAGCTATTTTCATAACTTTTTGCCGATTTTTGACAATATTTTTGGTTCTATACCCATTTTCGACTACTTAAATGTATTTTTAGCCAGTTTTCTCCGTTTTTCCCCCTTCTATGCCTTTAAAAGTCTATATAAAAGGGATATCTAAAATACGTTTTCTGCACTCGACTACTTTCAAAAAGTATATGTAAAAACGAGTACCAGAACTTTTTTGCAGGCAACGTAAACGTATTTACTCTGTACTATGGTATACGTATTTATCGAGTAAAAGTAATCACGTTTTAACAACTATGGTAGGAGTAACCATGGCGAGGTGTTTGAAAGTGTTTACCTAAATTATTAAGCATTTTTCGTAATTGATTTTTCGCTCTGAGTTTTCGACCTTTACCTCGCGTTAGTTATCAAGGGAAATACCGCCCTCGAAATACTCGTCTCAAAATGTCCAGTATAATTCATGAATTAGGTAATAACTCCCTTCGAAATACCCCCCATTTGGAATGATGTACATCATGTACACAGAAGAACCATGTATACCTACACTGTATAAAACTGTATCAATTTGCAAAGGCGTTTACAATTCAAAGGGTATTAGTGTGCGACACAACAACACGCGATGTTGATGATGATTTTTGGTAATGATGTGAGAGATGGAAAGTGAAAAAAGGTGATAAATGTGACTCCTGGAAAGGTATGATGAGCGGTAAAATGAAGTAGGAGACAGCGAACAATTAGAGATATCTCACTTAACAAATTCAAACCTGGGAACTAAATACACTGCAAACCTGTTTTCAATAATGGCAAAAATTGTCAACTAATTGGAAAAACTCTGGAATAGCAAACGGGAAACGCTTTGGAAAGATCAGGATTTTCTGTGACTAATGGGACTTTCTAATGACAATTATGATTTTCACTTAACATCAGAATTTAGCCTGTTGATTTTCACTTTATTCTTTTATGTACGGTTTTTTGCTCAAACGTTGTCAATTGTTTTTAAACGTGGACAAACCCGGGTCGTGGGGTGCTAGAGTGTTTTGTTCTTCGGTGTTCTTGGCAATGTTGTCTGCCGCCCACTCTATAGTAAGGTAGTAAGTAGATCAGGTGTTTTCTCTATATTTTCCCATGCCAAATGTGTATACAACGCGCACAAAACTCACCTATTAGGACCGCAAAATAGGAGTACTCGATGGGTATGAATTTTGTATTTTACTTGCATTTGGCTTTTGAGGTCTGAGTCAAGTAAACCTATTTGATTTGATCATGTATGCAATATACGTATTTCCAGGTAAAATATATGTATCATATTTCGACACATTGATTACTGGTTTTGCGTACTCAAAACAACATTATTTACTATGAATTTTACGAAAATTTCTGATGAATAAATATGCCCCACTTGAAATAGCCCCAAATATGCACTATGAAACAAATACCCTCGTAAATACCCTTCAAGTACGTAACTGTCACTTAGTGTGATGCATATGAACACAAAACTTCATTTTTCACAGACAATCTACATGGCGCTGCTGTTCGTGTACGGCGAGCGGGCGGTGGCCGACTTCAAGTCGACGCAGCTCGGCCGCTTGCTCGTGCTCACCGCGAACTGCACTTTGATGCTCAACTTTACGCTGACGGTCATCACGCAGTATTTCATCAGCAAGCAGTACAAGAAACAGGTCAGTGTGGTGGTTTAGCTTATCTATAACTACTTTTTGAGACGGTTTTCAAACAAAAATACTGAGAAAAATTCGAAAACGTGTTTGAATTTTCTAATTTTTCTATTGAAGTGTTTTTCTTGTGGCGAAATGATATTTTTCTCGAAAAATGAAAACGTTTTTTATTTTTTTATTTGCCATCATTAATAATTACTAAGCAGTTAGGTCGTCGCTCTGTGTGCTAGAATTTCTACACACCTTTTCACTTTTCTACCCACAATTCTACATTTTTCAAGTAAGTCGAACATCATGGATGCAAACGTGAGGAATGACTCCCACTACTACCTACCTATTTCCATTCACTTTTACATTTTACTGTGAACAAAATTGAGAAAATGCCTACTCATTTTTTACGTTTACTCACGTTAGACGCAGTGTAAAAATAAAAAAAATTACTTTACGTTTTCTGTACTCAGAGGTGAGTAAAAATAAAATACTCAACATTTACGTTTACTTCGTAAAAATTCAGTACTTCTACCAACTGTGGACGTCACACGCACGCAGGTGGATCGCCTGATGGGTCGGGTGTGCAGGCGTCGGCGCGGTCAGGATTCCATGATAGTGATGCGTGAGGAGCGGGTTTAGCGCAGCAGCAGCCCGAGCATCCTGGGCTTTGTGACGGTCACGCGTGACATGCGCAGCTGGCACACCAACATCATGGCCACTGCAAACCGGTTCAGCTATATTACTCGCAATGCCCGTGCGGGAGGCAAAGAACAAGACACTTGTGAGTTCTTGTGTATTTTCTTCATTTACCGTATTTCCTCGAAATACCCCCCTCGTTTGACCCCCCCCCCCCCCCTCGAGACCACTATGAAACAATCACTCCCCCTCGAAATACCCCCCCAAATTGAGTGTAAAGAGAACGTACAGTACAAATACTGCAGTTTGTGTTCTGCGTAGTGCAGAACACACGTTAAAACAATGTCGGAATCACGTTAGAACAGTGTTTATACCATCTACGTACTAATATTAGTCTACAGACGTCTTTACATGTCAGTTATTGATGCATTTTTCTACCCCAGCGCACATCACAAACAACGATTTTGTACTAGTATTTCAAAAAAGTTCTTGTGAAATAATAACCCCCCCCCCTCGAAATACCCCCCCCGAAATACCCCCCCTCGTTTAACCCCCTCCCCCTCTCGGGAGCACTATGAAACAATCACCCCCGTGGGGTATTTCTAGGAAATACGGTACCTAAGTATCTGATCATATGTATTTTTTTTAAGAGTCCACTTCTAAAAGTCCATAGCTCCAAAACTTTGACGTCGAGTAAAGCCAGTGGTCTCCAAGGAGGGGGGGGGGGCTACTGCGGCATTTTTCTACTTTAATCTTTATTGCCATTTCACTTGTCACTTCACTTGGCTTTTCCCATTTTACTTCTCAATTCACATCTCATTTTACTTCACTTTTGCCATTTTACTGGTATTTGTGTATATTCTGGTGCATTTATATTCTGCTTCAGATATTCAACAACAGATCATGAACAATATTCTTCCTGCATTTAAATTTAAATACCTAAAACGCAGACCCGCTGCAGGAGTTGCCACACAAAAGGGTGGATGGTGACAAATACTGAGAAAGCAACATAAACCAAAGCATTTCCTCAGTCAACTCAAGCGGCGTAATTCATCAAAGCACTTATAAGAAATATATCAGGGTTTGAAAAAGTGTATGTGAGATTGACGACACCAAAGATGATATTTAGTCTAAGGCATCCTTCTACAATGCACAGCCATACTTTCAATGTTACCACTGTCTGTATCCCGATAAGCATTGAAAAAATCTCTGGGAGATTTGTATTTAAAAAATTTCAGAAAATATCGGATTTTCTGAGATTTATATTTTTTTCACAGTTGTCTAGTGAGATTTAATTATATTTTCTTTTTGAGAGATTATCTTAGATTTTTAAGAATATCAGAATATCTCCCAAATTCTGATATTTATATTTATTTATATTTTTTCCAGGTTTTTTGAGAGAGATTGTTTATATTTTTCTCTTGAGAGATTTTCTTAGATTTTTAAGAATATCAGAATATCTCCCAAATCTGATATTTATATTTATTTATATTTTTTTCCAGGTTTTTTGAGAGAGATTGTTTATATTTTTCTCTTGAGAGATTTTCTGAGATTATATTTACCTAATTATATTTTCTAAAAATTGACTATTTTTTCAATGCTAATCCCGATTAATTGATTTTGTGTTCGTGTTCACATTCATAACCAATTTCTGTGTTTCGTTTGTGTACATTTTTTGTATATGAGTAAACTCGAAGGCTACTGAGGGCCAGCCCCACCAGCAAAATTTTCTTACCTGAAATTTCAGGTAATTACTACAACAAAACGCGTGTCGTTTTTTAATTTAACATGCATGTGCGCTACGCCGAGTGCGTGGACATGCGTTACCGATTCTTGACTGCACAAAATAAATTTTACACTATACAGGGTAATTTACATGACACGTGACATTTTACAGGTTTATTTACATGAATTTTCACACTTTGCATAACATTTGAAATTTTACAAAGTCTTTTACATGATACATGACATTTTACAGGAAATTTAACCCTACAGGTTTTTTACGGCACCGCACCTGTACGCACAAACGCCCGGCGCGCACAAACGCCTGGCACACACAAAATGAAAGTCCATAACGCACAAACGCCCAGTATGCACAAAACTGTAGCTGTGTGCGTGCCGCACAATGTGCGTGCCAGTCGTTTGTGCGCGCCGGTCATATGTGATCGGGATCGGGATTGACCTTTCAGGATTGGGATCAGGCTTGGGATTGGCATTTTTCGGGATTGGGATTGTAAACAATTCTCATACTGAAGGATTTTGTCTACTTAACTGCAAAAATGGGCTTAAAACACTTTTAAAAAAGTTTTTCGTTTGACTTTCCAATCTTTTTACCACTTTTGACGTTTTTTTTGAATAATAAAATGAAAAGTCATGTGACAAACAAATACTTTATTTCAAAATTAAGCGATCATTACGCCGGCAGTTCGCGGCTGGTAATTAAAAAAATTGCGGCCAGCGCCAAATTCCCCCAAATGAGTTTTTTTGGAAGCATCCAGGTGCTCATGTATGGGGGGCAAACACAAAGTGGGGGGGGGGCGTGTGAAAATCCCCTGCCCGGTACGCACAAATGACTGGTACGCACAAATGCCCGGTACGCACAGAGCATCAGATTTGTGCGTACCAGGCATTTGTGCGTGGCGGGCTCATTTTTGTGAGTGCCGGGCGTTTGTGCGCGCCAGGCGTTTGTGCGTAGGAGGCCCGTTTTTTACAGGGCTTGGGACTCCTCCCCCTTGATCGATAAACATGCTGAAATGTTAACATTCAATCGTTGGCACCATTTTGGTGCCTGTTGCCATTGTTTCTGGCACCCTCTGACGGCTGGTGCGATTTTTTTCGGAGGCGCTACTTTCTCTGGCGCATTTTCTCTGGATGACGTCATGCCGCCATTTTCCTGGCATTTTTCCATCACTAGTCTGCGGTCACGACACTAAAACACACACTTTACTACAAAAAATTAAGTGACTAGTCCTAGTTGAGTGACAAATTTTGTAGCCCGCGGGAGCGATGGATTTTTTCTTTCTGGTACTTTATTCCACTATAAAAAAATATGGAAGATGAAATGAAAATATGAAGAAAAACAATCGCAAAACACATTTGGCACTGAAAAGTTGCTTGTGCACCAATCAAAAACGTGCATTATTGGTTGTAGAAATAACTATTTTAGTAAAAGTGAAAGCAGTAAAAGTGGAAGAGAATTTTGCTGGCGGGACCTGTGGCATCAGCAGAATGCTGAGAACATCCAAAATCTAACATGTTATTTTCATTTTTATTTTACGTATTTTTGCTTATTTTTATGTAAATTTGTTTACAGTTTATTTTATTTTGTATGTATGGTATTCTAACATTCTTAGCACCACAGTTGTTAATGCATATTTTCTTTTATTCAAAAAGTACGCATACCCGACTGCAGGGTTGGTTTTAGTAAAATTCTTTTTACTAAAATTGTATTTTATTCTTATTAAAATTGTATTTTATTTTTATTTTATTCTTGAATTTTCCCTTTTATTTTTATTTTATTCTTCAATTTTTCATTTTATTTTTATTTTATTTTTATTTTTTATTTTAGTTCGTGACCAGGATTGATTTACGTAAAATTCTTTTTACTAAAATTGTATTTTATTTTTATTAAAATTGTATTTTATTTTTATTTTATTCTTCAATTTTACATTTTATTTTTATTTTATTCTTTAATTTTCTATTTTATTTTTATTTTATTTTTATTTTTTTCTGAGATTTTGCCAACCCTGTACTAGGGTTGGGGAACCGAACCGAACCGAACCGAACCGAACCGAGAACCGAGCACAATTTTGGAACCGAGAACCGAGAACCGGAACCGAAAAAAATACCTGAACCGGAACCGAGAACCGCCACTAAGACCCGGAACCGAACTAAAGAACCGAAAGAACCGAAATTTTATACAATAACTGGCGGCCGCCCCCCCTTTGCCGGGTGAGAGTAAGAAGATGCGTGGAAATGTAACTTCCAGCATCAATTTTTAGGGTGATTTGTAAAAATATTGCGCGCAAGCGCGCAATTCTTGCTTCACGCGACCGGTGATTTCATCTGTTGCGCAGCCTCATGTGTTCACGGTTCCGCCTAAGATGTGTATATGTACCCTAAATCCTCGAACCAGACCCCAGGGGAGTTATTTTTTCCTCCGACGTTTTAGAGGGGGGAGTTATTCGAGGGGGGAGTTATTTTTTCCTCAGAAACTTTTTCCTCAGAGACTCAATTCATTGTATCGATGCAGTCTGTAAACACATGTAATTCAGGTATTTACCTGTATTTAACAACAACAAAATGATGTGTATACACTGCATACATATCATGTAAATATCTGCTGTTGGTGCTGTAGGCATATATTCTTTTGTATTTTTGTATTGTATCATTTTCATCCAGAGGGGGAGTTATTCAAGAGGGGGGGCGTTATTCAAGGGGGGAGTTATTTTTTCCTCACCTCGCTAACAGGGGGGAGTTATTAGAGGGGGGCTTTATTCAAGGATTTACAGTATGTAAAATACATATACAGCAGTCTGTGGGGGTCTGTGCCAGTGCGCATGTAAACCTGGTGCGCATGTAGGCCCATTTTGCCACATTTTTCCATTACACTGATATTTTAGAAATACATTGGTAATCATACTGTTTATTCTCTATAAAATACAGCGAGTGGGGTGTCCAGTCTCTCTATATGTACATGTATTTAGATACATATCAGAGATTTTTGGCACCAATGCCAATGGCGCCAGCACCATGATACCATTTTGTCACCATGTAGGTAAACTTGTAGGGCGGGTGGCTGCATCCCCCTCCCGTACACCAGGCTCAGTAAACAAACAGACACCATACTCATAAATCCTGGATATGTACCTGGCCCCCGAAGCAAGGGGTCTACATGCGCACTGGGTTTACATGCGCACTGAGTTTTAGCCATCTGGGGCACCTACGCCAATTTCAATGGCGCCATGGTGTGGCACCTATGAATGGCGCAAGCGTTATGACACCATTCCGCCACTACAGGGGCAAAATTTTAGGGGGGGGGGGGTTGTTTGATGTTGTGTTTCCTTTGTTCAGCTTATTGTTTTCTTATTCCCGATTTTTTCATTACCCGATACCCGACTTTTTCATTACCCGGAACCGAAATTTTTGACAATTTGGAACCGAAAGAACCGAACCGGAACCGAACTTAAGAACCGAACCGAGAACCGGAACCGACAATTTTGAGGAACCGAGAACCGAGAACCGAACCGAAATTTTTTAGAACCGAGAACCGAGAACCGGAACCGAAAATTTTGAAATTCCCAACCCTACCCTGTACCCGAGTACCGTGTAAATACACATACCTATGCATACTTTGTAAATAGTATCTGTACTCACTTGTATGCTTTCTTTTTGATAGTACTCGAGTACAGTAGAGTACCTTTCGCGAGTCCAGAAAGAGTATTTTTCCTTATTCGTTGTAATGTAATAAACGCCACTGGCGCGCTTCATCTTTTGTGCTTTTTTTGAGGCGCGGCATCATGGTGCCATTTTTCTACGCTGTTCTTGGCGGGCGTTCCATTTTTATCGAATGACACTATAGATCCGTTGGCGCTGCGGGATATTTCCTCCAGTCAGTGCTCCAGGCATTTTTCCACCACTATTTACTGGTTAAAATACAGTGAAATTAAATTTCGTGCGCATTTTCAATATATAAATTCTGAAAATAAATGTTTCACTCGTCACCTGTCAATAAAACACTGAGCACTCACTTGGCACCGCCAGTGCTTGATCTAGCTTTACCTAATTCGCATGGCACCCACATAGTGGAGATCGGACGTTGTATTTTAGCTAATTAGGCAGCCGCAGCGCGCATGTTCGAATAAATTGTGCCAATTTTTAACATGGTGAATACATGTCGGGGCTATTTTGAAAATCAAAGGCCTTCTTCCATTTAATTACAATCCTGACTACCGTATTTCTTCTAATAGAAGAGTGCTGTTCTATTATTTCGTCAACTTTTTACCCGCCGTTCTATTGGAGGTACGGTTCTTTTGGACGCTGCCGTTCTTATTTTTTCGCGAATCTTTTTCACACCATTTTCATTTCAACATTGTATTTTTAATGAAACATGAGCAACATTTTAGAATTCAAACAAAACCAAATCTGAAAACAACCCCTGAACCGTAGTTCTGAACACCTTGGACGTTCTGATCATCGTTTCAAATATGTTCAAATTTTGGCACTTTTCCAAAATAATTTCTACCTGCAGTTTTTTTGAGGCCGTCTTTCAATTTTGTTGTGGATGATAAAGAGCGAAAACATGTCATTCTATTGGAAGAAATACGGTATGTATTGCCATAGGATTCTAACTCGACTGATCCTACGCGTGACTGAAGGCCAAAAATTAGTGCCAAAAGTCAGCTCCAAAATAGTGGCTGTGACTCGGACGAGATTTTGACTCGGCACAAAAAGTGAACATGTGTAACGAAAAGTTAGACCTTTGCTTATTAAAATGAACTGTAAAAATTAAAACTTAATTATGTGTTTCCGAAAACAGGTGAAGAAACCAGTATGTATCTGAAAGTATTGCAAGACAAAAATACCAAAAGGCAACTCTAGTCTAGACTGTAGCTTTTTGCCTGACTCAATTTTCACTGACTCGAATGACTACCAAAAAATTTGGGGGCTGTACCTCAAACTAGAGTGTGAAAAAATCGAGTTTCGAGCTCTATGCACTGAGGGCAGATGTCCAGGGGTTATTTGCCATAAATACCGTAACAATATAATGTAAAATCACAATCACAGTTTTACTGTATCGCCAGCAGAAGAACTTTCGAGAAAACTCACTCCTAATTTCCTGGCCTTAGCTCCGCCCTTGAGTGTTTTAACAGTAATTTCATCGTGACACCTGATGCTGGGGGCACTCCTAGACCCTGTAAAAGACCCTGTAAAGTGTCAAAGACCCTGTAAAATGTCATTTGTCATGTGAAAGACCCTTTAAAGTGTCATGTGTCATGTAAAGGACCCTGTAAAGTGTCAAATGTCATGTAAAATATCCTGTAATGTGTCATGTGTATCCAAATCTTATTTTATCGTATCCAAATGTTATGTTTTGTATCCAAATGTTATGTTTTGTATCCAAACATATGTCAAAGAGTAAGATTTGGATACAAAAACAAGATTTGGAAAAACATGACACATTAAAGGGTCTTTTACATGACATTTGACACTTTGCAGGGTCTTTTACATTACACTTTACAGGGTCTTTTACATGACACATGAGATTTTACAGTGTCTTTGACACTTTACAGGGTCTTTTACAGGGTGTGGGAGTGGCACCTGATGTGTTGCCTTTCCAGCGGATTTGAGCCGCTGTCTGTTTTCGATTTTGGGACCAGTTTAAGGGACGCGTTGTTTAAGTGATTCTGATGCATTTGGATTGGGTTCTGCTCGGCGCCGGTGTGCCGGTAGTTTAACCTGCAAGCAAAAAATGGGTGCGTGATACGCGGTGAAGCGTCGTGAAGTGTCTTCACGCAGACGCGTGTCTTGTGATGTGATGAGAAAAATTTATTAATGTCTGTTCATTTATTCAGATGGAATATGACAGATTTCCTTGTAAGGTAGATTTCGTCAGTAGATTTCGCTGCATGCTACCGTAATTTGATGAATATAGGTAAAAACCATTTCATCACAATTTATCAGATAGTGAAAGCAATGCATTATGTAAATATGATGACTGGACTTTTCATTCGAGGAATTACGGTGCATATTTATATTCCTATTTTCAGTGCATAACTGCATGTGTAGGTACATACACTTATTATTTTTTTGCATTTACTTGACCCTGTTTTACACTTTTTCAAAAGTGCAAAGAATAGCTGTGAGCAAAATGTTTCATGCTTTTCCAGTACATGGGGTATTTCAGCCAGGAAAGCATACCTAACAAAGCATACAGGTATTTTATGAAAGCATAAGCATAACTATATATCCCCGAAATCCCCAGGCATTTTTATTAAGCGAAATATGCTAATCAACAAAAAAATCCTTCAAAATACCATTAGCCCAAAGAAAGCTCACCTGCAAGCGTCTCTCACATGTTCACTGTAGTTGTAGTAGATCCAAAAGTTGCTGGCACTGTTCAGCACAACCAAATAATTGCTAATATCCACAGCGGTATCAAACCACACGCTGTCCTCGACGGCACTCGTGATGCGTTCCATAAAAAATAGGACACTTAGACCGACTCTGGTTACTAGAAATTTTGTCACCACGGCCAAAAGCATTTGGTTTGTAGCCTGCCGCTGGGACCGCCTTTTTGCGACTTTTTCTGAAGGTGTTTGGGTAATTTTTTTTTATAAGATATTTTTAGGTTTTTAGGTAATGATTTTTTGCTTTCTAAGGCGTAAAATTTCCATGAAGCGTTGAAATCAACCCTTAAAAATGATGGTGTGTATCCCCAAACTGATAAATCGGGATGACATCACCCTATGATGAACAACTTCGGGTAAATTCCACACCATGTCAAGTGATAAGTGACCTTAACAGTGATAATTCTAGTGGCGTGTAAATTTGTAGGGTGTAGAAACATTTTGCACCACGTCACATGTGCCTTGTTAAAAGAATCTTAAAGCTTAAAGCTCACAAGCTTAAAGAAATCTTTGTCACTTACCTACTTAAATTTCAAACAAGTTTAAAAGAAATCTTTGTCACTTACCTACTTAAATTTCAAACAAGTTTAAAAGAATACTTGTCATTATACTTACCCCCCCCCACTTATCAATAGAAAACTTGTTACGTATCATTTTACCGCAACTCGACTGGGCACGTCGTTCGCCCGAGACGCTCTTGGCATATACCGTATTCTTCTCTAATAGAACTGCATACCTCTAATAGAACTGCATACCTCTAATAGTACGGAATACTTCTAATAGAACGGAATACTTCTAATAGAACGGAATACTTCTAATAGAACGGCACCTCAAAAAGAAAGGAACCTCCAATATAGAGCGGCAGGTAGAGATTACGTTGGAGGAGTGCAAAAACACAAAAATATGAAAAATGGATTGCGGGAATATCCAAAGCATTCAAATTTCAAGAAAATTTCAAATTGATGGTACTGTATGATGTAAAAATATTGCCTAAGTTAGATAAAAATAAAACTACCGTATTTGCTTGAATAGTTCCCCCCCCCCCCTTGAATAATTCTCCCCCTCGAATGATCCCCCCCTGTAAGACGAGTGAGGAAATAATTCGATTTTATTAATTTGTTCTACCTAATTTTTACAAAAATGGAACGTTATTGTGTTTATAAGGCATGTTTCGAGAAATGAGTTGATAGAAACATGCTTGAAAATTTTGACGAAATAATAATTCCCCCCTCGAATAGTCCCCCCTCAAAAATGTCTGACGAAATAATAATTCCCCCCTCGAATAGTCCCCCCTCAAAAATGTCTGACGAAATAATAATCCCCCAGGGGGATTATTCAAGCAAATACGGTACCTATGTTTAAATAAACGATGTGTGATAGAATTGGTAAAAAAAAATCGGCAGCCTCCAACAGATCGGCTGCCTTCAATAGAACGGCAGGTAAAAATGTTGACGAAAAAATAGAACAGCGGTCTTCTATTAGAATAAATACGGTAGTTGCGCACAGATACCCTCTCCCGACCAACCTACGACGAGATTTCTGGCATTAGCGGCGCCAGACGCCAGGGTGAGCGCGCCCCCGAACATGCCGCGCCTGCATTCCGACGCTTTGCGCATGGCGCCGGCGATCTTCCACGACAGGTACAGCAACAGGATGAACGGCACCTGCGCGGTCGTCGTGCGGTCGCACATTTTTTTACGTTGCTGTTGAAGGTGCGATTGCGGATCGAAGTTTCCTTCGTAAAATTTTGAGGAAAATTATGTGCGTAAAATTTACCTTGTATATTCGGCAGACCGCAAAGTATGCGCCCAAAATTACTTATGTCTTAGTCGATAACGCATGAGCACGATACTTACGTACACACTTTCACAAAAAGAGAAATATTTATAAAAAGAAGGCGGAGAAACGAATGTTTTTTTAATGAATTTATTTCTATTTTTTTTGCTGGAACGATTTTTCTTTTATTAACGATGACGTCATGATGGAGTGTTTCCTTCAGAAAAATGCATAGCGTGCGGTCCGCGGAGTGTACCTACAGTTACATGGGAATGGATAAGTTTGAGCGCGCAACTTTCTTTAAATATGCGTTGAAACCTATTAAAGGGTTTCATATTTTAGTTACATTATATTACTTTCGGAAAACAAAAACATAAATATAAATGTAAGTTTAAATACACAGAATACTGGGTATTCCAGGTAAACGTAAATACGCTTTCGCAACTCTAAGACGATCCACTGCCAAACTGTTCTGGATTGGAGTAGTTTCTAGTTTCTATGAAATAACGCAATCATTACGAGAAGCTGACAGACCAAAGTGTGCGTGACCAGCGCACATGCAATATGGTACCCCAGTTGATAGGTGGCGTCCATTCTGAGTGCAGTGGGCGATATCCATTTGATAATTTCTTCATGCCCTGTTGGCTCCATGATCAGTTCAACCTCGGCGCTCACTAATTCCAATGTTGCTGATTCGTTGACGGCTTTGATTGTGGTTTGGTCCATCGGCGGCTCGACTGTAGTCATTGTTGGAATACATCTGAGTAGAGAGGATCTACCTGACAGTGACGCTAATTAGTTCACGCTAATTATGATCACTAATTATGAGAAAATGTTTAAAAAAATAAAATAAAAATCCTCAAATATAAATAAAGAATGAAATATAAATGTTTCCTCAAAATACCCCAGGGGTTTATTCTTTCAGAGTGCAAATTTTTAGGTGGGGCTTATTCGAGTGGGTTTATAATTTTCCAGAAATATTTGAGACGAATCGTAGTTAGCATTGAAAAAAAACGACCGATTTTGAGAAAATATAATTAAATATTATCCCAGAAAATCTCTCCAAGAAAAAAATATAATTAAATCTCTTGGGTCATTCTCGAAAATATAATTAACTCTCTGAGAAAATCTCTTGCAGTTCAAAAAAATCTCATAAAATCTCTCAACTTAAAGTATGATTTAATCAATATTGAACCATTGAGAGTAGATATTAAGCACATTATGTGTCGTTAAACCTTTTCATTCACAATGACATATGATAACAGCATATGGTCTACTGACAGCACACTCTGTACTACCATGTAGTATCTGAAAAATGAACCAAAATATGATTTAGGTATGTTTGTCCTCGTAGAAGACTACATTGCTTTCATGTGTGACGATCCCCACAGAATTTATCAGACAACCTTTTCACCAAGATTTGGTAACTATATTTCCAAAGCATGCTGTCAACTCTTTAGTTGTCAAAATAGCTATAACCAAGTGCACAAATTTACCCGGTGCACAAGTAAACAGCAACCTCCAGTGCCAATGTAGACCTCCGGTACAGCCCCGTACTTTTGAGTACTGGGTCTTCATGGGACTGCAGGGGTTCAGTATGGTTCAGGAGGGTTTAAAACATATTTACATTTACACAAAAATGCATATACTTGAGTACTAAGTAAATACATCTAAATTTCCTCTGAAAAAGTACCAGTATTCTCTTTTGTGTATAATAGTTTGTGTCTTTTGTTTGAAGGACTTTAACTCTAATGTGTCTTTTGTTTGAAAGTACTTTAGTACAGAAATTGTATTTCGGATAGACATTTTTATTGGCTCTTTCATGCCATAGAACAGAAAAAGGGGAGGAAAAACTACAACTAGGGGGGAAAAAACAAAAATGGGTATATAAGAAAATATTTACCGTAGTATGTCGAATTATCCCCCCTTGAATTAACCCCACCCCTCGAATTAACCCCCCTAAAATTTTGCTGGCGATATCATATACCCCCATGGTGGTATTTTGAGATAATGAGTTTGAGCTAATGAATTAGTGAATTTGAGGTGAAAATGGGCAAATATAGGGAGATTTTCTCAAGAGATTTTCCCAATCAGAAGAAAATATAATTAAATCTCTCTGGAAAATCATGGAAAAAATATAAATCTCAGAAAATCTTATATTTTCTGAGATTTTCTGAGATTTTTTAAATATAAATCTCCCAGAGATTTTTTCAATGCTAATCGTAGTATATAGGTAGATGGGCTTTTACGTACCTAGATAAGGTATATGGGCAGTTCAATGGGCATGGTTCTATCAATTCAAATAACGAAATACGGTTTATCAACAAAACGACCAGTAATTTTTGTTCAAACAACAAGAACACATTGTTTTGGACACAACAGATTTATCATATGCCTATCCAAACGTTCCCTCAACGTTCCCGTCTACCTAAAGTGCATATTCATCGGCATCGGGGTATTGTTATCTAACAATTTATAAGTATAATATCAATTTCTTTATTGTTTTTCCTCACTCATATATTTAACAGGGGGTTCGACTTTTTTAGGCTTATTTAAGAATGTATAATAATTTAAACTACTCACTGCTTGACTTCAATTTCGAATAACGTTGGCAAATTGTAGATCACAGCAATGGGCAGCAAAGAAACCAAAATTTTGTGAATAATTTTAGCATCGCTCAATCGTCTATGCCTTAACGGACGCACCAGTGCAATGTATCTGAGAATTTGTATTTTTTTACAAGTGAATGATAATAATTGAAGTTGCTGCAAAGGAGGGTTGTGATTGGCGATGGAAAAGCGCCAGGAAAATGGCGCCAGGCGCCAATGGTGCCATGGCATTTCCCTAAAATTACGTTATTACCTCAAACTCGAAATAACGTAAGGAGTTTATTTTTTCAGAGTGGATGCAAATTTTGAGGGGTGGTTAATTCGAGGGGGTATTTCGCAGAGTTGCGAAAACGTATTTACGTTTACCCGAAATACCCGGTTATTCGGGTATTTATACTTACGTTTACGTTTACGTTTTCCAAAAATACCGTTACGCTTTGTTACGTTTTCCTGGCACAATTACCCGGGTACCAGAGAAAACGTAAAAATATGCTACACGGAACCATATTGTTTGACAAATATAGTGTATTATGATGAGTTCAACATGTTCTAATGTTGAGGAGTTCTAATTCCGCAATTGGAGAACTCAAACATCAATTTGCAAGTGAAAAGTAAAAAGTTGAAGGAAAGTATTTTTGTGAGGGAAAACTGAAATGCAAAAAAAGTCAAAAACATTTTTAGTGTTTTCTCATGACTGACCATTTGTCTTTTAACTAGTCATTTCACTTACAAATTTACTTTTCTTTCAATTTTTACTTGCCATTCAACTTGCCATTACTTCTCACTCATAATTTTTTAGTTTTCCTCTTACGAAATTGGCACCTTATGGCCCTACACCCAGTAGTTGACAACAATGCAAAATGTCAACTCCAAGCCCAATTCAATATCCCGATCCCATCATTCTAAATAGGTATATATATAAAATACAGGTAAGCAGGAAATGTTGATGGAGATCAAATGAACATCCATATTGTTTAAAAAACATTGTGTTTTTGTATTCTCTGATAGCGGAAGCACTTAATATAATTTTTACGTTTACGTTTTATTTTACGTTTTCCCCGGTATTTTAAAAATACCTTACGTTTTAGTATTGATACTTTTGATTTGGAAAAGGTATTTACGTTTACGTTTACGTTTTCCAAAAATACCAGTATTTGTACAACTCTGGTATTTCGATGGAGGTGCGTGTTATTATTTGGCCTGATTTTTTTCTTCCAACTCACTGTACTTATTCGTTGTTTGCAAGGTAAATACACAGACGTAGAAAAATGCAGAAATAACCGACATGTCTGATCGTGTATAGACTTTTTTAGGTAAGTGTAGATGGTAAATATAAGCCCTGTCCTAGCGTGCGTAACTCATTCATTGTTTTTAACGTGTGCTCTGCATTACAGATCACGAACTGCAGTTTTTGGCAATTACAAACCCGTTACACTTATTTCGTGTGTGATAATTGAAAATCGACCAGAAAAATTCGAAAATTCATAAAGTATTTAAAAAAAATAAAAAAAATCGAAAAGTAATGTCAGAAAAACACCTAAAAATTTCACCTGTCAACTCCCAGAAGCACAATGACCCACACAGAGAGGAATAAGCTGATTTGGCTTGCATAGAATACAAACTGAAATAGAAGCAATATTTTAAATACCATTGGTTGCGAATTTCCTCAATCTGGTAAATCTCTAAGTGAAGCCACAGTTAAACCATAACGAAAAATAGTAACGAGAAACGTAGAATTGATTATCGTTATAAAATTCACAACATTACAATGTATCATTAATTTATGATGGCCCCCGAAATTTACCATGGAGCTAGTGGTAAACTATCTTCATTGTGGCCAAAAATTAGCACAAATGGTTCATTTTTGTTAGAAGTACTGAACCTCTCAAAGTATACATAAACGTAAATATTTTTTACTGAACCCTTGCGTACATAAATCGTAAATTATATTTTTCTACTTTTACTCATGAGTAAATTTTCATCCAAAATCATCAAAGTACTTTTTCGGAGGATATGTAAACATTTTACTCATTGCTTTACTAGGTTACTATACATATTTCTTGAGTAAATGTTAATACATTTTAACCACAGTTGTTAAAACTTATTTACGTTTACTCGATAAATACGGATACACGAGTACTACGTAAATATGTTTACGTTTCCTGCCGAAAAAAATACCGGTACGCACTTACTCGCATACTTTTTGAAAGAGAACAGAAAACGGGACATAGAAAGTGACATTTTGACAGATAGAACGTAACAAAAATCGGACATTTTCTCAAGTAATAGTTATCGGGCGAAAAACGCATCCTTGATGTATTCTAGACTAAAAATTGACAAAAATGTATGACTTTTACGTTTCCTGTGAGGAAAAATACTCACTTTCACATTTTCTGTGAGAAAAATACTCATCTTTACGTTTTTTTGTAACGTTTTTGTACTCGGCTTTGCGTTTTCCCAGAAAAAAAGTATTTTACTCACGATTTACGCAGCGTAAAAGTAGAAAGTTTTTACTTTACTTTTTCTGTATTCAGTCGTAGTGATGTAAAAAGCGCCAGACTTTTGGCGCCAAGCGCCAAAAGCGCCATGGCGCTTTTCCGGAACTAGCGCCAAGCGCCAATGGCGCCACAGCAAAATGGCGCCAAGCGCCAAAAGCGCCATGGCGCTTTTCTGGACCTTAGCGCCAAGCGCCAAAGGCGCCAGGGGGCCATGGCGCCAAGCGCCAATGGCGCCAGCGCCTAAATGATATTGCCTTTAATCGTACAGGTGAGACAAAGTACTGTCTTGTTCACTTTCAATAACTTGTATTGCCTCCAAAAACACAAAAATGGTCAAAAAATGGAAATCAATAAGTTTTCTTGCTCAAACACACAAGGGTAACTAAGACTCAAATAGATAGCAAATTGCCTCTCTGAAGCGGTAGAAGCTGAAAGATTGTCTAGGGGTTGGGGGTTGCAGCGTTTCAATCTATTAGATATTTCAAGATTTAAAGTGCAAACTGTGAGATAACAGGGTAAAAATAGCTAAATTACATATCTGTGTAAAATACCTATGTAAAAAATTTACATAAACACCTTCCCGATCAAGTCCGGCCCCCAATTTTTGATTTTTCTTCTGACGTCCTATCTTCAGTTCTAGGGCGCGCCGGAAGCTGAAACGTGGGGGAGATATGGGCGCATCCCTCCTCTACTTCGCATGAATTGGGGGGGTCGCCGCGACCCTTCCAATTCATGCGAAGTAGAGGAGGGATGCGCCCATATCTCCCCCATGTTTCAGCTTCCGGCGCGCCCTAGAACTGAAGATAGGACGTCAGAAGAAAAATCAAAAATTGGGGGCCGGACTTGATCGGGAAGGTGTTTACATGGCCAAAAATTTCTGAAAATAGGCAATAAGGCACATGAACACCGCGGTGCAATTATCACTCTCTGGCGCTTTTTTGGCGCTTTAAAAAATGGTAGCGCCAAGCGCCAATGGCGCCACTGGAAAGTAGCGCCAAGCGCCAAAAGCGCCATGGCGCTTTTCGGAAACACGGCGCCAAGCGCCAATGGCGCCACAGCATTTTGGCGCCAAGCGCCAAAAGCGCCATGGCGCTTTTTGCTTTGGCGCTAGCGCCAGGCGCCAGCGCCATGGCGCTTTCACATCACTATTCAGTCGTTAGTAACAAAAAAATACTTTACGTTTACGTTTACTTTGAAAAAAGTTCAGTCGGTTTAACAACTTTGATTTTAACAACTATGGAATGGCCAACGTTTTGCAGAGATACCGTATTTCCTCGAAATACCCCCCACGAAATACCCCCTCAAAATGACCACTATGAATTAATAGACCCCCTCGTTTAACCCCCTCTCAAACTTCGCGAAATTCAATTTTTCGCTTCCGCGCGTTTCGTTATGCTTTAACTGGTGCTAAGAAACAAACGGGCACAAAATCGGTGTAATCCTCCAAAGTTGCGGGTAATTTGCCATAATAAGCGGTTGGCCCGGCGTACATGAACGCGGCACAAATCAATACCAGGTCGTCGCAGAATGACAGGATCGCCTGCGGGGGTTGTTGTCGACTTTGACTGCCAAATTTTGACTATTTTTCCATATTTTTAGCTTTTTCTTCTGCTGTCTTCTTTTCTATGCTTTGAAAGTAAAAGCCTATAGCCTATAGGAAATACGTTTTCTGTACTAGAGTTTCAGTTGAATTGAGTGCCAAATTATTTCAGTTGAGTCAGTGAAAATGAAGAATCGAGTCAGGCAAAAATATTTATCTACCGTATTTCCTCGAAATACCCCCCCCCTCGTTTACCCCCCCCCCTCTCGGGACCACTATGAAACAATCACCCCCCGGGTTTTTTTTCGAGGAAATACGGTAGTCTCGAGTCGAGTTGGACGCATTTTTTATTGTGATCCATCGCTGAAATTTTAGACACTGGTTCCTTCACCAATGTTTCTACACACACATGATGAAGAGATGGTTGTTGTTGCCACACATATAAAACTGCAAAAGCCAGAAAACTTTCAAAACGAGTCATAATTAAAGCCAATTTCAGGTAAGGAAGTGAAAGCTACAACCCTTACAAGAAACAAAACATCTTTCTGTATTAGGTATCAGGAAGAAGAAGGAATGAAATGGCCATTTATCACGATAAATATCATCAGCTGCACTGAATAATGTGAAGCCGAAGTCAAGCCTTCACTAATGGCATCTAATCGCACTAATCGCCACTCGGTGATACCTATGTATATCCCTTAGAATCTTGTGTGCTGTGTTGAAATGCTATTCTTGAAATTAAAAAAATTATTAAAAAATTACTGCGCCCTGAAATGGCACCATTCCATCACTAGTCTAGTCAAGGTCCAGCTTCAAAAGCTTCGGTTTTCAAAGTCCGTGCTTCCTTGTACTTTATGCTTACATTCATAAATAGCAGTTTTCATTTAACCCATTAGGCATTGCATTTATTCCAAAGTGGGTGGGGTGGGGGTACATATTTCGGGAAGGGAGTATATCGAGGAAATAATTTACGGTATTTGACTGTTGGCACGCATGAAATTGTCGCGTAAGAATTATTCTATACGGTGTCTTATCAATTTACCAGAGGTTTTGGGGTCGAAATTCAAATCATATTGAAAATTTATTCAAATTATGATAAAGGAGTAAATGCTGGATATCAGTGCACTGTTTCACCCCAAGATTGTTCGCGAAAGCTTTCATTCTCAAATATCGTATTTGCTCGAATAATTCCTCTTGGAATTATTTTCCCGACAGAACATTTTGAGGGGGTACTTTTCCAGGTAGGATTATTAAACTGGGGCGGGGGGGGGGGGGGTAGAATTCAAGTATGGGGAATTCAAGTGGGGGAATTATATTATTTCATCAAAATTTTCAAGCATGTTTCTATCATTATACTACACAGACACATTATGTCCTGTCTCCGTTGGTAGTGCACATTCCATTCCATCTTTGCTTGCACACCGGATGTGCTGCATCTGTGTTCGATGAATTAAACCAAACACAATACTTTTGCTTGGTGTGACTTCATCGATTATTTTTCAAATGATAAGTGCTTTTCCTTTCTTAGATAATTGGGGTGGATTATTCAAGTGGGGGAATCAATTTTCGTCCTCAATGTAACATGGGGAATTATTGAAGTGGGGGAATTATCCCAGTGGGTAAATGATTCAAGTAAATACGGCACCTCGTTGTTATTTTGTAATAAAAACTGCAAAAACTCATATGCAGACGTCGGGTAAATAAATAGTGGTGATCAGGATTGACAAAATCTCAGAAAAAAATAAAATAAAATGAAACAAGAATAAAATTAAAATAAAATACATTTTTATACAATTTTTATACAATTTGTATACAAATGATTTTTATTAAACCAACCCTGGTGGTGATCTTCTTTTTACAATATTCTTTAGAGGCATATGTACCCAAAAATGCTCACCAAATGCTCATAAATTATCGGCGATTTTTCCTGTTTGTTTGTCGATTTCTTGCCGATTTTGCAGGGGCAAAATATCATTATGCAAACCCCATTCAAAATGACACCCAGTGCCACAGTGACTAAAGTTATGGGGCCGCACAATAAAAAATGGAATGTTTGTCTGCCAGAATATCCGGAAAATTTTGACGCATTAATCACGTCGTTGTAGGAATTTATAATTGCAATATGGCACGCTTGTAGCATTTTCGATAGCCGGTCGCTATCAATTTAAAAACGTGCAATGCAAATAGGTACTTTTGTTATGCGCGACAGCTCATGTAAACTGGAACTGTTAAGTTAGAATAAATAACCTGCGCAAATCACGGATAGCAGAAAATGTAGTTTGAAACACCAGCATGTGTTTTCGCGGGCAACATGTGACGCTCGTGAATTTTGCCGCATGTAATGACATCCGGCGGGGTAGTTTCAGCGTGCTAGAGTGCATCGAAAACAGCTATGTATGGTGTCATGAATCAGCATACTTGCTAACGAGATATTCAACTTCAAGCTTGGTTTTGAGTTGAGATGGTTGGCGCACTAAGGAGCCTGGGCCGCATAGTTGTTAAAACGGATGTATTTTGTTAAGTAAAAGTAAATATGTTTATGTTTCCTTTGAAAATCTTCCTGTACTCGCGTAAAAGTTTTACATATAATTTTTGAAAGTACTCGAGTACAGAAAACGTATTTGTGATAGGCATTTATATAGTTTTTTTCAAGGCATGAAATTGAGAAGAGGACGAATAAAGACTAAAACTATGGAAAAATTTCCAAAAATGGGTATATAAGATCATAATATAGCGAAAACATGCCTGAAAATAAGCCAATTTGTAGGGGAAAATGGGCATAAAATATGAAAATTAGTGATTTTGAGTGAAAATTTGAGCAAAACTTTTCAAAAATACTCACTTTTATGTTTTCCGGGAAAAGAACTATTTTACCCACATTTACTAATGAGTAAATGTAAAAAAAATTATTTTACGTTTTCTGTACTCAGGGGTGAGTAAAAAATAAATACATTATGTTTACATATACTTTGAAAAAAGTTTGGTTCCTGTAACAACTCTGCTTTTAACTAACAACTTTTAACCACAACCATCCAAACAAGTACACATTATAAATACAAGTAAATATAATACCATGTTTATTTTTAAAGCTGCGTTTACAGCTGGGCAAAAATTAAAGGTGGAACTAGGGTTGGCAAGCGATTTTTTTAAGCGATTTTTTTTTAAAATTCCGATTTAAAAAAACGCAGCCCCTGTACCGATTTAAAAAAAAGTATTTTTACGTTCCACCTAGGGTTGGGAAAAAATCGATTTTTTCCCAACCCTAGGTGGAACGTAAAAATACAAAATAACCAAAATAATTATTGTCATGTTTTCAAGTAAGTTTATTACAAAATTCATGTGAAAAACTCTTTTTAGAATTTATTTTTCTCAAAAATCTATCAAGGGCGGTATCCAATAGAAGGGTCAAAAACTGCTGAAAATGTGCCAAATGCATAAAAAATGTCAATGGACGTTGTTATTTTAATGTTTTTTAATGGTCCATTTTTAAGTGTAGTTTATGAGAGGTTTTTAAAAATAGACTATAAAACTATTGGGTATAAATATTGCTGCGTTTTTAAATATGAATAGAACATTATGTAGTTAAAATTTTACAGCAGGTGAATACCTTGCTGCTGTGCATTTCACGGTGTATTTTACTTTGGCCCTGATGGTAGCACCTAAAGGCACCAGCGAAAAATGGCACCAAACCGCACCGGCACCGGTGCTGTTCTGAGAAATGGCACCGGCACCAGCAGGGCACCTCAGAAAATTGAAACGTTCGGTGCTCGGTGCTAGTAACAGGGCAGGGGCTGTCTAGATCAAAGCTATATTATACCCCTTTGCTGGTATTGGGTGCATGGTATTACTGGATGGAGGGACGAAATCCGTCAAGGATAAGGCCCCATATACACATGAATTAAATAAATATAAATAAAGAAAATTTTCCAATGATGGAAAATGGGTCAACGTAAAATCAATTTCACGTTGTTGACGCATTCTCCTCATTGCATGCTACTTTGAAGCATTTGAGTTTTAAGCATAAATTTCGAATGAAAACGTCGAAAAAAATCAAAAAAGTACATTTTTTAGTACGTTTGAGCTTACCGTATTTCCTCGAAATCCCTCACCCCCCATCGAAATACCCCCCTCAAAATGGGCACTATGAATTTGTGGTCCGGGAAATGCATAACAGACGTTAAAAACACTTACTGTGTTACGTTAGAACATCGTTTATACCATCTACATCCTTATATAAGGATGTAAAAACTTATAAATGGTGGTTATTGTTGCATTTTTCACGTTTTTCTCTCAAAATTTTCACTCTGAAAAAATAAACCCCCCGGGGGGTAATTCGAGGAAATACGGTATATTTTTCGTCAAGCTGCAAACGTGTGTCGTAAACGCAGCTAGAGAAGGACAATACTACCTGAATAGAATGCGTGGAGCCAAATAGCTTTCCAATCACGCACAAGCGCCACTAATATATAGCTAAATATAGCAATTTGGCAATCATTTTCATATCTGTTGGTTAATTTGTAATATACCGTTAAGGTCAGAGGATCTCGGGTGAGTTTGTGCACAGGGAACACCTGAATATGATCGGAACATGCTTTTTTAGTAATTGGTGATTAGTTAAAAATTGTAAAGCACCTAAGATTCTTAGGCCTAAGTTTAGGCTAAGAACACCAAACTTACATTTACAACAGAATATTGACTTTTAGACTTTGAAAGCAACTTTTCGAAATATTCGTAGTTTTTGGAAAATGTTTCTACTAGGTATTAGGTTGTCAACTAAGTAACCTTAATTTTTTGCGTATGTGTGGTCGCAAAAAATTAATGTTACTTAGTTGACAACCTAATATTTAACCAAATCTCGTCTCCACGAATTCATCGCTGGAAAAAAATTTAAATCGAAATTGATGTGTCAAATAAATAATTATTTTAGAAACATGTGGCACGTCTGCCACATTATTCACGACACCTTTCATCAAAAATGAGTGAGAAGCTACGAGAAGATATTTAATAACATAGGCATATAAAAATGATGTTGTTTTCAAAAGCAAATGTTTCGATACGGCAACCATAAAAACGACAAAAAAAATACGTTCTGCCAATCTCAAAGTGAAGAAACCAACTCTGCACTGGTGATGGTGAAGCGCGAGGAATAATTGTTGTAACTGATTAAAATAACTTGTGTACCATTCACATTTCAGTAAAGACAACCATGTTTGCAACCACATGGAAATATGACATGCTGCTTGAAATATGCCTTGCTTACCAAACGCAAAATATCCAATATCACATATCGAAAATATCAAATATCGACATTTTTTTATATCGAATATCGATATATGTACATTGTCAATATCATATCGATATCGAATATCGAGTTTCAGAAAAAATATCTAATTTTGAATATTTATATCGAAAAGTGATATCATTTGAACCATACTTCTATGATAACACTCTGTCTGCTAATGCTGTCAGCATATTTAGCATGAAATTCATAGGCGCATTGATGCTTTAACGTTGTTCCATGCCAAGCTGTCATCACAGCATGCATAACATCATGACAATATCCAGCCGGTTGAGGGTCTGCTGAAAGGTCTTGTAAGTCTGACAATAATCTGTGTTCATCCAGTGATGTCACTTATTCTTTCTCAATGACAAAGTTGATTGCTTCATTCTTTTCATTGATACAGTACCAATTGTGACTGTGATTCCCCCACACCTGAGGGTCTGAATGTGTTTCTAAATTTTCCTTGGACATTGTGTGTCTCTGTCTGTTAATTTGCTTGTGCCATGTTGTGAGAGTGGTTTTCTTGTATGGTCAATGGTGTGTTGATTTCTCCTCTTTCTGTTGTGACTAGGGTGTCAAATTTTCGTTTTCCGAAGGCAAATTTTTTCCGTTTTCCATTCCGTTTATAGGCTGCTGAAATTTTTTTTCCGTTTTCCAGCCACAAATTTTTTTTCATTTCTGTTTCCATTTTTCCAGCTCATTTTCTATTTTCCGGTTAAATTCTCAGTTTTTCCAGCCTTTTCCCGTTTTTCAGCTCAATTTTCTGTTTTTCCATTTTTTTCCATTTTCTGGCTCAATTTTCAGTTTTAACACCTCACATTCCCTTTTTCCGGCTCGACTGCCTGTTTTCTGTTTCAGCCAAACTGGTAAACATGTAGCAAATTTCAGCAATTTTTTTCCATTTTCTGGCAAAATTTCAGCAATTTTTTTCTGTTTCAGCGCAAATTTCATTTTTCCATTTCCAGTTTTCCGGCCGCTGAAATTTTTTTCCGTTTCCGCTTCCGTTAACCGGCATGTGCAATTTTTTTCTGTTTTCCAGCTGCTGAATTTTTTTTCAATAAAATTTTTTTTTGACACCCTAGTTGTGACATATCAGGTGCAGGCTGTCCTCTGTTGTTGTGGGTTGCGTTCAAATGAGAAATTGTTCCATTTTATCGCGTGGATGCAATGCAGGTGTGGTTGGATCTATTTGACTGATTAGAAGTCCATGTTCAGGTATTTATATGTTGACTCTATTGGTTCAGCAGCGGTTCATGGAAAGTTTTCAAGTGATATCCATATGTACAAGACTGTAGGAAATGATACTAAAAATTTGGGCACTTTTAAGCATTAAAAACGGTGGATAAAAACTTGATCAATCAAATCAAAGTCTGCAGAAAACTGATTTATCAAAGCCATGAATGTCTGCATAATATCTGGTAATTCCAATCCTTTTGATTTCAAATAAATAGCTGATAGTGGCCCAAATGAATAAAATTGTTCACAAAAGAATTGCCCAGGCATATTTAATCACACTTTCAGACAGAGACACAGAATTTCTGTTGTAAACTGCTGGAAAATATATGTGAGAAAATCACTCAATTGTATTTTACAAATCCCACATGCAAGCTGTTAGGTTTCATCTTGTGTGAGGGTGCCCCCAAGTATTTACTTTATACACCTTAGGGGGCACCTCCCTCAGGCCACCCCCCTCAGGCCACCCATGGTGCAGAAAAAATTTTTTTCACATTTTTTTCTGGAAAATATAAATGAGAATTCCATACAAATTTTCTTCCCGATGAAATTTAAATTTTTAATCAATTTTTTTCTGGACATTTGAGACCAAAAAGTTTTTTAACATTGGTAGATTCAAAGTATATACAACTTTTCTACCCCCTCAGAATCCCCAGAACCCCCACACAATGATGCCATTGTTGATCAAACTGAAAAATTTTTTTTGAGAAAAACATAGGTTTTAGAGAGTGGACAATCCACTATCCCAAGCTATTCGTGGAACACATGGGGGCCAGAATTGGCTTGTTCAGTGTCAGGGGCAAAATATGGCTGCTCCTGGGCCCCATTTTTTCACTCAAATCTTTTTTATTGCAAATGATAAAAATGGCCCTGTGTAAAGAGGGCACTTGCGTGACAGCGTGTCCAATGCCTGCAATGTCGCGGCACAAATCACAAAATGATTGTGCCCATTCAATGTGGGCACTAATTATCTGTAAAAAATCTATTGGGGCCAATGGGCAATGTGCTATGTATCTAGTTTGAATGGGCCAGACAAAAAACTAGGTCATATCCGGAAAGTTGAAAATCATGGTTTTTCAATTACAATCACAATTTGGATTAGGACAAAGTTCAAAATAATTGTTGAGATGGCTTCATAGCACATGTCTGCATATTGGGGACCATTTTTAATTGGGAGTAGTGGAATGGGGGTCAAAATGTACCCACAAATGACCAGCGGGTCAAAATGTGGCTTTTGGCAAGCCACAAGGAATTTTTATTTTTTGAAAAAGCACAAACACAAGTGTAATCATCACTTGTGTTGTCAGCACACCAAAAAATTGCTGCACACTTTACTGCAGCTATATTTTGTGTGGTTTTTTGAAAGTTCTCATTTATATTTTCCAGGAAAAAATTGGCAAAAAACCTTCATCAATCTGTAGCAGAAGAACAGGGGGGTGCCATGGGGTGCCACTTGGCATATAGGTATGTAGACAAATGTGGGCACCCCCACAAAAAATGGTAGCCATATTGGGCTGCACGTTTCCCTGTGAGGTTGTTGTGAAAAATGAGGTACCTGATTTCTCATTTATATGTTCCACCAGTTTATGTGTTGTGTTGGTAGAATTCCAAATTTTACTTCAGTTACTGTGTAAATAATTATGCTATTACTTTCCATGTATACTCGGCGGACCGCAAAATATGTGCTTTATCCTACCATAATTTAATGAATAAAATCTTGCGATAAATTTCGTAATTGATTATTCCATAGTAAAAACGAAATATCATGATGAAAAGACTGTATACTTTTAATTCATTATTCAGATGGGTTATGGTAGGTTTCAATACTAAGCGTGATGTCCGCCGAGTATACATATCTCATACTGCTTGAATACTACCTACATGAAGTTAAATAACATTAATAAGTGTACTCAGGACTCTGTTGAATAAGTATTTAAATATGTTAATTAGAAATGTATAAATACAAATAAATATGAAAGATTGCTTTTATTGCCAAGATGGCAACAATTAAGTTCAATTCCCGGTGACGCTTTGCAAATGTAATTTTTTGAGTTTCAACTGAAGGATGAAAGACAAGGGCTCTATTAAGCCGGAATTACAGCTCAGCGGCGTTTGACGTGAAATGATGACGTCGTAAAATTGATTACATCAAAATGGACAAAGGTACAGCATTGAAATTTCAGAATTAGATAGTTCTAGTAATTGGGTGTAATGTCCCAAAAAAATTTATCAAATAATCATTATTTAAGTAGTTATTAATTTACCGTCAAAAATTTTTGGTGACGTAAAATGTTTGACGTGAAATGTTGACGTAGAATGTGTAAATTTCGACGGTAAATAATTAACTACTTAAATAATGATTATTTGATAAAATTTGTTTGGGACATTACACACAATTACTAGAACTATCTAACTCTGAAATTTCAATGCTGTACCTTTGTCCATTTTGATGTAATTAATTTTACGACGTAATCATTTCACGTCAAACGCCGCTGAGCTGTAATTCCGGCTTTATACCCGAAACCTGACTCGACCTGACCTGACCCGAAACCTGAAATTTTCTAGACCAAAACCTGATAAGCAGATCCGAAAATTATGCAATTCACAATGCGAACATGGCGAAGCGTTTTTTATGGCTTTCAATGCAATAAAATCTTTGACATTTCACGCTCTGGTCCAGAAAAGCACCATGCCATTGGCTTCTTCTCGCTAAAATCGGCACCTTTTGGCGCCTGGCACAGCACATTGGAATAGTGTCACGGCACTTTTGGTGTTTGGCACAAAAATGCTGCCAGTGTTTTGACATCACTACTCATTGAACCATGCTTAGGTATTCACCTAAAAACGAGCGTGTTCACTTCTGCCAAAAGTAGCGGTGTATTAAGCTTTCCATCATATTCTGATATCCATTATAGCCATTATTTATGTAGCCTATCTGGCTCCGAAAATACTGAATTGATTACAGAACATTTTGAGCTACTGTAGATGCTCAGCCGCGCGGGCAGCGTACATATTTTTGATATGGGGCGTTTGTAGGTGAATTTGAGCATACAGCTCTTCTACCTCTACTAAAAAATACAAATTCCTACTTACCTACTTTCATAGTAGAAACTGTCTCTCCCACTGCAAATGTATTAAGTACCGTAATTTCTCTAATAAATACCCCTTGGAGTAGTCCCTCTCGCGAATACCCGTCGAATACACGCGAATGGTGGCGTCTAAATTCGTTATGCCGATTGTTTCAGGTATTTTAGCGTGAAAACCATATTTTTTCTGAACATGCTGTCATGCAACTTATAGAAAAAATCATATGCCTGAAAAAATTCTTTTATAATATATTTTCCAACCAACCAAACCACTTCGAACTCCATCTTCTTTCCATACAAAATACCTGGACATTGCATATTGACAGCTGGGCCAATTACCTAAGTGTTCTCCATGAACAATGCCAGGGGCCAGTCCCGCAAGTTGACAAGAGTACTTTACTCTTGACTTTTGACTTTACTCTTGACATTTAACTTGACTCTTGACTTGACTCTTGATTTCGTATCCAAATCTTATGTTGAATATAAGATTTGGATACACAATTGACAATTTGGGACTGCCCCCTGGTGCGGGTTCTGCAAGTGACAAAGCCAAGAGTCAAGTTAAAAGTTGAGAGCAAAGTCAAGAGTCAAGTCAAAAGTCAAGAGTAAAGTACTTGTCAACTTGCAGGACTGGCCCCAGAACCTCAAATTTACACGATAAATATTTCCACTTATAAATATGCTATCTCTATTTTTGAGAAGCTAGCAAAGCTACGGCTGAATAAAATACCGTATTTCCTCGAAATACCCCCCCCTCGAAATACCCCCCCCCCTCGAAATACCCCCCCTCAAAATGGACACTATGAACTTATAAACCCCCCCCCTCGAAATACCCCCCCCCCCAAATTTAGTGTATAGAGAACGTAAATGACAAAGGCTGCGGTTTGTCATCTGGGTAATGCAAAACACACGTTAAAAACGATGACTCTGTTATGTGAGAACAGTGATTATACGTCTACACACTTATACAAGTCTTTAGAGTCTTATAAATGGCGATTTTTGTTGCATTTTCGACGTCTGCGTACGTTTCAGACGACAATTTAGTACTTGGTTTTCAAAAAATTTCTGGCGAAATAATAAACCCCCCCCCTCGAAATACCCCCCCCTCGTTTAACCCCCCCTCAAAATTCTCACTCTGAAACAATAAACCCCCCGGGGGTATTTCGAGGAAATACGGTACATGCCACAGTGCCACATGTCCATAACCATTTGCCATTCATGCTTCGAACTTTCCTTGCTGCACACGTGGCATGGCGGCGCAGGCAGATGGTCAACCATGGTGAAAGTTTACATTTAATGTGAACATCGGAAATGGATACAGACCAACACATGAGATATTGGGTGGCTACCACCTGGAACAAGAAAAGTCTCCACTAAAAACACAAACTTACTGAGTGATTGTGTTACTATGCTCACACAATCACTCAGTACACTACATACACATGCAAACTCGAGTGGCGGTAATCCCGGGCACATGTTGCCGAACCCAACGGTTCCTATAAATGGTATATAAAACTGTTTTGGTATTCCAATGGTACACATTCAACATACCATATTACCTCGAAAAACCCCCATGGGGGTTTATTATTTCGCCAGCAAAAGTTGAGGGGGGTTAATTCGAGAGGGGGATTTTTTTCGAGGGGGGTTTTATTATTTGTCAGAAATTTTCGTAAGGATCGTAGTAAAAAGTAGGTATTTGCATACCCAAAACAGGTAGTAAATGTGTCCAAACGGGGTACATTCGGACATAAAAACGTAGATACCTACACAAACTTGTCTATGTCTAGCTGCAATACAAATTAGCAGTTACATTATGTACATTGCATACATGACGTAATTATTACGTACATGACGTACATCATTCCGCAGGGGTGGGGGTATTTCGAGGGGGGTATTATTTCCCCAGCTTATTTTTTTGGAGGGGGGTTAATTTGAGAGGGAGGGGGGGGGGGGGTTAATTCGAGGGGGGGGGACAATTCGAGGTAATACGGTATTGGAATTTTGGCAGCATTAAGCATGCATCATGCACTGTCTCAACTATTCTGCACGGTAATGTAATACATACCGGATAAATAGCAGTGTCATTATCTATTCTCAATTATTTTACTGGGAAATTAGAGCTGTAAATTCGACCTTATAAACGATAAAACACCTCTTACAAGTCTAAAGTTTTGGGATTTCCTAATCCCAGAAACATTGGAATCAAATGAATCGCTTCGTATACATTTTTTGGTTATTGGTTTTAAGTAAATGGAATACCTAGATTCAACTGCGCCGCTAGATGAAGGCCCACTGTATGCACTTCAAGCGGAAGTACCAATAACAGAATAAGTGCCAATAACTAAAAAGTTCACACGAAAGCTTATTTTTACTTTTATTCTTGAGATGAAAATTCTCCCAACTTGGATTTCCCGCAAAAAAGGCTAAGAAAAATACAGTTTCATTCATATACCGTATTTCCTCGAAATACCCCTTTCATTTGAACATATTTGGTGTTTTCAATGAAACATGAACAACATTATAATATCAAATGCATCAAAGCAAACAAAACAAAACGTGAAAACAACCCTAAATCATGGTTCCGAACACCTTGTATATTCTCACCACCCATTTTACCAATATTTTTGTGTTTTGGCACTCTTCCAACGTAATTTCTATTGGAGGTGCCGTTCTATTGGAGGCTACTGTTCTATGGTTTTAGTGAGTGCAAAAACGTGCCGAAACCTGCCGTTCTATTGGAGGTGCCGTTGTATTAGAAGAAATACTGTAATTAGATTTACTCGCGGGATTATATAAGTATGAGTGTGAAAGTGTAGAATACCGCGAATCCCGACAAAAGTTCGGATCGGGGAGAATCCCGCAAGTATTTACAGGCTTAATGAAGGGAGCAATTTCTGCCCAAACTCGAAACCACCCTAGGGGCTTATATTTAGTATATATCGGTTATACGCTACGTACGACACGAGCATCACAAAGCAGAGCTTGCTCACAACTTTTATGCGGCGGGGCGGCCAAACTAAGGCGGCCAAACTAAGCAGAGGTATATTTTGAGGGTTGTTCGCAAACCGAGGCAAACCAAACGTGTGCGTGCCCTAAACGAAGTTTGCAATCAGCCAACCACAGTTTCAAGCATTGCCCAGAGCCGCATGCAATTCCACGCATGACATCCTCAAATATATGCCGTGTAATCGGGCTGTTTCAGAATTGCCGACACTCTCGTATCGTAAAGTTATTTCATCGTGTTGAAATATAAATAGGTAGGTAATATAAACATAAAAAGTCTATTCTATACTCTTTGGTTCCTTGAAAGTGAAACTGCCGGTACTGGGGCCAGTTTCGCATATTGAGAAGTGAGAAGTAAAATGGCAAATGCAAAGTGAAATGAGAAGTGAGAAGTGAATTGAGAAGGAAATTGGCAGAAGCGACGAGAAATTACGTTTTATATTTATTTTTTGTTAATATCGCTTTTGCCAATCTACTTGCTATTTCACTTCGCTTTTGCCAATTTTCTTCTCAATTCACACTTCGCATTTGCCATTTTACTTCTCACTTCTCAATTTGCGGAACTGGCACCAGGTCGGGCAGAGTATACTCGGCAGACATTATGCGAGTCAATGGTCTAACGAATTTTTGTACAAGTGCCATTCTAACCCAATTTCATTGTTATTGACACTCGTATTTCATGCGTAGGGATGACCATCAACAAATTTTTCAATTAGATAAGTGAACGTCACCGTCGAAATTTGAATTTAAGATCTACACTTGATAAATATACGATAATTTCTTATTATTACGAACATGGTGAGCATTTTATGTTATTCAGAGCAATTTTTAGATTTTCAAAACGATCCAGATTTAGCTAGTGGTGTACAGTGTACAGGGTCGTTCTTCCCTTGTTCTATCACACGCACACATACGTACTTTATTGTTGGAATTTGTCCGGGCTGTTACAATAAAATACCTTGTTATCTGCTTTCATATGACAATATGCGTGTTCAGTTCATCCTGTTCTCGCATAAAACGTCGGATTGAATAAGATTTACCATGAATCGATTGGAATGCATTCATTCAAATTCAAAATTAACTTAACAATTTTAACGAAATTTAAAATTGGTACGTAAGGGCCGAATCACTGATTCCTTTCATGTCTGCCGAGTTTAGCTAATTTGGTTTTGGCGTGGAATGGGGTTATCATGTGCAATCAAAAATCGCGTGCGTGATCGCCCTTTAAATGATATTAGAAGCCCTCAGCCCGCAACACTGTAGTCACTGTAGTATCGGAAAATTATGAAAAATGTACAAGTTCCATAAATAACAGTTACGCGTGCGCGAGCATTTCCCACGTGCTTTCAGAAAAGCCAAACGCCACCGTAATCATTTTTATTTGATATTTCAGTTTACTGTATTGCACAGTTATTATTGCACATTTACTTTTACTCAAAAAGTACGCATTCTCGAGTACCAAATAAATATGCATATGCATGCTTTGGAAAAAGTATTGGTACTCACCTTTACGTTTACTTTTTGTGAGTACTCTAGTACAGTAGAGTATTTAATTAGTTTAGTGAGTACATAATGTGTATTTTCCATTATATTTTACCTATTTTTGGAAAGCTCACCATCAATTCACTGACTTTGCGACATAATAATAATAATAGAAAGAAATTTTTTTTGTTTCCAGGCTGAATATTCACAATGCTCTCTTCTACATTTTCCAGAAAGAAAAGGTAATTTTACTTGCTTTTACACTTTCCTGAAAAAATACTCACAAATGCGGTTTCTGGGAAAACGTATTTTTACTCTCATTTACTTGCAAGTAAAAGTAAAAAAATACATTACGCTTTCTGTACTCAGTGGGTGAGTAAAAAACCTTGACGCTTAAACATCTTTTGAAAAAGTTCAGTACTTTTACCAATTCTGCTGTATTGGCAGTTTGGATTGGATTACCATTGTACTGGATTGGAGCTTTGTTCAGTGTGTTTGGAGGAGTATTTTGAAAAAGCATAGGCACGCAGCGCACAGAACAGATGAGGTCTGTTGCAAATTCTTTATCTTGTCGTACCGAGATGTTAAAAGTAGCAAACATTTTCAAAGTATTATGTCAATGACAAGTATTTACTTACCCCAGAGTAGAGAAAACCTAAAGTAATTTTTTACTCAGACTCAAATTAAAAGAAATGTGAAAGTACTTTTCAACTGAGAAAACAAAAAACCTTTTCCTTCCTCCTCCTAGTAATTAGGGTAACCACACTGCAAAAAAACTGCAGGAAGAAATCACGATGTGATTTATTTTCAAAATCTTATCGAGGTGAAAAAAATTATTCAGACTTTTTTCATCCACGTCGATGCAACCCTCAAATTTCGAAACACATCGATGAGAGTCGTTGAATAGCGCACTGACCCGCTACTTGTATTGGAATGGGGGCATGAATGTTTTTCGAAACTACCTAAATCATCTATTCAACAGTCAACACTGGGGAATTCCCAACATTTGTCAGTGCCTTATCCGGCTGAAGATTTATGAACATGAAAACTCATACGAAAGAGAACGAAAAGTTCGTACACCATACTATTATTCACATGCTCAAAAATATACCGTATTTCCTCGAAAACCACTTGGGGGTTTATTATTTCGCAGCAAATATTGAGAGAGTGTGGGAGTTCGTGTATTTCGCCAGAAACTTTCATGAAGGATTGGTAAAAAATGGGCTTTTACATGGCACCAAACACCAAAAATACCATGTTGCTTTTGTTTTTTGACAGCGCGAGGCATAATGTCACAGTGCTTGACCATGAAGCTGGTATAAATCCATCAGACCACTCAAATGGTCATCTCTCTGGATAAATTAATTAAATTTTTAAGTGTTTTTTGAATGACTTTATGAATTTCAAACTACTTTCAAAAATAGTTTTCGAATTTTCCAAATGACATTTAGAATTTTCAAATTTTTTATACGCCTTCTCACTTTTGTGGAATACTTTTCAAAATTTCTTCCACGAAAATATTACATGAACTGGTTTAAAGCAAATTCCACTCCACAAGTGGATACAGAAACACTTATCACACCCAACGTGAAATGTGCCAAATTGCTTATGCTGCGACCTGCGATTACAGCTCGGGCGTAAAACTGACCAGCGTAAAATTGATTTTTGGGTGTAAAATTAATTACAGGTGAATGGATAAAGATATGGCATTGTGAGTTCAGTCAAAGAAAGCGCACATGCAGATGTTGCTTGTGTCCAAAGCTCATCTGTTTATTTTAATTGCACTAAAAGTTATGAATTTTGGCGCAAATTTTTTTAATTTTACGCCACTTACCCACTTACAGCGCACAATTGACAAAATTGTGCTAAATTCATAACTCCCAGTACGATTAAAATAAACTCATGAGCTTTGGACACAAGAAACATCTGCATCTAAGCTTTCTTTGACTGTAATAACAATGTCGTATCTTTATCCATTCATCTGTAATTGATTTTACGCCCAAAATCAAATTTACGCCCGGTCAATTTTACGCCCGAGCTGTAATCGCAGCATAACAGCCAACCCAACTGCAAATTCGTGAAATAATTGCCCCTGAAAAAATTGCATTGCATCTGTACACTAAAGATAAAATACACATTCGATATCCCAGACACCCACACCACAGCATTAATTAATACCTTGTTCTCATTGAACACAATTGGTGTGTTCAGAATTTTTATTCAGCAATATTTGCTACTGTGATGATGCTCGCATGAATGTTTTGACAGTAAAACACTGACCTACATTGCTTAAGCCCTAGCAACCAATAACAAAACAATGCTTGCATTGAAAATGTGCCTCATCTAGGCAGCATGTAATCAGAAGCTTTGCTTATACACATAAATACTCAAACAATGGTATGCAAAGTGTATGTTTCCAAGTAAAATGCCTCGGCATGATAAGGAATCAAAAAAGCACAGAAAAATACACAAAACTGAACATGAACTTACATTTAACATTGAATTCAATTGGGCAAGTGATAATCTTCGCGTTTTTGGCACACTACGCCACAGTGAGTGTTTGGCATAATTTTACAGCGATATCGCGAAAACATTGAGCATAAAGGTGGATTTACAGCACAACGACAAATAAAAGGTGAAACGACAAATAAAACGTCACCGATAAATTCATCATTTCATGTTTTCAGTTTTTTTTAATTCTTTGATGTTCAATACTCAAATTTGAATGATAAATTAATCATATGGGAGATGTTAAATTCGAATTTGAATGAAAAGCGTTGGATGAAAAATGGTCCACCGACAAATCAATTTCACGTTGACTCTCTAAAATTAATTTCTCCGTGATCTTTTTGAATTTCTGCAAATCCACCTTAAGCCTTCACTATCAGTCAACTTCAAAAACATAAACATCCACAGTCAACATGGAATAATGACAATCGGCGATATGGTGGTGGCAGTTATTCGATTGGTGGCAGAGGCAATTTTATGGGTACCAGGGTAGAGAGCAGCGAGAACAGTTACAGAAAAAAGAATTCGCATTCCAAAGAAAAATTTTCAGGTAGAGGTTCAATGAAGTTTATGAACTCCAGGGAGTCGCATTCAAAAGAAGATTACGGTAGAGGGGCATCAAACAAAGTCAATTCAAATTCAAAACAGCTCCCAAAACTTCTGCCATCTAACTATAAGATTAAACAGACGGGTGACAAGTGGGGCAGCGGTCGCTCGAATGTGCATCCAAGTGTCACACATTCAAGCCATGAGAAAATGAGCTACGGTCACAGACCGAATGAAAAAGGAGCAGTCAAGCAGAACAGATTTGGGCAAAAAAATGAGAATCAAAGGGGCACGCCAGGAAGAGTAACTAGCAACAACTCAAAAAAGATCAACATTTATCATGAAGCACCCTTTGGCTGTCCAGATGGATTTATTTTTTGCTTAGAGCATATGGGCTGTACACCAAGAGCAGGTGCGTTGAATTCAATCCAATTTCAATTTCAATTGGAGTTAACATGGAGATGCTTCTTCAGTTGCTTTTTAGAGGGAGCGCAGATGTTCTAGAGTTGCAGTAAAAACACAACTCAAAGAACAATATTTCCTTCAATGTTCTAAATGAAATGATTAAAATACCCTAAATCCTCGAATAAGACCCCAGGGGAGTTATTTTTTCGTCAGACGTTTTGGAGGGGTGACTTATTCAAGGGGGGGAGTTATTCGAGGGGGGAGTTATTATTTCCTCAGGAAACCTGGACTTTATTCATTGTATGGATGCAGTATGTAAACTTGTGTAATTCAGGTATTTCACTGTCCAACAACAACAAAACAATGTGTATACACTGCATACACATTATGTATCTGCTGTCGCTACTTTTCTTTTATAGTTTTGTATTGTATAATTTTCATCAGAAGTAGGAGTTATTTAAGAGAGGGGAGTTATTCAAGGGGGGAGTTATTTTTTCCTCACCCCGCCAGCAGGGGGGACTTATTCGAGGGGGGGGGGGCTCTTATTCGAGGATTTGCGGTAGTCACCATTTCCTTATGCCACCATGGCACCCTTTCACGCCCGTCTTCTGTGGTGCCCTTGGCGTGTGGAGCTGTTTCCAAATGGTGGCATAGCATTTGGTGCCATTCTTCTGGCACTTTTCCATCACTGATTACAACAGGTCATAAATATAATGTGAATAAAGTGCCATTGTTACCATGTTAATGTTCAATGTTATAAATGCCATGTTAACAATGTTTCCATGTATAGCACCCCCATTGACCTAACACCCTGGTGTTATACCAATTTTAAAAAGGTTGCTGAAAATTGCTTCAATTTTGTATAACACCTGGGTGTTTTAAATAGAGAAATACAGTAATTATTTTTAGATTCAGAAATGCATTGGATAATTTTGCTATTTACAATCCTAGTATGTATGTTGAGGTTTGGAGAGGGGGCTGTTCCCTGTTACAAAATGTTTTAATTCTCTCGAATAATCGCCCAGTACCACGATACTGGCCAATTCAGCATACTGAATGTGATGCTCAAATATATCAGTCATTTCTAAATGAATTTTGGCTGTTTAACACTTAGAATAATCAGAAAAAGTAAGGATTCTATTTTTGTTGATAGATTAGCTATTCCTAATTTCCTTGTGCAAATCTGTACCAGTACTGGAACATAAAAACAATTTTACAACAGGAATAGTATACACACTACACAAAAATGATTTATTTGACCCAAAATTTTATCTATGTCCGTTTCCTGTTAAAGACCTATAACACTCCAAAATTCCATTTAGAAATTGCATCCATGCTTGTGTTTGTTGTTATTTACATAGAAAGTGGGTGTAACTTTAAAGTGTTTATAAGTTTTGATTTGGGGGAGATACCAATTAAATTTTTTTGACCAAATGAAGCATTTTTTTCTATAAAGTATGTATGACAATTCCATTGAAAAGATAATATTTATTTTACAAAACCACATACACATACAATCAGCACAAGGAAAGTAGGAACAGCTAATCCATCAACACAAATGGAATATATACTTTATTCTGATCAATTGTAAATGTTAAACAGTACAAATATGTTATATTGAGTATCAAATTCAGTATGCTAAATTACCATTCAGCTGAAGTGCATTTTTATAGACCCCCTTATCTCTGTACAGGGGGATTATTCAAAGAAAAAAAATTGTAAGAGCCCCCTTTACAAACACAAACATACTAGACATGCAGCAAGAAAAGCCATCACATTTCACCATGAGACTGCAACAAATGCTGGTGGGTCCCCAAAAAATGTTAACCCTCAATTCCCAAACAGAAACATAGTGTATTTTTATCCTTTAAGAAATAACAGTACATAAATAATTGCTGAAAAAACACATTGCACAGGATCAAAAATGGACAAATGTCTGATAACAGAAAACATTGCAATACCAGCACAATGCAAACTGGATGAGATCTTCTGTAACAAATACCAAAAGTGCTTAAAGAAAACCATTGCTACCAAAGTATGCAACATATCAAATAATGGGTGGGAACTACCAGATGCTGGTAACATCAGACCACCCAGACCAGACAATGGTGGTGACAATGAACAGGGCAGACCACACAAACCAGACAGCAGCAGTGGCAATGGACAGGGCAGGCCACACAGACCAGACAATGGTGGTGGTGATGAGCAGGGCAGGCCACACAGACCAGACAGCAGTGGTGTCAATGGACAGGGCAGACCACACAGACCAGACAGCAGTAGTGGCAATGGACAGGGCAGGCCACACAGACCAGACAATGGTGGTGGTGATGGGCAGGGCAGGCCACACAGACCAGACAATGGTGGTGGTGATGGGCAGGGCAGACCACACAGACCAGACAGCAGTGGTGGCAATGGACAGGGCAGGCCACACAGACCAGACAGTGGTGGTGGCAATGGGCAGGGCAGACCACACAGACCAGACAGCAGTGGTGGCAATGGACAGGGCAAACCACACAGACCAGACAGCAGTGGTGGCAATGGACAGGGCAGACCACACAGACCAGACAGCAGTAGTGGCAATGGCCAGGGCAGGCCACACAGACCAGACAATGGTGGTGTTGATGGACAGGACAGACCACCTAGACCAGACAATGGTGGTGGTGATGGGGAGGACAGACCACCAAGACCAGACAATGGCAGTGGTGATGAGCAGGACAGACCTACTAGACCAGACAATGGTGGTGAGGATGGGCAGGGCAGACCACCCAGACCAGACAATGGTGGTGGTGATGGGCAAGGCAGACCACCTAGACCAGACACTGGTGGTGGGAATGGACATGGGAGAACATCCACACCAACCAATGGACAGAGCAGAACATCCACACCAGTCAATGGCAGTGGGAATGGACAGGGGAGAACATCCACACCAATCAATGGACAGGGCAGAACATCTACACCAGTCAATGGCAGTGGGAATGGACAGGGCAGAACATCCACACCACTCAATGGACAGGGCATAACATCCACACCAATAATTGGCAGTGGGAATGGACAGGGGAGAATATCCACACCAATCAATGGACAGGGCATAACATCCACAACAGTCAATGGCAGTGGGAATGGACAGGGCAGAACATCCACACCAATAATTGGCAGTGGGAATGGACAGGGGAGAACATCCACACCAGTCAATGGACAGGGCAGAAAATCCACACCAGTCAATGGCAGTGTGAATGGACAAGGGAGAACATCCACATCAATAATTGACAGTGGGAATGGACAGGGGAGAACATCCACACCAGTCAATGGACAGGGCATCACATCCACACCAGTCAATAGCAGTGGGAATGGACATGGGAGAACATCCACACCAATAATTGGCAGTGGGAATGGACAGGGGAGAACATCCACACCAATCAATGGACAGGGCATAACATCCACACCAGTCAATAGCAGTGGGAATGGACAGGGGAGAACATCCACATCAATAATTGACAGTGGGAATGGACAGGGGCGAACATCCACACCAATCAATGGACAGGGCATCACATCCACAACAATCAATGGCAGTGGGAATGGACAGGGGAGAACATCCACACCAATAATTGGCAGTGGGAATGGACAGGGCAGAACATCCACAACAATCAATGGACAGGGCATAACATCCACACCAGTCAATAGCAGTGGGAATGGACAGGGGAGAACATCCACATCAATAATTGGCAGTGGGGACGGACAGGGGAGAACATCCACACCAATCAATGGCAGTGGGAATGGACAGGGGAGAACATCCACACCAATAAATGGCAGTGGGAATGGACAGGGCAGAACATCCACACCAATAATTGGCAGTGGGGACGGACAGGGGAGAACATCCACACCAATAATTGGCAGTGGGAATGGACAGGGGAGAACATCCACACCAATCAATGGACAGGGCAGAACATCCACAACAATCAATGGCAGTGGGAATGGACAGGGGAGAACATCCACAATAATCAATGGCAGTGGGAATGGACAGGGGAGAACATCCACACCAATCAATGGAGGTGATGATGGACAGGGCAGACCACCTAGACCAGACAATGGTGGTGGAGATGGACAGGGCAGACCACCTAGACCAGACAATAGTGGTGGTGATGGACAGGGCAGACCACCTAGACCAGATAATGGTGGTGGAGATGGACAGGGCAGACCACCTAGACCAGACAATAGCGGTGGTGATGGACAGGGCAGACCACCTAGACCAGACAATGGTGGTGGTGATGGACAGGGCAGACCACCTAGACCAGACAATAGTGGTGGTGATGGACAGGGCAGACCACCTAGACCAGACAATGGTGGTGGTGATGGACAGGGCAGACCACCTAGACCAGACAATGGTGGTGGTGATGGACAGGGCAGACCACCTAGACCAGACAATGGTGGTGGTGATGGACAGGGCAGACCACCTAGACCAGACAATAGTGGTGGTGATGGACAGGGCAGACCACCTAGACCAGACAATAGTGGTGGTGATGGACAGGGCAGACCACCTAGACCAGACAATAGTGGTGGTGATGGACAGGGCAGACCACCTAGACCAGACAATGGTGGTGGTGATGGACAGGGCAGACCACCTAGACCAGACAATGGTGGTGGTGATGGACAGGGCAGACCACCTAGACCAGACAATGGTGGTGGTGATGGACAGGGCAGACCACCTAGACCAGACAATGGTGGTGGTGATGGACAGGGCAGACCACCTAGACCAGACAATGGTGGTGGTGATGGACAGGGTAGACCACCTAGACCAGACAATGGTGGTGGTGATGGACAGGGCAGACCACCTAGACCAGATAATGGTGGTGGAGATGGACAGGGCAGACCACCTAGACCAGACAATGGTGGTGGTGATGGACAGGGTAGACCACCTAGACCAGACAATGGTGGTGGTGATGGACAGGGCAGACCACCTAGACCAGATAATGGTGGTGGAGATGGACAGGGCAGACCACCTAGACCAGACAATAGTGGTGGTGATGGACAGGGTAGACCACCTAGACCAGATAATGGTGGTGGAGATGGACAGGGCAGACCACCTAGACCAGACAATAGTGGTGGTGATGGACAGGGCAGACCACCTAGACCAGACAATGGTGGTGGTGATGGACAGGGCAGACCATCTAGACCAGACAATGGTGGTGGTGATGGACAGGGCAGACCACCTAGACCAGATAATGGTGGTGGAGATGGACAGGGCAGACCACCTAGACCAGACAATAGTGGTGGTGATGGACAGGGCAGACCACCTAGACCAGATAATGGTGGTGGAGATGGACAGGGCAGACCACCTAGACCAGACAATAGTGGTGGTGATGGACAGGGCAGACCACCTAGACCAGACAATGGTGGTGGTGATGGACAGGGCAGACGACCTAGACCAGACAATGGTGGTGGTGATGGACAGGGCAGACCACCTAGACCAGACAATAGTGGTGGTGATGGACAGGGCAGACCACCTAGACCAGACAATGGTGGTGGTGATGGACAGGGTAGACCACCTAGACCAGATAATGGTGGTGGAGATGGACAGGGCAGACCACCTAGACCAGACAATAGTGGTGGTGATGGACAGGGTAGACCACCTAGACCAGACAATAGTGGTGGTGATGGACAGGGCAGACCACCTAGACCAGATAATGGTGGTGGAGATGGACAGGGCAGACCACCTAGACCAGACAATAGTGGTGGTGATGGACAGGGCAGACCACCTAGACCAGACAATGGTGGTGGTGATGGACAGGGTAGACCACCTAGACCAGACAATGGTGGTGGTGATGGACAGGGTAGACCACCTAGACCAGATAATGGTGGTGGAGATGGACAGGGCAGACCACCTAGACCAGACAATAGTGGTGGTGATGGACAGGGCAGACCACCTAGACCAGACAATAGTGGTGGTGATGGACAGGGCAGACCACCTAGACCAGATAATGGTGGTGGAGATGGACAGGGCAGACCACCTAGACCAGACAATAGTGGTGGAGATGGACAGGGCAGACCACCTAGACCAGACAATAGTGGTGGTGATGGACAGGGCAGACCACCTAGACCAGACAATGGTGGTGGTGATGGACAGGGCAGACCACCTAGACCAGACAATGGTGGTGGTGATGGACAGGGCAGACCACCTAGACCAGACAATAGTGGTGGTGATGGACAGGGCAGACCACCTAGACCAGACAATGGTGGTGGTGATGGACAGGGTAGACCACCTAGACCAGATAATGGTGGTGGAGATGGACAGGGCAGACCACCTAGACCAGACAATAGTGGTGGTGATGGACAGGGCAGACCACCTAGACCAGACAATAGTGGTGGTGATGGACAGGGTAGACCACCTAGACCAGACAATAGTGGTGGTGATGGACAGGGCAGACCACCTAGACCAGACAATAGTGGTGGTGATGGACAGGGCAGACCACCTAGACCAGACAATGGTGGTGGTGATGGACAGGGCAGACCACCTAGACCAGATGTTGGTGGTGGAGATGGACAGGGCAGACCACCTAGACCAGACAATGGTGGTGGTGATGGACAGGGCAGACCACCTAGACCAGACAATGGTGGTGGTGATGGACAGGGTAGACCACCTAGACCAGATAATGGTGGTGGAGATGGACAGGGCAGACCACCTAGACCAGACAATAGTGGTGGTGATGGACAGGGCAGACCACCTAGACCAGACAATAGTGGTGGTGATGGACAGGGTAGACCACCTAGACCAGACAATAGTGGTGGTGATGGACAGGGCAGACCACCTAGACCAGATAATGGTGGTGGAGATGGACAGGGCAGACCACCTAGACCAGACAATAGTGGTGGTGATGGACAGGGCAGACCACCTAGACCAGACAATGGTGGTGGTGATGGACAGGGTAGACCACCTAGACCAGACAATGGTGGTGGTGATGGACAGGGTAGACCACCTAGACCAGATAATGGTGGTGGAGATGGACAGGGCAGACCACCTAGACCAGACAATAGTGGTGGTGATGGACAGGGCAGACCACCTAGACCAGACAATAGTGGTGGTGATGGACAGGGCAGACCACCTAGACCAGATAATGGTGGTGGAGATGGACAGGGCAGACCACCTAGACCAGACAATAGTGGTGGTGATGGACAGGGCAGACCACCTAGACCAGACAATGGTGGTGGTGATGGACAGGGCAGACCACCTAGACCAGACAATGGTGGTGGTGATGGACAGGGCAGACCACCTAGACCAGACAATAGTGGTGGTGATGGACAGGGCAGACCACCTAGACCAGATAATGGTGGTGGAGATGGACAGGGCAGACCACCTAGACCAGACAATAGTGGTGGTGATGGACAGGGCAGACCACCTAGACCAGACAATGGTGGTGGTGATGGACAGGGCAGACCACCTAGACCAGACAATGGTGGTGGTGATGGACAGGGCAGACCACCTAGACCAGACAATAGTGGTGGTGATGGACAGGGCAGACCACCTAGACCAGACAATGGTGGTGGTGATGGACAGGGTAGACCACCTAGACCAGATAATGGTGGTGGAGATGGACAGGGCAGACCACCTAGACCAGACAATAGTGGTGGTGATGGACAGGGTAGACCACCTAGACCAGACAATAGTGGTGGTGATGGACAGGGCAGACCACCTAGACCAGATAATGGTGGTGGAGATGGACAGGGCAGACCACCTAGACCAGACAATAGTGGTGGTGATGGACAGGGCAGACCACCTAGACCAGACAATGGTGGTGGTGATGGACAGGGTAGACCACCTAGACCAGACAATGGTGGTGGTGATGGACAGGGTAGACCACCTAGACCAGATAATGGTGGTGGAGATGGACAGGGCAGACCACCTAGACCAGACAATAGTGGTGGTGATGGACAGGGCAGACCACCTAGACCAGACAATAGTGGTGGTGATGGACAGGGCAGACCACCTAGACCAGATAATGGTGGTGGAGATGGACAGGGCAGACCACCTAGACCAGACAATAGTGGTGGTGATGGACAGGGCAGACCACCTAGACCAGACAATGGTGGTGGTGATGGACAGGGTAGACCACCTAGACCAGACAATGGTGGTGGTGATGGACAGGGTAGACCACCTAGACCAGATAATGGTGGTGGAGATGGACAGGGCAGACCACCTAGACCAGACAATAGTGGTGGTGATGGACAGGGCAGACCACCTAGACCAGACAATAGTGGTGGTGATGGACAGGGCAGACCACCTAGACCAGATAATGGTGGTGGAGATGGACAGGGCAGACCACCTAGACCAGACAATAGTGGTGGAGATGGACAGGGCAGACCACCTAGACCAGACAATAGTGGTGGTGATGGACAGGGCAGACCACCTAGACCAGACAATGGTGGTGGTGATGGACAGGGCAGACCACCTAGACCAGACAATGGTGGTGGTGATGGACAGGGCAGACCACCTAGACCAGACAATAGTGGTGGTGATGGACAGGGCAGACCACCTAGACCAGACAATGGTGGTGGTGATGGACAGGGTAGACCACCTAGACCAGATAATGGTGGTGGAGATGGACAGGGCAGACCACCTAGACCAGACAATAGTGGTGGTGATGGACAGGGCAGACCACCTAGACCAGACAATAGTGGTGGTGATGGACAGGGTAGACCACCTAGACCAGACAATAGTGGTGGTGATGGACAGGGCAGACCACCTAGACCAGACAATAGTGGTGGTGATGGACAGGGCAGACCACCTAGACCAGACAATGGTGGTGGTGATGGACAGGGCAGACCACCTAGACCAGATGTTGGTGGTGGAGATGGACAGGGCAGACCACCTAGACCAGACAATGGTGGTGGTGATGGACAGGGCAGACCACCTAGACCAGACAATGGTGGTGGTGATGGACAGGGTAGACCACCTAGACCAGACAATGGTGGTGGTGATGGACAGGGTAGACCACCTAGACCAGATAATGGTGGTGGAGATGGACAGGGCAGACCACCTAGACCAGACAATGGTGGTGGTGATGGACAGGGTAGACCACCTAGACCAGACAATGGTGGTGGTGATGGACAGGGTAGACCACCTAGACCAGATAATGGTGGTGGAGATGGACAGGGCAGACCACCTAGACCAGACAATAGTGGTGGTGATGGACAGGGCAGACCACCTAGACCAGACAATAGTGGTGGTGATGGACAGGGCAGACCACCTAGACCAGACAATGGTGGTGGAGATGGACAGGGCAGACCACCTAGACCAGACAATAGTGGTGGTGATGGACAGGGCAGACCACCTAGACCAGACAATGGTGGTGGAGATGGACAGGGCAGACCACCTAGACCAGACAATAGTGGTGGTGATGGACAGGGCAGACCACCTAGACCAGACAATGGTGGTGGTGATGGACAGGGCAGACCACCTAGACCAGACAATGGTGGTGGTGATGGACAGGGCAGACCACCTAGACCAGATAATAGTGGTGGTGATGGACAGGGCAGACCACCTAGACCAGACAATGGTGGTGGTGATGGACAGGGTAGACCACCTAGACCAGACAATGGTGGTGGTGATGGACAGGGTAGACCACCTAGACCAGACAATGGTGGTGGAGATGGACAGGGCAGACCACCTAGACCAGACAATAGTGGTGGTGATGGACAGGGCAGACCACCTAGACCAGACAATAGTGGTGGTGATGGACAGGGCAGACCACCTAGACCAGACAATGGTGGTGGAGATGGACAGGGCAGACCACCTAGACCAGACAATAGTGGTGGTGATGGACAGGGCAGACCACCTAGACCAGACAATGGTGGTGGTGATGGACAGGGCAGACCACCTAAACCAGACAATGGTGGTGGTGATGGACAGGGTAGACCACCTAGACCAGACAATGGTGGTGGTGATGGACAGGGTAGACCACCTAGACCAGACAATGGTGGTGGTGATGGACAGGGTAGACCACCTAGACCAGATAATGGTGGTGGAGATGGACAGGGCAGACCACCTAGACCAGACAATAGTGGTGGTGATGGACAGGGCAGACCACCTAGACCAGACAATAGTGGTGGTGATGGACAGGGCAGACCACCTAGACCAGATAATGGTGGTGGAGATGGACAGGGCAGACCACCTAGACCAGACAATAGTGGTGGTGATGGACAGGGCAGACCACCTAGACCAGACAATAGTGGTGGTGATGGACAGGGCAGACCACCTAGACCAGACAATGGTGGTGGAGCTGGACAGGGCAGACCACCTAGACCAGACAATAGTGGTGGTGATGGACAGGGCAGACCACCTAGACCAGACAATGGTGGTGGTGATGGACAGGGCAGACCACCTAGACCAGACAATGGTGGTGGAGATGGACAGGGCAGACCACCTAGACCAGACAATGGTGGTGGTGATGGACAGGGCAGACCACCTAGACCAGACAATGGTGGTGGTGATGGACAGGGCAGACCACCTAGACCAGACAATAGTGGTGGTGATGGACAGGGCAGACCACCTAGACCAGATAATAGTGGTGGTGATGGACAGGGCAGACCACCTAGACCAGACAATAGTGGTGGAGATGGACAGGGCAGACCACCTAGACCAGACAATAGTGGTGGAGATGGACAGGGCAGACCACCTAGACCAGACAATAGTGGTGGTGATGAACAGGGCAGACCACCTAGACCAGATGATGGTGGTGGAGATGGACAGGGCAGACCACCTAGACCAGATGTTGGTGGTGGAGATGGACAGGGCAGACCACCTAGACCAGACGATAGTGGTGGTGATGGACAGGGCAGACCACCTAGACCAGACAATAGTGGTGGTGATGGACAGGGCAGACCACCTAGACCAGACAATAGTGGTGGTGATGGACAGGGCAGACCACCTAGACCAGATGATGGTGGTGGAGATGGACAGGGCAGACCACCTAGACCAGACAATAGTGGTGGTGATGGACAGGGCAGACCACCTAGACCAGACAATAGTGGTGGAGCTGGACAGGGCAGACCACCTAGACCAGACAATGGTGGTGGTGATGGACAGGGCAGACCACCTAGACCAGACAATGGTGGTGGTGATGGACAGGGCAGACCACCTAGACCAGACAATGGTGGTGGAGATGGACAGGGCAGACCACCTAGACCAGACAATGGTGGTGGTGATGGACAGGGCAGACCACCTAGACCAGACAATGGTGGTGGAGATGGACAGGGCAGACCACCTAGACCAGATAATAGTGGTGGTGATGGACAGGGCAGACCAACTAGACCAAACAATAGTGATGGTGATGGACAGGGCAGACCACCTAGACCAGACAATAGTGGTGGTGATGGACAGGGTAGACCACCTAGACCAGACAATGGTGGTGGAGATGGACAGGGCAGACCACCTAGACCAGACAATAGTGGTGGAGATGGACAGGGCAGACCACCTAGACCAGACAATAGTGGTGGTGATGGACAGGGCAGACCACCTAGACCAGACAATAGTGGTGGTGATGGACAGAGCAGACCACCTAGACCAGACAATAGTGGTGGTGATGGACAGGGCAGACCACCTAGACCAGACAATGGTGGTGGTGATGGACAGGGCAGACCACCTAGACCAGACAATGGTGGTGGAGCTGGACAGGGCAGACCACCTAGACCAGATAATGGTGGTGGTGATGGACAGGGCAGACCACCTAGACCAGACAATGGTGGTGGAGATGGACAGGGCAGACCACCTAGACCAGACAATAGTGGTGGAGATGGACAGGGCAGACCACCTAGACCAGACAATAGTGGTGGTGATGGACAGGGCAGACCACCTAGACCAGACAATAGTGGTGGAGATGGACAGGGCAGACCACCTAGACCAGACAGTAGTGGTGGTGATGGACAGGGCAGACCACCTAGACCAGACAATAGTGGTGGAGATGAACAGGGTAGACCACCTAGACCAGACAGTAGTGGTGGTGATGGACAGGGCAGACCACCTAGACCAGACAATAGTGGTGGAGATGAACAGGGCAGACCACCTAGACCAGATAATGGTGGTGGAAATGGACAGGGCAGACCACCTAGACCAGACAATAGTGGTGGTGATGGACAGGTCAGACCACCTAGACCAGACAATAGTGGTGGTGATGGACAGGGCAGACCACCTAGACCAGACAATAGTGGTGGTGATGGACAGGGCAGACCACCTAGACCAGACAATAGTGGTGGTGATGGACAGGGCAGACCACCTAGACCAGACAATGGTGGTGGTGATGGACAGGGCAGACCACCTAGACCAGACAATGGTGGTGGTGATGGACAGGGCAGACCACCTAGACCAGACAATGGTGGTGGTGATGGACAGGGCAGACCACCTAGACCAGACAATGGTGGTGGAGATGGACAGGGCAGACCACCTAGACCAGACAATGGTGGTGGTGATGGACAGGGCAGACCACCTAGACCAGATAATGGTGGTGGAGATGGACAGGGCAGACCACCTAGACCAGATAATGGTGGTGGAGATGGAGAGGGCAGACCACCTACACCAGATAATGGTGGTGGAGATGGACAGGGCAGACCACCTAGACCAGACAATAGTGGTGGTGATGGACAGGGAAGACCACCTAGACCAGATAATGGTGGTGGTGATGGACAGGGCAGACCACCTAGACCAGACAATGGTGGTGGAGATGGACAGGGCAGACCACCTAGACCAGACAATAGTGGTGGTGATGGACAGGGCAGACCACCTAGACCAGACAACGGTTCAACAAGTGTAACACATACAGTATGGCTACACTCTAATAATACTGGCAACATTGTTGAATATACTCCACATAACTATAGTAGTATCTTTACTCTTAACCCACAGACAGAGGGTGGTGATGATGCTGGCCAGTTTTCACATTCAAGTACCTACAGTAGCACCCAGTTCAATGGACATTCAGCTACCAAAGGAACTATAAGTGAGCCTACACTTCTGTTCAGTAGCACCAGAAAGATTTCAACACAGTTTCCAAACATAACTGTGGAAACAACAAATAATTATGACATCCTCAACAACCAGTCATCAGTAAAACCCAGTGGAGAGGAAATAGCAGATAATGAGACAGATAGCTCACATGCACATGACTCCAATGATATTTCTGGCAATGATAATTCCAGTTCAGTCAGTAATCACTCCATTCCAGAAATAAATAGTTGGCAGACTTCACATATATCAGATGATCATAATAACAGCCAGTCAGATTCAGATGAGCAGGATGATGACAATGCTTCAGAGGTGTTTTCATCAGAAATGAACAGCATGGAGGATAGGAATGCTTCAAGTTGGAATAAGAGCTCAGAAGGATTTACATCAGGCCAGTTCACAAATCACAGCAAGGAAATGGATACAAGCAGTGAGTCAGAATCAGACTTAGAAAGCCCAGAAAGTGCAGATAAAAGTGGAAAATCATCAGCAAAATGCAGCCATGAACATTATGGAAATGATTCAAAACTGGATTTGGAGGAAAGAAATGTCAATGAAATTATGAAACTCATAAAGAATGCTGGTGGAAGACAGGTGAATAAAGGCCACATAAAGAAGAAGACTAATGAAGAGATTGCAAAGGAGGCTGAACAAACGATCACTGTTTACAAACAAAGGTCGGCTCAGTTTAGGTGGCTTTAACAATGTCAATATCCAATCTCAAGAGTTTGTTAGGCTGATATCCAATTTTTTATGTTTTTTTTGCTTTGATTACATCAGACAGTATTTTACATACAAATTGAAATAGGATTTTTTCACTGGTCTTGTGGCATTTTAGTGTCAAGGTTCCATTTCAGCATGCTGCCATGTAATAATAAGATATTTTATTTATGTTAGCATATTCAAGCAAATACAGCTACACACTATTGTGAAGAATTATAGACACTTGTGACTAGAGATGGGAAAGACATCTTTCAATGATTTTTTTACATAAAACAATGGTCTTCTAACACAACATTTGAAAATACATTTTAATATTTACTCATTGCATTGCATACATTGCCTCTTGTCAAACATTTCTGACTTAAGTGAAGTTGGGAATTGAACAGTGCTAAAATACTGTTTATGTGCAGGCTCATAAATATATCGAGAGTGATCTTTTCACAATATGGAGCCATATTTGCTGGATATTATATTTATATTACACTAACATAAATATAATATCTTATTATTACATGGCAGCATGCAGAAATTAAACCTTGACACTAAAATATCACAAAAGCAGTGCAAATTCCTATTTCAATTTGTATGTACCTAAAATACTTGCACACAAAAAATGAAAAATACCTAGTGATTGAGTACAAACAATTTCAGTTGCCAGTTAGAAAATGGTTTTGGTGCTCGCTTAAAAAAATACATAACTTCTGTAATTTTGAAAAAAATCAGGTAATAGTATAGTAACATATTTTGTTACTGCGAAAACCGCTGAAAAGTATTATGACCCAAGTTACAGAGTACGTTATAGGTTAAAGCTCACAGTTACAGCTAGTCCAAATAGCTGAGTAAGTAATTTATTTGAACACTTAAAACAATCAGTCAGTGTAAATTAAATACATGAAGCAAATGGCATGGATCCAATTCTTGTTGTAATGATAGCACTTTGCTACCAGTATGACTTAACAATACCACTTTTTACTAGCTGCAATTTTCAGCACTGGGGAGGCAGGGCAGGGGATCAAGCAGTTGCTGGGAGCTGTGTTTTCGGTGTTTGGTAGGCAAAAACCCAAATAAGTGAGGTAGTAACTACGGATGATTAAGATGATGCATCCAATTATAAAAGTAGTAATATTTACCAAATCGGCAAAGTGCGTTTTTTTATAAGGCACACAAATTTTTTCAAGGTATCTTTGAAAAATGCTTTTGAAGTGATTTTTCACTATTTTGAACTGTTAAGTGATATTCATCAAAAAAATTTCTGTCATATAATATCAAACAATATTTATCTGAAAAATTCCTTATGTCACACAAGGAATTGAAGAAACATTTTTCAATGTCTAATCGTTATTATAAAATTTGATGCAGTAAATTTTTTTGATGGTGGGTAGACTAGACAGAAGAGTTTGTTAAAAGTACTGAATTTTTTTAAAAGTTTACGTAAATGTAAAGTACCTACCTACATATTTTTACTCATCCCCAAGTACAGTAAATGTACAGCAATAATTTTTCACTTTGACTCGTGATAAACATGAGTAAAATAATTGTTACCAGGAAAATGTAACAGTTAGTATTTTTGGTACATTTTGCCAAAATTTTCACTCAAAATCACTCATATTATTTTTTTGTCCATTTTCACTTTCAAATCCAAGAGTTCATGTGCTTTTTTACCCACTTTCAGCTATTTTTGTCTGTGTATGTGCTTACATACCCATTTTGGTTATTCATCCAGATTTTCAGCGATTTTTCTCAATTTTCTCACTTTTTCCCTTGAAAAACCTGTATTAAAGTCTATCTGAAATACCGTATTTCCTCGAAATACCCCCCTCAAAATGGGCACTATGGATTTGTGGTCCGGGAAATGCATAACAGACGTTCAAAACACTTACTGTGTTACGTTAGAACATTGTTTATACCATCTACATCCTTATATAAGGCTGTAAAAACTTAAAAATGGTGGTTATTGTTGCATTTTTCACGTTTTTCCCTCAAAATTCTCACTATGAAACAATAAACCCCCGGGGGGTATTTTGAGGAAATACGGTACGTTTTATATACTCCCAAAAAGTATACCGTATTTCCTCGAAATACCCCCGGGGGGTTTATTGTTTCATAGTGAGAATTTTGAGGGGGGGTTAAACGAGGGGGGGGGGTATTTCGAGGGGGGGGGGGTTATTATTTCGCCAGAAATTTTTTGAAAACCAAGTACTAAATTGTCGTCTGAAACGTACGCAGACGTCGAAAATGCAACAAAAATCGCCATTTATAAGACTCTAAAGACTTGTATAAGTGTGTAGACGTATAATCACTGTTCTCACATAACAGAGTCATCGTTTTTAACGTGTGTTTTGCATTACCCAGATGACAAACCGCAGCCTTTGTCATTTACGTTCTCTATACACTAAATTTGGGGGGGAGGTATTTCGAGGGGGGGGGTTTATAAGTTCATAGTGTCCATTTTGAGGGGGGGGGGGGTATTTCGAGGGGGGGGAGGGTATTTCGAGGGGGGGGGTATTTCGAGGAAATACGGTATGTAAAAGCAAGTATAGGTGCTGTGTTCAGAGGAAAACGTAAATGTATTTACTTAGTATTATACTTGAATACCTATACATTAATACCTATTTGGAGTAAATGTAAATACATTTTAACAACTATGCTAGACAGGAGCTCACTTTTCGCATATCCAACTTATAGCTCAACAAATAAAATAGGTGACCCATCTCAACCAGTGTGGGCAGGTTCTGAGTAGTGATGGAAAACCGCCATGGCGCTGGCGCCTGGCGCTAGCGCCAAAGCAAAAAGCGCCATGGCGCTTTTGGCGCTTGGCGCCATCTTCTGGTGGCGCTATTGGCTCCTGGCGCTGGCATTTTAAATGGCGCCAAAAAAGCGCCAACCATGATTTAAAAAATTGTTATAATACAATGAAAATTGACAACCCAGTTGACCAATTTTGAGAACAACTTAATAAATATTGATAAATATGTTAGGTGTTAGAGGACATTTTTAATAAAATATTGATTAGGAAATATTTGGGGACAAATCTGTTATACATAGGACAAAAGCAGAGGTGTTAAAATGTGTTTACTTTTTACTCAAGAGATTGTTATATTTGGATGTGGAGCAAATATTTTCTTGATTGCTCAAAAAATGCACTAAAAAAAGGTATTATTCATTTTAAGCCTCAACTGTTGATCATTGATAACTAAAAGAATATTTTAAGAAAAATATTTTTAATTTTTAGATTTTTAAGAAAATTAAAGATTTTCTGTCTTCTAATCGTCCAAATAATATTCCTGCAAACACGGCAAATAAAATATCTACTCTGTCTGGGTACATGTATTTTTCGAGTACATGTAAATACTTTTTAACAATAAATTCCTCAGGAAAGGAAAAATATTATAAATTCTCAAATTAGTCCTCTCCCTAGAATAAAACCAACTGTTAGCTAAATGAGAATAAAATAAATGTCACTTAAATAACTGTGCCTATTAGATGTGAGTAGGGTTGGCCTATGTTTTTTTTTTTAACGTTTTTTTTTAAACATGACGTCCGAAATGTTGTTTTTTTTAAAAAAAACATCGGCCAAAATTTTTAGTACTAAGCACTAGGTATTTTGCAAAATTTTTGCGCGCAATCGCGCAATTTCACACACAAATTGACATTGGTGGTTGTTTTCATTGGTTTTGTTGCATTTTTAGTATCAAAACATCCATTTCTATGTGCTACCATGGGTGAATAAGCCGACATATGTTGCTGTAATATATAATATTGAGGTAATGTGCTTCCATGTACCTCCACAGTGTGTAACTTCACTCCCAAAGTAACAACCTCCTTTTATAACCTTGTTTGATCACCATTCCGTGCCAAACTTTACCTGAAGTCACGAACATTCGACTATAAGGCGATATACGAACGATATGTCGACGAAAAATGGATATTTTTGACACAAATCACCACTTATAATGCTATCCCATGGCTCCACAGCCATTATATGGTCATATTTAACATCACAGAGTATTGCCAGTGTCTGATATACTCTATATATGTTGACACTAGGTCATATCTGGGAGCTTTTAAAAAAAACGTTTTTTTTTGAAAAAAAACATCGAGTTAAAAAAAAAACGTTTTTTTTCCAACCCTAGATGTGAGGGGCAAAGAACTTCCCATTGAAATCTCCCCAGTCAATATGTTTGACTGGAAAATATATCCCTAGTATTTTACCAATGTATGAAACATTGTAGTGGTTGATTGAACTTTAATGGCAAAAGTTAAATCGACTACTACAACATTAGCGGTACGTCAAATTCACGAATTCACTATTCTACAAATGAATAGCCTAGAAATTTTTTGGCGCTGGTGCTATTGGCGCTTGGCGCTATGACCCTCTGGCGCCATTGGCGCTTGGCGCTAAGACCCTCTGCCGCCATTGGCGCTTGGCGCTGAGGTTCAGAAAAGCGCCATGGCGCTTTTGGCGCTTGGCGCTGTTTTGCTCTGGCGCCATTGGCGCTTGGCGCTGGGGGTCAGAAAAGCGCCATGGCGCTTTTGGCGCTTGGCGCCAAAAGTCTGGCGCTTTTTCCATCACTAGTTCTGAGACAGTATTTATTTGAATGTTTCATTTGACAAAAATTTCAATTGCTATGGATCGGTAACTTTTCAAGGTTTTTAAATTTTTAAGGTTTTAATTTTACGGTAGGTTTTTAAGGTATTTACAAAACGTTTTATCGGGTTATATAATATACATTTTCTTTTTCACATATCATTATGTAAAATGTGATTAGCTCATGGCATGGTACACTGGAACATTTATTCCTACCTATATTCAAGCTGTTTTTGCATGCGGAGTACTACTATATAGTATATACCATATTTCCTCGAAATACCCCCAGGGGGTTTATTTTTTTCAGAGTGAGAATTTTGAGGGGAGTATTTCGAGGGGGGGGTAATTCGAGGGGGGGGGGGTATTTTTTCGCCAGAAAATTTTTTAATCTCAGTACTAATTCGTTGGCTGAAATGTACGCAGATGTAGAAAAATGCAACAATAATCGACAAGAATAAGTGTTTATAGACCTATATACCGTATTACCTCGAATTATCTCCCCCTCGAATTAACCCCCCCCCCCCACCCCCCGCCTACATCATGTATGCAATGTACATGATGTATTTATTACTGCTAATTTACATTGCAGTTACAAATAGTCTAGTTTGTGTAGCTATCTACGTTTGTATGTCCAAATATATCCTGTTTGGACACATTTATTACCTGTTTTGGGTACGCAAATGCTTACTGTTTACTACGATCCTTATGAAAATTTCTGACGAAATAATAACCCCCCCCCTCGAATAGCCCCCTCGAATTAACCCCCCCCCCCCTCAAATTTTGCTGGCGAAATAACAAACCCCCATGGGGGTATTTCGAGGTAATACAGTAAGTATGTTGATGGTTTAAACACTGTACTAACGTAACACAGTCAATGTTTTAACGTGTGTTTTGCATTGCCTGGATAACAAACGGCAGCTTTTGTCATGTACGTTATGTTTACACCCAATTTGGGGAGGGGGTCTGTTAATTCATAGTGCTCATTTTGAGGGGGGTATTTCGAGGGGGGTATTTCGAGGGGGGGGGGGTATTTCGAGGGGGGGGGGGTATTTCGAGGAGGGTATTTCGAGGGGGGTATTTCAAGGAAATACGGTATAACAATTTCATTCCAAAGATGACTATGATTATTTGGATTATTTTACTCCAGGGGAGGGTCAAAACCCTGATTTGGGGTGCTGAGGCACTAATGGACTGAAACTAGTCAAATGCGAAAATGATATCCATGCGAAAATGAAAAAGATATCCACTGAACACTGAACACGCAATTAGGGTTCAAACGGGATTGAGTTTTTGGGATCGGGATGGTTTTTTTTGAGATTTCGGATCGGGATCGGCCTTTCGCGATCGGGATCGGGATTGGCTTTTTGAGATTTCGGGATTGAGATCGGGATCGGGATTGGCGTTTTTCAGGATTGGGATTTAGGCGTAAAAAATTGGTTTTCAGGTTTTTTTTCTCCTGATATTTCACAAAATGACGCAAAACACCAAAAACAATGGATGCCAGAGACGTTGGATCAAAATGTCGCACGGCACACTCACATTTTCAGTTGTGGTTCGAACACTTTTTCAAGGGCGGAATTCAAAAGGGCGGAATTAAAATTGGGGGTGGAATTCAAAAACGTCCGAACCACCCTCAGTTCCAATTCCGCACATGAAACGTTCGAACACTTTGACGATGGCGGAATTGCCTCGAATTGTGCAGGGGCGGAATTAATTCGGAAAGGGCGGAAAGCGCAAAGCGTTTGAACAACGTCCGCACTCTTTTTACTCATGGCGGAATTGCCTCGATTGTGCACGGGCCAAATTAATTCGGAAAGGGCGGAAAGCGCAAAGAGTTTGAACAACATCCGCACTTATTTGTGTGTGCGGTGCGCCATCTAGGCAAGAAAACATACGGACACTTTCTACCAGGGTGGAATTCAGTTTCTGTTTACACAAATATGCCACACAGTGAACTTTAATATCATTAAAACAAGTGGATATTACAAATTTTTTTCTCTATTCATTTTTAAAGACAAAGCCTGAATCTACCTGTATAAAAAATTTTACAAATATGTTTGGCAAGATAAATAAGATGTGTTTCTCATAACAACCTTCTCTAAGTGGCGCATCTCTTAAGTCAAGGGCGGAATTGAAAGTGTCCGTATGTTTTTGAAACATTAGGCGTGCACATGTTACGACAAGCGAATGCCCAAAAATTGTTCGAACTTGGGTGGATCCGTCAGAATTTGGTCCGGACTTTGTTCGAATTCCGCCCTGACACTGTTTTTGGCCGAACTCAAACCGTTCGAACCGCCCTTGGAGTTCCGCCTTGGCAGAACTCAAAAACGTTCGAACCGCCCTTGAAAATTTTGAGTGTGCGGTGCGCCATTGGCATCCAAAACACCAAAACAATGCTATAGATTCATTTAGGCACTGTGCAATGGGCTGCCTGGCATTGTCATTCACACCACTTTCTACCATATATGCATGTGTATTAACCTTAAACTATGGTAATGGGCACTGTATCGAGACCATTTGTAGTGGTGTCCATGCCCATGCAACAGAGATATAGAGGGAGCTGGGGAAATGCGCGCTAGCGCGCAAAATTTTTGCAAACTGCATACAAAACGGTCCTTTAAAAGTGCCATTTCGGGCAACTTTTGTGTCTGTGAAATTTTCCGGGATAGGGATCGGGATTGGGGCATTTTTTTCGGGATTGGGATTTTCAAAACATCGGGATCTGGGTCGGGATTGGCTTTTTCAAATTTCGGGATCGGTATCGGGATCGGGATTGAGGTTTCGGGACCCAGATCGGGACCACAAAATCCCGAAATTTCTCGGGATTCGGATCGGGATCGGGATCCCGTTTGAACCCTACACGCAATGCATTCGAAAGTAAAAAAATAGGTCCGGATGCAAATTCCATAGGTCCTGAGATATTAAAATGAAAGGTGGCTTTTTCCAGAAATCACGATTTAGTAAGATACAGTTTTCACACGTGCGGAACTAAAATATTTGAATGTGAAAGTTTCAGTGTACCATGCTGCACTGATTACGATGTTTATATTTTTACCACAGTTAATAGCATAAAGTTTTGTAACAGCTGCTCGTATTAACTAACACAATTGTTTGCGTTTACTTATGTTTAAATAGCGATTTAGATTCGACTTAAATGAAAAGCACGGAAATGAAATCAAGGAAATGAAGCGGCATAAAAACAGAGTTGGCTCTGCGCCAAATTGCTGGCGATTTCTCTCAGCTATTCGCTTTATCAGCTCTCAGACCATACGCTATGCGCTAAAGAGTATCAAAATGGGATGGAGTAAAAATTTCGTTGAAAACAAGCATAAAAAGGCGGCACTTGTGAATTCACGGGCTGAATTGTGAAAAATTTACGATGCACTGTAAAAAGAACAAGGCGAATGATTTTGCTTTAAGAACTACGCTTACTGCGTTTTTGCGTTGCCAATTGAGGCGTCTAATTCTAAAAGTCGACAAGTCCACAAAATGCGATTTTGAGTAAATCGTATTTATAAAGGCGCTCCACACGGTGGTTGACGCTACTTTTTAGAAGTCGATTGAGTCAACTCAGAGTCAACTGTTTTAAGTATAACTATTTTTAATTTTTTACCTGTGTTGATTAAGAAATATTGAGAAGTCGATTAATGTAGAATGAAAGAAGGGGATTTTTTTGATACATATTGTAAATGGCTCAGAGTCAATTGAATTTTTGACCAGTTGACTCTGAGTTGACGCTAATTTTGGCGTCAACTAGCGTGTGTGGGGCCAAAGTTTCAAACCCAATTCCAGGCCCTATGTGTGTGTCCACTTTGGCTCTCTCATGCGTTCCATTAAGTTCCATATGTTGATAATAAAGTGTCAAATTTTCATCCCCTAATCTCAACGTATATGTGAAAAATGGGGTGTCCATAAAATTCCATTCGGTCAGAGCAAAACTGTTTTTGGGAGGGAAATGGACTTGTTGCCTTCTTGCACGCGAGAACGTTTTTGTTCCCGCCCGCATTGGTCCTGCCTTATGGGAAATTTATGCACTTGTCGACTTTTAGAAATTGGTGCCCATAGTGGACTTATCACATTTCTTGCATTTTTTTCCAATGAAAAAGGATGCAGAGGATGGACTTGTCGACTTTTAGCCCAAAACTAAGTGGACTTGTCAACTTCTTGCCTAATTTTTTTGCATTTTTCCCCAAAAGTGTCAAATTTGGCACTATGCCATATGGGGAGTTCCATTCCAAAATTTCACAAGCGCCAAATCCAGAAAAATTGAGTTAAGCGTGGATTTGAACTCCACTTACCGTATTTCCTCGAAATACCCCCCCCCCCTCGAAATACCCCCCCCTCGTTTGACCCCCCCCTCTCGAGACCACTATGAAACAATCACCCCCCCCCCTCGTTTGACCCCCCCCCCTCTCGAGACCACTATGAAACAATCACCCCCCCCCCCTCGAAATACCCCCCCCAGATTGAGTGTAAAGAGAACGTACATGCCAAATACTGCAGTTCGTGTTCTGCGTAGTGCAGAACACACGTTAAAACAATGTCGGCATCACGTTAGAACAGTGTTTTTACCATCTACGTACTAATATTAGTCTACAGAACCTTATAAATGGCGGTTTTTGTTGCATTTTTCGACGTCTGCGTACGTTTCAGACGACAATTTCGTACTTGGTTTTCAAAAATTTTCTTGTGAAATAATAACCCCCCCCCCCTCGAAATACCCCCCCCTCGTTTAACCCCCCCCTCTCGGGACCACTATGAAACAATCACCCCCCGGGGGGTATTTCGAGGAAATACGGTATAGTTTTTCACATTTTAGGAAAAAATCAGCGTTATAGTTTATTTCGTTCCCGAAATACAGTGGTACCAATTTTCAAAAAAATCGCAATTTTAACATTGAAAGTTCACATATCCATAACCAGTCCCCTATGAAAAACAGGACTTTCACAACGAAAATACATAAATCCATCTCAGACCGCCGGAGTTTCATATCGAAAATGCACATATTCAAAAAATTGTTTCATTTCCAAAAGTGCACACGTGCTTCAGAGCGGTTCGCGGAGAGCTGGCCGGAATTCCCATACAAAATAAAGTTTCATTTCCAAAAATGCATACGTGAATTTCCAAATATATTTTGCACTATAAATCAAATATGCATGCAAATATTGATCTGAAAATTTAGGTAGAGGTACTTTTAGACACGGGCTTCGCAGTGGTGTAATTCGTTTTTGCCTACAATGCACTGTTAAGAAGTTATTTAACATTAAATTTCAAATGTTCAGATTTGTTCCCAATTTTGGGTGACTTACAAAATGTCACATAACTCCCTAAATATTTCCTGGCCAACAAAATTTGTGGTTACAAAAATTGTAGAGAAATGTCGGATCTATCTGAAAAGTGCAAGGCAAGCCCAAACATAGCGCCGTCGGGCCATTGTCAAACTTTAAAATGCGATTTTGAAAAATTGAAAATTATGGTTACTGTATTACCTCGAATTATCCCCCCCTTGAATTAACCCCCCCCCCTCGAAATACCCCCCCTAAAATTCGGCTGAGGAAATAATAACCCCCCCCTCGAAATACCCCCCCCTAACATTGAGTGTAAAGAGAACGTACATGACAAATACCGCAGTTTGTGATCTGTACACTGGAGAACACACATTAAAACTGAAGATTGAGTGACGTTAGGGAAGGGTTTATGTGTATATACAGTTATATACCTATAAAGACATATACATCTATGTAATCGTTCGATTTTTCCATGTCCAAGTATGGGGAATTTCCGAAAATTTCTGGCGAAATAATAAACCCCCCCCTCGAATTAACCCCCCCCCCCCCCCCCCTCGAATTATCCCCCCCTCAAATTTTGCTGGCGAAATAATAAACCCCTCGGGGGTATTTCGAGGTAATACGGTATATGCGTTTTTGGAATGAAACTCCCCATATGGGCATGTGAGGTCAAAAAAGTTTCCGGGCCTAACTCGAAATTATCATATTTTGGACTTGTTGACTTTTAGGATTGGACGCCTCAATTATATTACTCCCAATGAAAATGCAAACGTGGATAGAGCCTCTCCTTCTCTGCGATTTATTCATTTTATCTACGATCGCGTAGCAACCGCAGTAAGAAGAAAGGGTCGGAAACGACATTGTATCCAAATCAGACGTATTTTTACAAAAAATAAATAAAACGTTTGTCAAGATGCGTGGAGGTCGCGTTTCTGGCGGTTTTGACGCGCGTCAGTTGCTCAGTGGCAGGTCCGCCAATGTTGACAGCCGCTCCGGCGTGAGGCGAGGTCAGTCTATGGTTTCCTGTTGATGCGTCGCTTGTTTCATTGCCCTCTACTGGCAGAATGCCAACATTGTTTGCGCGAAATGTAATTGACCAGACATTTTTTCTCGAATGCCGCCGCCCATCAGAACCAGTAGTTCATATTTCCGACACAGTTTAATTGCGCTGCAATGAAAATCATCGGCTCAATCAAATTCCACCGCAGGCGGCGTGGCGGGCGCCCGAAATCCAGCCCGCCAACCTGCCGTTTTCTCGCGCATCGGCGCGGCGGGAGTTCGCGCCAACAGATTCAGTCAACCGGCTATTATCCTTCCTGAAACGGCGCCGGTTTTTCGGCGCTTGGGCAGGGTCAATGGCGGCAACCGCCGCCGCAGGTCCGCTGAGGACTTTTTCCCTGAAACGCAAGGCGCCGCGGCGAATTTGTTGGGCAAGGCGGTCATGGACAGTTTGTCTGTTTCTCCTGTGAAGAGGCGTTTGGGTGTGAGGGGAGCGCGCGGGCCGAATGAAGGTAAGTTGCACTTCGAGTGGGTTTAAAGGGGATCCCGATTCGGGAAAATTTCGGGATTTGGCAGTTCCGATCCTGAAAACGCAATCCCGATCACGAAATGTCAAAAAGAATCCTAATCCCGGTCCAAGTCAAACCCGTTTGAACCCTATCCCCGAGTCAATTTATTCCTTTAACCATCTGAAGCCAATCTCCGCGCAGCACGAAAGCCTTCGACGAAAGTTGTGGAGAACTTCACAGTAGTCACTCGCAATGATAAAGCGCAAGATGTCCGTAATCAGGCCCAGTCAGCAGGACCTATCCGAATCAGGGTGCGATTTTAGCTGTACTCGGGGGACATCACAGTAGTATGGAAACATACCAAAACATTTCTGAATCATGAACTAAAAAATAGACTGTTTTTCATCATAATATTTCGTTTTCACTACAGAACTCATTATTACGAAATTTATCACACTATTTTATTCATTTAATTATGGTAGGATTCTGCGCATACTTTGCGGTCCGCCCAGCATACTCACGTTTCATTCTAAATTCATTCAAAGTGCTCGAATAACGTCGCAGCGCAACGTGTCAGCGAAAATGACAATTCGGGCACCGGGTAATAGGTTCCCCTCGGACGCGGTCAGCGTGGAGGAGCCCATGGAGGATGTTCTGCCGTCTCGCATCAGGAAAACGGTCGGTGCTGTAACTAGGGTTGAACGATGCTATCGAAACTTGAAACTATTAAAAAGCGATTAAAACATTGCGGCATCGAAGCGATTTTCTGGAAAAGAAATTTGATTGTAAAATTTTGGTATGGATTAGTGATGATGGCCAATTTAAAAAAAATTCAGCTATCTGATCCACCTGAGGAGCGATTTGTTATCTACTCAGTCCCACAAGGGTTTCAATCCTGGACTAGGGATGGAACAAAGCGTTTTTTTAACGGCCCGCTTTTTTAAAAAAAAACGCGCTTTTTTCGCTTTTGTCAAGCGCAAAAATTGTCAAGACGTTACCTAAAAAGCTCCCAAAGATGGTCCTGAGTCAATATACAGGTATATCAGACAAGTGGCAGTACTTGTGATGATATATAACCATAGAATGGCTATGTAATCATCTGATGGCATTATAAGTGCTGATTTCTACCAAAAAAATTCCAATTTCATGTCGACTACTTATGTACATGGTCGGGCTGAAAAGTCCCCGGGCAGTGCTCGCCATTCGCGCTAGGGGTAAGCTACGGTTATAAAATTTTAACACGTTAATATATCAGGTGTTTTGAGTTTTCACCCAAAATTTCGCCCCTCTAGCTCCACCCAATGCGGAACTGTGGGGGTTACAATTTCGGTCATTTTGTACTGATGTACACATGGTGCTCTAGCTCAACGCTGCTTTAAGTTGTGATTAGGGTTCAAACGGGATTGACTTTTCGGGATCGGGATCGGGATCGGGATTGGTTTTTTGAGATTTCGGGATCGGGATTGGCCGGGATTGGGGTCACGTGATCGGGATTGCAATCGGGATTGGCATTTTTACGGGATCGGGATTGGGGTCTTGGGATAGAGATTTTGGCCAATGTTTTGGCATCCACAGTTGTTCATAAAGGTCTAAAAACACTGTTGGATGCCAGAAATGTGGCATAAAATGAACGCTGGGGGTTTGCGTTCACATTTTTGCATGCAAAAACGTCGTTTTTTCACGTTTGATAATTGCCACTAATTTTTCCGAGATCGGGATCCCGGACTTTGGAGTTTCTCGGGATCGGGATCGGGATTTGAAAAGTTTCGGGATCGGGATCGGGACTAGGGTTGGAAAAAAATCGATTTTTTTTAACGACCCCGATTTAAAAAAAAAATCGATTTTTAAAAAAAAATCGATTTTTTTAAATAAAAATCGCTGGGGTCAAAATTAGCCCCATTTCTGCATAAAATCGCCTCTGGGGGTAATAAAAGCCATATAAATTGGTAGGGAGTGCACACTTATACTTTCTGTGCTAATATAAGTACAGTAGAGCTTCAGAAAAGCTTGAAAGTCAGTTATTTTTAGTGTAAATGTAATTAAATTGTTATATTTGTGACGTGAATCACACTTCATTGACAATTTGCAATTTTATTTGCAGAAATAGCATGTTCTTGCTCAGAACAAAATATAAATGATATTGGAAGTGAACATGGATGCATTTTGCATAAATGTTTGATGTGACAACACAAAGCATAACTATGAATACTTCCTAAAATAATTCACAGCCTACCTTACACACTTAAAAGTACACATAAATGGGTACTACACCCCCCAAATTGGTTGTCAAAGCCATGAAAAAAGCAACTTGTGGATTGTTTGCATGAAAGTGCGCGCTCGCGCGCAAATTTTTTGCATTTTACCTAGTGCTTGAGTACCAAAATTTTTTGCCAGCGATTTTTTAAAAAAAAAATCGGTACGGGTGCTGCGATTTTTAAAAAAAAAAATCGAAATTTAAAAAAAAAATCGCTTAAAAAAATCGCTTGCCAACCCTAATCGGGACTGCTAAATCCCGGAATTTCACGGGATTTGGGATCGGGATCCCGTTTGAACCCTAGTTGTGATCATGAAACTTTGGCTAGTGTAAGCCACCAGTGTTGGCAATGTGCCATCACTAACCAAATTAGCTATGATATCATAAGCCTAGTCCATATTGCCATTACTGTCACTACTTTCACTACCAAATTCATCATTCTGCCTCTAAGGTTGGTCAATACAGGTTAATACAGGAGGCGTTTTTCATGCACACTGCTGTTGAACACAGGTAAAATGTGTCCACTACAGATTAGTAATGAAACACAAATGAAATTTAATTGACATAATAATTTACTGCACATTTCAAAACAACATTAAAATCACTGCAATACAACACGATCTCAGATGATCACCAAAAACATCGATCACAGTTCCCACGTTTCTTGCACATCACCCTGATCTGCATATTAATTTTACCTTAATAGCAATGATGTTGATGAAAGTGTTGAATACTATCAGCACATTGCCAACACTGATGGCTTACACTAGCCAAAGTTTCATGATCACAACTTAAATCAGCGTTGAGCTAGAGCACCATTTGTACATCAGTACAAAATGACCGAAATTGTAACCCCCACAGTTCCGCAGTGGGTGGAGCTAGAGGGGTGAAATTTTGGGTGAAAACTCAAAACACCTGATATATTAACGTGTTAAAATTTTATAACCGTAGCTTACCCCTAGCGCGAATGGCGAGCACTGCTCGGGGACTTTTCAGCCCGACCATGTATATTGCCGTTTTTGAATGTTTTTTGACTGCAAGTGAAGTTCGGCATGGAATAGTGCTTAAAGATGGCTAATACATGACAGTGATGTTTCACACTGTAGAAAAGTGGAAGCACATTGGCTGGATATTATTTACTACACTGACATATCTCCTCAACTTATTATTCCATGATACCATGCAGGAATAGAAGCAATGCCACTAAAATGCTACAAAACCAATGAAAACAACCACCGATGGCAATTTGCATGTTAAATTATGCGCTTGCGCTCAAAAATTTTTGCAAAATACCTACTGCATGAGTACTAAAATTTTTGCCAGCGCTTTTTTTTAAAAAAACGCTGGGACCCTTGCGCTTTTTTTTTAAAAAGCGGTGTTTTTTGAAAAAAAGCGCTTGCCATCCCTATCCTGGACACTACTGATCTGATGTGAATTTACAGAAAAATTTAGAGACCACTTGAAAAAATTGGACAGCTTGAAAAAATCGCTGTTACCAACCCTATCTAACACCAAATAACCCACACCAGCCAATCACCCTGTGGACTACAGTGCGCGCACATATTTTGATGCGCATCGCCACTCTGCATAGACTCCGCCCACTTTCGTGTTAATGCCCGCGAGTGCCGTCACTCAAAAATTGCGGATTTTCCGTCAGGCTCGCCTTTTTTATTGTGTGGGCTCAATAACGACAGTTAAATTTCTACATTTTCTTACATTTAACAGAGAACGCACGTAATTTGAACCCTCTGTACCCTCCGCTCCACCCACAATTCCCATTTTCAAGCGCGTGATGAGCCTCATAAAGTTTGTATAGGGAAAACGACGCGCGTGGCCGTGCCAAAATTCTCGTGCAGTGTAATGATGTCCGCCCACTCAGATAGCCAACGCACCACCGACCGCCCGCCAATCTTCAATCGCCTCCCTCCAACCAGCTGCAAGTGCCGCGATGGAGGTAGATTTGCCCGACCCGCCGAGAGGGCGACCCGCCCCGGCGCTCGCCCGTCGTCTGGGCGGGCAAGCTGATGCTAGTGCGAGTGCCGTGGGCGTTCTGATTACACATCTGGCTGAGAGTGTGAGCGCGGTTGATGTTCAGGTGCGGTTTTGGGTGTGAGTGCCGGGCATGGATGAAAAAAAACGTTGTTTTTTTCAAAGACCCGTTTTTTGATTAAACCGGGGTTTTTTTCAGAACCTCCCAGATATGGTTATGGGTATTCATCCACCCTGGACTTCGTCACGTAGGTTGAGGCAGAGGCACCCTGGACTCAGGCAGAGCTCTTTGAGCGCTTTTTCAAGTTGCGGAAAAGTTGCAGTTTTCATGGGAGATTTGTGTGACTAGATTTGGTGAAGCTTTCACCCTGAAAATGCCTCAAAACCAATGAAAACATCCAGCAATGGTAATAGGTAGGTGAAATTGCGCGCTTGCTTGCAAAAAATTGCAAAATACCTTTTGCGAAAAAAATGCTGGTGTTTAATTTAAAAAACGGTTTCCATACCCATGTTTTTAAAAACAAACATTTGAGAGAAAAAAATAAAACGGTTTAAAATTGGCCGTCCCTATGTACCACTACATTTATTCTCGCTCTACGCCCTTTTTTCAGCTTTATATTTTTCTCTCCCCTTTCAGGAACTGTGCAGCTCAGTGCCGAACTTGATCTCGTCTCGCTTGGTGGAGCCGGGCACGGCGACCGCCCAGTACAGAACTAAGAAGGATGCTCAGGTTGGATGTAGTCGGGGGTTTAGTGAATTTGGACTTTAGAATGTTCATAAAAACGGTTGTGGGTGTACATATAGTTTGTAAATCGCCCCTAGATAGATAGCTGGAAAAATTTGGGCGAGGGTTTCGGTTAGATATATCGGTGAGGAAAATTTCGGTTAGATATATTGGCTTTTTCTAGGTATAGAAAGCAAAAAAAAACTAAAAATAGGCGTAAATTAGCTAACAGCTGTTGAACAATAGTTAAAAACTCCTGGAAAGTAGCTAAAAATATATTGTATGTTTTCTAGTGAACATCTGCTGCAAAATAAACGTGAAATCAAAATCGCCGTACTAAGGCGCCGTAATCTCGCTCGCAGGCGTTGGTCGACCTGTACCACATGCGCGAGCTGGACGGCACGGCCATGCGCGTGCACATCGTCGACGCCGACTCCAACACCAAGGGCAGGTCGACCGCCGCGCCCGCGTCGACGATATCTACTGTCTCTGCTAAGCGACAGGGACCGTCTGAAACGACTGGCGCGAAGGTGAAAGGACCCCCTGACGATCACAGTTTGCCTGCATTGAGATTGAAAGTGAAAAAGTGGGTGAGGGTGGTTGTGATTTTTTTGTTTTGTGTTAAGTGTGTAAAATTATCCAGTTTGTTTTGTGCATGGCTGTATACTTTTTCATAGTTTTATTATAAAAACAAACTTTTTTTATACCGAGTTAATCAGTGTTGAAAATCTCGTGTACTTTTTTACGAAACGGTATACATCAGGGGGTTTTGTGGATTTGGACCCCCGCGGGCTCCAAATATCACCTCCAATATAAAGCATCCCTCTAATATAAGGTACCCTCTAATATAAGGTATAACTTTTGGCTATTTTGAACGCGACAAAATGAATATAAGGTACCCTCTAATATAAGGCATACCTCTAATATAAGGCACAGTTGGCTGCGTGCCAAAGCGCGCAAAATCATAAAAACGGTCGCCAAACATAACAGAAAATGATGAAAATGGTGCCGGAGGGCACTGCGATAACTCTTCGTCAACTTATGCCATTTTGTAGTGATACTGTACCACCTATTTCGTACATTCCAAATTGAAAAAATGAATTGTATCGTTGTTCACTGTTGGTAAAATTTCTTCAAAATCTGGTGAAAATAATTGAAGGTACCCTCTAATATAAGGCATAACTTTTGGCTCGAAAAATCTGACGAAAACAATATAACGTATACCTTATATTAGAGGTAATAAGGTATAGTAGTACATAATTACATATAGTACATAAAATAGCCGAAAATGGCAATACAGAACATGAATTAGAATTTTGAAGGTGAAAAACTATAAAAAGGTACGAAAATTAGCGATTTTGAGCTAAAATTGGGGCAAAATTTCTTTAAAATCGCTACAGATAGATAGATAGCTGGCCGATTTGGGGGGGGGGGGTGTTTAGGGGATAGTAGCCCAAAATTGTGCCTCCGGGATAGATAGATAGCTGGCGGATTTGGGGGGGGGGGGTAACCCCCGCCCTACTAAACCCCTGGTTTACATGCTTGCATTTTTCCGTGAAATTGATTTACAATATAAAACGGTTATCGCTAATCATAAATAAGTACCTAGTGTACGTGCTTTTACCCATGTGGGTGGTACCAATTGATCATTCGAGCAGGAACCGATGACAATAATTAGAATAATAATTAATAATCCGATAAAAAACGATGGCGGTAAATATGCATTTTCAGTCGTATTTCCGCTAACTCTTACAAACCCACTCCCAAATCATTCGCAGAAGTGACAAAAACCAGGCGCCGTTAACTGATTTGGACAGGGAGACGATCACCGCCGCCCTGTTCACCAAGTCCGCCACCGAAGGGACATCCGACTCGAATGTGGTGTTCACTGTGAAAATTTGAAGTGGCTTTTTGAGGGGCTTCTACGCGTTTGACATTCGTCTTTTTCGTGGTGGTTTCTGTCAGTTATTTTCTATTCGTTTTGAAATGTGTTTATGACGTAGTTATCAGTGATTTTGCAGCGGGGGGGGGGGGGGGGGTTACGTAAATACGAGCAACCATTTATGCTATTTATCTGTATCGACCAGAAAATCTTTTGAGTTTATTGAATTGAATTTAATATTTACATCCATTGTGGTCGATATAATTAATGCCTTTAATTATGAGCGCTCTGCAAGTGTGCACCCCAGCTGGCATTGAAAAATACGTTGTTTTGGGAAAATATAATCTCTGAAAATTTCTCAAAACTAAAATAAAATAAAATCTACCTGAAACAGTGTTAGCATTGAATTTTTTTGGGAAATTTATATTTTTTAAATATCGGAAAATATCTAAAAACAATTATTTACACGTTCTTGAGGTTTTTCAACTATGAGAAGAAAAAAATCTCAGTAACATTTTATCTGGAATTTTCGAACTTTGTTTCGCCGTAGTTAGCCATCCACCACGTTGATATTCCAATAATGCACGCCCCCCTTTAAAGATGATTCGAGAAGCCTTCACAAAACAACATTTTAAACTGAGTAGAAAACAATTTTGAAGGTTATTGAACAACGTTCTTTTTAACCCCCAGCCCAGTCTGATTACGTCACTGATTGTGATTCAGTGAAAATTAACCTTCTATCGGAACAATGCCTCATTACATACTTCTATAGAAATTTGCACTGAAGCATATCATGCGTATATTTACAGCGTTATAGGCTGGAGCTCCAGTGTCATAAAACAATACAGCATTTCTTCTAATAGAACGGCATACCTCCCATAGAACGGCAGGTTTTGGCTCTTTTGCACTCACACATGTTTCTATCAACTCATTTCATTGAATATGCTTTATCAACAAAACAAATCTCATTTTTGTTCAGATTAAAAACAAAAATTCATCATATGATTAAAATGGGGGAATTAATTTTCCTGACTATTCAAACAGGAAAATTTTTCAAGCAAATACAGTAAGTACTGTACAAAATACAGTCGATTAGCTTTCCCACGCACAATAGAGGTTATGACGTCATTTAATTGCACTCAAAGCTATTGACCACACTCGCATATTAATTGACTTTTCTTCTTCGAGCAGGTGTGGCTTGTTTACTTTATTTCTTGTATGGAGTGCAATGTCTTCTCCATTTATATTGGAAATGTTGCCGCTGATGTATATTGAAGTGCTTTGCGAGTGTCAAGCAGAGTTGGCAAAATTCAGGCCAAAAATAAAGTTAAAATTAAGTGGAAAATTAAAGAATAAAATAAAAATAAAAATGTGAAAATAAAGTATGAAAATTTATACTACCGTATTTCCTCGAAATACCCCCCCCCCTTGAAATACCCCCCCCTCGTTTGACCCCCCCCCTCTCGAGACCACTATGAAACAATCACCCCCCCCCTCGAAATACCCCCCCCCAAATTGAGTGTAAAGGGAACGTACATGACAATAACTGTAGTTTGTGTTCAGTGTACTGCAGAACACACGTTAAAACACTGTCGGTGTCACGTTAGAACAGTGTACATACCATCTACATACTAATATTAGTCTACAGAACCTTATAAATGGCGGTTTTTGTTGCATTTTTCGACGTCTGCGTACGTTTCAGACGACAATTTCGTACTTGGTTTTCAAAAATTTTCTTGTGAAACAATCACCCCCCCCCTCGAAATACCCCCCCCCTCGTTTAACCCCCCCCCTCTCGGGACCACTATGAAACAATCACCCCCCGGGGGGTATTTCGAGGAAATACGGTATGTGAAATTGCATAAATTAATATTCTCTGTTAAATTGTATAAAAATTCACATTTCCTTTTGGAAATTGTTTAATCTTAAGAGTGTAAAATGTATTTCTTGTTTTTTAACTTTCTACTTGTCCACTTGTGGAATTTGGACATGGTTGTTGCTTTCATGAATGTCATGATAAATATTCAGAGTGTTCAGAGCCCTATATCATTTTCAATATTCTAATTAGGAATCACCGGTCTAACTCCTGTTTTCTACAAACAGCAACAAATGCAAAAACAAAATATTCAATTCTCATTTACCGTATTACCTCGAATTATCCCCCTTGAATTACCCCCCCCCCCCCTCAAAATCGACTGGGGAAATAATAACTCCCCTCGAAATACCCCCCTGGAGTGATGTACATCATGTATGCAATGTACATGATGTATTGATTTCTGCTAATTGGAATTGCAGCTATACATAGACTAGTCTGTGTAGCTATCTACGTTTTAATGTCCAAATATATCCTGTTTTGACACATTTATCACCTGTTTTGGGTACGCAAATGCCTACGATTGACTACGATCTTTACGAAAATTTCTGACAAAATAATACCCCCCCTCGAAATACCCCCCCTCGAATTTTGCTGGTGAAATAATAACCCCACCCCCTCGAATTAACCCCCCCCCCCTCAAATTTTGCTTGTGAAATAATAAACCCCCATGGGGTTATTTCGAGGTAATACGGTAAATCTTCTTTTCTGAAGCTATGTATTATACTAGGTAAGTGTATTTCATGCTTTGCATGAGATATTACTATAAATTGATGGACGAAATTTAATTAAATGACTTTATTGAAAATTATCCCATAGTAAAACATTGTAATGTGATGAAAAACGCGTTTGGTTCATTACTGAAGTGGGATATAGTAAATCTAAGTGCAATGTGTAGTGTATATTCACATAAGTTCTAATGTAAATTCAAATGTTAAACATAAGTAATCGGAAAAAAATAAAATAAAATTTTTATACAATTTGAGTAAAATGAATTTATATAAATACAATCAATGAACCAACCCCTCAGGGCCCCCGCCTCGAGTAAGTAAGTACATATTTAATTACATTTTTAAGTATCGATGTGTCACTCTCGCATATTGAAGAATAATCGTATGCTTGACGTGTTCTTTGAAGCATCGCATGAGTCACGTATGTTGCATGCATTATTTCCTTCCATCATTTGATCTTTCTAGTGTTTTCAATAAAATCGATCGAAACGCTACACTCCGGATCGTGTTTATGTTGTGTGACTCACCTGTTTTCACAATTCAGGGCATTTGTATCTGTCACATGCGTTTTTCAACTTATCTACACTTCTAAGCACATTTATGTACCTATATAAATACGTCGTTCTTTCTCACTGTGCACACAGATTTCACTTTTGCAGAAAATGTGATCCGAGCTTCCCGTGAATGGCTTAATTTGGCCCGTTCGGTTTTTGCCCGCTGGATGCAGTTGCGTACTTCGTCAAGTAGGTTTGCTCAGATGGCCCTGTTTGAACACTTTAAAGTGTTAAGTTGCGGGAAAGTTGCAGTTTTTACGTAAGATTTGTGTAACGAAAAACGTTTTGTTCTCTGATTATTTACTGTCGCTAATTTTTACCTTGTTGTAGTTTGTGCAATCGCCTCGAAGTTTGCTTGTTACTTTCCTTGCCACTTGATATGCGTTGATTTGCTCGGACACTGCCTGCCGGTTAAAGTATTCATGCACTTCCATAGGCTACGTGCGTGTTTTATCTTCGATAAATGCGTTTCACGACTTATATTTCCTTCAAACGTATGAATTTATTAAACATTTCTAGCGTAAATACAGCATGCGTATTATTGCTCTATGTATCACGCATAATACATACCGTATTTCTTCTAATGGAAGAGCGCCGTTAGGCATAAACCCCTGTTTACCACGGTAGGCCCCCATGAAACATTTTCAGAAAACGATTCATAACTTCGCTATACAGCATTGTATTTGGCCAAATGGGGTATCCCCTTGTAGGGCAATTCAAGCCCTACAAGGGGATACCCCACTTGGCCAAATACAATGCTGTATAGCGAAGTTATGAATTGTTTTCTGAAAATGTTTCATGGGGGCCTACCGTGGTAAACAGGGGTTTATATAGGTATATATTTTTTATCAACTTTTTTACCTGGCGCTCTATTGGAGGCTGCCATTCTAATTTTTCACGTATCTTTTTCACACATTTTTCTCATTTGAAGATAGTGCTTTTAAAGAAACATGAACAAGATTTGAATATCAGAGCACCAATTCAAACAAAACCATATGTGAAAACAACTCTCAATCATACGCCTTTTGAACGCCTTGGATCTTCTCACCACCCATTTTTATAGTATTTCTGTGTTTTGGCACCCTCCCAACGTAATTTCTACCTGCCGTTCTATTGGAGGCTGCCGTTCTATCGTTTCCGTGAGTGCAAAAATGTGCCAAAACCTGCCGTTCTATTGGAGGTGCCGTTCTATTGGAGGTATGCCGTTCTATTAGAAGAAATACGGTACTCCTTTCACATATATCTTTGCTTTCAACGAAATTTGCGTTTTGAAAAATCACGTATTTATGGCTGTCTATTTTAAAAAAATGGTTGCTATTTTTTTACGAACATGAAAAGTTTATACACTTTCTCACGTCTGAAAGGGTCAGTGACGAAAACTCTGGTTTTCATGTCTGCAAACGCCACCAAGTCTAAATATTCACTTCTAGGCCTGAAGTCCGCGCTGCCGCTACTAAAGACTTGCGGTTGCAAGCATTTACACGCATAAATTTTTTATTCACCCGCATCGCCCGACGCCCTTGAAAGACTTTTTCTCTGATAAGTTTATTTACAGCATGACGCATATAAGTTTTTGTCCACTTATGTACGCACATGCCCTTTTGCTGAACATCGCTGCAAAGCAAATAAATAAATAAATACCGTACGTACGTACGCACTGCGGACTTACATAATTGCGTTGTACACTAGTTTTTTAAATAAAAGTTAGGTGAACGTGGGAAAACCCCGATTGTATTTACTTCAGAGTGAGACGGCCCAGCTGTAAAAGTTGTGCACTACATAAATATATTGTTGCGTAGAAAATATGACTCAGATCTGTTTACTCACTGCGCGAACCAGTTTTCACCGTTTTCATTGTCTGACAAATAGTTTGGTGGCTTTGTCGTTTGATTTTGCAGCGTTTTGGGATACTTTTCTTTCTTGATATTATTGCGCGATAATTTGTTATCTTTAAGATGAGGGATCGAGACTCATTTTCAGATTGATTAATTATATATACATATAATGTAAATATGTATATATATTTATTGATAATCAAATTATATATGTATTTATAATTAAATTATATATATATATAATTTAATTATATATTCAACTATATTGTTGATTAGGAAAATTTATTTTCTGTCGGTATTTATGTTTTGATGATAAATATTGTCGTTATACTTTTTGCTCATCTCATCTTGTTCTCGAACAATAGGCACCCACGAAGTCGATAACTCCAAATAATAAGAAGAAACAATAAGTTAAGCACGTCATCCAGAATCAATCGGTTCCTTTCGCGTTCCATCATTTTTTCAACGTCACGTTTATTTTTTAAACTGTCACATTTTGACACTCTTTGGACAATTAGGAACAAATTAAATAAAATCATCAACAAGAAGTCGATAACTCCACGCTATTAACTGTTGCTGTCAAGTTGATTACTCAACGACTTTTTAAAAGTAGACGCTTCAATTAACAGTAGACAGCATCTGTACGGTTTCTGTGTTAGAAATCTTTACAAAGCAGATACCGTATTTCTTCTAATAGAAGAGCGCCTCTCTATTTTTTTCGTCAAATTTTTACCTGCCGTTCTATTGGAGGTGCCGTTCTATTGGTGGCTGCCGTTTTATTTTTTTCACACATTTCTCATTTGAACAGACCCTTATTTTTTATGAAGCTTAGGCAATATTTTACTATCAGAGCATCAGTTTGACATTTAATATCTAGTGAAATGCTTAGAACATTATCGCCATCCATTTTTATATTTATTTATGTGTTTTGGCACACTCAACATAATTTCTACCTGCCGTTCTATTAGAGGTGCCGTTCTATTGGAGGGTGCCGTTCTATTGTTTTCGTGACTGCAAAAACGTGCCAAAACCTGCCGTTCTATTGGAGGTGCCGTTCTATTGGAGGTATGCCGTTCTATTAGAAGAAATACGGATTGTACTATGTAAATATTAATTAAACTTATTGACCGATGATGCGCGTCCGTTTGCATACTATGTATTTACTAATTGGATATAATTTACTTGCTTGTGTTTACTTTGAAACATAACATTTGCTCATATGGTTGGCAAGCGATTTTTTCAAAATCTGATTTAAAAAATCGGCTCGGGTGCTGCTGAAAGAATGTTAGCAAAATTTTTAATACTTATGCAGTAGGTAAAATGCAAAAAAATTTGCAAGCAAGCGGACAGTGTCATGCGTCATAAAATAGGTAGGTAACTGGGTTTCTTGTTTTTTAGGTGTTTTTTGCAACCAATTCCGTGAGGTAGAGTTCCTTTCTGTATGTTTTAGCTAGTGTTGTAAGCCGTGATTAATGCAAATGCATTCGTGTTCACTTCCAAAATGGTCAATCGAATGTGATTAACACAGCAAATATTCAACTTATTAATTTCCAAATTGAAAGTGACCAGATTTCTAGCTTTCAGTGATTATTTACCACAGAAGGCCTAAGAGTATACTGGCTATCAATTTAAATGGCTCTTAGTTTCATTTATATTCCCCAGAGGTGATTCGAAGAAAAGTAGAACTAATCTGACTCCAGTGATTTAAAAAAATCGATTTTTTAAAACATTTTTTCATCCCTAGTGGGTTGTTGGTATGCAAAGGTCTAAGCACACGCGTTTGCGGCGTGACGTCAGCTCGCATTGTCGCTCTAGGATGCATGGAAACACTGACTGCATGTCACTTTCACTACCTTCTACTATAGATGGACTTCTATTTATGGCAGAAATGTTTTTACCAACCGTGCTGGCAGCTTTCCAATTCAGTTTTTCCCCTGTTTTTCAGGCCACGTGACTTAGAGAATTCACTAGAATCGAAACCTATTTACTAGTGATGGAAAAGCGCCAGGAAAAAGGGCGCCAGGCGCCAATGGCGCCATGGCGCCATTCGGAAACTGGGCGCCAAGCGCCAAGGGCGCCACAGAAAAAGGGCGCCAAGCGCCAAGGGCGCCATGGCGCCATTCGGAAAGTAGGCGCCAGGCGCCAAGGGCGCCACGGAAAGAGGGCGCCAAGCGCCAAGGGCGCCATGGCGCCCATTGAAAAGAAGGGCGCCAGGCGCCAATGGCGCCAGAATAACAAAGCGAGTAGAATACCCTGCGTGTGCTAAAAATGCTTCTCCAGCATTGTAGTGCACACATTCACTTCTTTATTCATGTTCTCCAGGATGTACTCAGCAAAAATGAGATTAGCAACAAACTTTTGTGCAAAAACCGTACTCACACGTGATATTCAATTCAAACACTTTGAAAATTCTCATTCGACAAAACAATGAATGCACATCAAATAGATAATCCAATATGTTTTCTTGAAGCGGACGACAACGGAATTCCGATAATTTCAATCCGTTGATTTACGAGATTGCAAGTTCACCGGTCTATCATGCTCAGCTTCTGATCCGTTACACGCATCTGATAAAAATTGGATGAAACATATTATACATCCACTCACACCACTTTGTCTATTTTCCAGTGAATTTTGATCATTCACAGACCCGTTTTTTTCTTTTTTATTCATTCACGCAGCACTCACCTTGAAACCATGCTGGCGCCATTTTGGCGCCCTTTTAGGGCAGGGCGCCAGGCGCCAAGGGCGCCGCGGAGAAAGGGCGCCAAGCGCCAAGGGCGCCATGGCGCCTTTCAGAAAGTGGGCGCCAGGCGCCAAGGGCGCCACAGAAAAAGGGCGCCAAGCGCCAATGGCGCCATGGCGCGGCGCCCTTTGGCGCCCTCAAATGGCGCCTGCGCCATGGCGCCATTCCATCACTACTATTTACCGGGCCGAAGCTTTTTACCGCTAGTCCCAGGTTTGTCGCGACCGCAACTGCAATTTCAGCTAAATATTTTTATGCTCGCTGCAGCTTGCGGTCGGACTGCCGAGTGCTTTTTGCGTGTGCATTCACGCGTGCGCGCCCCGCCGTAGGGTTGGGTGCGCCTAAACGTAGTATCGAACTACTAGCGATTAGGGTTCAAACAGGATCGGGATCGGCCGATGGGGTTTCGGGAAGCGGGATCAGCTGTCGTTTTTTGAAATTTCGGGACCGGGATTAGAGTTTCGGAATCGGGATCGAGGTTTCGAGTTCAAGACTGCCAAATCCCGAACCCTATTATCGATGCAACAAATTCAACAACGAATGTCGATAATGCAAACCTTAAACAAACGCCAGAATATCGTGATATCGATGTTGATATCTTTATCGAAATTTATCGAAAAAATATTGAATAAGGCGATCGGAAAAGTCACCCCGCTCCGAGACTAGCTGTGCATCCATGCGTGTGCATGTGCACGGCAGCGCGGCACAGTGCAGCGGCCGCCCCCTGCCCATGTTCTGTTCTGCTGCTGCAGTTTGATAAGGTCTCTAAACTGTTTGCAACATGTCGCTGCATTTATTGACTCGCTCGAGTGGCCGCTATAAGTGGCTTTTTAATTGGGGTGTAGGTCGCGAAGGGGTGGCTAAAATTGAGGGGTCTTGGTAGATTTTGAGCAGCCAGGATGGGCTCGGATTGATCGTAGGCGGTAGCGGTGGTTAAATATTTCAGCTTTTTCTGGTGTTGAAGGCCAAAAAGGGGCAAAAATGCTTAAAATGCGAAAAAAATCAGGTGTATTGTTACATATTTCTTCCAGCTGTGAAGGCATCTTGAAAATATCTAAGCTGTCAACATTACATCAGTTTCATATAATTTACCATTGCCTTGTGGCTTGTAATCTTTTGTGGCATTTAACAGGTAAATGTACATGTAAATTACTAATTCAAGGACCGTCGTACAGTATGGGGGGTTGGGACGGGGTTACCAGCTATCTATTTATCTTACCTTCGGGCCGCTCAGCTATCCATCTTTCCTGAGGCAAGATTTTTTTGCGACTATTCATCGACCCCCCCTATCCAAAAATGAAATCGACCAGCTATTGAATCTGGACCAAATTTTTGCTCAAAATGGCCAATTTTCATACGTTTTTCACATTCATAATCACTATTGTGATTTAACAGACTTCAAAATCATTATCGTTCATGTGAATTATTGCCTATTTTACACTATTTTTGTCTATATCTGTGCTTCTATACCTACTTTTGGTCATTTTCTCGCCTATTTTTAGCCATTATTCCTTCCCTTCCTTCTATATCTTGAAAAAGCCTTGTATTGAAGCCCCGTAACCCCCCCTGTAAACAAACAGCCCCCCCCCCCGTTCTAAAATCCTGGATATGTCCCTGTACTAATAAGCAAGTATTTGCACATGGCTTGTAGCCTTCAACTCCGATCAGGCTTATAATGTTATGCTCGCGCGCTTTATCAATGTTTGTGTACGTGTTTTGTGTTATGTCGTAAATACACTACCGTACAGAATAGTTGAGACTTTTTGTGCTGTGTGATAAAAGTTGCCAGAATTTCGGAATGGTCGATATGCCAAACATTTGGATACTATACATGGGTACCCTGGGGGGTTGACTACACATGCCCGGGATTACCGCCCCTCGAGTTCAAATCTGCATCTATTCCTAGTGTACAAACATATTAACTCAGTTTGTTCATGTTTCAGAATAGTTGAGACTTTTCTTGTTTTGGGCAGTAGCCACCCAGTATCTCACTTTAACGTCTTTATCCAATTCCTATGTTCATTTTTTAACAAAATTTTCACCATGGCAACTGCTTGCCTGCATTGCTAGGCTCTGTGTGCAGCAAGAAACATTCTAAGCATGAACAGCATATGGCAATGCATATATGGAACTATGGCATTTATTTTTGCTGCAGTTTCGCATCCATTGCCAGCGACTCAGAAATGGGGGTAGGCATACTACTGAGTGGGCTATTTGGTGTGTAAATTTGAGGTTTTGGCTTTGCTCTATTAGGGAGAAAAGTTGGTCCAACTGTGAATGAGTAATGTGCAATTATTTTGGATGGAATGAAGATGGAAGTTTGTAAGTGCTATAACTTTTGATTGGAATGAGATATTGAAAAAACGTTTTTGTCAGAATAATTCTCTCTGTCTAAAGTATGTTATAGACTGTTCAAGAACAAAGTTTTCATGCTGCAAACCCCAGTAAAATAAGCGTAAAATATTTAGACACCATTAAAAACCTTGAAGTGCCATAACTTTTGATTGGAAAGAGATATTGAACTCATTTTTGTTTTAAATGAATCCTCGTTGTCTAAAGTATATGATAGCATGTTCAAAAAATTTTTTTTCATGTTCAAAAACTGGGTCAAATTGAAATAGGGAATTTTGACATCACTAAACCGACCACAAAAATAGAATCTGCAGGTTGTTCCGATCATTTTAAGTGTTGAATGATTCAAATCAGGCCAGAAATGGTTGAGTTATTAAGCTTCAAAGACACTCATCCAGATTGCCGATTTTCTGTATATTTATTGACCATCTTTTTATAGACCCCCCTTATCTCGGGCCTGGGGGATTATTTGAGCAAACAAAAAATTGTCGTAGTAGCCCCAGCATCAAACCCCAACATACTCAAACGGCATCTAAATTGGGCAAGGGACAAGAAATAGGGAAGCAAAAAAGTGTGGTGGACCCCCAGCCTACTGTTTCTCTATGTGTGAAAAGTCTCAACTATTCTGCACGGTAGTGTATTACAGCTGTTTTCAAGGTAAGATTTTTCTCCACTAAGTAGGTTTGCTAAAAACGGATGTCAGGTAGGGTTGCAAAAAAATAAATTTTTTTCACAAATAACTTGATTAAAAAAATCCAAAATAGCCTATTTTTATAGAATAACGCTGCTTAAATGAACAATGAAGTTGTGCATGGAATATAGCTTGACGTTGCTTTAAGTGAAGACTAATACATTGAGAGCGATATTTCGCACTGTGGAAGTATGTGGATATATCTAATCCGGAGGCCGCTCAGCTATCTATCTATCCCGAGGCAAAATTTTTGGCTACTACCCCCAAAGACCCCCCCCCCCAAATCGCTAAGCTATCTATCTATCTGGAGCGGTTTTTGAGCAATTTTGCCACAATTTTCGCTCAAAATCCGCCCCCCCCTGGCTACGTCCTTGGGGGCTGCCGTTCTATTTTTTCACACTTTTCTCATTTGAACACAGCATCGTGTTTTAACGAACCTTGAGCAATATTTTTATATCATAGCATCAATTTGAAATTTTATAAATATATGTAAATAAAATTTATACCCTAAATCATCGAATAATACCCCAGGGGTAGGGTTGGAAAAAAAACGTTTTTTTTTAACTCGATGTTTTTTTAAAAAAAAAAACGTTTTTTTTTAAAAGCTCCCAGATATGACCTAGTGTCAACATATATAGGTATATCAGACACTGGCAATACTCTGTGATGTTAAATATGACCATATAATGGCTGTGGAGCCATGGGATAGCATTATAAGTGGTGATTTGTGTCAAAAATATCCATTTTTCATCGACATATTGTTCGTATATCGCCTTATAGTCAAATGTTCGTGACTTCAGGTAAAGTTTGGCACGGAATGGTGATCAAACAAGGTTATAAAAGGAGGTTGTTACTTTGGGAGTGAAGTTACACACTGTGGAGGTACATAGAAGCACATTACCTCAATATTATATATTACAGCAACATATGTCGGCTTATTCACCCATGGTAGCACATAGAAATGGATGTTTTGATACTAAAAATGCAACAACCAATGAAAACAACCACCAATGTCAATTTGTGTGTGAAATTGCGCGCTTGCGCGCAAAAATTTTGCAAAATACCTAGTGCTTAGTACTAAAAATTTTGGCCGATGTTTTTAAAAAAAAAAAACATTTCGGACGTCATGTTTTTTTTATAAAAAAAAACGTTTAAAAAAAAAACGTTTAAAAAAAACATCGGCCAACCCTACCCAGGGGAGTTAATTTTTCGTCAGACGTTTTTCAGGGGGGAGTTATTCGAGGGGGGGACTTATTTTTTCAACAGAAAGCTTAGACTTAATTCATTCATGTAATCACAGTTGTTAAAATGTACGTACATTTAATCGAAAAATACGCGTACGCGAGTACGCGGTAAATACATTTAAATATACTTTTTCAAAAAGTAATGTACTTACTTTTTCACGTACATTTGTAAAATACAGTGTTGTGTCAAAATAGTGTCTTTCAGTGTAAAACTCACTTTCACATGTAAAAAGTAGTGTAAAAATACGTTTTCCAGGGGAAAAGTACTCACTTTTACATTTTCCTAGGGAAAAAAGTATTTTACTCACATTTACGCATGAGTAGGAGTAAAAAACGTATTTTACATTTTCTATACTTTGTGGTGAGTAAAAATAAAAATCTTACATTTACATCTACTTTTGAAGAAAGATCAGTAATTCTAACAACTCTGCATGTAATTCAGGTATTTACCTGTCCAACAACGAAAGGATGTGTATACACTGCATACACATCATGTATCTGCTGTTGCTGTGGTAGACTGATATTGTTTTGTATTTTTGTATTGTATCCTTTTTATCCAGAGGGGGGAGTTTTTCAAGATGGGGTTGTTATTCTAGGGGAAGTTTTTTTCTTCACCTCGTAAACAGGGGGAGTTATTCAAGGCGGGGGAGTTATTCGAGGATTTGCGGTAGCTATGTTTCACCTATATTTGGCGATTCTTCTCTGTTTTCCTTTACCTTTTTCCCTTTAAAAAGGCTATATATCGTTGTGGGTAGTAGTGTCGGGTTTCGGTTTGAAAGATGGGTATCGGTACGGGTCGGGTCGCAACTCGGCTAGTGGCAACTTTATCTGCCTTCTGTATTGGCGGTGCACACACTAGTTTACTAACAGAAGTAAACTCATTTTGGGTGCTAATAAATACGCTTTGAACGCATTTGAGTTTGCCAGAATGAGGTTTCTGTAAACTACAGTTGACGAGGATGTAAAATAACGTATTCTGGTAAACTCAAATACGTTCAAAGCTGATGTATGGGCACCGAAATTGAGTTTACTTCTGTTAGTAAACTAGTGTGTGCGGCCACATTTTCTCTCTCGTCAATCTATCACCGAGAAACCTGTCGACTTTGCAGATTTCTATCAACAATATTATATAATTTTACAGTCGATACCATTTTGGAAAGATGATCGCACAAGCTTCAAGATCAACATCCTGTTTCTGAACACCATTCAGTGGAAGTTTTCGTCAATTTCGCCACAAAGTATTCAATATCACCAGGCGGGTCTAGACATTCAATCATTTCACCCCGGCTGGCATTGATCTGCGGCGCCCGTTGCAAATTAATTATTCCCGTCGCTAATATATTTACCTCGACTTAAATACTAGCTGAATACGTGTTTACAAAGGCGCGCGTGGGCGGCGACTGGAGACATATTTACATAAATATATCCAGGGTACTGAACGGCCACCCCCTCCCGTGCGATCGAGTGGGCGTGGCTTAAGGTCGAGTTGTAGCATGGTCGCTGATACGGATGTGTTTGGTTGGTTTCACTTGATTCTACCTATGTTTAGTTTGTGGTCGACCCACGCTGCGAGAGCGTTGAACATTGTTCTCGCAGAGGGCCAATTAGTAAGAATATTTAATTAGCGGTTGATTTATATTTTTGACTTCTTCCGTGTGTAAATTAGATTTTCGAAGTCCTGCGGAGGGTATGGTGGCATTTTTTTCGCGGCCTGAGTGTTTTGTTAAATGTGTGCAGATGGAGAAAACGTTTTTTAACAACACTGTCTTTAAGGTTTTTGTAAAAAACCGCTGTTTTTAAAAACAACCTGATAGCTAAAAACGTTATTTTTCCATTCCTATGAATGTGTAGTCGTTGGGCGCCCGCCAAAAGTTTGACGCATGTAGTAAGGAGATGGCGCCATGGCGCTGGCCCAGAGATGCTGTATATGTATATACCTATTTTACATACATATACACGTTTGAAACTTGGACGTGAACACATTTAGGGCTGTCGAGTGTCGAGACCGGAGAGATAATAAAAACTTGTCGCCTGCGGCGTGACGCAAAAATGGGCGCTTGCGCGCAAATTTTGTAAAATCACCCTAACAACAGTCCCGAAATCACGATTTGGTACAGGTCCCCCCTGGTGTCAGATAATTTTTACTGAAACGGAACGGAATTTTTTTTTGCACTTGTCCCAATACGAACTGGAAACGGAGAAAAATTTGCACTTGTCGAAAAACGGAAACGGAAAAAAAAATTTCAGCAGCCGGAAAACGGAAAACAACGCCGGAAAAACGGAAACAGACTGATGAAATTTGCGCGGAAATGGAAAAAATTACTGAAATTTTGTCGGATAATGGTAAAAATTTGCTGAAATTAGCTGGAAATGGTAAAAAATTGCTGAAATTTTGATGGAAAATGTTTTAAAAAACTCACATAATTGAAAACCTGCATGCATGTTTACCAGTTTGGCTGAAACAGAAAACAGACATTTGAGCCGGAATAAGGAAATATGCGGTGGAAAAACTGAAAATTTAGCTGGAAAATGGAAAGAAGTGGAAAACAGAAAATGGAGCCGGAAAATGGAAAAAAGCAGTAAAACTGAAAATTTAGAGGGAAAATGGAAAAATGAGCCGGAAAAACGGAAACGGAAATAGAAAAAATTTAGTGGCCAGAAAACGGAGGGAAAAAATTCAGCGGCCGGAAAACGGAAATTTGACACGCTATATCCTTGTATAAATATAATATTTTTTGTACTAATTTGTTCAAAGACACGCTTATTTAATAATTCACGCTTTCAGTGAAAGCTGCAACGTGATAAGTCGCTAATCAACAATAGTAGTAGTCAAAAGTGATGTTAGAGGCGTCGGGAAATATGGCACCACACCGCACCGCACCGGCACCTATGCCAGTGCTTAGAAAAGGCACCAGGCAAAAAAGGGCACCGCACCGGTGCCATTCCCTAAGAAATAGCACCAACACGGAAAGGCACCGCATTGGGCTGGACGTCCCAAGGAAATTATTGGGCTGTTTCTTAGTGGCCACACATTCAGAACTGTGTGTCTTCATGAATTCTCTACCAATTTTGATGGTTGAGCACTTGAAATCAAGGACGTACGCAGGGGGGGGGGGGCGGCCGCCCCCCCCCCCCGTTCCCGGGCCGGACATAAAAATTTGCCAGGAATGGCACTTTTCTAAAGCGATTTTGTAGGCACTTTCAAAAAATTTTGCGCGCAAGCACGCAATTCCCCACCCCATTGTTTAATGTGTATTTTCAGGAGCCTGAAAAGCGTCATAAAAGTGTCCAACATGTGTCTTAGTCCTATATATAGGTCTAATTCGGTACCTATAGAGTGTACGTTGGCGCCAGCGCCAACGCCAATACTGCCATGGCGCTGGCGCCTACAAATGGCGCCAGCGCCATGGCTCCATTCCTTTACTATAGGGCCAAATTTTAGGGGGGGGCGCCGTACGTCTCTGCGTACGTCTCTGCTTGAAATGATCAGTGTTGTGGTGATCCCTTTGACGAAGCGGTTAGAGTTATTACAAATGATAGCTATATTATTTATTACACTGCAATACGCATAAATTTAGTCACTACTATTATTCTACTGACTGGGGTTAATGCTGTACAGAGAATGCAGCTATGTATATTTTGTTATAATCTGACGACAAATTATGATCAAAATAGTGTAAGAAATGTAATATTTATGATAAAAAATATTTACAACAATTTTTGATTCTATCTTCAGATAGGTTATGGTAGATTTCGCAGTCCATTTGATGGGACTTTTTTCCAAAATAAAAAAAAACATAGTGGTATATTGCCGGTTTTTTAAATATGAATAAGCACATGCTGTGGACAAAATTTTACAACCCTACAAGACTTTGCTGGTACCTTTCCTGGTGCCTTCACTTTGGCCGTGGTGCTAGCACCTAAAGGCAAAAAACATCAACGCACCGCGCCAACGCCATTGCTTTTCTGAAAAAATGGCACCGGCACCGGCTGGGCACCTCTGAAAATTGCAGGTGCACCGCACTAGCACCGGGGCACCGGTGTCTTTACATCGCTAGTCAGCAAGGCAGAAAAATAAGAAAAATTGTGTCACCTGTCACAAGTTATGTCATCCACCCACAGACGTTCTGGTTCAAGGGGGCGTAAGTTGTGCGTATATATTACCATGATGTTTACCGAAGTTTGATACGTATCAATTTAATGGTAATATAGGTAATTAATTTTTTCCACTGTTTAATGAATGCCGATGCGTTTGATGAAGTCTTAACTGTAGTACCATTCACATTAATCTTTAAGCATTGCATGCCTGTGCATGGACGTATCCAGGGGGGGGGGGGTGGGGGGGCTGCAGCCCCCCCTTCCCGGATGAGACTTGAAAAAGTTGCTGAAAATGCAACTTTTAGTACAACTTTTGAAGGTGTACAGTAAAAACTTTGCGCGAAAGTGCGCATTTTTCCATCACACGAGTATTTTGAAAAATTCGGCCCTGTACTCTAAATTTTCTCTATAAAGCGGGAATTAGAGCTCAGCGTCGATTCGACGTGAAATGATGACGTGAAATGTTGTCGTGAAATTAATTACACGAGTGTGGATCATGCTACGGGTCTACAATTTTCTAAGGATAATATATGAATCAATACCTTAATCGTGTCCAATACTGAGTGTTATCAGCCACAACTAGAGCGAATTGAAAAATTCAATTTTTATCATTCCACGTCATCATTTTACGTCAGGGAACAACGTGACATTTCACGTCAGACTTTTGCTTGCAATAGTCTGACGTGAAATGTCAAGTTGTTCCCTGACACTGTGACGTGAAATGATGATGACGTGAAATGATAAAAATTGAATTTTTCAATTCGCTCTAGTTGTGGCTGATAACACTCAGTATTGGACATGATTAAGGTATTGATTCATATATTATCCTTAGAAAATTGTAGACCCGTAGCATGCTCCACACTCGTGTAATTAATTTCACGACGTCATTTCACGTCATCATTTCACGTCGAATCGACGCTGAGCTCTAATTCCGGCCTAATACACGAAATGGCTGGGTTTTCGCTCTTTATGTAAAGTAACCTGCTGACGCATCAGGTTTGGCACCGATTTTTTAAATCTTTTTACGTGTGCCATAACTCCAGCTGTATGCGAGATATGGAACTGATACTTAAGGGGTAAATAGGCGTAACACCCCCCTACTTTACACCTGCGAGGGGGCCCCTAGCGACTGACTACAGTGTGGGTCGCTGAACATGTCAAAAAATTGAGCAATTTTTGCTGTCCGCGTCAATTTCAGCACCAACATGGTACCCGCCACTGCGGTTACAATAACTCCAGTTGTAGAATGCTCAAATTTTGGGGAGATGTAGTCAACGCCCTCCCCTACTACTATAAACCAAGTTTTCAAGTGTCTTATAAAAAAGTGATGTAAAGTTCTTTTTTTTTGTCTGCCACCCTTTGGGGTTGGAGTTGGGTTGGCTGTTGGTGGTGAGGGTGGGTGGGTAGCATTTACAATTATGTAGTGATGAACATGAATATTTGCTGCATGATATTGTGTAGTCAATATAGTCACTAAAATTTAACAACATCAGGTGCTGAACTTGGTGTGAATTAGGATGAAAAATTTCAGTGCTGAACTTGATGCGGACAAAAACCGTGTCAAACAATCTTTGATGTTCAGCGACCCACACTGTAGTGGGTCGCTGCAACCAACCCGGTGTCGTATAGTAGGTGGGGGTGTTGATTACACCCCCACATAATTTAAGCGTTCTACGCCCACCACAGATGGAGTTATGAAATCTGCAGTATGGGGTACCATGTTTGTGCTGAACTTGACGTGAACAGCAACAATAATATTTGCACAAATTTTTTATGCATGTTCAACGACCCACACTGTAGTCAGTCTAGGGGCCCCCTCGCAGGTGTTTAGTAGGGGATGTTACGCCTAATTACCCCTCAAGTATCATCATCATATCTCGCACACAGCTGGTGATATGACTCTCATAAAAAAATCGGTGCCGAACCTGAGCCGGCAGCAGTTTATTTATATTTACATACATATAAGCGATCTTTGGTGTCAACGCCAATGGCGCCATGGCGTGGCGCCTACGAATGGCGCCAGCGCCATGACGCCATTCCGCCACCACATCGGACAAAAGTTAGGTGGGGGGCTGAGCCCCCCCCCCGTTCGCCTGCCTCCGTAAACAAGAAGCCCCCCCCGCTCAAAAATCCTGGATACGTCCCTGTGCCTGTTTAACCTGTGTCCAACGATGGGTAAGTTCTCCAGAAAAAAACACTTTCTGTGTTTTGAGTTTTTCAAAAATAAATACCTGTGTTTTGAGTCTGTTTTTATTTCTGTGTTTTTTGTAAAAACTCAAGTTTTTTCATAAAAACTCAAGTTTTTCAAAAAATGTGAGTTTTTACCCAAATACAATGATTTTCTCACTACAAATTTGTTTATGGGTGTCCAGGGACCCTGTAAGATGTAAACAGTCATGCAAACTGTAAAATTAAAGTTTTAACATTTGGCATTTTTGATGACATTTTACTTTACTGGTTTCACTTGACTAACTCATCTTTTGACCCATTACAGTTGTAAATAATACCTTACAAGTGACCAGCTTATGCTTTTGGCAGCTTTAGGGTGACCCCTTAACTTTGGGGTGAGCTGGAGGGAGCAAGTGTCTTTGTCAATCAGTCAGTGTCAATCACAATTCCCAGCATTACCATAATGACCAGGTTCCATTTTGTTACTTGGTTGAATTTTGTTACTTTTAAAAAAATTTGGAAAATTTGTTATCTGTTGATATGCATTTGTGCACATTTCGTATTAAACACAGCACAGTATTCTTCAAATCCAATAAAAAAACTCAAAAAACTTTTCTGTGTTTCCGTGTTTCTGTGTTTCCGTGTTCTCCAATAAAAAACTCATTTGAGTTTTGAGTTTTTCAAAAATTTTGAGTTTCCGTGTTTCTGTGTAAAACAAAAACGCAGAAACTCAATGAGTTTCTGTGTTCAATTTCTGTGTTTTTGCCATCATTGCCTGTGTCATCTGGGACGCAGCTAATTGCACTTATCCCCGTGCTTCATATGGTAAGTATGTAAAAATTGTCTCAAATTGATTTAGACGTGGAAGTGCTACGGTACGAGTCACACCCAATCGCAAACTAAATCCGCGGACCGCAAAGTATGCGCAGAATCCTAAATACCATAATTAAATAAAATCTTTTGATAAATTTCGTAATTTATCATTTCATTGTAAAAACGAAATATTATGATTAGGGTTGGAAAAAAAACGTTTTTTTTAACTCGATGTTTAAAAAAAAAGCAATGTTTTTTTTAATAAAAAAACGTTTTTTTAATAAAAAAGTTTTTTTTTAAAAGCTCCCAGATATGACCTTGTGTCAACATATATAGGTATATCAGACAGTGGCAATACTCTGTGATGTTATATATGACCATATAATGTCTGTGGAGCCATGGGATAGCATTATAAGTGGTGATTTGTGTCAAAAATATCCATTTTTCGTCGACATATCGTTCGTACATCGCCTTATAGTCGAATGTTCGTGACTTCAGGTAAAGTTTGGCACGGAATAGTGATCAAACAAGGTTATAAAAGGAGGTTGTTACTTTGGGAGTGAAGTTACACACTGTGGAGGTACATGGAAGCACATTACCTCAATATTATATACTACAGCAACATATGACGGCTTATTAACCCATGGTAGCACATAAATGGATATTTTGATACTAAAAATGCCACAAAACCAATGAAAACAACCACCAATGTCAATTTGTGTGTGAAATTGCGCGCTTGCGCGCAAAAATTTTGCAAAATACCTAGTGCTTAGTACTAAAAATTTCGGCCGATGTTTTTTTTAAAAAAAAAACATTTCGGACGTCATGTTTTTTTTATAAAAAAAACGTTTAAAAAAAAACATCGGCCAACCCTAATTATGATGAAAACACTTTACAATTTTTGGTTCATTATTCAGATGGGTTATGGTAGGTTTCCATACTAAGTGTGACGTTCGCCGAGTATATCAATGAAGCCAGGGGTCTCCTAGGGGGGGGGGGGGCTGCCCCCCCCAAATCGGCCAGCTATCTATCTATCCCGGAGGCCGCTCAGCTATCTATCTAACTCGAGGCAAAATTTTTGGCTACTACCCCCAAGCCCCCAAGGCGAGGGCCAAAATCTTGGAGACCCCTGACTGAAACACATGTTACAGTTCCAATATTATAAGTAACGATGACTAAACTTAACAAAACCTTGACAGTTTATATGCAAGCATGAAAACAAACTGCAATCAAAGAAAACGATTCCCACTAAACTCCAGCGACATTACACTTCACAATGAAATTTACCATATCCTATCTGAAAAAAGACAAAGATGTTTTATATCATATTTATCATATTGCTTCTACTTTGAGTGAATTTGGTGCAATTTTTCAGTGACTTTATTCATCAAAATATAATATAGCGATTTGTCCGTCCAATTTACTATTTTGTATGAGAAATTTCATACTTGCCTTGGATTTTTTAGGTCTCACCCCGGGAGCGGGGGGTGGATCGATTCCCGCAGAGACAAATCCCTGAAATTGCCTTCAATCGTGTGCCCGTCGCTGTACTTGTATATGTATTTACATACATATCTAGTGGTTTATGGCGTTAGTTCCACCGCCACTGGCGCCATGGTGCCACAAAACCAATGAAAACAACCACCAATGTCAATTTGTGTGTGAAATTGCGCGCTTGCGCGCAAAAATTTTGCAAAATACCTAGTGCTTAGTACTAAAAATTTCGGCCGATGTTTTTTTAAAAAAAAAAACATTTCGGACGTCATGTTTTTTTTATAAAAAAAACGTTAAAAAAAAACATCGGCCAACCCTAATTATGATGAAAACACTTTACAATTTTTGGTTCATTATTCAGATGGGTTATGGTAGGTTTCCATACTAAGTGTGACGTTCGCCGAGTATATCAATGAAGCCAGGGGTCTCCTAGGGGGGGGCTGGGGGGGGGGGCTGCCCCCCCCCAAATCGGCCAGCTATCTATCTATCCCGGAGGCCGCTCAGCTATCTATCTAACTCGAGGCAAAATTTTTGGCTACTACCCCCAAGCCCCCAAGGCGAGGGCCAAAATCTTGGAGACCCCTGACTGAAACACATGTTACAGTTCCAATATTATAAGTAACGATGACTAAACTTAACAAAACCTTGACAGTTTATATGCAAGCATGAAAACAAACTGCAATCAAAGAAAACGATTCCCACTAAACTCCAGCGACATTACACTTCACAATGAAATTTACCCGAGGCAAAATCCCGAGGCAAAATTTTTGGCTACTACCCCCAAAGACCCCCCCCCAAATCGCTCAGCTATCTATCTATCGGGAGTGGTTTTT
>OZ038455.1:12407551-12564966 GCA_964036195.1 Sphaerolaimus hirsutus | reverse complement strand
CGGAATGATGTATGTCATGTACATAATAAATACGTCATGTATGCAATCTACATGATGTATACCGTATTTCCTCGAAATACCCCCCCTCGAAATACCCCCCCTCGTTTGACCCCCCCCTCTCGAGACCACTATGAAACAATCACCCCCCCCTCGAAATACCCCCCCCCAGATTGAGTGTAAAGGGAACGTACATGACAAATACTGCAGTTTGTGTTCTGCGTAGTGCAGAACACACGTTAAAACAACGTCGGAATCACGTTAGAACAGTGTTTATATGTACCATCTATGTACTAATATTAGTCTACATAACCTTATAAATGGCGGTTTTTGTTGTATTTTTCGACGTCTGCGTACGTTTCAGACGACAATTTCGTACTGGGATTTGAAAATTTTTCTTGTGAAATAATAACCCCCCCCCTCGAAATACCCCCCCCCCCTTGTTTAACCCCCCCCCTCTCGGGACCACTATGAAACAATCACCCCCCGGGGGGTATTTCGAGGAAATACGGTATTACTGTTAATTTGCATTGCAGCTACACATAGACTAGTTTGTGTAGCTATCTACGTTTTTATGTCCAAATATGTTTGAACACATTTATTACTAGTTTTGGGTATGCAAATGCCCACTATTTACTACGATCCTTACGAAAATTTCCGACGAAATAATAAAACCCCCTCGAATTAACCCCCCTCAAATTTTGCTGGCGAAATAATAAACCCCCATGGAGGTATTTCGAGGTAATACGGTATACAGTTGTTTTGGCGCCAATGACAACGCCAGTGGCGCCATGGCGTCGCGCCTACGAATGGCGCCAGCGCCATGGCGCTATTCCCTTACTATAGAGACAAAATTTTAGGGGGGGGCGCCGCCCCCCCCCCCCGCCGGTCGCCGGGCACCGTATACTATCCGCCCCCTCCGCTCAAAAATCATGGCTACATCCCTGTCTGAAGAGGTACGTTTGAAGGCGAATACATAGTTCACGATAGTCTCCAGAAAATACACCAGATATCACGAAAATTAAGTCACAAATGAAAGTTGTGGAATAAATATCCCCCCGGGTAATATGATCTGAATTTGTGCACTTCGCGAAAAATTTACGAGACATGTTGAATTTAGTATAAAAAGTGTTGAATGTCGTGTTAAGATCTAAAAGTAACCCAATTATTCGCAAACGCGGATGCATTGAAGCCATTACACAGCAATTTTTGAGAGAGCAATAAAAAAACCCTCTGAAAATACAGAGGTAGCGAAACGACCCCAGGGCGCCCACTGGTGTATTTACGAGCCATGCTCCATAATACGCGTACATACGTACTTGTGTGCACATGACGTCACCCCTTCATGCAGTCTGCTAAGGCCGCGCATTCGCGTGGGCGGCTTCATTGATGCAATTTTGCCGCCGTCTATTGACGGTGCACTGCTGTTGCCCTGTCCCAACTAGACACGTTTTCATTGGCTCATATTTATTGTATTTTTCGTAATTATGTCGATTAATTATTGTGTGCATTGTTGGCGATTTCCTTCTTTTGAGGGGTCTAGTAGGGGCAGGTTAGGGGGTGAAGTGAGGGTTACTCCCGAAAGTACCAACTAAATAAATCTCGGGGGCCTTTCAGCTATCTATCTATGTATCTCCTGGCAAAAATTTTGCGCTACTATCCCCTGAAACTCCTCCCCCAAATGGGGGGTCTATCCCCTCCCTCCCAGAAAATATAATTAAAAAGTAAAATATACCGAACATCCTCGGATAGGTCCTCCTCTCGAATAATTCCCCATCGAATAACTCTCCCTGTTAGCCGAGGGAATAAAAATTACTCCCCTCAAATAACCTACCCACTGTGTTCGGTAGGAAAGATGTCACATGTATAAAAATGTTTTATGTATGTAATATTTAATCAAATATTCTTCTGTTGGTGCTCACTAATATTCATTTCATTGCTTTACTTACGGAATATGTATTCTAACTTATGATTTATGAAACTAATTTGTCCCCATTTACACAGTAAATTAACCACACATATTTCTCAAAAGTCTGACGGAAAAGTAACTCCTCTCGAATAACTCCCAGTCTAAAAATTCTTATGAAAAATTCACCGGGGACGTGTTCCAGGATATACGGTACATAAATCTCTCTGAAAAAAACCCATAGAAAATAAAAATAAGTGAGATATTTGTTATATTTTTTACTCATAAAATATGTATCTCCCCGGGAAAACTCCCCAGAGAAAATATAAATAACTATAAGATTCCTTATTTTATTTTGTAAATTATAAATTTCCCGAGATTTTTGGAACGATGTGTTTATAGCAAAATTGCACGTCACTGTTGTGGTGTCAAACCAACCCTGATGCAGAATAAATTCATTCATGCATCATAAATATGTACATACTAGCAGGATTCTCTCCGACCTTCGGTCGGGTTTTGTGGTTCTCTACAATTAATACCATTGGAGAAAATATGATACTTTAGTTAAGTTTGCCCACATGCTAGGCATGTGTTTTGAAATGCGGTATGTAATCTACCAAAAATAACAAGACCAATACCAAAGATGCAATGTTTTGGAATGGATTTTTGTAAACTTCTGTAAAATGGTTGGGCATGAAACTCGGTAGTAAAATGTAGACAGTTTGCGATTTGGTATGATGGTGTGCAGTGTGCATTCTGTGTGGTATAGGTTTTGTGATATGATAGTGTGGTTTTTGCAAGGTGTCAAACTTTGTTGTAATCTTCAATTGGTTACATTTGTGCTTTGCTGTTCTTTTTGTGTTTGTAAATCCTTGTGGTATAAATTGTAGAGAACCACAAAACCCAACTGAAGGTTGGAGAGAATCCTGTTATAGGTACCCACTACTCAGAGGCTTGCAAAAACTGACACCCCAATGGGGACCCCCCTCCAAATGGCACCCCCTGGGGAACCTCCCAAAAGTGGCACCCCCTGGGAACCGCCCAAAAATGGGACCCCCTAGGGCCCCACAAATATGGCACCCCCTGAGGACCACCAAAAAATGGCACCCCTTAGGGACCCCCCAAAAATGGCACCCCCTTGGGACCCCCCAAAAATAGCACCCCCTGAGGACCGCCCAAACATGGCACCCCCTAGGAACCCCCACAAAAATGGCACCCCCTGGGGACCCACCCAAAGTTGGCTCCCCCTGGGGACTCTACAAAACCCAACTGAAGGTTGGAGAGAATCCTGCTATAGGTACCCACTTCTCAGAGGCTTGCAAAAACTGACACCCCAATGGGGACCCCCCTCCAAATGGCACCCCCCGGGGAACCCCCCAAAAGTGGCACCCCCTGGGAACCGCCCAAAAATGGGACCCCCTAGGGCCCCAGAAATATGGCACCCCCTGAGGACCACCAAAAAATGGCACTCCTTAGGGACCCCCCAAAAATGGCACCCCCTTGGGACCCCCCAAAAATAGCACCCCCTGGGGACCCCCCAAACATGGCACCCCCTAGGAACCCCCACAAAAATGGCACCCCCTGGGGACCCACCCAAAGTTGGCTCCCCCTGGGGACTCTCCAAAAATGGCACCCCCCTGGGGACCCCCCCCCCCAAAATGGCGCCCCCTATGGACCCCCCCGCAAAAAAAAATATAGCACCCCCTGAGGACCACCAAAAAATGGCACCCCTGGGGACCACCCAAAAAATGGCATCCCATGTGGACCCCCTTGAAATGGCACCCCCATATGTACCTCCAGAAAATGGCACCCCCTGGAGACCCCCCAAAAATGGCACCCCATGGGGACCCCCTCTAAATCCTGTAAACACAGCCCCTAGTTTGGAAACTCCTGTAAACTCAGCCCCTAATTTGGAAAATGGTATGAATATTTCAAAAAATCACTATCATCAATCCACAAATGCATCAATTCACAATTTTCAATTTTTTAGCCCCAGGGGTTAGACTTAAAAAGTTATGGTAATGTAGAGTAGAAATGGAGTGCACATTTCAAATCACTGCAATAAAAAACCCACAAATGCATCATTTCACAAATTGAAAGTTTTTGTGCCCAGGGGTTCATTATCAGGGTTTTAGTAATGTGGTGTCAAAATGGAGCGCATATTTGAAATCGCTACAATCAGAAACCCACAAACACATCATTTTATGATTTGAAAATTTTTGGCCCTGGGGGTTCATTTTCAGGGTTATGGTAATGTAGTGTCAAAATGAAGTGCATATTTCAAATCAAGGCAATCAAAAAGCCACAAATGCATCATTTCACAATTTCTAATTTATTAGCCCCATGGGTTCAATTTAAGGCTTACAGTAATGTAGAGTTGAAATTGAGTCATTTCAAATCAGTGCAATTAGACACCTGCAAAATGCATCATTTCACAATAAGAAATTTTTGGGTCTAGGGGTTCAATTTCAGGGTTTTAGTAATGTAGTGTCAAAATGGAGTGCATATTTGAAATCGCTACAATCAGAAACCCACAAATGCATCATTTTATGATTTGAAAGTTTTTGGCTTAGGGGGTTCATTTTTATGGTTATGGTAATGTAGTGTCAAAATGAAGTGCATATTTCAAATGAGTGAAATCAGAAACCTGAAAATTTATGATTTCACAAATTGAAAGTTTTTGGCTCCAGAGGTTCATTTTCAGGGTTATGGTTATGTAGTTTTCAGGGTTATGTAGTGTCAAAATGGATTGCATATTTCAAATCAGTGAAATTAGAAACCCACATCAAATCATTTCACAATTTCTAATTTTTTAAGCCCTGGGCATATTTGAAATTGCTACACTCAGAAACCCACAAATCCATCATTTTATGGTTTGAAAGTTTTTGGCCCAGGGGGTTCATTTTTAGGGTTATGGTAATGTAGTGTCAAAATGAAGTGCATATTTCAAATGAGTGCTATCAGAAACCCGAAAATGCATCATTTCTCAAATTGAAAGTATTTGGCCCCATGGGTTCATTTTTAGGGTTATGGTAATGTAGTGTCAAAATGGAGTGCATATATCAAATTGGTGCAATCAGAGACCCAAATTTGAAATCAGTGCAATGAGAAACCCAAAAATGAATGATTTCACAAATTGAAATTTTTTGGCTCCAGAGGTTCATTTTCAGGGTTATGGTTATGTAGTTTTCAGGGTTATGTAGTGTCAAAACAGAGTGCATATTTCAAATCAGTGCAATTAGAAACCCACATTGGATCATTTCACAATTTCTAATTTTTTAAGCCGTGGGCATATTTGAAATTGCTACACTCAGAAACCCACAAATCCATCATTTTATGGTTTGAAAGTTTTTGGCCCAGGGGGTTCATTTGAGGGTTATGGTAATGTAGTGTCAAAATGAAGTGCATACTTCAAATGAGTGCTATCAGAAACCCGAAAATGCATCATTTCTCAAATTGAAAGTATTTGGCCCCATGGGTTCATTTTTAGGGTTATGGTAATGTAGTGTCAAAATGGAGTGCATATATCAAATTGGTGCAATCAGAGACCCAAATTTGAAATCAGTGCAATCAGAAACCCAAAAATGAATGATTTCACAAATTGAAAGTTTTTGGCTCCAGAGGTTCATTTTCAGGGTTATGGTTATGTAGTTTTCAGGGTTATGTAGTGTCAAAACAGAGTGCATATTTCAAATCAGTGCAATTAGAAACCCACATTGAATCATTTCACAATTTCTAATTTTTTAAGCCCTGGGCATATTTGAAATCGCTACACTCAGAAACCCACAAATCCATCATTTTATGGTTTGAAAGTTTTTGGCCCAGGGGGTTCATTTTAGGGTTATGGTAATGTAGTGTCAAAATGAAGTGCATATTTCAAATGAGTTCAATCAGAAACCTGAAAATGCATCATTTCTCAAATTGAAAGTATTTAACCCCATGGGTCCATTTTGAGGGTTATGGTAATGTAGTGTCAAAATGGAGTGCATGTATCAAATCAGTGCAATCAGAAACCCAAATTTGAAATCAGTGCAATCAGAAACCCAAAAATGCATCATTTCACAAATTGAAAGTTTTTGGCCCCAGTGGTTCATTTTCAGGGTTATGGTAATGTAGTGTCAAAATGGAGTGCATTATATATCAAATCAGTGCAATTAGAAACCCACAATGCATCATTTCACAATTTGAAAGTTTTGGGTCTACGGGTTCAATTTCAGAGTTTTAGTAATGTAGTGTCAAAATGGAGTGCATATTTGAAATCGCTACAATCAGAAACCCACAAATGCATCATTTTATGATTTGAAAGTTTTTGGCTCAGGGGGTTCATTTTTATGGTTATGGTAATGTAGTGTCAAAATGAAGTGCATATTTCAAATGAGTGCAATCAGAAACCCGAAAATGCATCATTTCTCAAATTGAAAGTATTTGGCCCCATGGGTTCATTAATGGGTTATGGTAATGTAGTGTCAATGGAGTGCATATATCAAATCAGTGCAATCAGAAACCTAAATTTGAAATCAGTGCAATCAGAAACCCAAAATTGCATCATTTCACAAATTGAAAGTTTTTGGCCCCAGTGGTTCATTTTCAGGGTTATGGTAATGTAGTGTCAAAATGGAGTGCATTATATATCAAATCAGTGCAATTAGAAACCCACAATGCATCATTTCACAATTTGAAAGTTTTGGCCCCATTTTGGGTTCAATTTCAGGGTTATTGTAATGTACTGTCAGAATGGAGTGCATATTTCAAATCATTGTAATCAGTAACCCACAAATGCATTATATCACAATTTATATTTTTTAGCCCCGGGGGCCTCACTTAAGGATTATGGTAATGTTATTGTTAACTCCCATAAACTCAGCCCCTAATTTGGCAAACACCCATCAACTCAACTCCCATAAACTCGGCCTCTAATTTGTGAACTTGTGTCAACAGCCCCTTATTTTTAAACTTCTGTCAACTCAACCCTAATTTATAAACACCCATCAACTCAACCCTGAATTGTAAACTCAGCCCCTAAAAACTCAAGTCAACCCCCTATACATGTGCAATTGCATTCTTGGGAAGCAACTTTGCCATCTACTAACCCTGTTTGTCAAGATTGTGGATCGTGTTTGTAAAGGGCATTTGTACTAATAAATAGTGACTGCATTGTGTGCAAAAACACACACGAATTGGGCACAATGAGGCCTGCGATTGTGCCTCCTATCTTTTGCATTGAAGCATCCTTAGCGTGCAGTTCTCTCGAAATTGTATAGGTGGAGATAAATAATGTATTTACTAGTAAAAATTGGGCAAAGGAAAATGTCAAACTTTTTTACTCACTGTTATTCATGTGTTATTTTATTTGACTCATATATATAATAACTCCGTGAAAAACGTTTAGCTTGAATTCATCCACACTCACATGTGATAAATATAATTTTTTATGTCAACCAATCCAAACGGTGTTTGTCGACACCCACGCACTGTCGCTGCTTAATTGTGTTGTTGTTTGTGTGTACTGTTTGTGCGTTTTTAACGGCAAACCCGGTTTCGATTTTACCGGAATTACATTCAAACACTTCTCACTTTCGGTCCACAAACAATATCATCGAAATCAGAGTTTGACTATCGATCTTTATTGGCCGCTATCGAATTATCCACCATCTAAAACCGGAGCGCTGCGCACCCATGACACTCGTGAAGCAATTCAAGTTGCCGTTACCACCGCGCGTCAAAGCCCCGCCTTTGAGCACCCCTGGCGCTAGCGCCAATACACTGGCGCCGGCGCCAATGGAACGCCAGCCCGGCGCCACCGATTCACCTCACAAGGGAGGTGCTAGTACCATTTTCTGTCGACTCACAGCCAACATCGAGGCGCGAATCGAGCCGCTGGCGACCGAACAGCCGCACGCGTCCAGTGCCGAAGTGGGGGCCCAGCAAGTGCACAAGACTGGCGCCGATACTTCGGCTGGTCAGGGAGAGCCTGGTTAGTTCCGGTTTGCGATCACTGAATTCGTGGCTCATGCGCCGTGCTCATTTGGGGTTTGGGGTGTTGGCGACCCTGTGCCTGTAGTCATGTAAACCCGCTGGTCATGTAGACCCGCCAGTCATGTGTTTAGAGTAGATTAGTGGCAGTGGATTTACATGATTAGTGGAGTACACAGCAAGGGCTGCAGTTCATGTGCACTCATTCGTTTTTGGCCCCTTTTGATGACATTGCAAAAATTGGAAAACTCAAATAAGTTGTTTCACATTTGAGTTATTCAATTTTTTGCGCTGTGTCATCAAAGGAGTGAAAAACATTGGTGAATGCACACGAACTGCGGTCTGCACTAACTTACTAATCATGTAAAACCATTGCCTCTTATCACCCCCGCCCCCTAAAATACATGACTGGCGGGTCTACATGACGAGCGGGTTTGCATGGCAACTTAGTACAAGGCCTACGTCGTTGTTGGCTGAACGTGTCATTGGGTCCTGGTGACTTACTTGACTTCACGGGCCTTAATTTCTTAATTTTCCTAGTCGTGTTCTACCGAATGTGCTAATTTGAATGTTTTTCATCCGCAATTTTTATGCTTAATCTTTGCCCACACTCTCAGCCGCCACCCAGAGCACCTCAGCAAGCACAAGCGGCGCAGCCCCCTCAGCCACAACGTGCCGCTCGAGCACCTCGTCCACGTCGACGTCGCCTCGCTCTACATCCACCTCGACCACCACGTCGTCGTCGAGCCCCGCGTCCGCCGCGCCCGGCACCAGCAAGGCGGGCGGCAACGGGCCCCCGGTCAGCCAGGCCAAGATCACCATCCGCAGCACGATTACTACTAGTGGATTGAAGGTGCAAGCCAGTCCTAATGCGGTTTTTAGTCCTGGTTTGTTTGTTTTTGTTTTGAGGGGGGATTTGGTTTAAACTAGACTGGTATCGTGAGATCGAGATAGATACGGACATTTTGAGTTCTTCGGGCCAGCGCAGTGACTAGGGTGTGCATTGGTGCGCGTTTTCGCAATTTGTCTGAACTCTTTCTGCCCGTGCGCTCGCCTCGCAAGTGTGCACCCCAACTATCCTTATTGATATCACCCAATGGGGGAGGGATTGGGTAAATGCTTAGGATAGTGAAAAAATAGATTTTGGAAAATATATAACAAAAACATAGCAGAAGTTGACAATTTCTAGAGTAACCACATTTGAAACTTTACTCTTTACCTGCAGCTAGGGTTGGAAAAAAAACGTTTTTTTTAACTCAATGTTGTTGTTTTTAAACGTTTTTTAAAAATAAAAAAACGTTTTTTTTAATAAAAAACGTTTTTTTAAAAGCTCCCAGATATGCCCTTGTGTCAACATATATAGGTATATCAGACAGTGGCAATACTCTGTGATGTTATATATGACCATATAATGTCTGTGGAGCCATGGGATAGCATTATAAGTGGTGATTCATGTCAAAAATATCCATTTTTCGTCGACATATCGTTTGTATATTGCCTTATAGTCGAATGTTTGTGACTTCAGGTAAAGTTTGGCACGAAATAGTGATCAAACAAGGTTATAAAAGGAGGTTGTTACTTTGGGAGTGAAGTTACACACTGTGGCGGTACATGGAAGCACATTACCTCAATATTATATAATACAGCAACATATGACGGCTTATTCACCTATGGTAGCACATAGAAATCGATGCTTTGATACTAAAAATGCCACAAAACCAATTAAAACAACCACCAATGTCAATTTGTGTGTGAAATTGCGCGCTTGCGCGGAAAATTTTTGCAAAATACCTAGTGCTTAGTACTAAAAATTCAGGCCGATGTTTTTAAAAAAAAAAACATTTCGGACGTCATGTTTTTAAAAAAAAAACGTTTTTTTAAATAAAAAACGTTTTAAAAAACATCGGCCAACCCTACCTGCAACTTGATACTTTACTTGCAAATGATGGGTCTTATGGAAACTGAATTAATAACCTTGTTGCGTGGATTGAGGAAATTGATTTTTTCCACTGTATCCTTTGTCAATATTCCGGTGTTATTTACAAAGGTGTCTGTCATGACTCATGAGTCACATCCATGTGTTTACATGTTTGAGTGTGTTTGAATATTCCAAGTCAACAAACAACTGAGACGTCCACTTCAAGAATATGGCTACTTCAAAATTTCGAAAATTGTGTTTAATTAAATTCGAAAAGCATTGAAAAAGCATCTATAATCGGCAAAAACTCGATAAGTACACTTTTTGTGTTAAACCCCCCACCCCCTCTAAATTTGCTGAAGGAATAATAGACACCCTGGTCCCTGGGGTATTCTGAGGAAATACGGTGTCAAATACGGTGTCTACATCTCAGTCTCGTTCTCTAAAGATTCAAATGTCAGTATTGAGTTATTTGTCTCAAAGTGTAATAGGTATATTGCGTCATACCGGGCTCCGTGCGTAACTATTTATCATCAAGACAATGCTTGTCAGTGACATTTGCCCAAATTTTGCCACCTTTTGTTCATTAGTTAAGATTATGATTGCGCAATAAAAATGTGCAACGCGTGGGCGTGCTTTGTGCCGCGAAGATATCCATTCATTCATAGTCGTGCTAGTTATTTATAGTGACGTCATATTTTATGAAGGTGTAATGTGACAAGCTCACGCGTCGGTTATCTGCCCAGACATCCATTTTATTTAGATTTAACGCGTATTTTCTGAAAAATTTAAAACTTTTAAAACAGTGTCTTTAGCAGAGTTGATCTTGGGTATTTACGTTAACTCTGAAATACGCATAAAGCTGCGTACAGAGTAAGACAAGACAAGACAAGACTTCAATTGTACTAGTCTGGTACACATTTGTGCGCGTACTTTTTGACAAGTACTGGGTACTTTTGAGTATTTCAGAAAATTCAATCAATGAAATTCAATGAAAAAAAGTATTTTGAGCATGGTTAAAATGAGTATTTACATATCAGTACACTTACCTTTGAAAAAGTTTAGTACTTGTAATGTAACAACTGTGTATACCTTATGCTTACCAAAATACCCGACCGAGGATTTGTGCATTTTTAGAGATTTCTGTTTACAGGGATCGATCTCATAACAATTGACAATTCATTGCGTGTAGTGGAAAAAATATGCGGTTACGCAACGTAATAAATTTATAGTGAACTTTGCATTTTTCACATCTCACCCGGGGAACCCTTTCATTTTGGTTGTATTCATTGAAACGTTCAGCAGACTGTAAACATTTTAATTTACTTAACTTTACACTAAATATTATCTTTTTAATACATGCATATGCGCAATGATTTATAGGTATTTTAACAGGTAAATAAATACACCACGTAATGTTTACGTGGGAAAATGTTTTCTGGGCGTGAGAAAAAATACAAAAATACGTGAAATCGATGATTCATGGGCAAAAGTTTGCACAGGCAGCGCGGAATGTGTAGCCCTTTTTATGTTTTTGTGTATTTTAAAGGGTAAGTCACGTGCGTGGGCGTGGCCTCTGAATGGCCGAGTTTTCCAGCCCTTGTCTATTTGCATTAAGCTAGCTTTTACCATATCAACATCAACCATAGTTATATTGCATATATAATTAGTGACACAAACTTTATGGGTGTCCCACTACGCACACTGTATAATTGCCACCACGCATTTGCAGGTTGTATAGCTTGTTTACTCTGTCGTAGGCTACTACTTTAGTTGTGTTTCATTCATGAATGTGTCCCGAGTTTTTCGTTCATGCATTCCGCGTGAATCACTGCAGTTGTGTGTCGGCGAGGAATGTAAATACGTTATTTTTGGCCTTTCTGTAGTCTGTGTCAGTTTGACGAATTTTCTTGAAAATTTTTTTGAAATGATTTTGAATGACATGGCCAAATTTTGGCCACTACTACATTGTATTATCCTTATTCATGTCTAACCCATTTGAGCAGACAATGTGAGCTGTTTTCGGCCGGCAGTAGTTAGCATTGTATGTAGGTGGCTCTTTTGGTGATTTTTTGTTACCGCATGTGAGTGCAAGCAATCTATTTTGACGATAAAAGTATAAATAAGTATTTTTGGTTTCGTGATTCAGACAGTATATGGTAGACTTCATTGAGAGAAGTGGAGTCAGTAAAGGATAAATGAAATAGCCCCAGGGGATTCATCACTTCGCCCGCAAATTTTGAGGGTGGTTTTATTCTAGGGTGAGGTAATTTTTTAAGCCAAAATTGTTATGAAATTTCAGTACTCATCCACTGTTCGTAACGTACTCAAGAGAGAATAACCCAACTAGCGTCTATAGAAATATCTATACATATAGGCGTTATAAATATATAGGCGTTATAAATAAGTGCTGTCCAATTGCATGAAACTCAAGTCATTGTTTTTTAACAATGTTAAATTGTCGTTTAACAATGTGCTGCAGTGTTCTTCATGGATTACATAGATCGCAAACTGCAGTTTTTGTCATATATTCACATTCTCTTTACACTCAATTCTGTTGACCCCTGTCGCAAGGGGTATGGGATGACACAGTTGATTTCAAGTTCAAGGGTCACCCCCAGACCCTGTAAAAAGCCCTGTAAAATACATTTTGCATTTTACAGGGTCCAGGACTGACACCAGGTGGCAGTCCCAAGCCCTGTAAAGTGTAAAGTAAAGTGTCAAATGTGAAGTCAAATTCAAAGTATAGTGTCAAATGTGAAGTCAAATGCAAAGTAAACTGTCAATTGTCATGCAAAGTTCAGTAATAAAATCTTTTCTTTTTTGTTTTGATTGACACTTTACTTTGCATTTGACTTTACATTTGGCACTATACTTCACACTTTACAGGGCTTGGGACTGCCCCCAGGTTGCACAAGTTGAAAATTGCCACATTCAAGTTATGAAATTCAACAACTAAATGCACAGATGCATGCTGCATAGATACCCTTTTATGCATGAAGCCTGGTAATCCAGTAATAAATCATAATTATGTTGCAAATAACTTTTTAAATGAATCATTAAAAAATATGAAAATTTATTGATAAATACATAAATAATGATGTTTTCATCAAGATTGATTTTATCGTTTGATAAATAGTACTTAATTGATCAATCCATTCATAAATAGGTACATGTATCACTAAATTTTCTCATTTATCATAGGTAATCTTCTTCCGGCGTGAATAGTTACTAAATAGATAAAATCCACCAGCATAGTTGCGCACTTATCAGCTAAATCGAAGCTGATATTTCCCCATTATTATCCGTTAAATGCATCTTTACAATGATGAAATGACAGACGGTAGCCCATGCGGAACAAAGCTAATAAATGTCATATCAAGTAAATAAACTTAGGTACGTAGGAGGTAGGAGCCATGCGACGTGGGCGTTTTTGTATTTAAATTTACGTAGCTAATTCCAATTAACGTTGCAATTTTGATCGCGCGCCCACTTTCTTTTGATTAATTTCTAGTTTTCGCTAATTCTTTATATATTTTTTTCTCGATTCGATTGCCTGAGCCCAGATCTGATTAATACAAGGATATTTATCATCCCGGATCATTTATAGTGTGAGTGGGACTAATAAGTGTGTATAATATGTAGATTACGTTCGTGGGCGTTTTCATCTGGAAACGCCGCCCACTACACCTGACAATTTTGTTGTTGTCACATATCATACTCCGTATACTAATTTATCGGGAATGCTTGAGCTTGTAGCTGACTATTTAAGTGTGAAGGTTTAGCGCCCTGTGTTTCTCATTTGCTTGCGAGTGCTGTGCGCTTATTTCACTTGAATATGACTCTGTGAGAGGTGAGTACTTCTTTATGTGCATCAGTTTGAGCGGTGAATAAAACAACATTTTTGAGCCGCGTAATTATATGCGTAGTTTCTGTAATATGTATCTTGTTTGATGCTCCACATACATGTTTAGCTTGGCTCTTGCGCGCAAAAGTTTTCCAGTGACAGTGACCCAACAGGTTTTTTTTGACCATCTGATTTTCACATACTCGATAGAAGATTTCCTCCAAATTTGCGCTGCGAACATCGAATCAGCCATAAAAGTCGGTCGACAGTCGGTATACAGTAGGCTAAACGGTGCAAACATAAAGACCTATTTACCTATACTCGACGGTCCGCGAAGTGTGTGCAGAATCCTGTCATAATTTAATGAAAAAACTTGTGATAAATTTTGTAATTATTTATTCCATAGTAAAAAACGAAATATATGATGAAAAACTGTATAATCTGTGCTTTATTATTCCGATGGGTTACGGTAGCTTTCCACAGGGATCTCCAGGATTTTGGCCTTCGCGGGGGCTGGATAGATAGCAAATCGCTCCTCTGGAGGGATAGATAGCCGAAAATTTTTCTGGGGGGGGGGGCTGGCGGGGGCACAATATATTGGCTTTTTCAAGGTGAAAAGGCAGAAAGGGGAAAAAATCGCTAATAATCAGTTAAAAGTAGCCAAAAGTAGGTATAAAATGGCTAAAAATAGGTATATAACCATGTAAATAGCCGGAAAGCACGATTTTGAAGGTGAAAAACTATAAAAAGGTGCGAAAATGAGTGATTTTGAGCGAAAATTGGGGAAAAATTTCTCAAAAACGACTCCAGATAGATAGATAGCTGAGCGATTTGGGGGGTGGGGGGGGGTTTGGGGGGTAGTAGCCAAAATTTTTGCCTCGGGATAGATAGATAGCTGAGCGGCATCCGGGATAGATAGATAGCTGGCCGATTTGGGGTGGCAGCCCCCCCCCCCCCTAGGAGACCCCTGGCTTTCCATACTAAGACACCGGTCCGCCGGGTATAACTCACTTCACTCAAACATCAACAACAACCCCCCCCCCCCCCTCTCGTAGGCATGTCTACGATATTCCAGTTCCCGCCGGCAGCGCAAGCGATCGAACAGTGTCTGCTGCACTCGTTGGCCAGCACCTGGCCCAATTTGGCACAGCTCCAACTCACCAAGACGCCCACCGCAAACGACCCTATTGAGGACGTGTTTAAGGTTGCTTTTTATTTTTAGTTGTTGTTTGTTTGTTTGTTTTTTTTTGGGGGGGGGGTTATTTTCAGTGGCGGTTCGTGAATGTTGCTTTGTCGATTTCTTTATACTACATTTTTGCATTTTCGAATTTTTATGGTCAATTTTGAATATCTTTTTATTTTTATTGTGGCCTTCCAACCTGTTGCCGCGGAAGCGTTTGCAGATATTTTTGTTTGGCTGGCATGAATGATCCATGTAAAATCTAAGTTTTGAATAGTGTTTTTGCATTTAATCCGTGCATTCTAGAAAAATAGAATTTTGCTTATTTATACTGAGGTTTTCGTCCTGTCAAGAGATTCCTAATTTGAACTGTTTTTAGTTGATGGAATAAAAATTTGAAAAATCAAAAAAATACAAAGTCTAAGACGTTTTCGCAATTTGGTTTGCTTTTGCTAGTCGCCATCGATACCGTACCCCCTTTTCTACTTCTTATGTCAACATTATTACCCTTCTCTTATCTTGAAGGCACTTTTCTAGTCATGAATGGTTAAGTATTTACGTGCAAAACGCGCCTCTGTTATTAGTCGCGTTCTACTGTAGGTATTATGCTATTCTATCCTAAAGAAATAGACATAAAAAAGTCACCAACAAGGTCTCTAAAACCTATCCAACTGCCCGATCACACGCAGGTAGTCGAGGAGGCGTCGCAAAGCTGCGGCGGCGCGCACACAGCGCAGCCAGACCAGCCGGCCGCCGCGCCGCCCGACATCGTCCCCGTGGCGGACGCGACCCCCGCATCCGGCGCGGACGCCCAGCAACTCGAGCAGCGGCCGGCTGCGACCACCGCGGCCGCCATGGCCGAACCGCAGCTGGGCGCCGGCGTGCCGCACCGCCACGAACACGAGCAGCGACAACAGCTGCAGGCGCACGTGAAACAGGACGACGTGCGCCAGCTAGAGCCCAGACCCACCTGCCAGTACCAGGTGCGACCTTGCGTCGATTTTTTTTCTCTTTTCCTGACTGGTCGGCGTAGTATGGAGATTTTATCGTGTTCGCAGCGCAGTTGTTAAAATATACGTACTCGTACCTATTTACTCGAAAAATACACGTACGCGAGTACGCGGTAAATGCATCTACATATACTTTTTTTACTAATGTACTCAACGCGTACATTTTAAAAGTACACGCATTCAGATGAAATGTATTTTTTGTTGCTAAAATTTTGAAGAAATCCTATAATTTTGCTAAAAAATACTAAATAATCACTAAAAAATGATATCTATTGTGTCTTCCAGTGTAAAACTCACTCTTACCTGTAAAAGTTAGTAGCTTTTACGTTTTCCAGGGGAAAGTACTCATTTTTAGATTTTCCTGGGAAAAGAGTATTTTACTCACATTTACGCATGAGTATGTGTAAAAAAAGTATTTTACATTTTCTATACTTACATTTACATATTCTTTAAAAACGTCCAGTAATTCTAACAACTTTGGTTCGCAGCAGGGCGCCGGCTACACGACGATGCGACCGCCGACGGCGCCGGTGCACCCGGCCGCGCAGCCGCCGGCGCCGCAGCAGCCCACCGCCGACCAGCCGCACTACACGGACATGTCGCACTGCAACCCGCTCAACCTGACGCAGCAGCAGCAGCAGCGGCAGCAGCACGAGTCGGCGTCGCGCATGATGCCGCAGCAGCACGTCATGTACAACGAAGTGACCTACACCGTGCCGCTGTACCAGTACCACGCCAGGCCCCCGCAGCAAGGACCCATGCAGCCGGTCACGTGCGCCGCGCAGCCGCAGTTCGCGCAGCAGCAGCAACAGCAGCACATGCATGCGCAGCAGCACCAGCAAGTGTCGCCGCCGCGGCACATGCCCGCCTACCCCATGGGCATGTACGCGCAGCCGGCCGCCGCCGTGCCGCCCGTCAACAAGATGGAGCCGGTCGACACGGCGTCCGATTATTGTCCGAATAACGCGCAGATCGGTATCACCGCCGCGCCGCAGACGATCCCCTGCCGGCAGCAGTTCGCGCCCGCCTGCGCTACCGGTTTGTGCTACTTTTCTCTGATTACGTTACTTTTTGAAGAAGTTTTGAAGGTGGTCTTTGAGTGCGCATGAAAAGGACAAATTATGGTGATAATAAAAGATACTTGATGAGAATTCGCGAGTAATAACAAGTGACAAGATTGGTTGCAAGGGAACAATTAAAAGAAAACCTAAAAACGTAGAAATTTTGAAATCACGAATTGCATTTTTAGAAGACGAACACAGTGTTAACAACACTTAAAGTACACATGAAAGCGGGGGTGGAGGGTTACTGCTATGTGCAATGTTGTAATTTATGTACATTTATTTCACTGATGAAGTTATTTGCATGCATTTTCATGATTAATCCCATGTCACCAGGGTACCCTGCTATGTACCTATATATTTTGCTATGCAGTACCCTAAGTTATTCGCGTGCATGTTAAATGGATAATCATGCCATGCTACACACTGCTAGCAATGCTGATGTGTTGAAATAATTTAGTATGACAGTATTCAATGCATGAAAATAGCTTACAAATACATGTGTACATAGCAAAGTATCCTGGCCGCATGGGATTATTCATACAAATTCATGTAAATAACTTCATAAGTATGTAGCAAGTAGGGATGGCCGCATTTTTTCCTAGGGTTCTTTATTTTTTCAAAGTTGTGGTGGTTGAAAAACGACGTTTTTCCATCCCTAATAGCAAGTACCTTTTTTGTAGTTTTTACTAGTGTTTTGGATCAAAAACGTATCCGAAACTCGTCCAGAGAGGTGAGCGGGCCTCCGAGATAGATAGGTAGATAGCTGGCCGATTTGGGGTGGATGGCCGGGTCAAGCCTATTACGCATGTAAACCCATGAGGCATGTAGACACGGTCCCCCAATAGAGTCCCCTGCTAGAAAATTTGCCAGATTATTTTTCCAGTACCCTAGGCTAGTCAGAGAATTTCGCATTGGCTGGCATCTCTATTCATGTTCATTCTGTTTTTATTTTACTTTTATCAGTTTTTCATTTGATGCCAAAAACTTCAACCTGAAGACTATCGGCCAAAAAGTTCTTCGGGAATCGAAAGACTAGAAACGGAAAGTTGACGCCCTAGTCAGAATATCGGCGACACGTCAATTTGATGCTTTTGACGTCAGTATTTCATTATTTATTACTTTCAACCATTCTCGCCACTGAACAATCTGTCGAATGGCATCCAAAAACACCAAAAAAATGAACTCCACGCAGGCCTCCTCTCCAGCGGCTCGTCAAGCGCCTACGACTCGTCCACCGCCAGCACGGGCGCCCAATCGTCCAGCGACGTGTCGGCGCGCCAGCAGCAGCAGCGCACCAGCGCCAGCCCCCACATTGGCGCGTCCATGGCGCCGGCGCCAGCGCAGCGCGGCCGCAAAAGGCGCCTGCCCGTGCCGCCGGGCGGCAGCAGCGGTCGCGGCTCGCCCTGCAGCTCTGTGGGGCGGCCCACGCCGCCCCTGGGCGCGCCGCAGCACCATGTTGGGGCAGCTGGGGGACAGGGGCCTGTGGTGGATAGGCCCTATGTTTGCAGGACCCATGGTTGGTTGGGGGACACTTTTCTGAGTGACATTTAGTTGAAGTGTGCATCTGTTTGGTCGGGGTTTTTTTGTGGGGTTCGGTGGAAATCAATTGGCGGCGAATTTCCCCGGCTTTTTCATTGTTTTGATGCCAGTTATAAGTATGAAATCGGCGGACACATACTCGGCGGACATCACACTTATTTTTTATTTTTGTTTATTTCGGGTTTTAAGATCGAAACATCATTTCTGAAATATCAATCTGGGAACTTCCCACGGGCACTATGTGTCGGCGGTGTATTATGGAAACCTACCATAACCTATCATTCATGGCAACCCACCGTAACCCACCATAACCCACCATGGAAACCTACCTACTATAGCCCGTGCTGCGTGTCCAATTTGACTCTCTCATGCTTTCCATTAAGTTCCATATGTTGACAATAAACTGTCAAATTTTCAGCCCCTGCTCTCAACCTATATGTGAAAAATGGGGTGTCAAAAAAATTCCATTCGGTCAGAGCAAAACTGTTTTGGGGAGGGAAATGGACTTGCATGTTCCAAAATTCCAGGTTACATTTTCCAAAAAAATGTCAAATTTGACACTATCGTATATAGGCATGTGAGGTCAAAAAAATTATGGAAAATGATGAAAAATATGCGGAAGTAGCCCCAAATGACGTTTCCGGGCCTAACTCGAAATTTTCACATGTTGGACTTGTCGACTTGTAGAATTGGACGCCTCAAATCCATCCTTTAGCACACCAATGACGTGACAATCGGCCCCCACGCAGGCTGCGACAAGCGCTTCAGCCGCTCCGACGAGCTGACGCGTCACGAGCGCATCCACACTGGCCAGCGGCCGTTCCAGTGCCCGATCTGCGCGCGCGCCTTCAGCCGGTCGGACCACCTGACGACGCACGTGCGCACGCACACCGGCGAGAAGCCGTTCACCTGCGACGCGTGCGGCAGGAAGTTCGCCAGGAGCGACGAGCGCAAACGACACGCCAAGGTGCGTGGGGTTTGGTGAAGACAATTTGGCCAGTTCCGCGATGTGGGAAGTAAAATGGCAAATGAGAAGTGAATTGAGAAGGGAATTGGCAAAAGCGAAGGCGAATTACTTTTTATATTTTTACTTCGCTTTTACCAATTTACTTGCCATTTCACTTCGCTTTTGCCAATTTTCTTCTCAATTCACTTCGCATTTGCCATTTTTCTTCTCACTTCTCGTTTTGCGGAACTGGCACCAGGGCTGCCTCGTGAGATGAAATGACTCCGCCCACGCTTGCGCATGCGCGTGAAATGCCGTCATTTCACCTAAAATATGAATATATTTACTCCAATAATTCCCACGGGAAATGATTTTTTCGTCAGACTTTTTGAGGGGGGGAGTATTCGAGGGAGGATTATTCAAGGATTATTTTTTCGTCAAAATTTTCAAGCATGTTTATATCAAGTCATTCCACAAAATATGCTTTATAAACAGACTAACACGCAATTTGTGTTCAAATTGGACATAACAAATTGATCTTATGGCCTTAAGGGGGGATTATTATTCTCCTCACTCGTCTAACAGGGGGAATTACTCGAGTAAATACGGTAACCATGCGGAGATAAGGTATCCTGGTCATACTCTTCTGAGCTACCATGGAAACGTTAAAAGAAGGTATCAAAAATACCTGTTCACCAATTATCAACTGTTATTGCATTTCCAGGTGCACATAAAACAGAAACAGCGCCGGCCCAGTAGCTCACGGCAAGATTTCGGCGGCCGCGTATAGTTTTCTTAAAACGACCAGACCAGACCGTTCGCTTTGCACAGACTTACCATGTTTCGGTGAATAAATACTGCTTGTGATAACTCGTGTGCTATTTTCTGACGATGAAAACAATGTGTTGTGATCAAAAAGCATGTAATACTTTATTTCTCAAGATATGGTAGATTCAAGTGCGAGGTATGCTGTCGGTTGACTTTCCAACTTTCTTCACCTTTCCCGGAATTTTTGACCACAATTTTGCCTCAATTTCAATTTGATTTGACACCCGATCGAAGGGCCAATCCCGAAACATCCCAGGAAAATTTCTGACCAAATTTCAACTCACCAGTACATTTCATACGGAACATCGAAAACATTACTTCTCTCTTTTACTGGTCAATTTGAATTTGGTAAATACCGTGCCTGAATACTGCCGCCTAAATTGACATTCTGGTTGAGTTCTGGATTGGTACCTGGCAGCAAATATTATTTTTATCATATTATGATGTTTGTAACTCAATATTTCAGACGATTGCACTGTGTCAATTTTACCTTATTTTCTAGGCAAAATTTCATGAAAATTGTAAGTATGTTCTGTTGCTTTTGTTTCCATTCGATTTCAGTGTGGCATCGTTTTCACACGATTTTTTGCACGTCGTCTGCAGTTGCGTGGCTAAATTTTGCAATGTTTTTTGTCAGGAAAGTCCCTAGTCATATTGTTAGTATGGGAACAGCCGATGTTCTGTGTGCTAGAATTGTGATAATCAATTTTATTTTATAATAATTGGCGCCGTTATTGATATGTAAATATTTATGTACCTATATCAGACTTTTGGGTGTTTGCATATACTTTGCTTAGAAATGTTGGTTTGTTTGGGAACATTGTTCCAGATTTTTTTATATTTCTAAAGCTCATGAAACCTGGCGCAAATGATATCAACCGAAACAGAACGAGTTTTTACATTTTTTCTTTAATTATTTACGTGAGAGGCGTTACGGGCGAGTCGCAACTTCTTTCTTATTATTCTCAACGATGTTCTAATAAGTATGTTTATGTACTATATTTTGTTGTGTGTATGTTTACTGTTCGTTTACTGCTAAAAAATCTCCCATCCTAATTTTTCAATACACCAAATTAGTGATGGAATGAATGAGGGCCCTTTGGCGCTCTACAAAGGACTTTATAAATCACAGAAGTGGGTTAGACAGAATTCAAGACAAAATATACTATTGGCGTTGGCTGTCTCCCACTTAACTGCCAACCATATTTCCATCACTATTTCGAGAGTTAGATTTTTGGGAACTTTTCTTTTCTGTATTCGGATCCACTCACTTCCTTTCATGTAGTGTTTTTCGTCATTATACGCATTTGACACATAAAAACCGCTTGTCCAAAGAAATGCCGCAGAAACTGTTGCAAAATGTAAAAAAAATATTAAAATACGTCTTTTGGCTCTGTGCCAACTTTCCATTATACGTTTGGAGCGGCGCATTGGATGACGTGTGCGTTTCCCTCTATTGATTCATTACACATTACATTTTGTCTAATTAATTAGCCCAAGTTTGCTCCAGCATTTCTTTCAGTATTATTTTTGGTTTAGTTTACCGTCTTCACTGGACTTTGTGTGATATTCATTTTTGCTACTACCTTTTCACACTACACGATGCCTTTGGACATCTGTCCCTCTTGAAATTGCGTTTGTACCTTTTAAAAATCTGTTCATATAGTTTCCCCATGATTGGATTGGATTTCGTTGTAGAAATGTTTTTTCTTTTTGATAGATTTCTTTTTAGTCCATCATTATATCTATATATTTACATGAGATTTCTTCTGTGACCACACTATGATCGTTTTAACTGTGTATTTCTATTTATTTAGATAAATATAAAGCAAATATATTACTATAAAGTGGATTTAATACTGATAAGACCCCACACACGCTAGTTGACGCCAAAATTAGCGTCAACTCAGAGTCAACTGGTCAAAAATTCAATTGACTCTGAGCCATTTACAATATGTATCCAAAAAATCCCCTTCATTCATTCTACATCAATAGACTTCTCAATATTTCTTAATCAACACAGGTAAAAAATTAAAAATAGTTATACTTAAAACAGTTGACTCTGAGTTGACTCAATCGACTTCTAAAAAGTAGCGTCAACCACCGTGTGGAGCGCCTAAGCTGTTGCAGCGGCCAGATTCAGTTTGGTCGACAAATTTGTTAGGTGGTTCGATCGGCCCGGTAAATATGTAACACGAACCCTGGTGCCAGTTCTGCAAGTGGAAAAGTTAAGAGTTGGGTAAAATGACAAATGGCAAGTTTAGAGAAAAGTGGAATGATAAATGTAGGGTGTCAAATTTCCGTTTTCCGTTTCCGTTTTCCGCAGGCAAATTTTTTCCGTTTTCCGTTCCGTTTTCCGGCTGCTGAAATTTTTTTTCCGTTTTCCGTTCCGTTTTCCGGCTACTAAAATTTCCGTTTCCGTTTTTCCGGCTCATTTTCCGTTTTCCGGCCAAGTTTTTAGTTTTTCCGCCTTTTTTCTGTTTTCTGGCTCAATTTCCAGTTTTTCCGCCTTTTTTTCCATTTCCGCCTCAATTTTCTGTTTTTCCGCCTCATTTTACCGTTTTCTCGCTCAACTTTCTGTTTTCTGTTACAGCCAAACTGGTAAACATTCATGCAGATTGTCAATTATGTTAATTTTTTCTGTTTCCAGAAAAATTTACGCAAATTTCTCCCACTTGCAGCAAAGTTTCAGCAAATTTTTGTCATTTCTGTGCAAATTTCATTTTTCCGTTTCCGTTTTTCCGGCCCCTTTTTCCGTTTTCCGGCCGCTGAAATTTTTTTTCCGTTTCCGTTTTCCGCCTAGTGCAATTTTTTTTCCGTTTTCCGTTCCGTTTTCCGGCCGCTGAAATTATTTTTCCGTTTCCGTTTTCCGTAAAAAAATTTTTTTGACACCCTAGATAAATGATGAGTTAAGAGACAAGAGTAAAGTTAAATGACAAATGATTAGTTAAGCGATAAGAGTAAAGTTAAGAGTCAAGCGAGTGTATCCAAATCTTATTTTTTGTATCCAGATCTTAACTCATCATTTATCATATCACTTTAGTCTTAACTTGCCATTTGTCATTTTTACTGAACTCTTAGCTTTTCCACTTGCGGAACTGGCCCCTAGTGTCGATTCTGCAAGTATCGAGAAGTGTTGAGTGTAAGTGTGAGTATTCGCTTTGCAACTAAATACCTTTTCACGCTACCAGTGACAATGAAAAAAAATTGTCGACGTGCACAGACAGCGACAAGAGCTTTCAATTCAGCCGCTTTACCAATTTTGCTGAAATGTATTGTCAGTTTGAGCTCTGCAAAGAAGTATACTTTGTGCATTCACAGGCGCACAGCAATAAGTGGGTGCAGCGTCCGTGGATTTGGTATTTATTGTAAATAAATAAAATAGGAGCAGAATTATTTAATTAGTAATATTTAGTTGAAGTGAAATTTCTGCTCGCGCGTAACTATGATACCTAATTACTGATGTTCAAGCACAGCGACGGTGCAAGGGGTTCCGGTGCGAGTGTGCTGCATTACACATACAAGCCCATATCACAGTATGTCTCATTACACATGCCGCAGTGCCCATTTCACAGTTTGTCTCTTTACACATGCCTGCGAGTGCAGATCACATGTCGCGTGTGCAATACACATACACGCGCGCGGTGTTGTGGAAATGTGTGTACGCGCGTAATTGCATGTATTTATCTATACGTGATTGTATATTTTCTGCATCCGCATGATCAACATTCATGGTAAGCGTGCATGCATGGTGAGTACACTACACAAATAGTGTGTTAAGTTGTTTATTATGAAATCATTCAAATTGTTGGTTGTGTTAGATGTGTTAATAAGTGGATAAAAATATCCATATTGACAACAATAAATTTTTATTGTAGAGATTAAATAGTATGTGACAAATTAACAAATATAAGTTATCAATAGACAATCTCTAAAAAATCTGTATAGAAATGTTAAATTGATTAGTTTTAGTAAAAAAAATTATAATCCTTGTTAATCAGGGTATTTAGCAATTCTAATAACCTGTATGCATGTTACAGCGCTCATGTGTTGCGTAACAGCGCATGCATTTCCACAACACCGCGCGTTGTATGTGTATTGCACATGCGACATGTGATCTGCCCTCGCGGGCATGTGTAAAGAGACAAACTGTGAAATGGGCACTGCGGCATGTGTAATGAGACATACTGTGATATGGGATGTATGTTAAATGGGATCCACCAAGCACGATCAAAGTTTGCTTATGGGCCAGGTGGCGTTTATTTTACGATTACGTCTTGTCTTCAAGCTATGCGATGCACTGTTATTTCGAATTCATTATTAATTTCTGCATCTGCATGCGATAAAAATCAAAAGCAAATCAAGCAAGAATGCTGGCAAAAATCTTCCTGGTCGCTGTTCTTTTAGCTGCAGTAGTTGCCGATGAGGTCAATCTGAATACAGAACCGCAGTTTGTTGTGCCTAGTGATGTAAGAAGTGCCAGCATTTTGACGTCAAGCGCCATGGCGCCGCTTTCCTACCCTTAGCGCCAAGCGCCAATTACGCCAGAGAAGAATGGCGCGTTCTACCCCTTAGCCAAGTTACAATGGCTCCAGACAAAAATGGCGGCAAGTGTCAAAGTCGCCTTGGCGCTTCTACATCACTACCTGGTCGTGCCGACTTTAATCCGTCATGAATCGCGCAGAAATGTCTCCAATGCGGCAGGGGATCGATGGCTCGTTACATGAAAGGTGTCAAAAGGCAAGCGTTTTGGTGCCAGCGAATGTTCGAATCAGTCGCATTGGATACCTGCTGGAATGATGGTAAGGTCAATATCCATAGATGTGGTATGAGTTGCCGTATTTCTTCTAATGAAAGGGCGTGTCTCGAATAGAAGGTACACTTTTTGACTTTATTTGGCCACGAAATAAAAAGACTGGCTGTCTCCAATAGAAAAGTCAAAAGATGCTGGAATTGTGCCAAATGCAAAGTCGATCTCGATAGTAAAGTGTTTCCTTTAGAGTAGAGCTCTTTTGCCACTTGCAGGACTGTCCACAGTTGAACGATCATATTTGCTGATTCGCAAATTCACATTCATCAGGTCGTGGCGCCTGCCCCGATGAGGCTGCAGTGGAAAAAGCTGGCCAAGCCTATTGCGAACCTATCTTGACAAAGGTTGGCTGTACGGTGGAGGAGAGAAATCAAGATGGAGGTTGCAAGAAGGTGGTGCAGCTGGCTTGATAAGTCCATTGATCATGAATTATTATTGTTGTCGTCGACCATAACTTTCTGAATGAATTGGATTGGACTGTTTTTCGGGTAGTGTGCAAGTCGCTATATAAAAGAAACAAAGGACAGTACCTATATTTGTTGCTTTGGAAAATAATATTCTATTCGATATATACATATTTAAAAAATACTTTTGATCGTATTTATCTACTTAGTCTTTTTCACACAGCGCCGAAAATATTTACAGAGCAGACGTTTCATTAAGGCTTCATGCCATGAAGTTCATTACCATCATACTGCCCCTGGCTCCAAATCGCGATATGGCGCCATTTGCGCTTGGCACTATTGTTTATGGCACTTTTCCATCACTAGATGAAGTGAAGGGCGAACATAGCAAAAAATCAGCGCAAAAATTTTCATTTTCATACTCATTGAAAGGCAAGATAAGCAACGAATTTACAATAAATAATAACGTTTAGGTTGCTAATTTTTTCAGCACCTAAAGTTATACTTGAACATACCAAAGATACCATATATACCGTATTTCCTCGGAATACCCCCGGGGTCTATTTTTACGAGTGCTGACTCAGAGTTGGGGGTGTTTTGAAGGGAGGGTTTATTCGAGGGGGAATGCTTATTTCCTCGGCATTTTCATGAAGGTCCATCATAATTTTATACATAAAAACGGTTCAACCAAATGAAAATAATGAAACACTTTGACATTTCCAAGTAAGATGTATAAAAAATCGCATAACGCGGCCGACATACAGCTGCAATGCAGTATCAGCCCTCATTAGGTGATCAATACCTTACTTGAGGGGGGATTTCGAGGGAAGTGTTTTTCCACAGCCCACTCAGACTTGGGGGTATCTCGCGGGAGGAGTCAATTATACGGTATATACCTAAGTGAAATAGATTACCCAATGCAAAACATTTAATTCAAATCAGCGGTTCCGACTGCGCCCCCTTCGACGGCACCCGTTTGCATATGAACCGCGTGCTAGCCGGCACGTCGCATGGTTCGTGAAACATGCCTGTGCGACAAATTTAATGAATCCATGGGTTACCGTATTTCTTCTAGTAGAAGAGTGCTGCTCTATTTTTTCGTCAACTTTTTTACCTGCCGTTCTATTTTTCTCACTAATTTTTTCACACATTTTTTGGACGTATTTTATTTTTCGATGCAGTTTGAGCAATATTTTTATATAAAGAGCATCAATTTATAATTTAATATCAATATGTGAATGACTTGGACATCCTCGCCATCCATTTGTTCTATATTTGTGTTTTGGCACTCTTGTAATGTAATATTTACCTGCCGTTTTATTGGAGGCTGCCGTTCTATTTTGTTGTGAGTGCAAAAAATGGCCAAAACCTGCCATTCTTTTGAAGGTGCCATTCTATTGGACGTATGCCATTCTATCAGAAGAAATAGGGTATCATGAACCTCATGACAATCAAGACAATAACTCGACTAACCAAAATTTCCCTCCCCATCGGTGGCTATGGCGGCGCAAGTTCCCTGGTCGTCGATGCCCTCGACCCACTGCGAAAATGTGTAGGGGGTGCCGTCAGTCCAAATTTCCTCGCCGCTGGTCTCGTCCATGTTGTAGCCGATCAGCGCCGAGCCGCGGTCGACTGAAATTTTTTGGAGGGGGGTTTATTCGAGCCACTGCGGATTGTGGGACGTTGTGCCCGCACACTGGTTTTCACGTGAAATTTGAAAAACTCCTAAATCAGATGAACGCATTTGAGTGTCCGTCAACTACAGCTGACGGAGATTATATTTAAGTGACTCATTCTAGAAAAAGCAAATGCGTTCAAAGTTGCTTTATGAGTTTTCCAATTTTCGTGTGAAAACTAGTGTGTGCATTTCGACTGGTGGAGGACTATCGAAATTTTTGTGTCAGTTGATTATGGCATCTGCCCATAGGAAAATCAAATTCTTTAGAGCTATCGTGTCCACATTCTGACCAGTTATCGTGTTAAAGCTGATACTTCATGGACTATATATATATATATATAGCACACCAAATTTCCTCGAATTAACCCGCTTGAATCAACGCCGCCTCTAAAAACACAGCTGATTCAACATTGTTGATCAGATGAGCCCAAAAATGCTATAATGCAAAAACTCTCACTCAATCCGGTCAAAAACAGCATTTCTTCTTCACTGTGCACACTGGCTAGATCGCCCTTGTGACTCAAGCAATGTTTTCTGTATGCAGGCACGTGCGTGTATGGCGACAATCCTCTGAAAACCCTGTAGCAAGCTGGTAGTGACTCGCTGTATTCCCAGCCGTATTCACAGGCTGCGGAGGTGAAATCATTGTTGACTGTTTGTTTTTGGTGGATGACGACAAAAATTTATAAAGATATAACAAAATGTTTTCCAGTAAAGAAGACCACAGTTACAAGGGTTGGGAACCCGAACCGAACCGAACCGCGGTTCCAAGCATATTTTGGAACCGAGAACCGTGAACCGGAGCTGAAGAAAAAACCCGAACCGGAACCGAGAACCGGAACCGAACATTTCGAAATGCCCAACCCTAACACTAATACCGAGGATAGCCATTGAGCATAGGTAAAACCGACGCGTAGACTCCACGATGAAAGAAAATGACCCAGAAAAAAAACTAAAAACCCACCATAGCAGCCAGGAGTCTGCTCGCCCCAAGTGCCATCCTTCGTCCGGCACGTGACCGTGGCCGTGCTACTAGCAGTCATCAAATCCACTTGTGTATCACCAGTAATTGCCTGCCGTACAAAACACATGGAAAGAATGAAATCACCATTAATTGCAAATGAAAAGCACACCTTATAGCCCCTGTCGCAGGTTAGCGTAGCCTCTGTGAGGGCGCCGTCAAATTCCACCTTGCCGTTGAACACTTCGAACTCCGTGCAAGGTATCCCTGTAGGTGTAGCGAATAATGTGATTTGTCGATACGTGGATGCCTGTCCTAAATCCTCGAATAAGACCCCCATTGAATAACTACCCCTCAAAAACTCTGACGAAAAAATAACTGCCTATTATTCTTATGGGGTCTTATTCGAGGATTTGCGGTACCTTTCACATAGCTATCTATGCATGTTGCACCACCTGGAAAAAGCCCCCAACAAATACGCACACACTATAATTAAAAAGCCACAGGCCAAAAAAGCTACCTTCCAAACTCACCGCCTCCACTACAAGCTTTTTTCAAAGCCTCCAAATCCTCCGCGCACTCTTCGAAATAGGCGTCCCAAAACATTTTGAGCATCAATGGCGTCACTTTTTCGGGCATCGTATATAAAAGGGCGTCTTCAATTTCAATCGGCAGGTAAATTGGCGGGTCGGCGGCCATGCGCTCCAGCATGTAGTTGAAGTCGGCGCAGGCCACTGTGGTGAACAATGATATTTGTGATATGTGTGGGATAATACACCTAAGTCCATAGATGATTTAATTTGCATGTCTGTTACTGTTGAATTTGTCGTCTGTAAGTTACACCAGTAACGATGGCAAACCCTCCAAAAAAAAGTATTTAAATTTTTAAGTGTTTTTTCCAAAATTAATTTTCGAATTTTTGAATTTTTCCTGAAATTAATTTTAGAATTTAGAATTTAATTTTCGAATTTTCAAATCTTTTTTGGCAATATTCGAATTTTTTTGGCTATTTTTCAAATTTTTTCAAATACCTTTCAAATTTTTTTGGAAAAATATTGAATCTGAAGCTTTAAACACAGAATTTGGACTGTTTTGGAAGTGGCTATACTCAGCAGATGTGCTAATCTACAAATAGATATGATTTATATCTTTGGCTGGCAGACAGCCAACTGAAAACTTGTGAACTGATTCACCTCTCCACTCCATTTCATCCTGACTCCGAACCAGTTCAGTCAGCCGTAAGTTCACTGCGGACTGCGGTAAAGCGGGAATTAGAGCTCAGCGTCGATTCGACGTGAAATGACGACGCTGAGCTCTAATTCCCGCTTTATGACGTCATGATGGAGTGTTACCACTAGAAAAATGTAGGGTGTAATGTCACCCGAGTATAGCACACTGAGCGTACTCAGTGCATACAGTTCTAACTGCATGAAATATGGGTACTTCTCAAACCAATACTCAAAACCACTCTTATACTCCAGCGACATTACACCTAAAATGAAATCTACCATAACCATCTGAATAAAAGAACAAACAAAAAAAATTTCCATCATATTTGTCAAAGCAATTTGATTAATATGATGAAAATTTTTTATGTTTGTTCTTTTATTCAGATGGGATATAATAGGTTTCATTGTAAAGTGTAATGTCGCTGGAGTATATCATTGATCACATCTCTTTTACTTTAAAATAGGTATGTGCAGTTCCTATGTGCAGTCCCAGACACCTGTAAAATGCTGTCAAATGTTATGCAAAGTGTCTAAAGTCACGGAAATGCTGTGGAAAATGGCAAATATTTTAGCCATTTTTCCAGGGAATTTTCATAACTTTTTGACACTTTGCATGACATTTCACATTTAAGGCCGGAATTAGAGCTCAGCGTCGATTCGACGTGAAATGATGACGTGAAATGTTTTCATGAAATTAATTACACGAGTGTGGATCATGCTACGGGTCTACAATTTTCTAAGGATAATATATGAATCAATACCTTAATCGTGTCCAATACTGAGTGTTATCAGCCACAACTAGAGCGAATTGAAAAATTCAATTTTTATCATTCCACGTCATCATTTTACGTCAGGGAACAACTTGACATTTCACGTCAGACTATTGCAAGCAAAAGTCTGACGTGAAATGTCAAGTTGTTGCCTGACACTGTGACGTGAAATGATGATGACGTGAAATGATAAAAATTGAATTTTTCAATTCGCTCTAGTTGTGGCTGATAACACTCAGTATTGGACACGATTAAGGTATTGATTCATATATTATCCTTAGAAAATTGTAGACCCGTAGCATGATCCACACTCGTGTAATTAATTTCACGAAAACATTTCACGTCATCATTTCACGTCGAATCGACGCTGAGCTCTAATTCCCGCTTTACAGGGCAGTTTACATTTCAACGTTTTTGGACGTTTTTTCTGTTTTGTTTTGCTTTTTCATAAGCACCGCGTATCAATTGTCGTTGTATTTAGTACGTTGAACTTAAGAGTGCCTTGAATTGCCTGAAAAATTCGAAAAGTATTTTTGAATTTTTGAATTTTCGAATTTTCGAATTTTTTTAAAAATAAATCGATTTTTAAGTGTTTTTTCTAGGGGTGAAATAAAAATTCAAAAATTCAGGAAAAATTCGAAAATGTTTTCGAATTTTCGAATTTTTTTTTTGCCATCGTTAGACTGTGAAATAATCTCCCCCTCGAATGAACCCATCCTGAATGCCTCCCTTCGAAATTTTAAAATCACTTTCCAAAAAAATTTTTACGCTTATGCTATTTACGCTTTCCCTGGTATTTTAAAAACACTTTACGCTTAGTGTAAATACTCAAAATTTGGAAAGTGTAAATATTTACACCTACGCTTAGCCTTTCCAAAACAACCAGTATTTCAACAACTCCGCAACCATCCACCCCAAGCCTCTAAAAACCCGCACCACTCACACTCAAAATCGTCCTCGCAGCTGTCCACGATTGCCTGCATCTCGTAGTTGAACTGCTTGAGGAACTGCACGAGCACCTCGGTGACCATGGGCTCGTCGGCCACCTTGGGCGCCACGTTGAGCACGATCGCCTTGCGCTCCTGAATCGTAATGTGGTGTTGTCGATGGAAAACTATTTGGGGAAATAGAACCTGATGCCTGCTGATAACGATTAGACATGTGATCTATGAAATTTGATGTTTCTCCAACGCAATGTGACTGATTGAGATTGAGGCGTACGACTAGGGTGTCAACACAAACTTTTTGGCGGAAAACGGAAAAATTTTGGCACTTGCCGGAAAACGGAAACGGAAAATTTTTGGCACTTGCCAGAAAACAGAAAAATAAAAGGGCGGAAAACGGAAACGGAAATGGAAAAATTTGCTGAAAGTATGCCGGAAATGGAAAAAATTTGCTGAAATTATGCCGGAAACAGAAAAAATTTGCTGAAATTTTGCCGGAAATGGAAAAAAATTTGCTGTAATTTATCTGGAAATAAATTTTTTTGCAGAAATCTCACTAGAAATAGAAAAAATTCACATAATTGAGAACCTGCATGCATGTTTACCAGTTTGGCTACAACAGAAAACATAAAATTGAGCTAGAAAGTGGAAAAAAGTTGGAAAAACAGACAATTGAACCGGAAAATTGAAAAAAAGCCGGAAAAACTGAAAATTTAGCAGGAAAATGGAAAATGAGCCGGAAAAACGGAAACGGAAACGGAAAAAAATTTGAGCAGCCGGAAAACGGAAACGTAAACGGAAAAAAATTTGCCTGCGGAAAGTGGAAACAGAAAACGGAAAGTTGACACCCTACGGTACGACACAACAAATAACTACCGTATTTCCTCGAATTACCTGGCTCAAAGATCGAAAGCTGAAAAATCGATAAAGATGGCTGAAAGATCGAAAAAAATTTCATGATACCGAGATCGTGTGTATACAGGCAGACAATTAAACAGACATAAAAACGGCAAAACAGATTGGGGGCTATCTGATTGTTATTTACTTCGCACGCACACCTTTGCGCAGCTACCTAATTTCCAGCTGTTCTTATGTCAGAACGCATACCGTATTTCTTCTAATAGAAATATTCCCCTCCAGCACTCACAGGCGACACATTTGCCCACGGATCCTCCTGATTTGACATCTTATCCTTCAGCTGGGCGAATTTCGCGCACACCTCGTTGCCAGGCTCGCCGGCGGCAAACGGGTCGGGCGTCGTGTAGAAAAGACCTTTCTGCACGCGGGATATATTTTGACTTCGATTGGCGAAATTGTATGACGACGAATTGTGACGTAAATAAGGTGAGTAAATTTTTGCGATATTACTCGCATTGGTGAGCGAAAATTTGAGAAAAACGATTGGGATGGGTACGGTGGCGGCAACGGCTTCATGGTGCCGTTCTTATGCCGAAAACAAAATCCTGTGAATTCTTACGTATTTACCTGCGCCTTGGAGCAAGTGCTACTGGCCCAGAGACAAAACTGGGACAGTCCCAGAACCTGTAAAATGTCAAATGTCACGCAAAGCGTCAAAGTCATGTAACGTACGTTTGCAATTTTCCAAGGCATTTGACATGATTTTTGACACTTTGCATGACATTGGACATTTTACAGGGTCTGGGATTGGCACCAGGAACACTGAAAGACGGCACATTATGCTGGGACAAGTAATTTGACTGCTGGCCTGCAAAGACTGGGGGATTTTCGTCCGAACGTCCGTATTTTTTAGTAAATGGAAAAGAGTAGAAAGGTCTCTACGCGTATCAACATCGAAAAAGTGGGGTTGTCCTAAATGGTAGTGCGCGTGTAAATTTGCCGTTGGAGCGCTGACAACAATTTCATTGCATAAAACAAAGCGCACCGGCAATGAGAACTAGTGATGTAAAGGCACCGGGGCACCGGTGCCCCGGTGCTGGGCACCGAAGGGCACCAGCACCGGTGCTGGTGCGGTGCCATTGCAATCTTCACGGGTGCCATGCCGGTGCCGGTGCCATTTTTTTCAGAATAGCACCGGTGCCGGTGCGGTGCGGTGCCATTTTTTTGCCGGTGCCAAAGGTGCTAGCACCAGGGCAAAGTAAAAGGCACCGGGAAAGGCACCGGCCAAGGCTTCATGTGCTGTGCAATTTTGTCCATAGTATGTGCTTAGGTATTCATATTTCAAAAACCAGCGATATATTTACCCAACCGTTTTTGCCTATTTTGTAAACCTCCCATCAAATAAATATAAATCAAACCTACTGTGAAATTCATTATACCCGATACGTGATCTGATGAGCGAATCTATAATTTTGTTGAATTTTCAATCATTTTTATATTTTATATTTATCTTACTTTTTTGTTCAAAATTTGTTGTCAGTTTATGACAGAGATAGTTCCATTCTCTGTACAGCAACGACTCCGATCAGTAGACAATAGTGGCTATGGACATTGTAGTGAATTAAATATTTTATCTTTCATTTGTAACCATTGTAATTGCTTCATAAAAGTGATTGCCACATCATTCTGATCATTTAAAGTGCTCGACCATCAAAATCGGTTGAAAATTCATGGAAATATGCACTTCCAAAGGTGAGACCACTGAGAAACTGCCCGATATTTACTTCAGAAATTCCAGCCCGGTGCGGTGCCTTTCGGTGCTAGCACCGGCAACCCGCCGGTGCCCTTCGGTGCCGGTGCCATTTTTTCCAAAAGGCACCGGTGCCGGTGCGGTGCGGTGCCATTTTCTGGCCGGTGCCCCAGGGTGCCAGGTGCCCTTTTTATGCGTTGGCAAAGGTGCCGGTGCGGTGCGGTGCCATTTTTCCCGGTGCCTTTAACATCACTAATGAGAACACGGCCAGAAAAAGACACTTGAACCGTGCGCGTAAATACGCAATTTTCCATCCCCCGACACATTATAAATGGGTAATTTTACCAACTTGACCGCTTCTTTTGCAGTAATTTTCATGACGCGGCATCGATTGCGGTGAAACGCCAATCAACTGGCACCTGGTCCAATTCAGTCCACATCACTTGGGTGTAGTGAATTAAAAGCGCCATGTGTGGACTTTGGGACTACCGTGGCGGTAGCGGTAGTGGCGCTTGGCGCGATTTTGCCGAGGCGCTATTTGCGTTTGGCGCTAGGGTTCGGAAAAGCGCCATGGCGCTTTTGGTGCTTGGCGCTAATTTTGCGTGGCGACAGGAAATAAATGCCTGGCACTGGCTAGCGCCAAAGCAAAAAGGGCCATGGCGCTCAAGGTGCTATTTTCCTCTGGTTCCAATGGCGCTTGGCGCTGGAGGTCAAAAAGCGCCATGGCGCTTGTGGTGGTTGCCGCTAAAGTCCTTGCATTTTTTACATCACTACCTACTGGGTTGTCAAACGCAAAAGAAAAAATAATGACTGCTGGAAAACGGAAAACAGACTGGTTAAGTATTTTAACTCGCCAGGGATAGTGATGGGATGATGCCACAGCATTTGGTGCCATTTGGTGATGGATTACAGCGCACCATCGAGTCTCATTCATTGGTTCTTGGCCCCCTCTTCTGTTGCGTCTATGGCGCATGGCGTTCTGTCATTAAATGGTATCAACATATTTTATAGGTATTTCACCCGACCATATCTCATACAGGTATCCATTTTACACACTTTGTATACGCATTTTCTCCGCTTGTTCACATAACATCTCATAATGGGGTGACCACAAGCTAACAAAAACACACATTTTTTATAACTTACATACCTCACTTTGATTACTTACACGGTACCTATACGCATCCACACGTTTCACAACTTTCCTGTTCCGCATCCACACGTTCCTGACCAACTCTATTTTTGTTTTTGTATTAACTAGTGAAAAATGGTGCCCTAATGGCCCCGCGCACACTAGTTTACTGGCGTTTTAAGTTTACTGGCGGTAAACTCAATTTTCTAGTTTACCGGCTAAATTCACGCATTGTAAAAGTGGGCAGAGTTTAGGCCGCCATCTTTATTTTTTCAAGTTTGCCAGTGCTGTGAATTTACGCTGTAAACGTTAATTTTTATTTTCTTTAATTGTGGAAGAACAGAGCATTGTTCATGCAATTTTTTTGGTCATCGTGTACAGTACGTCCTGTAGATGTTGTCAAAATTTTCAAAATATTTTAAGTGCAAAATTGGATTTTTTATCGAATTTATTTATTTTCGGCAGATAAAAATTCATATAAAATCAACCGTTTCGTTTATTTGTTTATTTAATGGATGGAAATGAACAGTTTTCATTCAGCTATCGATTGGTATACACGGCGGACATTAAAAATGAAAATTGGATTTTTCATGAATTTATTTCATAAAAATACATTTCAATCAATAAAAATTCAATGGAATGCATGAATCATTCAAAAATTGGACACATGAAAGACAACCATAAGATGCACACATAACACAATTTTCACAGTGTAAAATGAAAGACTTTTCAACTTATGATTTTTTCATTTTTCTAATTAAAGAAGTCTGTAAAAAATTAAAAAATGACCAAAACTTGTCAATGAAATGACAGTTTGTTTGCTTGTTACCATTGTAACTAATTGCACTTGAAAAATTGACTGTAAGTCTGGCACATAGCATGCAAATGATTTTTTTTAAATTTTTCGTTCAAGTTTAACGTGAGTATGTGACTGAATTGCAAACTTTCAATTTGATTTTAACATAAAACATAGTTGTAAATTCAACAATTTAAAGGATTTACTGATGCAACACAACCAGCGGGAGTAAGCATACAATTCTTGATCATTCCCCTCATGTGGCTGGCTTCTCTCTTGTCAATGTACATTTGTATTTACACTGAAGGGACCTCATCAGGCTGAGTCAATTTGAGTCAGAAGATGCAGATTTAAACAAAAATACTGCTTGTAGCACTAGTACATTGTTCCACTATGCCTAAAATTCTTTTAGTTATATTCTCACATTATTAGCTGTTGGTTACTCTTATATGTATTCCTCAAACAAACATCTTATATGTATTCCTTTTTTAAGTTTACTATATGTATGAACTTTTACATGTATTCCCTTTTTTAGTTCACTATATGTTTGAATTTATACATTTTTCTGCGTCGCCACAATTTAAGGCAAAATTTTAAAAAATTCATAAAATTTTTTTAAAAAAAAGTTAGGACTTGTAAAAAACACCATTAAAACCGCGATTTTTTACTGCACATGTCAGTGAAAAAATGGCTCAAATCTGACCTACAAGTGACAAATGAAGTTACTTTTTCATTGGTGGGGGTTGGCGTCAAAAAGCGACGTTTTGCGACGTTTTTGGCGACTCTCGCAACGATTTACGATGGTTTAATTTAAAGTAAAACAGTAAAAGTAAACTGGCAATGCGTCACCTTTTTTTAATTTAGCAGGGTTACGGTAGCGTCGCAAGCGTCACAAAAGTCATTCAGTTTACCGGTGCATTTCACGCAACTATCTTACTGTTAAAGTGCAAAAAGTAACAACTTTATGAGCAGAATGCTAATTAACAATCATTATAAGCATCAAAATAAGACATACATGCTATAACAAGCACAAATTACTTGATTCAGATGAAACTCAAAAAACAGTAGTTTACATCTTATGTGCAACACTTTCTGCGTCGCATGCGTTGCCAGCGACGCGTTGCAAAAAATTGCATTCAGTTTACCCATTACGTTTCACATAAAAATAATCTGTAACACATAAGTAACTTGCCGAAACCACTTACCCCAGAAAGTGGAACACAAAAATAAACTAATTTTAACACGTCGATCATAAAGGTAAACCGACGCGCGACGCGTCGCGTTTCAGTTTACATTTGTGTTTGACATGCCGCGTTGGTAAACTAGCGTGCACACGCACTATATTTAACTGTGGCACCATTCCAACACGACTAGAATTACAAAAATGTGTTTTTCTGAAAATTTGAAAAAATAATCTCGGAAAATCTCTCAAAAAATAAAATAAAATAAAATCGCTATAATAAAATATAATAAAATTGAAAACGCAGAAAAAAATGAGGGATTTTTTTTTCCATAAATATAATAGAAAATATAATTGAATATCCATGAGAAAAAAAAACAGTAAAAACTATAACACATAAAAAAAATTTTACAATTTTTCTCATACTTTCAAATTACCTGGAAATGTTCCTAGGTATATCATTGGAACGCTAATTACAACCAATCGCTGCTGTGATTTTTCAACGTTGGGCCTAGCGATGGAAAAAGCGCCACAGTTTCGGCGCCAAGCGCCAAAAGCGCCATGGCGCTTTTCAGGGTCCAGCGCCAAGCGCCAATAGCGCCAGACCATTTTAGCGCCAAGCGCCAAAAGCGCCATGGCGCTTTTTCAGACCATAGCGCCAAGCGCCAATGGCGCCAGAAGGCAATGGCGCCAAGCGCCAATAGCGCCAGCGCCAACATTTTTCGAACTTATTACTACCTAACTAGACATGTATGTATATAAATAGGTACCTGTATTATGTATTACATTTTTATGTCTTTACACCCATGTAGTGATGGAAAAGCGCCAGAAAAAAGGGCGCCAGGCGCCAATGGCGCCATGGCGCCATTCGGAAACTGGGCGCCAAGCGCCAAGGGCGCCACAGAAAAAGGGCGCCAGGCGCCAAGGGCGCCATGGCGCTATTCGGAAAGTGGGCGCCAGGCGCCAAGGGCGCCACGGAAAGAGGGCGCCAAGCGCCAAGGGCGCCATGGCGCCATTTGAAAATGTGGGCGCCAGGCGCCAAGGGCGCCAGAATGAATAAGTGTGTACAATACCCTGTGTGTGCTAAAAATGTTTATCCAACACTGTGGTGTACACAATCACTACTTTATTCACGTTCTCCAGGAAAAAATCAACAAAAACGAGACTAGAAACAAGATTTTTGCACAAAATAATGCTCACACATGACATTCGATTAAACAAAAATGAAAATTGTCATTCGACAAAACAATGCATCAACTTCAAATAGATATTCCAATAAATCTTTTTTTGAAGTGGACAAAAATGACATTACGACGATTTGTAGTCATTGATTTACGAAATTGCAAGTTCGATGGTTCATCATTCTAAGATTTTGATTCTTCAGACATGTCTGATGAACAGTTGTATGAAAGAGTTCCATCCACTGACACCACTTTCCGGCGAATTTCGATATCCACAGGCACCTTTTTTTATTTTTTCTTCATTTACGCAGCGCTCACCTTGATTCCCTGCTGGCGCCATTTTGGCGCCCTTCTAGGGCAGGGCGCCAGGCGCCAAGGGCGCCACGGAAAAAGGGCGCCAAGCGCCAATGGCGCCATGGCGCCTTTCAGAAAGTGGGCGCCAGGCGCCAAGGGCGCCACAGGAAAAGGGCGCCAAGCGCCAATGGCGCCATGGCGCGGCGCCCTTTGGCGCCCTCAAATGGCGCCAGCGCCATGGCGCCATTCCATCACTACACCCATGATACTCATGTAAATATACAGATTTAACACATTTGAATGCTTATGCTTACTCAATGCTTGATACGATTTTATCCAGTCGTGATTAGCATTCCAGAAATATGGAACATTTTCAGAAAATATATACAAGTAGCTATAATCTCAGACAATCTCTCAAAAACAAAATATAATTAAATCTCTCTGAAAAAACGCTGAGAAAGTATAAATATATATAAATGAGAGATTTAATTATATTTTTTTCTCATAAATAAAATATAATTAAATCTCTCTGGAAAAATCTGGAGAAAATATAATTAAATAAGAGATTTTTTATATTTAATTATATATTTAAAATATAAATCTTCCAGAGATTTTTGGAATGCTAAAGGTGATTCAATACTGTTGCATTTGAACGTCATTTGTCAACTCCTCATCAAGCTTAATTTACATTGGTTCGGACCACTTGACATTTGGTGTAGTGTGAATGGTATGCAAGATTCCTTGTAAAGTGTGTGTATGACATGTTACATATTTTCATTTTATTGGACATAAAGCTATTCAGCAGCTGACTGTTTAAAAAACGGGTGAAAATATGCAATCATTGATATAAATATTTACTGTGTTTTCAGGCATGTGGACACGAAAAAACATTTGGATGAATCACTGAACAATAGTTATCTCTTATTTTTGGTGGCATATTTGGTAAATCCCCTAAAAAATACGCAAATGGTGTGGCGCTTTTTCGGCGCTTTTTAAAATGCTAGCGCCAAGCGCCAATGGCGCCAGTCCATTATAGCGCCAAGCGCCAAAAGCGCCATGGCGCTTTATAGGATTGCAGCGCCAAGCGCCAATGGCGCCAGAGCGTTTTAGCGCCAAGCGCCAAAAGCGCCATGGCGCTTTTTGCTCTGGCGCTAGCGCCAAGCGCCAGCGCCGTGGCGCTTTTCCATCACTAGTTGGGCCATAAAAAATCTTGAAATTTAGATCCAAGAAATGTATCCAAATATTATTATCTCATATCTAAATGTTATTTCCAAAAGTATGATTTGAATACAAAAAATAACATTTGGATACGATACAATAAAATTTGGATACGATACAATAAGATTTGTATTCGATACCATAAGATTTGGATGCACATGACACTCTACAGAGCCTTTTACATGACACGTGACATTTTACAGGGTCTTTCACGTGACACATTACAATTTACAGGAATTTTTACACTTTACAGGGTCTTTTACATGGTCTGGGACTGCCCCCCGGAGCGCCCAGTTATCGTTGCCTAGCTAATCGATTCAAGAACAGAAACAGACCCATCTTGTTGCTACGTAAAGGGTATTTAGGCAAACAGAGCAGTGATACTAGTAGTGACTTCTACTAGTAGCATATTATGTTTTTGCTTACCACACCCAAATTCTCCAGTAACATAACACTATGCGTGCCAGCGGAGTTGCGAAAACGTATAATACTTAGGTACCGTATTTTCTCGAAATATCCCCAGGGAGTTTATTTTTCATATTGGAAGTTTTCAGGAATATTTCGAGGGTGGCTTATTCGAGGGGGGTTTATCACTTCGTCAAAAAATTTCATGAAATTCATAGTAAAGAATACGCTTTTTCATACACAAGAATGGTAATACCGTATTACCTCGAAATACCCCCATGGGTTTTTTTTATTTCGCCAGCAAATTTTGAGGGGGGGTTAATTCGAGGGGGGTATTCGAGGGGGGTCTATTATTTCGCCAGAAATTTTACAAAATTCCCTGTACTCAGACGTAGAAAAATACAACATTGTCAGAGGCGTATGTGTGTTTATAGGCATATACTACTGTATATACACATAAACCCTTCCCTAACATCACTCAGTCATCGGTTTTACGTGTGTTCTGCATAATACAGTTCACACACTGTGTTATTTGTTATGTACATACTGTTTACACTGTATTTGGGGGGGGTATTTCGAGGGGGGGTTTATTATTTCCCCAGCCCATTTTGAGGGGGGGTTAATTCGAGGGGGGGGGGGGGTTAATTCAAGGGGGGGATAATTCGAGGTAATACGGTAAATGTTAGAAAATATTTAGGTTATATTGGTGCTATATAGTGTACATCTGTACACAAATGAGCATAGGTATATTTGTGTATTATCAGCGACAACTGGTATCAATAAATATGTACATCGTGTACATTGCATACATGATGTACATCATTCCAGACGGGGGTATGTCGAGGAGGGGGGTTAATTCAAGGGGGGGTATTTCGAGGAAATACGGTATTTATGTTTACCCGATATACCCCAGTCTTCCGGTTATTTATACTTACGTATACATTTAGGTCTATTTTTCATGAATACCATTTTTCACTATGTTACGTTTTCCTAGTAAAAATACCTGGTATACTCCGGTTACTTTACACCCTGCACGCGTGGTTCCCGCTGGAAGTGTGCCAACGATGGTTAGCGCGTGCGAGCTTCATAAAAAGATGACAAAATTGATTGTTGTTACAATGTTATTCATTAACATATTCACATCGATGAATTTTTTTCATCTTTTTTACGGAAATCGCATGACTTAACAATCATTGGCACGCTTCCAACACGAGACATAAATCAGTGCGACGGCAGAGTATCATGTACGCCGAGTATAGCTGGAAAACGTTAAAAAATAACAATTAGTATGTGTAAATATTGGCAAAATAACAATATTTTCCGAAACCACACTAAAACACATTCACATCTACGTAGCGTAGCATAGGTGTTAAAACGTGCGGTATATCCTCGAATATGTCCCCGGGATTTATTCATCAGAATTTTCTGAGGGTCTTATTCGTTTATTATTCTATTTTTGAGGGTTATTTACATTTACTTACCGGTTACGCAGCGTAAAAGTAAAAAATTACTTTACGTTTTTTGTACTGAGGGTGAGAAAAATAAGATACATTAAATTCACCTTTACTTTGAAAAACTTTCAGTAATTTAAACGACTCTGCTACGTAGATATCGAGAGACCTGCGACCATAGGGGATTTTGGGGTTAGCATTTTGGGGGGGGGGGGTTAACCTGCCGGCGCGCGCTAAAAACTCGGGAACCGCTTGGCGAAAAATGTTGAAATTTGGATATGATATAGTTCTAGGTTGGCGCTACGCACAATTTTGACGATTTTTTTCTACGACCCCCCAGACCGGAGATAGGGGGGGGGTCTATAAAAACACTGTCATTTGCGTTTTTTTGGGTGTCGCCGAGAACATGCAAACTTTGAACATCAATATCTCGGTCATTTGTGAACCGATTTTAGTCATCAAAATGTTAAAATGATCACAAATGTTCGGAGAGTTCATTTCTGAGGTCAAATCGCAGATACACATTTGTTTATATATCGATTTAGCCCGATTTCGAAATGCAAAATTTCCGCAGAAGTTTGCTTTTTGAACATGCTATCCTATTATCCTAATCGAGAGAAACTCAATGAAACAAAAATGAGATCGATATCTTATTATGATCAAAAGTTATTGCGCTTCAAACTTTTCCCTCCCATCCACATAAATAACCACATGCATGCAACTTCAAAACTCCATATCTCGGCCATTTCTCAGCCGATTTTCACTGATGAACACTTAAAATGCTCAGAATAACATGGAGATTTCATTTTTAGAACCAGATTATCCGTATTTTGCAGCAGATGTCCCATACAAGCAAATAATGCGAACTCTTGAATTAAATTGTCATAATGAAAATGCATACAAATAAACTGTAGATAAAAATGATATCTACCGTATTTCCTCGAAATACCCCCCCCAAATTGAGTGTAAAGGGAACGTACATGACAATAACTGTAGTTTGTGTTCTGTGTACTGCAGAACTAACGATGGCAAACAGTTGAAAAAAAAGTATTTAAATTTTTAAGTGTTTTTTCTGAAATGAATTTTCGAATTTTCGAATTTTTCCTAAAAATAATTTTCGAATTTCGAATTTAATTTTCGAATTTCGAATTTTCGAATCTTTTTTGGCAATTTTCGAATTTTTTTGGCTAGTTTTCGAATTTTTTCAAATAATTTTCGAATCTTTTTGGAAAAATATTGAATCTTAAGCTTTAAACACAGAATTTGGACTGTCTTCATGTTCTGCTCAGTTGTTATGACCTTATTTTAACCATAAATTAGCATAAAAAATGGTGGAATGAGTTATGCAAACCAGTGTGCTGCTTCTTCAAATTATTAACACATTGATACATTTAATTCACCAACAGAGCGAACGCAATAAAAACAACAATTTAAAAATTGGCGTCAAATAAAATATCAGCATAAAATACAAAATTGGCTTTAAATACCGTATTATTTTTTCAGAGTGGAAACTTGGGGGGGGTAAACGAGGGTGGGTATTTCGAGGGGGGTGTATTATTTTGCCAGAAATTTTTCAAAATCCCAGGTCTAAATTGTTGTTTGTAGGTAACACAGATGTCAAAAAATGCAACAAAAACTGCCTTTTATAAGACTCTATATACTTATATAAGTACGTAGATGGTACAAACCCTGTTCTACACAACACAGACATTGTTTTTAACGTGTGTTCTGTGTTTCCCAGATCACAAACTGCATTACGTTCTCTATACACCAAATTGGGGGGGGGGTGGTATTTCGAGGGGGGTTTATAAATTAATAGTGTAAATTTTGAGGTGGGTATTTCGAGGGGGGGGGGAATATTTCGAGTAAATACAGTATAAATAACAGATGTGTCGAAGTCCGCCTCTTCCGCCATGGAGACATTTCAAAGTTTTTTTGTTACGTTTCACTTTTCCATACGCGCCGCGTATCAATTGTTGATTTATTTAGCACGTTGAACTTAACAGTGTGTTTTGTTGCCTTGAATTCCTTAAAAAATTCGAAAACTATTTTCGAATTTTTGAATTTTCGAATTTTCGAATTTTTTGAAAAATAAATCGATTTTTAAGTGTTTTTTCTAGAGGCGAAATAAAAATTCGAAAATTCCGAAAAAATTCAAAAATTCGAAAATGTTTTCGAATTTTCGAATCTTTTTTTGCCATCGTTATGCAGAACACACGTGAAAACAATGTCGGTGTCACGTTAGAACAGTGTACATACCATCTACATACTAATATTAGTCTACAGAAATGGCGGTTTTTGTTGCATTTTTACTGCGTACGTTTCAGACGACAATTTCGTACTTGGTTTTCAAAAATTTTCTTGTGAAATAATAACCCCCCCCCTCGAAATACCCCCCCTCGTTTAACCCCCCCCCCCCTCTCGGGACCACTATGAAACAATCACCCCCCGGGGGGTATTTCGAGGAAATACGGTACATGTTGTTCTGATCATTTTAAGTGTTCATCAGTGAAAATCGGCTGAGAAATGGCCGAGATATGGAGTTTTGAAGTTGCATGCATGTGGTGAATTATGTGGATGGGTGGGAAAAGTTTGAAGCGCAATAACTTTTGATCATAAAAAGATATCGATCTCATTTTTGTTTCATTGAGTTTCTCTCGATTAGGATAATAGGATAGCATGTTCAAAAAGCAAACTTCTGCGGCAATTTTGCATTTCGAAATCGGGCTAAATCGATATATAAACAAATGTGTATCTGCGATTTGACCTCAGAAATGAACTCTCTAACATTTGTGATCATTTTAACATTTTAATGACTAAAATCAGTTCACAAAGTATTTAAATTTTTAAGTGTTTTTTTTCTGAAATGAATTTTTGAATTTTTGAATTTTTCTTCAAAATAATTACCAAATTTTGAATTTAATTTTCGAATTTCGAATTTTTGAATCGTTTTTGGCAATTTTCGAATTTTTCTTCAAAATAATTACCGAATTTCGAATTTAATTTTCAAATTTCAAATTTTCGAATCTTTTTTGGCAATTTTCGAATTTTTTTGGTTAGTTTTTGAATTTTTTCAAATAATTTTCGAATCTTTTTGGAAAAATATTGAATCTTAAGCTTTAAACACAGAATTTGGACTGTCTTCATGTTCTGCTCAGTTGTTATGACCTTATTTTAACCATAAATTAGCATTAAAAATGGTGGAATGAGTTATGCAAACCAGTGTGCTGCTTCTTCATTTAATTCACTCATTGATACATTTAATTCACCAACAGAGCGAATGCAATAAAAACAACAATTTAAAAATTGACGTCAAATAAAATATCAGCATAAAATACAAAATTGGCTTTAAATACCGTATTATTTTTTCAGAGTGGAAACTTGGGGGGGGGGTTAAACGAGGGTGGGTATTTCGAGGGGGGTGTATTATTTTGCCAGAAATTTTTCAATATTGTTGTTTGTAAGTAACACAAATGTCACAACAAAAACTGCCTTTTATAAGACTCTATATACTTATATAAGTACGTAGATGGTACAAACCCTGTTCTACACAACATCGCCATTGTGTTTAACGTGTGTTCTGTGTTTACCAGATCACAAACTGCATTACGTTCATGATACACCAAATTGGGGGGGGGGGGTGGTGGTATTTCGAGGGGGGTTTATAAATTAATAATGTAAATTTTGATGTGGGTATTTCGAGGGGGGGGATATTTCGAGAAAATACAGTATAAAAAACGGTCGAATGTGTCGAACTTTGTAGTCCGCCCCTTCTGCCGTGGATGATATTTCAACGGTTTTTTTTGTTACGTTTCGCTTTTCCATATGCGCCGTGTATCAATTGTTGATTTATTTAGCACGTTGAACTTAATATGCTGTTTTGTTGCCTTGAATTCCCTAAAAAATTCGAAAACTATTTTTGAATTTTTGAATTTTTTGAAAAATAAATCGATTTTTAAGTGTTTTTTCTAGGGGCGAAATAAAAATTCGAAAATCTATTCGAATTTTCGAATTTTTTTTTGCCATCGTTACAAATGACCGAGATATTGATGTTCAAAGTTTGCATGTTCTCGGCGACACCCAAAAAAACGCAAATGACAGTGTCTTTATAGACCCCCCCCCCTTTCTCCGGTCTGGGGGGTCGTAGAAAAGAATCGTCAAAATTGTGCGTAGCCCCAACCTAGAACTATATCATATCCAAATTTCAACATGTTTCGCCAAGCGGTTCCCGAGTTATTAGCACGCGCCGGCAGGTTAACCCCCCCCCCCAAAATGCTAACCACAAAATCCCCTATGCCTGCGACCGCGAATGTCGCCGCACTAATCTGCCTGACACGAAGGAGCATCTGTTAGGTGCATCACCCAAGTCTCTATTGGCAACGACGTCGACCCTTGGACATACGAGATACAGATACTCGGCGGACCGCAACGTATGTGAAAAATCCTACCATAATTTAATGAATAAAATTTTGTGAAAATATTCGTAATTAATCTTTCCATAGTAGAAACGAAATATTATGATGGAAAACTGTAAAAAAGTTTTGATTCATTTTTCAGATGGGTTATGGTGGATTACCATACTAAGTGTGATGTCCGCCGAATATACCTACCGATTTTCCACCAAGATGCAAACCCACCTATGAGGCTTACTTCATCACAAATTTCACACGCCTTTATCTGTTCTTGAGCAGCGTCACCTGTGCCGACAAATTGTTTTTTTATTTCATGTCATGAAAATTGAATATTTGTTGTGTCGGACACCTAGATCTCAACAACGCTTTTTGTCTAGGACAAACAAAAATTTTGATAAAAATATAACGTACCGTATTACCTCGAAATATTCCATGAGGGTTTATTACTTCGCCAGCAAAAGTTGAGGGGGGTTAATTCGAGGAGGGGTGCTTATTCGAGAGGGGGGGGAGGTATTTTTTGTCAGAAATTTTCGTAAGGGTGGTTGTAGTAAATAGTCGACATTTTCATACCCAAAACTGGTAATAAATGTGTCCAAACAGGTATGTTTGTACATAAAAACGCAGATAGCTACCCACACAAATTAGTCTATTGACAAAGTTTTTAAGAAATAAAAGTAGCATAAAAGGAGTCCAATCAAACCAGTTTTTACAAAAAAGCGAAAAAATGATCCAAAAGCAGTCTGGAAAAATCACATGGTGCACTCCCAAGCACCTCCAGACTGTATACCCTGTTTCGACCCTTTCGAACAGACAGGGGATTTTTTAGGTTTGGGTGTCAGGGTCTCATCAGTGCTCAACACCCTCTTAGAAGTACCTACCTAGATAGGGTACCTACTAGACCTACAAACTTACTGGTGCGCGCGGGGCGCCAGCGCCTGTCGGCGTGGTGGCATTTGATGACGACATTTCTTGGGCAGGCGAGAGTGTTGCGGCGCGGCGTTTTGTGCCGATTTTTGGCATAGTGAAGTGAGCGTGGAAAAAACTCACGTATTTGTACCCACGTGAACATTTGAATTTCCCGCCTTTGTGTCTTACTTGAGATTCAGGGTAATGTGCAGATTACCCGATCACTAAATTGCGTATCTCTTCCATTGTACTGTGATCTATCTGCTTTCCTAATTTCCATAATAATTCTCTATATTTTACTGAACAAGTTAGAGCAATTTCAAACAATAAATCTGTACTATATTCATTTGACAGGTGTCCTCTTATAATTGGTTTTATACCATTGCAAAACAAATTCCATGAAGAACTGAGTCGCAGTGTTCTTAGCCAGTGTCCAAAAAAAACACCTTTCTTGACTGAGATGGCTTGTGCACTGCGGTAGTTGGTGGCTGTTATGCATCTAAAGTTAAAGTCCTGTCGTTTGTCATAGAGTTGCCATTCTAAATTTCTAAAATTGATAGACAAATCCAAGAAAGCTGTATTGATGCCATTCTCATCTGTTCTATTTAATGGCAGGTTTATGGGGTAAATATCTTTAGTACATTGCAAAGGGTCAAAGTTTGAGTTAGATTTGTAGCACAAGAGGAGATCATCTATTTATGTATCTAAAGCATCTAAACAGCTTATTACCACTTTCCTTATTCTTTAGCAGCCATTCAATTTCATGGTTCATAAGGCTACAGCATGCTATACTTGGTGCTGATGCACATCCCATTGGTAAACCCGATTTTTGTCGAAACACTGTGTTTCCAAATACTATATATGACTCTGATATAACTGTTTTTAACAGATTAATACATTCTTCAATGTCAAAGGTAATGTGCTTTTCATGCCTTATATGTGAGTACCAGATCTTTTTCCATCCAACAACAACATATTTCTTTTTTGCATTATTAAAACACCTGTTTGCCAATTTGTAGATGTTGCTTATGATATCTTGGTGACACATATTTGGATATAGTGTTGAGAAATCCCCACAAAAACAATTCATTTGCAGACCTTCTCTTTTTGCATGTTCAAGGAATTCTTGGACTTCCAGTGAAGAATCACAAGGCCAGTAAGCATTGCAGCTAGTCACACTAGACAATGTAAAATTTTGGCAGTAGTTTTTTGTGTGTTTCTTAAAGTGTCTAAGTATACGATGAAGGACAATTGCCGCATTTTTAATGGGTGCACGTGAGCCGCCAGTTATGAAACGGAATTTTACTGGTTTTTTGTGCATTTTTGGTATGGGGTATAACCTTGGTAACATTTGCCATTTTTGGTTAATTGGTATATACAAATTTTTTAATATTTCATTATGCTTTTTGATGATGTCTTTTTCATCACTTATTGTTACCTCATAGGTTTGATTCCCCTGGCATATTGGGCCATTTTGAAATGTAACACCTAACTCTTTACACATTGCTACTGCAGCAAATTTTATGCAAATGATGATTAAGTTACTTGTAGCTTTGTCAGCTGGTGCAATCACATATTTTTTATGTAGCTTTTCCACAGCCTGTCTGATGTAATTTATGTCAATGATTTCTGGTGTGTCATTTCTCCAGTTTTTAGTTTGTTTATCTATGTAAGTGTGCATACTGAGCACTAGATTTTGTCTTTCCTTGACATCAAATTTGTCACATATATTTGAGAAACATTCATTCATTTCTGCTCGACCAGCATTGACAGAAGTGTCTAGAGTGCATCGATATTTAGAGCCAGCTGTGAGCGCCTTTTCCAGCATACTGTCATTTAACAGGCTAAAATCTCCAGTAATTATATGCTTGTGAAAAGGATCAGCATATTTAGATGTATGGCAGTCACATTTCAGTTTTACAAGTTTTTCTAATTCTGGCATAGTTATATTCTTATATATTTTATTATGGTTGCAGATAGTATGTGAGAGGGGTAAATCATATTTAAATCCAACTACTATTTTGTTATATTTTAGCCAGTTTGTACAGATGTTATCACAGAATGTTTTACTATTAAAGAATTTTGCCGGTCTGATTACATCCAGAATTGGTCCAGGAAATTTACACATCACAAAATGTTTTTTCCTCAGGTCTGCTTTGGGTTTTATTCTTAAATCACCCCTGCTAGTGACAAATCCAAGGATTGCGAGTGCTAAATCACATGACCTATCACACAGACATCTATGCACATGTTGAATGTTTGCTTGCATTTTGCATAATTCCACCCGTGTACGTCGGCGTAAGTATTTAATAACATCCATATAATTGTTATTTTCAATTCTAAGATTAAGTAAATCTTCAATTATTTCTGTCAAATTTTTATTGCTTTTTCTCCCTTTTGCTGGTCTGATTCTATCTGAGTGGTTTCTAGGTATTGTTTTGCTGAAGTAAGGGTTATTTTTAAAATGAGGTATTGAGCCCTTTCTAATTGTACCATATCCTGATACTTTTGTATTCAGCCCAAATGGGTATGCAGTGTTAAACAGCAAAATCCATTCATTTTCAGCAGCAATTAGTGTATTTCTATCATATTGACCCAGTGCTTGAAATTTAGGTAAGTGACCATTTTGCTTAAAGTGTCTAACTAGCTCTGTGTTTAGTGTACCCTTATCAAAACCCCTTACATGTTCACCTATTCGCTGATTGAATTTGCGTGAGGTTTGTCCCACATACTGAATTTGGCAGCAGGTGCATGTAATTAAGTACACAATGTTTTTACTTTGACAAGTAACCGTTATGTTTTGATCTGATACAAAAGTATATCCCAAGTTATTCTTAGATGCTGTATGGCCAGACTTTATGAAGGGACAGTATTTACATGAGTTGCAACAAGTAGTCATGAATGTGTGATTGGAACTTTGACCTGGTGTGACACTGAAGGTTGAATCCATGCATGAAACTGTGCATGTCTTTTGGAGGAAGGGGTAGGTTGGGTTGGAGGGTTGAGTAGCTGGCCAAAGTACTGCCCAGAGGTCGGCCAAAACCAATGGGAGTTTTTTGTAGGTACCAGTTCTATTGGGCGTCAAGCCTTTAAGGCGGGCCGGTACCCTAAATAGGGTTCCCACCTTTTAACAGACATCGACAGGCATGCCAGGTGTGTCGACTGGTCCCGACGCACCTTTAGAAGCCGATCCCGCGATGTCTTTCCTTGCATGAAACTATGTCTATGTATATTTAACTACAATAGAAATAAGCAGTAAAAAATGCACCATGCATAAATACATGATGTACATCATTTGGGGGGGGGGGTATTTCCAGGGTTTTTTTATTTCTGCAGCCCATTTTGAGGGGGGTATTTTGAGGGGGTTAATTATTTCCCCAGCCCATTTTGAGGGGGGGGGGGGTAATTCGAGGGGGTTAATTCAAGGTTCCAGTTCAAGATAATTCCAGCTATTGTAAGGTTTCAGGTATCACAATAAGATGATATTGTTCTTGTCGTCACAGTTGTCGGTTCCATTTCTTCTATGCAGTCTCGTTAATGAGGCTACCCAGAGGAGATGGAACCAACAAGTGTGACAACAAGAAAAAATACTATCTTATTGTGAAAAATTGTGTCATATATTTATATGAAAATTAATGCCTGTCCTGGGCAAAACAAGTGATTTTTATCTAGGTGTCCAACACATGACATGACGTTTCAATTTTCATGACATGAAATTGTCGGCACACGTGACAGTGTAAACGCCGTTTAATTCTATCATTATTTTTATGTCAAAACTTGAATTTTTAGCTTGAACGCAATTCATCGTTATACTGTAGCTTCTTCTCGAGCTCTACCAAATGAACCCCGTGCATTTATATCCAATGTAAAATATGACTGTCAGAGTGTTTATGCGAATGCATGTATTTATCATGCTCATGCGCTCTGATGAAGCACTGGTCATTATTTGCATTGCTTGTCGACAAGTTTCTACTGGTAACAGTGCACATAGCGTTCCATAATTGGCTGATTTTGAGAAAAAATGTAATAAAATATAATCTCATAAAATCTCAAAAAAGAGAAAATAATTTTTGGAAAATATAGTTAAATGTGTGAGAAAATCTAGTATGCTAAAAAATCTCCCTACTTGAATTTTCATTTAGTTGACATTCCAAGTGGTTTGGACAACACAGAGTAAATAACCTGTTGCTTTGAAGGTTTAACAATAACATTGAATATCAAACAACAAAATTAATGGTATATTTTACCTAATTTTCAAGCAGAGTCATGCAAAACACTCTAATGTGACAAATTCATTCAAACCCATCTTCAAAAGCATTTGTGACTGCAAAGTCTTGTAACCCAAATTTCACCAAATATTTGTCACAACAGATGTCTGGCTGAAAAGTCACACAGCACTAGCTGTGCTTTCAGTCAGGCATACACAGTGTATTTAGAAGAAAATTTAAAAGCTCACTTTTACATTTCCCATGAAAGAATAGCCATTTTTACATATTTAGCTATTCCATGAAAAAGTACACACTTTTACAGTTAACTGGAAAAACATATTTTTACTCATGACATGAGTACATATGAAAAAAACCATTAACTACACTTTCTGTACTTAGGACCCAGGAGTTGTATAAAATAATGTGTTTGGGATTTATAAATATTTACTTTGAAAGAGTTAAGTAATTTTTACAACTTTGATCCGCATAACAATGGTGCACTGCCTGATAATTATGGCTGCGGAATTTCCAGAACAATCACGTCGCCTGCTGCAAGCTCACTAAAGGCTGAATTTTTTCTTTACTGATCTTTGCTAGGCCATGTTTACTGATAAGTTTTCTCTTTTATCGTGACTGCATACAAAAGTTCCACTGAAAAATATTGCATAGAATACCATTATGGAGACATTTACTCAAGAAAGTTATCAGGACACACCGTAGAAAATCTCTCTCGAGGTTTGGATACAAACATAAATTTTAAGCTAATTTCCAGCAGCGAGCTTTCTTATATGTTCTCCCACGGGAAAAATGATTCAATCGTTTTAAAATATCACGAAAAAATTTAAATTTAATTAAATCTTATACTTTTACAAATAGGAATCTACCAGAGGTTTTTAGAACGCTAAGTGCACCCAATCACTTAGCCAGCTGAGTCGATAGTACGCATTTATGTTTAGGTAAATACGTGGTAAAAGATTTGATAAACTCACGAATCAGCTTTGAATGGCAGTAGAGTTTTCGAATTAGGTGCTAATCACAAATGGTTGTGGGGGTACATAAACGTGAAGTGTAGAAGAATTTCGACATTTGTACAACGTGTTTTAGGGCAACGACCATGGCATAAGGCAACTGTTTTACAACACTGAAGCGAATAGGTAAATTATGTTTTGTTACAAGAAACACATATTCCAGTAAACTCAATTGCATAAAAAGCTGATTTATGAGTTGACCAAATTTTAGAAATTTCATTAGTAAGATAAATAGTGTGTGCACATAGGGTTGGGAACGCAACATGACCTGACCCGAACCCCATACCCACACATTTTTTGGACAGAAACCGGATACCCAACACCAATAGCTGGACTCAATACCTGAAAGTACCCCTAAAATTTCGCACCTTTCAATCATTTAAGCAGTTCTGAAGTGTCGTGAATACAACTGTCAGTTCTGTTATGCAGTTGTAACTTCGTGACTTTTCTGATTGGCACAGCTATTGTAGACTGTAGTAGTTGATTGAACTTAAAGTCGGCAGACGTATTGCCCTACAAACATTTACGTCAATCTGTCCAGTGGAGAGTGCATGACGGCATTAGGTATTGTGACGCAATATTCTAACGATTGGAATAGATCGGGTCACGTATGAAAACTTGGCCCTTATCCCAGTTACCAGTTGCGTATTATACAAATGAGAGTGAAAACTGAAAGTTAGCTAAAAATCGTTAAAATTTGCTTCGCTTTGCCAATTTCCACCTTCATAATCGCTATTTTTGTTTATATACATGGTTACCGTATTTCCTCGAATTACCCCCCAGGGGTTTATTTTTTCAGAGTGACAATTTTGAGAGAAAAACGTGAAAAATGCAACAATAACCACCATTTATGAGTCTTTACAGCCTTTAATAAGGATGTAGATCGTATAAACGATGTTCTAAGGTAACACAGTAAGTGTTTTGAACGTCTGTTATGCATTTCCCCAACCACAAATTTATAGTGCCCATTTTGAGGGGGGTATTTCGAGGGGGGGGGGGTATTTCGAGGAAATACGGTATATAGCTATTGTGAGCCTATTTTATTCATATTAATAGCGGATTTCGAAATTTTGACCGGCTGCCAAGTTCTCTTCTGTTGGAACGGAGCCAACGAATGAAAAATAAAAAATAAAAAAACGGTAGTTTGAACGGTAAAACGGTCGTTTGAACAGTCAAATTCTTTACGAGCAACGTTGAAAATGTAGATAACTAGGGCGTGGCACGCACGGACGCAGCGAAACGTCCATTTTTATTTTAATATGATTTTCTTTTTCAATTTCTAGCGTCCGCGTGGGACACAAGTTTCGTTGTTCGCTCTATTCACGAGTGAATTCTAACTCTCCGATTTTGTAGGGTGAAATGTCCGCCGACTTTACTTAGTTCACTCAACTACTACAGCTTTAAAATTCATATACACCTTAAATAGATAATGCAAATCGGGCCAACATACAATTGGAAGATTCATTGAAATATGACTCATTTATCGGACAGTTGCACAGATCGGATTTGCAATCCACTATCTAGATTGTGTGCGGTCCCAAAGGCGGACCATCTGCCGATTAGTCTTGTTAAAATTAGGGTGGTCTGTTTTTGTAGGCAATTAATAACAGTCTGGAGCGTACCTGAAGCCAAAAAATTTATGCAAGTGATTTTTGAAGGAGGGCTGACTGATGCAAATTGATTAGAAATACACTCAAGATTATTGATATAGTAATAATAATAGTGAACATTACTGCCATGCTTTTTTCTGGAGAAATATCTTGTTTGTTTTTTGGAAAACTGCTGCATTTCCACATTTGTATCTGCACTTGATCATACACCTGACCCCAGATTTCATTAATATGGCATGCCTAGTGATGTGAAAAGCGTCAGTCAAGACGGTGTAACTGCGATGCCGCGACCGCACGGGGCCAGTGCAATCAATTTTCTAACCATCTGCACTGTAGTGGTCCAGTTGCAGTGTTTTAACCACCTGGTGCCAATCCCAGACCATGTAAAAAGCCCTGTAAAATGCCAAATATCATGCAAAGTGTCAAAAGTCATGGAAAATGCCCTGCAAAATGGCGACCAAGTTGTCATTTTGCAGGGCATTTTCCATGACTTTTGACACTTAACATCACATTTGACATTTTATAGGGCTTTTTACAGGGTCTGGGAGTGCCCTCTGGCCGATTTGCAAGCACTGGAAAATTGGTGCATGACCACGCCTGCGATATTTGATGTGCCCACGACTACCCCTAATGACAAAATTATGGGAAGGCTGTTTCTGATGGGCAATTGCTGGCAAGTGATAAAGAGATCAGATGGACAGGGGAGGTAAACTTGTGGATTCCGACATAAGGGCATAGTAAAAAATTTTAGGCGGCATCTTAAGGCCAGGGGGGGCACCAAACATTCGCGTTGGTATTCCCCGAATTTGACGCCATATCAGTATGTTGGAGTTTGGCATTGGAGCTTTGACTAAAGAATTGATCCTTGCAGAATTGATCCTTTAAAAATCCCCCAGCCCCGAGATAAAGGGGTCTACAAAAACGCATTCATTTCAATAGTCGATCTGGCTTGCTGACTTTTAAGCTCAAACACCATGATAGTTCTGGGCCGATTTTTGGCCCTTTGATTTATGACGCTTGGCTTCTTTCGATGGCGCCAATTACAAAGCTTAAGTGCTGGCGTTTCACAATAATAGCCTGAACAGCGCCATGACGCCATAAAGTTATTTCCTCACGCGCTGTCAGCGGTCCAACATTCCGAAGGCGTCAATCCGCCTGTCATTTTCAGAGGGAGCACCTGATACTTGGTATACTCTGATGACATTAGGCCGTACAATTTGCCGGAGGAAACACTCCATCATGACGTCATCACTTTTGGCAAATTCGGCCGATCGGTGTACGGGCTGGCCAATGTTTATTTATATATTTTTTGCGAAACGTTGTTTCATAAGTTTTCGGCTGGCCGTCTGCCAGCCGAAGACATGACTCCTATCTTTTTGTAGAGTATCCTGTCTGCCGAGTATACCGTATTACCTCGAAATACCCCCAGGGGGTTTATTATTTCGCCAGCAAAATTTTAGGGGGGGATAATTCGAGGGGGGGGGTTTATTCGAGGGGGGTCTATTATTTCGCCAGAAAATTTCTGAAATTCCCCATACTCAGACGTAGAAAAAACACACAATTACATGGATATTTATGTGTTTATAGGCATTTATAACTGTATATACACAGCAACCCTTCTCTAACGTCACTTTATCATCAGTTTTAACGTGTGTTCTGCATTGTACAGTTCACAAACTGCGGTATTTGTCATGCACGTTATCTTTACACTCAACTTTAGGGGGGGTATTTCGAGGGGGGGTTTATTATTTCCTCAGCCGAATTTTAGGGGGGTAATTTCGAGGGGGGGGGGGGGTAAATTCAAGGGGGGGGGGGTTAATTCGAGGTAATACGGTACTCACAATTTTCGCAATACTCGTGAATTTTACATGTGCACCTTTACAACAGACAATGGGAAAACGGAATGTACATTTGTATGGCCAATCCCAATATTCCAAACAATGTTATTGGGCATGGAGCACTGGTGCCTTCTGCGTGGGTGGCAAAACGGTTAACCCAGCTGCACCAACCGGTTGGTTTTTCTAAAAAATACTCAATGAAGAAAACAACTGAACATGCAAAAAGTGCGAGAAGGCAATCATCAGCTCAATAATTAGCCTAGCAATATTTTTTGTGAAGCTTCTCAATAAAATAAAAGTGGTGAAATAGACGTTTGAAATAGACTAGATGAAATGAAATAGGTAGGTGAAATACCCTGGCACTATTCAAATGAGAAGTGAAACGAGAAGTGAGAAGTTGTGAACAAAATTGGCAAAAGCAAAGTGAAATGAGAAGTGAGTTGAGACTAGTTATGGAAATGAGCCAGAAAAAAAGGGCGCCAAGCTCCATGCCTCCATGGCACCATTCTGAAACTGGGCGCCAAGCTCCAAGGGCGCTACGGTAAAACAGCACCAGGCCCCAAGGGCGCCATGGCACAATTCGGAAAGTGGGCGTCACAGAGAGAGGGCGCCAAGCGCCAAGGGTGCCAGAAAAAATAAGTGCATACAGTACCCTGCGTGTGAGAAATCTTAATCCAGCACTATAAGGCACACATTCAATCTTTATCCACATTCTCCAGGATGTAATTAACAAAAACGAGACTAGCAACAAAATTTTTTTTGCATAAAATCATACTTACATTCAATTCAAACACAATAGAAATTGTCATTTGACAAAACACTGTATTCAGTTCAAATAGCGCTAATTATGAGCTCTTATTTATTTTTTCTTATTTTTTGTTCACAAATCTTTTCTTGAACTTGGACTGCACAAAAACGTTATTGCAAGGATGTTTTTTATCCATTGATTTACAGGTTTGCATGTTCAACGGTCTATCAGTCTCAGCTTCTGGTGCCGGTTCCACAAGTGGAAAAGTGAGGAGTTAAGAGTTAAGAGTTGAGTAAAATGATAAATGATAAGTTAGGAGTAAAGTTGAAAGTTAAGAGTTGAGTAAAATGATTTGTCATTTTACTAAACTCTAAACTCTAAAACTTTACTCAAAACTTGTCATTTGTCATTTTTCTCAACTCTAAAGTTTTAACTCTTAACTTTTCCACTTGCGGAGCTGGCCCCTGGTCTGTCAGATGCATCTGATGAACTGTTAGACAAAAGATTTTCATCCATTTGCACCAAATTGTCCATTTTCCGGCCAATTTCCATTATCCACAGATGTGCTTTTTTATTTTTACCATTTAACCTTGAAACCCTGCTGGCGCCATTTTGGAGCCCTTTTCGGGCAGGGCGCCAGGCGCCAATGGCGCCACCAAAATAGGGCGCCAAACGCCAAGAGCGCCATGCCGCCTTCCAGAAAGTGGGCTCACGGCGCCATTCCATCACTAGTTGAGAGTTGAGACATAAAATGAGACGTGAAATGACAAGTAGAAAGTTCAATAGAAAAACTTTGATAAATGGTTACTGATTAATCCATATTTCTAGTTAATTTTTTGTGAATGATCACATCGCACTATTCTCACAGAAAATAAGTTGTACATAAACACCTTCCCGATCAAGTCTGGCCCCCCATTTTTTATTTTACTTCTGACGTCCTATCTCCAGTTCTAGGACGTGCCAGAAGCTGAAACTTGGGGTACTATATTTGTGATGAAGCCACCGAAGTCAGCGTCTTCTACCACCGAATCCGGCAACTCCAAGACCGTAGTGAGAAACGGCCTTTAGAGTGGTTGATTTCCCGTTGTAGCCGAACGTCCACTTGTCGACAGCCAAGTTGAGTTTATTTCGTGGTTGCGTGTTGGAAGGGGTTCGAAATTGTTTCAGGTACTTTATTTGATCAGATACAGCCAAATATAAAAGCGCAAAGCCTAGCGAGCTTCCTAGTCGAAGTTTCTATCGCTAGCTTATTTTCGTTCAGAAGCTTGGGGTCCGCAGACTGAAGTAAAAACTCTCAAAGTAGCTAAGACACGGAAATCACGTATAGAAAAACAGCTACAGTAATTTCCTAATACAAATGCACAAATAAGACATAAATGCAACAAATAAACACATCTAGCCGAAACAGTTGCCTTATACTGCGCGTGCATACATTCAAATAATTATGGTAAAGAAATACCAAGTACAAATTGGGCTAATAGAAAAACTATTAATCTTGAGAGGCGCGAAGTCGGCAAACTCGGCCGATTTACTAATTTGCTTCAATTTGTCAGAAAACATTGACGCACATTGGAACTAATAAAATAGGGTTTGAAAACTGTAAATAGTAGTGTAAATGTTCCTAATGACGTAAATAGAATAAGGTATATTCAACATGATAATAATAATCACTTCCTGGAAACGTATGTTGAATAGTCTAGCAAATTGGGACTTATTTGAGGTAAATGGGTATTGTAATTGAGCAGAGTTTATAATATATTCGATTGAGCGGGGTATTATAATTATTAAGTAAATATAAATAGTTGTGAGCGAGGTTATGACAATTATGCCTATGCGAAGGGCTTTGTACAGTAAATGCTAGTTACACACAGGGCACCATTTCTCTATTAGGACGCTAGCCTAGATAATTACGCAGCACGTAAATATTTACAAGTTTTGACTTTCCCAACTTACAAGTAAACCATGTAAATGTATATATAATAATGATCAGAAAATTATGGCGAGTTGAATGAGCCTAATTTCATATTAATACACCTAATAATAACTTATTTGACTTTTTAACCTAAATATTTCACATAAACATATCCATTACTCATGAAACACTTTCCTAATTAAATATTCTCCATGGATAAATAATATAGTACAGGAAATATAATTTGATATTTTGCGTGGTAAATAAATATAGTGCATGAAAAGTAAAATAGTGCAAATAAGTAAATATGCGAATATGAGCCTAATTATCAATTCTCTGTATTTCTTTATCCATTCATTTTGCCACGGTCAGCACACTCCGGGCGGAAGAGTTGCTGCACCCCGTTGTTGCAGCAACATCACATGCTGGTGGTGGTGGGCGCCAAAGTGATGAGTGGCGTTTCCACAGTCGCCTCGGTGGTGAACGTGGTCGTGCGCGAAGTCGTGGGCGTGCGTGAAGTTGCAGGTCCGGTTGCTGGTGATGCCAACGCTGACCTAGCCTGATGATGAAGCAGGTAGTTGCCCGTGTCGCTTCCTGCGCGTTCGCGTGAGGTGAATTTGCGGATATCGGGCATGTGAACACTGTCTCTGGCTCTGACTTGTCCCTCATCAGCTGAACTTTCATCTGGCTGAACGTATGCTGATAGTGACTTTGCCATTCTGTCTTCTGTTTCTGCTCTCCTGGCAAATCTGACGGACTGTGTTGAGTTGGATCTGGCTCTCTTCTTGATTGCTGGTCTCAACTCTGTTTTGCGTACTTTCCTCTGTGGGTAATTGGTCTCTTTCTGAGTTGATTTCTTGATAGTATATCTGATGGCTCTGAAGCATAGCCATATGCATTTGAACGGGCACACTATGCATCTCCATATGCATGTGTATACGCATGGTGGGATCACTGGCTTCCCTGTGGCAATTCTCCAATTGTACCACAGGTATCCTGCAGCTACGATTCCAGCTATCAGGATTGTGATCCCCAGCAGCATTGCGATTGTGTTGATGATTACTTGAAAGGGTCCTTTCAGCATTCCTCCCATAAAGTTGGTGTACCCTTTTGACACTCCAGATATATAGTGACCATATGCCTTGCCGATTCCTGCTGCTGTCTGTCCAATTCCAGCTCCAATGCCTTCTATTGAATTTCTGATCACTCTGGGATCCAATGACATGTCCGCTGTGTAATCGATCAACTGGTTCTGCACATGCTCTAAGTTCTGTAGTCTCTGAATCTGGCCTCTGACGTCCATGAAATTGGTCGCTCTGTTGACAATGTTGGTGAACAGGTGAGGCGCATCAAACGTGAAAGCCTGCCACTGTCCCTTCCATGTCATTTCAATTGGCGTCTCTGTGACATGCACCATTCCATGTGCGGATTTCCACTGTCCATGTTCATTTCTGTACAGGTGCGGTGTGGTGTGGCTGCAGTCCTCTTCTGGTGATTTCTCTACCAAGTCTCTGCTGCCTGGGCTCTTGAACCACAAGGGCCCGTCTTTGTCCAATCTCATTGGTGTGTATTTGTAGCATGTCTCTCCCACTTTTCCTGTTTGATAAATTATGTATGGCTGCACTTCCTTGCATTCCCAAAACATAATTGCTTCTCCAGCCCATTCTGCATGAACATCCTGTCTTCCCAGCATGGCTCGAATTCCCAATGTTGGATCGATGCGGAAAAGCTGAGTCAACATGTCCAGCTGGTTCTTGCGAAGTTGACATAACTGATGCCATACAATCGCAAATTGTGCCTGAGTCATCTCTCTGACCACATGTTGCAGGAACTGAAACTTGGAGTTTCTGTCGTCCAATCTGGCATATAATGTTCCACTAATTGTTGATTCTCTCGCCTCCACTATCTTTCCTGGCATTGCCCATTCCACAGGCACATCTTCTCTTCTGTCAAACTGGATGAATACACCTCCTTGATCGGTGTAGTATGTGTCTCCTGGAACACATTCTGAGCCAATTGGTCTCTTTGTCTTGTTGCTGTGGGAGTATGCTGCTTGCAATTTTGACACAATAATTGTCTGGCCAGATATTTCTGATTTGAATCTGCCAATTCTCTCATATGCACATTGATGCTTGAAGTTCTCCGTGTCCCACACTGTGATTCCATAATTGTGGTCTCTGCAGTGTCCCATCATGGCTCTGCACTGGCTGAAATCTTGCAAGTCGCTGATCACAGTCTTTCCATCGAGTGAAGCCACGGTTCCTTCTTCCATGTAGAAGTTACTGACGACATTTTCTTTGTCATGACAACACCATGAATATTCCACATTCAAGGTTTGATTGGTTGTCCACACTCTGGGCTCCATTTCCACCAAAGGTGTTCCTCTGAACATCTTGTGAATTCTTGCATAGTTACAGGCTACCACGCCAACTTGCTGGTATTTCTCAAAATTGCCTGTAATGCCTTTCGCTCCCCAGAAACTGGTGTGTGTGATGATTTCTTTGATTCTGATGTAGCATCTGTATGCTTTCTCTTTCTGTGGAATCTGTCTCTGTGCATAAAGTGTAACTTTCATTGCCTTGACAAAATTCCTTGGTGGGATATGGCACTGCACTTCTTCAGGAACTGTAAGCGCATGTCCATGCCTTCCACTGGTACAAATCTGATACTTCTGGCTTTGTGAGCTGATCACCTGTTCCACAGGATGATCTTTGATTGCATCCTTGAATCTCTCATAAGTTTGCATCTCTCTGACAGATTTTGGCGGCCATTCTGAAGGCAAAGGCGGCAATCCATGATGCGCTGCCAATGATGGTGGCCTTACTGTCGAGGTTTCTAGAACGTATGTTCTGGAAAATACTTCGCTGTAAGCTTTGCCAGCTTTTCTCAGCGTTGCTGACTCTGACATGCCTGTCAGCGTCAATACCATGCACAGCATTCCAATCACCAGACTGCTGGTGGTTGCTGTGGCTTTCCCTGTCGCACTCCTCAGGACTCTATCCGATGCTGAGTTCCTCTGAGCAGGGTTTGGTACAGAGTCTCTGTTCAAGCTCTGATTTCTGACATGTTTCTGGACAATTGCTGGGTCCAGTAAATCCACTTTGACTGTCACTGCTGTCTCTGGGATATCCATTGTCTTTGAATTGATTTCCAGCGGATACAATTGATTGAGTGGTCTGCTGACCACATTTCTGTTGGCAGTTCTGACTTTTGCTGAGCGAATCTGTCCATCTTTGCTGGGCTCTAACTGCTCGATGCGACCCATTCTCCATGCACCTCTGGGCATATTCTCTTCATAAATGAGCACAACTTCATTTACTTTGGGTTCTTGAGTCGCTGTCAATCTGCCATGTTTATGTGTCACCTGAGTTCTTTCCCTCAAGCTCGGGATATACTCTTGATGCCACAAGTCCCAGAACTTATCCAAAGTTTGCTGGGTTGTCTCCCAATATTTCTGCAATTTTGCTACGTTATCCATTCTGGGCACAAATTCTCCATCTTTGTCTGCGTCAAACTGTGGTGCACCAATCTGACCTTCCCCTGTCAGGAAGTCTTTTGGTGTCAGCACTCTGAGACTTTTTACATCACCATAGATGTAAGAGATTGGCCTGCTGTTGATCACTGCTTCGACTTCTGGCAAAAGTGTCAACAATTCTTGCAGGGTTAGCATTCTGTGCCCCACAGCTGCCTTGAAATGTTTCTTGGTGATGCCCACCATTCTCTCATAGACTCCTCCCTGCCATGGTGCCATAGGAGTAGTCATGTTCCACTGGATTTGTTGCTGTGAGCAGTATGTCTGTACTGCTCCACTTTTGACCATTTCTGACCATTCCTTTCCAGTATTGATGGCCTTGTCAGTGCTTGTGCTGAGCACTTTCTCTGTCAATTTGAATTGTGTCGCATTGTCTGAAATCACTGCCTCAGGCTTTCCGCGCCTGGCAATGAATCTCCTGACTGCATTCAGGAATTCCTGTGCTGTCATGTCCAGCACACTTTCCAGGTGAACTGCACGTGTCACCATACATGTGAACAAACAGATCCACATTTTCCTGTGATCTTTGTCCACTTTGTACCAAACTGGTCCCAAATAATCCAAGCCCGTATACTGGAATGGTCTGGCTCTCTGAACTCTGGTTTCTGGTAAATCTGGCATTGGTGGAAGCTGGTACGGTTTCGCTCCCAATTTCTTACAGGTTGAGCAGGTTCTGGTCACATTGTAGATCACCCGTCTGCCCTGTGTAATCCAGTATTTTTGTCTGATCGCTGCCAATGTGTGTTGCACTCCTGCGTGCATCAACTTCTCATGCTGGTCTCTGACGATCAGCTGAGTCACTGTAGCCGTTGCTGGCAACAGTATGAGTGGCACTGTGACCTCCTGTGGGTCTGTATGCTCCATTCTGCCGTGACACTTCAGGATTCCATCCTGATGCATTTGCACATTGAGCCATTTGATCAACTGCTGGTCTGCAGCTGCTTTCTTGCCATCCTGGCTGTCTTTGCTGTGGCCTGTTGCCAGAATCTTTGCCACTCCTTTGTAATGATTCTGTTGCGTCACTTTGATCCAATATTTCCACGCACTCTCTCTCTCTTCAATACTGATAATTCCCTGTGGTTTTATTGTACCACAGATACTTTTCATGATTTCTGACAATCCATTCTGACTGTCATTTTTTCTGCGCTTTTTGTGCATCTGTCGCACAAATCTCATCACGTATACTGTTGCATCCAGTAACTTTGTCAGTGATGAGAATCTCTGAATCTCAATTCCCAATGGGTTGCTTTGCTTGCTTTCATCAGCTTGCACATTGCTGGCATCTGGGTCACTGACCACTTGCTGTGTGGCGCCCAGGTAAATTGGACTGGCTTTTGGGAACTTGAGCTCTTCTTTCTTGATTTCTGCCATTACTTCTGGCGTAACTGGCTCCACTTTTGGCTCTGGCCACTCTCCAGTCATTAGCCATTCTGGCCCCTTCCACCACAGGTTACTGCCTTCCAACTCTGACATATTCATGCCTCTTGTGGCCATGTCAGCTGGGTTCTCCAGTCCTGTGATGTGTCTGATGTGCATGTTCTCTGTCTCACTCTGAATTTTCCTGATTTCATCCAATCTGTTCTTGACAAAACATGCCAGTGGCTTCGCTGTTGTCAGCCACTTCAGACAACAGGTTGAATCTGACCATACAACTGTTTGACTGAATTTGACGTCCTTGAGCTCTTTGTGAATAAACTTTGACATTCTGCTGCCGATCAACATTGCTAACAATTCCAGCCGTGGAATTGTCACTTCTGGTTTCTTTGGAGCGAGTCTCAATCTGGAGTACAGCAGGCTTGACGTGCCGCTGTCATTTTCTGTTTTCTGGCATATGTATGCCGCTGCGCTGTATGCCATTGCTGAGGCATCAACGAAAATGTGCAGTTGTGCATCTGCACCACTCTGATAATTCAAGTTTCTGTTGAACTTGATCTGTCCAACTTTGAGCAATTCTGTCTCCAATTGCTGCCAAATTGCTGTCTGTTCCTCAGACAGGGGGGCGTCCCACTCTTTGGCACTTGGTCCTGAATGCCATAACATCTGCAAAAATCTCTTTGCTGGCAGTAGGACAGGACTGATGAGTCCCATTGGATCAAAACATCCCGCAGTCACTTTTGCAACTGTCCTTTTCGTGGGAAGTTTGATTTTCTGGTCAGTTTCTGACAATTGTGATTGCTGAACTGTCTTTGGCGTTTTCAGCCACATCTGGTCGCTCTCTGTGTCCCATTTCATTCCTAGGACTGTTGTGACAATTTCCTTGGCCACATCTGACTCTGCCAATTGCCAAGTAAAGCTCTTATTGTTGCTGTTCCATTCTCTCAGATTCATCTGTGCCTCTGTGAACAGCACTTTGGATTCCTGGTACAATTCGATTGCTTTCTGCTCTGTGTCCACACTGAGGATCAAATTATCCACATACAGATTTTCATCGATCAATTTTGCATTTTCTGTGCCAGCTTGATTCAGGTGGTATCTAACTGTCAGTGCCAGCAGCGCTGGGCTGCAGATTATACCAAATGGCACTCTGGCAAATCTGTAAATCTGAATGTTGTCCTCCATAGATGGTTTCGTGGGATCCTTGTACCACAGAAATCTTGTCACATCTCTGTCACTGTCCTGCAGACTAATCTGCAGAAACGCTTTCTCTATGTCTGCGACCAGGGCAATTCCATGCAATCGGAATCGCATCAGCATCCCTACCAGCTGTGGTAGTATGACTGGACCGCGGTACATGCACTCATTCAAGCTTGGCATGCCTGGCGGTTTGGCTGAAGCATCATATACTTCTCTGACCTTTGTGGTAGTTTTCTCTGGCGTTATCACTGGTTGATGAGGCAATATATGGAATTTTCTGCCATCCATAATATCCTCTTGCACTTTCTCAATCACTCCTTGCTCCTCTTGCGTTTTCATTATTGTCTGAATTTTCTCCAGTAATTCTGGGTCTCTCTTGAGCCTATTGGTGAGGTATCTGAACCTTTTGAACGCCATTGCTTTGTTATCTGGGAGTTCATGCAAATTTGGCTTGTACATGAACTTTACAGAGTACCGTCCATCTGGGTTTCTCTGTACATTCTCATTGAATTGCTTGATGGCTTCATCGTCCTCGACGAGGTCTGGCTGGTCCATTATGCCAATGGTATCCAGTCTGTCCATGTCTTTGACATTCGGTACAGGAGCAATTGACAACGGTGCTTCCTCGTACCACTTTTCTCTCTGAATTTGATGCACAATTGTGTTGACCACCACCGGATATGCGCCATCCGTGGTCCATTGATTTCTGTTGCTCGTCAGCTGCCCACCTCCCATCAGCAATCCCAATTCTGATGGAATGACATACAATCCTGACGGAAGTCTGGTGGTGCTGGTGTTTCTGGACATCAAGTCCCAGAAATAATTCAAGCCTACTATAATGTCTGGCTTGAACTTGCACTCTGTCCCTTTTTCTTTGGGAATTTTGTCTGCAAAGTAACTCTCATCCGGGAAGTACTTCTGCAGGTACTTTTCGTCCTGTTCTGACACAGGCACTTTGACTTGTTCTGTGGTCAATGTCGGGACCACATCAGCCACCATATCAACTTTCTGGCCATTTCTGAGCCGCATTCTGAATTCCACTTGCTGTACTACTTTATAGTGCGGCTTTTCATTTCCAAATGTGTACACCTGGATGTGATGTTCACCTGTACTCTTCAAATTGAGTTTCTTGGCCACTTTCTCTGACATGTACGTTCCCTGGGATCCTGTGTCCAGGAACGCTTGAATCTGTAGTGGTGGCTGTTCAGGCTCCATCTCTGTATCCATTTCTGAAGCCTCAATCACGGTTCTGGCTGTCATCAACATTGACATATTCCTGTTTACTGACAGGTTCACTGACGTATTCTGTTGCTTTGTATTTAGTTTTGTAACCACTGTGCTGGATATGGTTTCTGTCTCCACCATTTCTGGTCCAGCTTCTTCCACAGTGACACAATTCACTGTGGCCTTTCTCTGTTGGCTCTGTGCTGGTCGACCGGCCGTCGGCACAGACTTTCTGCCATTGTTTGCTGCTTGCTGGCCATTCTGTTGACCATTCGCTCTGAATGCTGGAATTTGCCGTCCAGCGTTTCCATTGCCATTGTCACCAAATTTCTCTGGGCACACCGCAGTGTGGTGCCTATTGGACTTGCAATAGAAGCAACTTCTCGTAAATTGACATTGATTCATGTAATGCCCTTTCTGCAGGCATCTCAGGCATCGCTCTGCCTTTGACAAAATCACTCTCCTTTCTCTGGCAGTTTTGAACTTTGGACACTTATCGTTAAAGTGTAATTGCTGTGTGTCATTGCAGAACACACACGGCCTCCCAGGATTCATGAATCCAGCCTGTGGTGCACTCTGTCCATTCTGGATCACAGACATGCTCCCTGTGCTGGTCCTTGGGTTCTCTGGCCCTCTGAATCGGTTCCCATTGCCTTGAAACCGATTATTGAATTGCTGTGCGCGGGGATTATTCCCAAATCCTTGGCGCGATTGCTGAACTGGTGCCTCAGTTTGCTGTGCGTGCTGTACAGCCTCACTGACCGCTAGCTGCTGGCCAAACAGCTTTCTGAATTTTTCCACCGTCAAGGCTTCCTCAGTTCCCTGTTCCTTCTGGATTTCTCTGAGAACCTCGGGTGGCACTTTCTGTTGCAGCTGGCTCAACAGCATTGGATGTTCCACTGATTCGCCCAGTGACTCCAACTGCTGGAGCAGCCTTTCAATTGCATCAAACAAAATTCTCATATCCTGACAGGTATTCCTGGCCTGTCGCAACTTCATGATATTACTCATCAGCGTGTTTCTGACCACAACTGGCTGGTCATATCTCTTTTTGAGCATTGCAATTGCGGGTGCATAGTTCTCTGCGGTCACACTCAATCCACTGATCATACCAAATGCTGAGCCTTTCAGCAAGCTCCTTAAATATGAGAACTTGGAAATGTCCTCCAAATCTGTCCGATTATGGATGTGGGATTCGAACATTTGCCACCATGATCGAAATTTGACAATTTCCCCAGTAAACTGTTCTACTTCCAATTTCTGTAATTTGACGCTCTTTGCTGTGGTTGCATTGGTTGAACTGGCCCCCGGAACAGCTCCCTGAGCTGTCAGAGCCATTTGTGCAGCCATCTGCTGTATGAATGCTGTGTTAACTTCATACATGGTATTTCCGCTCTGTTGCTGGATCATGTCTTGCAACTCTTCGATGTACACATTCATGGCTACTACTTTCTGTGTCACCAAGTCTGACATATTTGCATATTCCTCATATGAGTCTTGGTATATCTTCTGTTCTTGTTCCATCTGGTCGGGTTCGTCAATGTCCTTGACGATATCCCTCCATGCGTCAAATTGAGTTCTCACTGCAGTCATTGCACTTTCCAATTTTGCACCCTCCTGTTTGATAGTTGCAATCACTCTTCTCATCTCTGTTCTCTTATCATCCTTTGATGCTTCCGCAAATAGTTCCAGGTCATACTTGGCAAATTCTCTTGCCAATCTACTTTCCACCCTGTGCTTTGCTGGCCCCAGGGTCTTTCTGATGTGACCTGTTGGCGAAACCATTTTTGCTGATGAATTTTTCCTTCACTGTTTCTCTTTATAGTGCGTCTCCTGTGACGCTTGTGACGCTTCTCTGCGTCTTTTTGTGCAGTGCTCTGTGCACCACGGATTTGTTGTGCCACGCACAATACCAATGCAGTCCTACAGGCCCCTGACGTGTTCTCACGCGTTGACCTTTACTGCACTGGCACCAGGTGTGTTCCTAAAGCCCCTGACGTGATTGTTTACACGCGTTGACTTCAACACACTGGTCAAATCCACCTGGACAATAAACAATTTATTTGCCCAGCAGTGTGCGCCCAAAGAGGGTCCGTACACACTCTTCCTGAGCGCTCTGGCGCTCTTTCTGGCACGCCTGTGTGCCTTGTGACCACGCCAGCCACTTGCTTTCCTGAGCGGCTCCTGTGCCGCTGTGCGCAGTGCTGCGCTTGCCGTGTCGCCCGTGACACGTTTCTGTGCACTCTGGTGCACTTTCTGATTCTGGGCAGTGTTTCTGTACACTGCTCTGCAATTGCGCCTGTGCAATGCAGAATTCTGGCACTTTTGTGCTGTCTGATCTGATGGTACCGAGCAGGCACAGCGTGTATATTTGATGGGAGCTCCGCAAAGCCCCTACACGCTACCAAGTATCCTAATACTTGGTTTTCTAATCCACTCTCTGTCAGCTACAGCCCTCTGTCAGCTACAGCCCTTTGTACACTGATACCCCTACTTTTGCACTTCCGAGGTATGAGTCCACTCTTACCCAGTGGAGCGAGGGACCTCCGCGAATGCCCAAAAACAGCCCTTTGACTAGCGTGGCTTTGTGGCGATCCTGTCTCCGTCAGGTCACCCTCCCTTGGCATAGGAAGGACGTGCGAGCGGTCACTGGCGTCCGGATGACCAGGAGCGTCCAGCGAAAGTTTGACCACCGTCCGACAATGACTCCTTGTCAAATGCCGGTGCCGCCCAGCGTCTAGCACCTTGCCAGAACACTGGTGAAAGCTGCCTGAAATCCTGACAGGCTTGTCAGAACTCCAGTGTCCTCCGCGCGTGAGCGTAGAACCGCTCCCAGGATGTAGACAGGAGTGCCGTGACTTTGGCACAATGCTGTCTGCAAATCAACAGCCAACGCTCAGCCAAGGCCAATTGATGTTCAGCAGGACTTTTGAAGTTCTGCCAACTGCCGCACAATGTCCGTTCCGGCTTGGTGATAGCACAATGTCATGCAATCACCCTGCTCGCTGCGCCATGTGATGAAGCCACCGAAGTCAGCGTCTTCTACCACCGAATCCGGCAACTCCAAGACCGTAGTGAGAAACGGCCTTTAGAGTGGTTGATTTCCCGTTGTAGCCGAACGTCCACTTGTCGACAGCCAAGTTGAGTTTATTTCGTGGTTGCATGTTGGAAGGGGTTCGAAATTGTTTCAGGTACTTTATTTGATCAGATACAGCCAAATATAAAAGCGCAAAGCCTAGCGAGCTTCCTAGTCGAAGTTTCTATCGCTAGCTTATTTTCGTTCAGAAGCTTGGGGTCCGCAGACTGAAGTAAAAACTCTCAAAGTAGCTAAGACACGGAAATCACGTATAGAAAAACAGCTACAGTAATTTCCTAATACAAATGCACAAATAAGACATAAATGCAACAAATAAACACATCTAGCCGAAACAGTTGCCTTATACTGCGTGTGCATACATTCAAATAATTATGGTAAAGAAATACCAAGTACAAATTGGGCTAATAGAAAAACTATTAATCTTGAGAGGCGCGAAGTCGGCAAACTCGGCCGATTTACTAATTTGCTTCAATTTGTCAGAAAACATTGACGCACATTGGAACTAATAAAATAGGGTTTGAAAACTGTAAATAGTAGTGTAATTGTTCCTAATGACGTAAATAGAATAAGGTATATTCAACATGATAATAATAATCACTTCCTGGAAACGTATGTTGAATAGTCTAGCAAATTGGGACTTATTTGAGGTAAATGGGTATTGTAATTGAGCAGAGTTTATAATATATTCGATTGAGCGGGGTATTATAATTATTAAGTAAATATAAATAGTTGTGAGCGAGGTTATGACAATTATGCCTATGCGAAGGGCTTTGTACAGTAAATGCTAGTTACACACAGGGCACCATTTCTCTATTAGGACGCTAGCCTAGATAATTACGCAGCACGTAAATATTTACAAGTTTTGACTTTCCCAACTTACAAGTAAACCATGTAAATGTATATATAATAATGATCAGAAAATTATGGCGAGTTGAATGAGCCTAATTTCATATTAATACACCTAATAATAACTTATTTGACTTTTTAACCTAAATATTTCACATAAACATATCCGTTTACACATAAAGTTCCGCGCGTTTCACTTATTCGTTTTATTCGTTGCATTACTTTTGACTGTTACTCTGTACCCTTTTGCCTCGCGAAGACTGAGTGGTATAAACTTTGAATTTGAATTTGATATCCATTACTCATGAAACACTTTCCTAATTAAATATTCTCCATGGATAAATAATATAGTGCAGGAAATATAATTTGATATTTTGCGTGGTAAATAAATATAGTGCATGAAAAGTAAAATAGTGCAAATAAGTAAATATGCGAATATGAGCCTAATTATCAATTCTCTGTATTTCTTTATCCATTCATTTTGCCACGGTCAGCACAATATTGGCACAACCCCCCTCTTCTTCGCTTGAATTGGAGGGGTCGCAGCGACCCCCTACAGGGTGGGTCACCCTAAGTGCAAAAAAATTTTGTGGCTTTTTTAGTGTCCCACACAGGTCCGGCCCCCACTGATTTCTTGCACTGCGGGTGCCGTACCTCCAGCTGTGGGATGGATATAAATCTAAAATTTTGGGGATGTGTCACCAACACCCCTCCCCTACTTTACACTGGCCAGGCGGTTTTTAGCAACTCACCACAGTGTGGGGTGCAGCATTCAAAATTTATCAAAACATTACTGTCCCACACAGGTCCAGCACCCAATTGAATTTAAAAAAATAAGCACTTTTGTGTTGTTTCAACACTAAAGTGATTGATACTGTCAAATAAGCATTAAATATCCTCTATAGATATTGTATCCCACCAAAAACCACCTACCACATGAACCCATCCCTCCAGTGGCTGACGAAAAATCACTTTTTACAACTTTCTTATTAGACACTTGAACTGCTGGTTTACAATAATTTTTAGGGGAGAGTTCAAGGTTTCAAGTTGTGTCAAGTTTCAAGTCAAGTTTCAAAAACCTTACCTCCAAAATGCCTTCATAAGAAAATTTGCTTGGGGTGAATTTTGAATTGAAAAAATGACATCATTGCAGGAACAAAAATAAGTAAAATTTACAATTTTAAATTTACCCCAAGCAAATTTTCTTATGAAGGCTTTTTGGAGCTAAGGTTTTTTACACAACTTAAAACCCTTAACCCTCCTCTATAAAATATTGTAAACCAACAGTTCAAGTGTCTAATAAAAAAGTTGTAAAACGTGATTTTTTGTCAGCCACTTTAGGGGATTGGTTCATTTGGTGGGCAGTTTTCGGTGGGATAAGATATTTATAGAAGATATTTAATGCTTATTTGACATTATCAATCACTTGAGTGTTAAAACAACACAACAGTGTGTATTTTTTTAATTCAATTGGCTGCTGGACCTGTGTGGGACAGTAATGTTTTGATAAATTTTGAATGCTGCACCCCACACTGTGGTGAGTTGCCAAAAATTGCCAGTTGTCAGTGTATAGTAGGGGTGGGTATTGGCAACACATCCCCAAAATTGTAGATTTTTACCCCTCCCACAGCTGGAGGTACGGCACCCGCAGTGCAAGAAATCAGTGGGGGCCGGACCTGTGTGGGACACTAAAAAGGGCGAAATTTTTTGCACTTAGGGTGACCCACCCTGTAGGGGGTCGCCGGGACCCCTCCAATCCATGCGAAGTAGAGGGGGGTTGCGCCAATATCTACCCCAAGTTTCAGCTTCTGGCGCGTCCTAGAACTGGAGATAGGACGTCAGAAGTAAAATAAAAAATGGGGGGCCGGACTTGATCGGGAAGGTGTTTAGAAGCACACACGACACACTCCTTAACTCTAAATTGCGGACCAATTTCAATTGCGGACCGAGACATATCTCAACGATTTGTGGATATGTTGTTTCAAACATGGTGCATGCAAATATTGTGCTGACCATGGCAAAATGGATGGATAAAGAAATACAGAGAATTGATAATTAGGCTCATATTCGCACATTTACTTATTTGCACTATTTTACTTTTCATGCACTATATTTATTTACCACGCAAAATATATTTCTTGCACTATATTATTTATCCATGGAGAATATTTAATTAGGAAAGTGTTTTATAAGTTATCGAAACATTTATGTGGAATATTTAGGTTTAAAGGTCAAATAAGTTATTATTAGGTATATTAACATGAAATTAGACTCATTCAACTCGCCGTAATTTTCTGATTATTATTATATACATTTACATGGTTTACTTGCGATTTGGGAAAGTCAAAACTTATAAATATTTATGTGCTACGTATTTACTTAGGCCAGCGTCCTAATATAGAAATAGTGCCCTGTGTGCAACTAGCATTTACTGTACGTATTTACGAAGCCCTTCGCGTAGGCATAATTGTTATAACCCTGCTCATAAGTTATATTATATTTACTTTGATATTATAATACCCTGCTCAAGCTGAGTATATTATAGACCCTGCTCAATTATTATACCCATTTACTTGAATAAGTCCCAATTTATCCATTATGAAATATACGTTTCCAGGAAGTGATTATTATTATTATATCAAACATACCCTGTTCTATTTGCGTCATTAGGAACATTTGCACCACTATTTATAATTTCCTAACCCTATCATATTAGTTCCAATGTGCGTCAATGTTTTCTGACAAATTGAAGCAAATTAGTAAATCGGCCGAGTTTGCCGACTTCGCGCCTCTCAAGATTAATAGTTTTTCTATTAGCCCAATTTGTACTTGGTATTTCTTTACCATAAGTATTTGAATGTATGCACACATAGAATAAGCCAACTGTTTTGGTCAAATGTGTTTTATTGTTATATTTGTGGTTTATTTGTGCATTTGTATTAGGAAATTACTGTAGCTGTTTTTCTATACATGATTTCCGTGTCTTAGCTACATTGGAAGTTTTTACTTCAGTCTGCGGACCCCAAGCTACTGAACGAAAATAAGCTAGCGATAGAAACTTCGATTAGGAAGCTCGCTAGACTTTGCGCTTTTGTAACACGCTGTATCTGATCGAAATAAAGTACCTGAAACAATTCGAACCCCCTTTTCAACACACAACTACGAAATAAACTCAACTTGGCTGTCGACAAGTGGACGTTCGGCTACAACGGGAAATCAACCACTCTAAAGGCCGTTTCTCACTACGGTCTTGGAGTTGCCGGATTCGGTGGTAGAAGACGCTGATTTCGGTGGCTTCATCACATGGCGCAGCGAGCAGGGTGATTGCATGACATTTTGCTATCACCAAGCCGGAACGGACATTGTGCGGCAGTTGGCAGAACTTCAAAAGTCCTGCTGAACATCAATTGGCCTTGGCTGAGCGTTGGCTGTTGATTTGCAGACAGCATTGTGCCAAAGTCACAGCACTCCTGTCTACATCTTGGGACACTGGAGTTCTGACAAGCCTGTCAGGATTTCAGGCAGCTTTCACCAGTGTTCTGGCAAGGTGCTAGACGCTGGGCGGCACCGGCATTTGACAAGGAGTCATTGTCGGACGGTGGTCAAACTTTCGCTGGACGCTCCTGGATATCTGGACGCCAGTGACCGCTCGCACGTCCTTCCTATGCCAAGGGAGGGTGACCTGACGGAGACAGGATCGCCACAGAGCCACGCTAGTCAAAGGGCTGTTTTTTGGGCATTCTCGGAGGTCCCTCGCTCCACTGGGTAAGAGTGGACTCATACCTCGGAAGTGCAAAAGTAGGGGTATCAGTGTACAAAGGGCTGTAGCTGACAGAGGGCTGTAGCTGACAGAGAGTGAATTTGAAAACCAAGTATTAGTATACTTGGTAGCGTGTAGGGGCTTTGCGGAGCTCCCATCAAATATACACGCTGTGCCTGCTCGGTACCATCAGATCAGACAACACAAAAGTGCCAGAATTCTGCATTGCACAGGCGCAATTGCAGAGCAGTGTACAGAAACACTGCCCAGAATCAGAAAGTGCACCAGAGTGCACAGAAACGTGTCACAGGTGACACGGCAAGCGCAGCACTGCGCACAGCGGCACAGGAGCCGCTCAGGAAGCAAGTGGCCAGCGTGATTACAAGGCACACAGGCGTGCCAGAAAGGGCACCAGAGCGCTCGGAAAGAGTGTGTACGGACCCTTTTTGGGCGCACACTGCTGGGCAAATAAATTGTTTATTGTCCAGGTGGATTTGACCGGTGTGTTGAAGTCAACGCGTGTAAACAATCACGTCAGGGGCTTTAGGAACACACCAGGTGCCAGTGCAGTAAAGGTTAACGCGTGAGAACACGTCAGGGGCCTGTAGGACTGCATTGGTATTGTGCGTGGCACAACAAATCCGTAGTATACAGAGCACTACACAGAAACACGCAGAGAAGCGTCACAAGCGTCACAGGAGACGCACTATAAAGAGAATCAGTGAAGGAAAATTCATCAGCAAAAATGGTTTCACCAACGGGTCACATCAGAAAGACCCTGGGGCCGGCAAATCACAGGGTGGACAACAGATTGGCAAGAGAATATGCCAAATATGACCCAGAACTATTTGCGGGAGCAACAAAGGAAGAAAAGAGAACAGAAATGAGAAGAGTGATTGCATCTGTCAAACAGGAGGGTGCAAAGTTGGAAAGTGCAATGACTGCAGTGAGAACTCAATTTGACGCATGGAGGGATGTCGTCAAGGACATTGACGAACCCGACCAGATGGAACAAGAACAGAAGATATACCAAGACTCGTATGAGGAATATGCAAACATGTCAGACTTGGTGACACAGAAAATTGCAGCCATGAATGTGTACATTGAAGAGTTGCAAGACATGATCCAGCAACTGAGCGGAAGTACTATGTATGAAGTCAACACAGCATTCATACAGCAGATGGCTGCACAGATGGCTTTGACAGCTCAGGGAGCTGCTCCGGGGGCCAGTTCAACCAATGCGACCACAGCAAAGAGCGTCAAATTGCAGAAACTGGAAGTGGAACAGTTTACTGGGGAAATTGTCAAATTTCGATCATGGTGGCAAATGTTCGAATCTCACATCCACAATCGAACAGATTTGGAGGACATTTCCAAGTTCTCATACTTGAGGAGCTTGCTGAAAGGCTCAGCATTCGGCATGATCAGTGGATTGAGTGTGACCGCAGAAAATTATGCACCCGCAATTGCAATGCTCAAGAAGAGATATGACCAGCCAGTTGTGGTCAGAAACACGCTGATGAGTAATATCATGAAGTTGCGACAGGCCAGGAATACCTGTCAGGATATGAGAATTTTGTTTGATGCAATTGAAAGGCTGCTCCAGCAGTTGGAGTCACTGGGTGAATCAGTAGAACATCCAATGCTGTTGAGCCAGCTACAACAGAAAGTGCCACCCGAGGTTCTCAGAGAAATCCAGAAGGAACAGGGAACTGAGGAAGTCTTGACGGTGGAGATATTCAGAAAGCTGTTTGGCAAGCAGCTAGCGCTCAGTGAGGCTGTACAGCATGCACAGCAAACTGAGGCACCAGTTCAGCAATCGCGCCAAGGATTCGGGAATAATCCACGCGCACAGCAATTCAATAATCGGTTCCAAGGCAATGGGAATCGATTCAGAGGGCCAGAGAACCCAAGGACCAGCACAGGGAGCATGTCTGTGATCCAGAATGGTCAGAGTGCACCACAGGCTGGATTCATGAATCCTGGGAGGCCGTGTGTGTTCTGCAATGACACACAGCAATTACACTTTAATGATAAGTGTCCAAAGTTCAAAACTGCCAGAGAAAGGAGAGTGATTTTGTCAAAGGCAGAGCGATGCCTGAGATGCCTGCAGAAAGGGCATTACATGAATCAATGTCAATCTACGAGAAGTTGCTTCTATTGCAAGTCCAATAGGCACCACACTGCGGTGTGCCCAGAGAAATTTGGAGACAATAGCAATGGAAACGCTGGACGGCAAATTCCAGCATTCAAAGCAAATGGTCAACAGAGTGGCCAGCAATCAGCAAACAATGGCAGAAAGTCTGTGCCGATGGCTGGTCGACCAGCACAGAGCCAACAGAGAAAGGCCACAGTGAATTGTGTCACTGTGGAAGAAGCTGGACCAGAAGTGGTAGAGACAGAAACCATATCCAGCACAGTGGTTACAGAACCAAATACAAAGCAACAGAATACGTTAGTGAACCTGTCAGTAAACAGGAATATGTCAATGTTGATGACAGCCAGAACCGTGATTGAGGCTTCAGAAATGGATACAGAAATGGAGCCTGAACAGCCACCACTACAGATCCCAGCGTTCCTGGACACAGGATCCCAGGGAACGTACATGTCAGAGAAAGTGGCCAAGAAACTCAATTTGAAGAGTACAGGTGAACACCACATCCAGGTGTACACATTCGGAAATGAAAAGCCGCACTATAAAGTAGTACAGCAAGTGGAATTCAGAATGCGGCTCAGAAATGGCCAGAAAGTTGATATGGTGGCTGATGTGGTCCCGACGTTGACCACAGAACAAGTCAAAGTGCCTGTGTCAGAACAGGACGAAAAGTACCTGCAGAAGTACTTCCCGGATGAGAGTTACTTTGCAGACAGAATTCCCAAGGAAAAAGGGACAGAGTGCAAGTTCAAGCCAGACATTATAGTAGGCTTGAATTATTTCTGGGACTTGATGTCCAGAAACACCAGCACCACCAGACTTCCGTCAGGATTGTATGTCATTCCATCAGAATTGGGATTGCTGATGGGAGGTGGGCAGTTGACGAGCAACAGAAATCAATGGACCACGGATGGTGCATATCCGGTGGTGGTCAACACAATTGTGCATCAAATTCAGAGAGAAAAGTGGTACGAGGAAGCACCGTTGTCAATTGCTCCTGTACCAAATGTCAAAGATATGGACAGACTGGATACCATTGGCATAATGGACCAGCCAGACCTCGTCGAGGATGATGAGGCCATCAAGCAATTCAATGAGAGTGTACAGAGAAACCCAGATGGACGGTACTCTGTAAAGTTCATGTACAAACCGAATTTGCATGAACTCCCAGATAACAAAGCAATGGCGTTCAAGAGGTTCAGATACCTCACCAACAGGCTCAAGAGAGATCCAGAGTTATTGGAGAAAATTCAGGCAATCATGAAAGCACAAGAGGAGCAAGGAGTGATTGAGAAAGTCCAAGAGGATATTATGGATGGCAGAAAGTTCCATATATTGCCTCATCAACCAGTGATAACGCCAGAGAAAACTACCACAAAGGTCAGAGAGGTATATGATGCCTCAGCAAAACCGCCAGGCATGCCAAGCTTGAATGAGTGCATGTACCGCAGTCCAGTGATACTACCACAGCTGGTAGGGATGCTGATGCGATTCCGGTTGCATGGAATCGCCCTGGTTGCAGACATAGAGAAAGCGTTTCTGCAGATTAGTCTGCAGGACAGTGACAGAGATGTGACAAGATTTCTGTGGTACAAGGATCCCACGAAACCATCTATGGAGGACAACATTCAGATTTACAGATTTGCCATGGTACCATTTGGTATAATCTGCAGCCCAGCGCTGCTGGCGCTGACAGTCAGATACCACCTGAATCAAGCTGGCACAGAAAATGCAAAATTGATAGATGAAAATCTGTATGTGGATAATTTGATCCTCAGTGTGGAAACAGAGCAAAAAGCAATCGAATTGTACCAGGAATCCAAAGTGCTGTTCACAGAGGCACAGATGAATCTGAGAGAATGGAACAGCAACAATAAGAGCTTTACTTGGCAATTGGCAGAGTCAGATGTGGCCAAGGAAATTGTCACAACAGTTCTAGGAATGAAATGGGACACAGAAAGCGACCAGATGTGGCTGAAAACGCCAAAGACAGTTCAGCAATCACAATTATCAGAAACTGACCAGAAAATCAAACTTCCCACGAAAAGGACAGTTGCAAAGGTGACTGCGGGATGTTTTGATCCAATGGGACTAGTCAGTCCTGTCCTACTGCCAGCAAAGAGATTTTTGCAAACGTTATGGCATTCAGGACCAAGTGCCAAAGAGTGGGATACCCCCCTGTCTGAGGAACAGACAGCAATTTGGCAGCAATTGGAGACAGAGTTGCTCAAAGTTGGACAGATCAAGTTCAACAGAAATTTGAATTATCAGAGTGGTACAGATGCACAACTGCACATTTTCGTTGATGCCTCAGCAATGGCATACAGCGCAGCGGCATACATATGCCAGAAAACAGAAAATGACAGCGGCACGTCAAGCCTGCTGTACTCCAGATTGAGACTCGCTCCAAAGAAACCAGAAGTGACAATTCCACGGCTGGAGTTGTTAGCAATGTTGATCGGCAGCAGAATGTCAAAGTTTATTCACAAAGAGCTCAAGGACGTCAAATTCAGTCAAACAGTTGTATGGTCAGATTCAACCTGTTGTCTGAAGTGGCTAACAACAGCGAAGCCACTGGCATGTTTGGTCAAGAACAGATTGGATGAAATCAAGAAAATTCAGAGCGAGACAGAGAACATGCACATCAGACACATCGCAGGACTGGAGAACCCAGCTGACATGGCCACAAGAGGCATGAATATGTCAGAGTTGGAAGGCAGTAACCTGTGGTGGAAGGGGCCAGAATGGCTAATGACTGGAGAGTGGCCAGAGCCGAAAGTGGAGCCAGTTACGCCAGAAGTAATGGCAGAAATCAAGAAAGAAGAGCTCAAGTTCCCAAAAGCCAGTCCAATTTACCTGGGCGCCACACAGCAAGTGGTCAGTGACCCAGATGCCAGCAATGTGCAAGCTGATGAAAGCAAGCAAAGCAACCCATTGGGAATTGAGATTCAGAGATTCTCATCACTGACAAAGTTACTGGATGCAACAGTATACGTGATGAGATTTGTGCGACAGATGCACAAAAGGCGCAGCAAAAATAACAGTCAGAATGGATTGTCAGAAATCATGGAAAGTATATGTGGTACAATAAAACCACAGGGAATTATCAGTATTAAAGAAAGAGAGATTGCGTTGAAATATTGGATCAAAGTGACGCAACAAAAGCATTACAAAGGAGTGGCAGAGATTCTGGCAACAGGCCATAGCAAAGGCAGCCAGAATGGCAAGAAAACAGCTGCAGACCAGCAGTTGATCAAATGGCTCAATGTGCAAATGCATCAGGATGGAATCCTGAAGTGCCACGGCAGAATGGAGTATACAGACCCACAGGAGGTCACAGTGCCACTCATACTGTTGCCAGCAAAGGCTACAGTGACTCAGCTGATTGTCAGAAACCAGCATGAGAAGTTGATGCACGCAGGAGTGCAACACACATTGGCAGCGATCAGACAAAAGTACTGGATTACACAGGGCAGACGGGTGATCTACAATGTAACCAAAACCTGCCCAACCTGTAAGAAATTGGGAGCGAAGCCGTACCAGCTTCCACCAATGCCAGATTTACCAGAAACCAGAGTTCAGAGAGCCAGACCGTTCCAGTACACGGGCTTGGATTATTTGGGACCAGTTTGGTACAAAGTGGACAAAGATCACAGGAAAATGTGGATCTGTTTGTTCACATGTATGGTGACACGTGCAGTTCATCTGGAAAGTGTGCTGGACATGACAGCACAGGAATTCCTGAACGCAGTCAGGAGATTCATCGCCAGGCGTGGAAAGCCTGAAGCAGTGATTTCAGACAATGCAACGCAATTCAAATTGACAGAGAAAGTGCTCAGCACAAGCACTGACAAGGCCATCAATACTGGAAAGGAATGGTCAAAAATGGTCAAAAGTGGAGCAGTACAGACTTACTGCTCACAGCAACAAATCCAGTGGAACATGACTACTCTTATGGCACCATGGCAGGGAGGAGTCTATGAGAGAATGGTGGGCATCACCAAGAAACATTTCAAGGCAGCTGTGGGGCACAGAATGTTAACCCTGCAAGAATTGTTGACACTTCTGCCAGAAGTCGAGGCAGTAATCAACAGCAGGCCAATCTCTTACATCTATGGTGATGTAAAGAGCCTCAGAGTACTGACACCGAAAGACTTCCTGACAGGGGAAGGTCAGATTGGAGCACCACAGTTTGACGCAGACAAAGATGGAGAATTTGTGCCCAGAATGGATAACGCAGCGAAACTGCGGAAATATTGGGAGACAACCCAGCAAACTTTGGATAAGTTCTGGGACTTGTGGCATCAAGAGTATATCCCGAGCTTGAGGGAAAGAACTCAGATGACGCACAAACATGGCAGATTGACAGCGACTCAAGAACCCAAAGTGAATGAAGTTGTACTGATTTATGAAGAGAACATGCCCAGAGGTGCATGGAGGATGGGTCGCATCGAGCAGTTAGAGCCCAGCAAAGATGGACAGATTCGCTCAGCAAAAGTCAGAACTGCCAACAGAAATGTGGTCAGCAGACCACTCAATCAATTGTATCCACTGGAAATCAATTCAAAGACAATGGATATCCCAGAGACAGCAGTGACAGTCAAAGTGGATCTACTGGACCCAGCAATTGTCCAGAAACATGTCAGAAATCAGAGCTCGAACAGAGACTCTGTATCAAACCCTGTTCAAAACCCTGCTCAGAGGAACTCAGCATCGGATAGAGTCCTGAGGAGTGCGACAGGGAAAGCCACAGCAACCACCAGCAGTCTGGTGATTGGAATGCTGTGCATGGTATTGATGCTGACAGGCATGTCAGAGTCAGCAACGCTGAGAAAAGCTGGCAAAGCTTACAGCGAAGTATTTTCCAGAACATACGTTCTAGAAACCTCGACAGTAAGGCCACCATCATTGGCAGCGCATCATGGATTGCCGCCTTTGCCTTCAGAATGGCCACCAAAATCTGTCAGAGAAATGCAGACTTATGAGAGATTCAAAGATGCAATCAAGGATCATCCTGTGGAACAGGTGATCAATTCACAAAGTCAGAAGTATCAGATTTGCACCAGTGGAAGGCATGGACATGCGCTTACAGTTCCTGAAGAAGTGCAGTGCCATATCCCACCAAGGAATTTTGTCAAGGCAATGAAAGTTACACTTTACGCACAGAGACAGATTCCACAGAAAGAGAAAGCATACAGATGCTACATCAGAATCAAAGAAATCATCACACACACCAGTTTCTGGGGAGCGAAAGGCATTACAGGCAATTTTGAGAAATACCAGCAAGTTGGCGTGGTAGCCTGTAACTATGCAAGAATTCACAAGATGTTCAGAGGAACACCTTTGGTGGAAATGGAGCCCAGAGTGTGGACAACCAATCAAACCTTGAATGTGGAATATTCATGGTGTTGCCATGACAAAGAGAATGTCGTCAGTAACTTCTACATGGAAGAAGGAACTGTGGCTTCACTCGATGGAAAGACTGTAATCAGCGACTTGCAAGATTTCAGCCAGTGCAGAGCCATGATGGGACATTGCAGAGACCACAATTATGGAATCACAGTGTGGGATACGGAGAACTTCAAGCATCAATGTGCATATGAGAGAATTGGCAGATTCAAATCAGAAATATCTGGCCAGACAATTATTGTGTCAAAATTGCAAGCAGCATACTCCCACAGCAACAAGACAAAGAGGCCAATTGGCTCAGAATGTGTTCCGGGAGACACATACTACACCGATCAAGGAGGTGTATTCATCCAGTTTGACAGAAGAGAAGATGTGCCTGTGGAATGGGCAATGCCAGGAAAGATAGTGGAGGCAAGAGAGTCAACAATCAGTGGAACATTGTATGCCAGATTGGACGACAGAAATTCTAAGTTTCAGTTCCTGCAACATGTGGTCAGAGAGATGACTCAGGCACAATTTGCAATTGTATGGCATCAGCTATGTCAACTTCGCAAGAACCAGCTGGACATGTTGACTCAGCTTTTCCGCATCGATCCAACATTGGGGATTCGAGCCATGCTGGGAAGACAGGATGTTCATGCAGAATGGGCTGGTGAAGCAATTATGTTTTGGGAATGCAAGGAAGTGCAGCCATACATAATTTATCAGACAGGAAAAGTGGGAGAGACTTGTTACAAATACACACCAATGAGATTGGACAAAGACGGGCCCCTATGGTTCAAGAGCCCAGGCAGCAGAGACTTGGTGGAGAAATCACCAGAAGAGGACTGCAGCCACACTACACCGCACCTGTACAGAAATAAGCATGGACAATGGAAGTCTGCACATGGAATGGTGCATGTCACAGAGACGCCAATTGAAATGACATGGAAAGGACAGTGGCAGGCCTTCACCTTTGACGCGCCTCACTTGTTCACCAACATTGTCAACAGAGCGACCAATTTCATGGATGTCAGAGGCCAGATTCAAAGACTACAGAATTTGGAGCATGTGCAGAACCAATTGATCGATTACACAGCAGATATGTCATTGGATCCCAGAGTGATCAGAAATTCAATAGAAGGCATTGGAGCTGGAATTGGACAGACAGCAGCAGGAATCGGCAAAGCATATGGTCACTATATTTCTGGAGTATCAAAAGGGTACACTAACTTTATGGGAGGAATGCTGAAAGGACCCTTTCAAGTAATCATCAACACAATCGCAATACTGCTGGGAATCACAATCTTGATAGCTGGAATTGTAGCTGCAGGATACCTGTGGTACAATTGGAGAATTGCCACAGGGAAGCCAGTGATTCCACCATGCGTATACACATGCATATGGAAATGCATAGTGTGTCCGTTCAAATGCATATGGCTATGCTTCAGAGCCATCAGATATACTATCAAGAAATCAACTCAGAAAAAGACCAATTATCCACAGAGGAAAGTGCGCAAGACAGAGTTGAGACCAGCAATCAAGAGGAGAGCCAGATCCAACTCAACACAGTCCGTCAGATTTGCCAGGAGAGCAGAAACAGAGGACAGAATGGCAAAGTCACTATCAGCATACGTTCAGCCAGATGAAAGTTCAGCTGATGAGGGACAAGTCAGAGCCAGAAATAGAGACAGTGTTCACATGCCTGATATCCGCAAATTCACCTCACGCGAACGCGCAGGAAGCGACACGGGCAACTACCTGCTTCATCATCAGGCTAGGTCGACGTTGGCATCACCAACAACCGGACCTGTGACTTCACGTACGCCCACGACTTCGCGCACGACCACGTTCACCACCGAGGCGACTGTGGAAACGCCACTCATCACTTTAGCGCCCACCACCACCAGCATGTAACGTTGCTGCAACAACGGGGTGCAGCAACTCTTCCGCCCGGAGTGTGCTGACCGTGGCAAAATGGATGGATAAAGAAATACAGAGAATTGATAATTAGGCTCATATTCGCACATTTACTTATTTGCACTATTTTACTTTTCATGCACTATATTTTTTTACCACGCAAAATATATTTCTTGCACTATATTATTTATCCATGGAGAATATTTAATTAGGAAAGTGTTTTATAAGTTATCGAAACATTTATGTGGAATATTTAGGTTTAAAGGTCAAATAAGTTATTATTAGGTATATTAACATGAAATTAGACTCATTCAACTCGCCGTAATTTTCTGATTATTATTATATACATTTACATGGTTTACTTGCGATTTGGGAAAGTCAAAACTTATAAATATTTATGTGCTACGTATTTACTTAGGCCAGCGTCCTAATATAGAAATAGTGCCCTGTGTGCAACTAGCATTTACTGTACGTATTTACGAAGCCCTTCGCGTAGGCATAATTGTTATAACCCTGCTCATAAGTTATATTATATTTACTTTGATATTATAATACCCTGCTCAAGCTGAGTATATTATAGACCCTGCTCAATTATTATACCCATTTACTTGAATAAGTCCCAATTTATCCATTATGAAATATACGTTTCCAGGAAGTGATTATTATTATTATATCAAACATACCCTGTTCTATTTGCGTCATTAGGAACATTTGCACCACTATTTATAATTTCCTAACCCTATCATATTAGTTCCAATGTGCGTCAATGTTTTCTGACAAATTGAAGCAAATTAGTAAATCGGCCGAGTTTGCCGACTTCGCGCCTCTCAAGATTAATAGTTTTTCTATTAGCCCAATTTGTACTTGGTATTTCTTTACCATAAGTATTTGAATGTATGCACACATAGAATAAGCCAACTGTTTTGGTCAAATGTGTTTTATTGTTATATTTGTGGTTTATTTGTGCATTTGTATTAGGAAATTACTGTAGCTGTTTTTCTATACATGATTTCCGTGTCTTAGCTACATTGGAAGTTTTTACTTCAGTCTGCGGACCCCAAGCTACTGAACGAAAATAAGCTAGCGATAGAAACTTCGATTAGGAAGCTCGCTAGACTTTGCGCTTTTGTAACACGCTGTATCTGATCGAAATAAAGTACCTGAAACAATTCGAACCCCCTTTTCAACACACAACTACGAAATAAACTCAACTTGGCTGTCGACAAGTGGACGTTCGGCTACAATGGGAAATCAACCACTCTAAAGGCCGTTTCTCACTACGGTCTTGGAGTTGCCGGATTCGGTGGTAGAAGACGCTGATTTCGGTGGCTTCATCACAAATATCGTTGACAGTTGGCACCATGCCAGCCAATATTTGAGGCCTCTACTTCTAAAAGTTGACAAGTCCACAAAATGCGATTTTGAGTAAATCGCATTTGAAGTTTACGATCCAATTCCAGACCCGTGGTGCGTGTCCAATTTGGCTCTCTCATGCTTTCCATTAAGTTCAATATGTTGAAAATAAAGTGTGAAATTTTCATCCCCTGCTCTCAACGTATATGTGAAAAATGGGGTGTCCATAAATTTCCATTCGGTCAGAGCAAAACTGTTTTTGGGAGGAAAATGGACTTGTCGACTTCTTGCACTAGAGAACATTTTTGTTCCGGATGAAGGCGACTCTGCCTATGGGCAATTTATGGACATGTCGACTTTTAGAAGTAGCTGTCCATGATGGACTTATTACATTTCTTGCTATTTGTTCCCATAAAAAACGAAGGCGAAGGGTGTACTTGTCGACTTTTAGCCCGAAACTAAGTGGACTTGTCGACTTCTTGCCCGAATTTTTTTTGCATTTTTCCCAAAAAAATGTCAAAATTGGCACTTTGCCATATGGGCATATGAGGTCCAAAATATTATGGAAAATGATAAAAAATGTGCGGAAGTAGCCCCAGATGATGTTTCCGGGCCTAACTCCAAATTTTCAATTTTGTGACTTGTCGACGAAGTAGACGCCTCATTTGTATGATGAAATTCATTGGCCCACGTCCAAGTTACTGGTTGCATATTTACGATCAAATTAGTGATAGAAAATACAAATATAGCGGTCAAAATAGCCAAAATTTGCTCCATTTTCACATTCATAATTGCTATTTTGATCTATATACCTAGATGGTTATATACCTACTGTTAGTTATTTTTTACTTAATTTTATTATAGAAACTTCGAAATTTTGGCAAAAGTGGAGAAGTGAAATGGGAAGTGAGAAGTGAAATGAGAAGTGAAAAGCGAAGTGAAATGAGAAGTGAAGAGCAAAGTGAAATTTTGACCTGAAATTTTTTGAATAGGTGGTAACTTTCAATTTTCAAGTTCTGCCGGAATAGAAAAATCGGCACGTTACTAAATCATCATAACTAGGGTGGCAACAAATGTTTTTTACAGAAAACGGAGATGGAAGCGGGAAATTTTTTGCACTTGCCGGAAAATGGAATGAGAAACAGAAAACAAATTTGCCTGCGTTAAGCAGAAACGGAAAATACATAGAAACGAAAACAGAAATAATTTTGCCTGCCGAAAGCGGAAACGAAATTTTTTTGCACTTAACAGATTTCTTTTGGCAGTTTCCGGAAAACAAAATAATTTGCCTGCGGAAAGTGGAAAACAGAAATTTGACAGCCTAATCAACTAGTGATGGAAAGGCATTGAGGCACTGGTACCCCAGTGCTGGGCACCGAAGGCCACCAGCACCAGTGCTGGTGCGGTGCAGTGCTATTTTTCAGCGGTGTCCTGCTGGTGTTCAGAAAACGTAAAGTATTTTTAAAATACTTTTACACTGCGTAAAATGTGCGTAAAATACTTTGTTCAGAGAAAACGTAAAAACGAGTATTTTTTCCAGGGAAAACATAAAAACTAGTATTTGTTCCAGGTAAAATGTAAAAATGGGTATTTTTCGCACAGAAAACGTAAAAGTGGGTATTTGCTCTCACAAAAATAACGTAAAAATCAGTATCTTTTTTGATGTTCACTCTGGAATACATCGAAAAAGTATTTCTTAGTAATTTTTTTCTATTTTGGTCACTTTCTGGCTTGAAAAATGACATTTTCTGTCTCCTTAAAATACGTTTTCCGTACTCGCGTACTTTTAAAAAGTACGCGAGTAAGTGAGTACCGGTATTTTTTAAGGAGGAAACGTAAACATAAACATATTTACGCAGTACTCGTTTACGCATATTTTTCGAGTAAACGTAAATACGTTTTAACAACTATGGTGTGGTGCGGTGCCATTTTCCTGGTGCTTTTACTATCACTAATCATAACCATTATCAGAAACAATGCTGTGTAACGTAGTATTATTCGTTTACATTTTTATTTATATTTATTTTTCTTCGCTTTTCACTTCTCATTTCACTTCGCTTTTCACTTCTCATTTCAATTAACTTTTCACTTCTCCACTTGCGGAACTGGCCCCAGCTCTGCTCAATACACTACCATGCAGAATAGTTGAGACTTTTCACACATGAGAAACAGTAGGCTGGGGGTCAACCGCACTTTTTTTGCTTCCCAATTTCTTGTCCTTTGCCCAATTTTGATGCCGTTTGAGTATGTTGAGGATTGATGCTGAGGCTACTACTACTACTAAAGATTTTTGTTTGCTCCAATAATCCCCAGGCCCAAGATAAGAGGTGTCTAGAAAAAGATGGTCAATAAATATACAAAAAATGGCAATCTGGATGAGTGTCTTTGAACCATTTCTGGGCTGATTTCAATCATTCAACACTAAAAAGGATTGGGAAAACCTGCAGATTCGATTTTTGTGGTCGATTCAGTGATGTCTAAATTCCGTCTTATGATTAATGCCAGTCTTTGAACATGAAAAAAGATCATTTGAACATGCTATCATATACTTTAGACATTTATTTAAAACCAAAATGAGTTCAATATCTCTTTCCAATCAAAAGTTATGGCACTTCAAAATTATCAATGGTGTCTAAATATTTTATGCTGATTTTACTGAGGTTTACAGCATGAAAATTTTGTTTTTGAACAATCTATAACATACTTTATACACAGATAATTAATATGACAAAAAAAAATTTTCCAATATCTCTTTCCAATGATAAGTTTGTCCACTTACAAACTTCCACCACAGAAAATAATTGCACATTATTCATTCACAGTTGGGCCAACTTCTCTCCCTCATAGATCAAAGCCAAAACCTCAAATTTACACACCAAATAGCCCCACTCAGTAGTATGCCTACCCCCATTTCTGAGTTGCTGGCAATGGATGCAAAACTGCAGCAAAAATAAATAAATGCCACAGTTCCATATATGCATTGTTATATGCTGTTCATGCTTAGAATGTTTGTTGCTGCACCCAGAGCTCAGCGATGCAGGCAAGCAGTTGCCATGGTAAAAATTTTGTTAAAAAGTGAACATAGGAATTGGATATAGACTTGAAAGTGAGATACTGGGAGGCTACTGCCCAAAACAAGAAAAGTCTCAACTATTCTGAAATACAAACAAAGTGAGTTAATATGTTTGTACACTAGGAATATATGCAGATTTGAACTCAAAGGGCAGTCATCCCGGGTATGTGTAGTCAACCCCCCAGGGTACCCATGTATAGTATCCAAATGTTTTGCATATCGACCATTTTGAAGTTCTGGCAACATTAATCACGCAGCGTAAAAAGTCTCAACTATTCTGCACGGTAGTGTATTATAAGAAATGTGGTATTCATCTTCTCTTATTCATTATTCAAGCACGAACGATTAGAAAATCGCAGTCAGGCGCGACCTGTCCGTGGGTCGGCATCAAACACTACACGAGCGCTGCGGGGAGGCCGGCTGGCTGGTACCACCAACCATACAGTTACTACTGGCTTCCAGGTGCCAATCCCAGACCCTATGAATGCCCAGTCAAATGTCAAATGTCATGCAATATGTCAAAGGTCATGGAAAATGCCCAGTAAAATGGTAACTCGGTTGTCACTATTCAGGGCATTTTACATTACTTTTGACACTTTGCATGACATTTTACATCTTACGGGGGATTTTACAGGGTCTAGGACTGACCCAGAAATGCAAGTGTTTACTATGCCAGAAACAAAGTATGCCATCCCCTGGGACAGTGGACATCCGTCTGGCACATATGCTGGCTGCTTGCAAGGTTCGTTTGATCGCAAAAAGTACACCTAAACACAATTGGGACTATAATTCTGAAAATTCACAAGCCCACAAAATGTGATTTTGAGTAAATCACATTATATCCTATAATAAAATGTGATTTTGAGTAAATCACATTATATCCTATAATAAGTGTCTGAAAGTGTAAGTTTTGTTACCGTGTTTTCTCGAAATATCCCCCCCCCCCTCAAAATGGGCACTATGAATGAATAAACCCCCCTCGAAATACCCGCCTCCCAATTGAGTGTAAAGAGAACGTCAATGAGAAAAGCTGGTGTTTGTGACCCGGGCGTTTAAAACAATGATTGTGTTATGTTAGAACATAGTTTATACCATCTACATACTTACCGTATATACTCGAATAATCCCCCCAGGGAATTATTTTTGTCGTCAGACTTTTTTGAGGGGGGGGGGCGATTCGAGGGGGAAATTATTCTAGGGGGGGGAATTATTATTTCGTCAAAAGTTTGCAAGCATGTTTTTATTAACTGATTTCATGAAATATGCTTCATTTACTAAATAACGTGCAATTTTTGTTCAAATTGGATGCAAAAACTGTATCATATGCCTTATTCGAGGGGGGGGGGGGATTTTTTTTTCCTCACTCGTTAAAGAGGGAGGAATTATTCGAGGGGGGAATTAATCAAGGCGGGGGAATTATTCAAGTATATATGGTATATAAGGCTGTAGACTCTTATGCATGGTGGTTTTTGTTGCATTTGTCTACGTCTGCGTACGTTCTTAGTACTGGGAGTTCAAAAAATTTCTGGCGAATCCCCCCCCCCCCCCGTCGAAATACTGTCCCTAGAAATACCCCCCTCAAATTTATCACTCTGAAAAATAAATCCCCTGGGGGTATTTCGAGGAAATACGGTAGATATAGTTTGGTGAGGTAGTTTTCTGATTGATGAGTTTAAAGTCTTTTGCTAAAGCTTGATGAGGCTTTGTTAATGGAACATAGAGGAAAATTTAAACCGAAACTTATTCGAGAATCATAGAAAATATCATTAATTCTGCCATGAAATTATTTCGGCACTTGAAAGGGGATACATCATACATATATTTACATTAAATACTACTAGTACACACGCAAAATGCCAAACTAATATTTTTAATACGTAGGGTCAACTCAACGGATCAGACACAACCCTGCGGCTCAAAAATTCTACATTTGCCAGTACTATTACAGTTAGTGAATATTAGTGAGACTTCCTTCCTAGACAACAGCGCCGGACAGGGGTATCTTGAATTTTGACCCTCCGAGTGGTTGGATAGATGTGCCTGTGCCATTATGCATCTAAACTCATTATGCATCTAGAACCAGCACACATTTAACTATACCTGGCATGCTGAAAATATGCAATAAAACACATGACCTAGTGATTTTAAAGGTGAAAATCTATAAAAACTATGAAAATAAGTAACTTTGGGTGAAAATTAGGCTCAAATTGCTCAAAAGTGCTCCAGATAGCTAGATAGCTAGGCAATTTGTAGGGGGGGGGGGGCTGTTCAGGGGAAAGTAACACCAAAAATTTGCCTCAGGTACAAATAGATGAATAGCTAAGCAGTTTGAGGTGGGGTTACCCGCCCCCTTTCTCACCCCTGGAGCTATAATTTGTCTATAATGGGTCTAGATGCATAATGGGTTTACATGCATAATAGGCCTGACCCGGATAGATACAGGCCAGGCCTCCTACGCACAAATGCCCGGCGCGCACAAATGCCCGGCATGCACAAAACTGAGCCCGCCACAAACAAATGCCCGGTACGCACAAATCTGATGCTCTGGTCATTTGTGCGTACCGGTCATTTGTGCGTACCAGTCATTTGTGCGTACCGAGCAGGGGATTTTCACACCCCCCCACTTTGTGTTTGCCCCCCATACATGAGCACCTGGATGCTTCCAAAAAAACCGGCATCATGGCATTTGGGAGAATTTGGCGCTGGCCGCAATTTTTTTAATTACCAGCCGCGAACTGCCAGCATAATGATCGCTTAATTTTGAAATTAAGTATTTGTTTGTCACATGACTTTTCATTTTATTACTAGAAAAAAGCGCCAAAAGCGGTAAAAAGATTGAAAAGTCAAATGAAAAACTTTTTTAAAAGTGTTTTAAGCCCATTTTTGCAGTTAAGTAGACAATATCCTTCAGTATGAGAATTTTTTACAATCCCAATCCCGAAAAATGCCAATCTCAAGCCCGATCCCGATCCTGAAAGGTAAATCCCGACCCAGAAATCTCAAAAGCCAATCCCGATCCCGATCCCGAAAGGTCAATCCCAATCCCGAAATCTCAAAAGCCAATCCCGATCCCGATCCCAAAAAGTCAATCCTGTTTGAACCTAGGAGCCAGCTAGGATACAAGCCACACACGCACATATGACGGGCCCGCACAAACGGCTGGCACGCACATTGTGCGGCACGCACACAGCTACAGTTTTGTGCATACCGGCGTTTGTGCGTACCGGACTTTCATTTTGTGCGTGCCGGGCGTTTGTGCGCGCCGGGCGTTTGTGCGTACAGGTGCGGAGCCATAGATACATAGCTAATCGCTCCTCCAGAGGGATAGATAGTTGAAAAATTTCGTTAGGGGGAAAAAGGGTCGATTTGAGATTACGGTATGCATCGGTGAGGCGGAGTGCGGTTGCCCTTTGAAGCGGTCATTTGCGCCGGATCAGGACTTAATTCCGCATAATCCGCCATCGGCATGAGCTCTGCACACATTATGTATGAAACAACCTGGGTGACAGATATATAGGCTTTTTCGAGGCGTAGAAGGAAGAAAAATCGCTAAAAGTAGGTGAAAAGAAGCTCAAAACGGGTATACAAGAGCATTTTAGTACTAAAAATAGCTGAAAAAAGGCAAATAGGAACCAGAACTATGATTTTGGAAGTGAAAATCTATAAAAAAGGTACAAAAAAGCGATTTTGAGTGCAAATTGGGGAATAGTTTCTCAAAAATCGCTCCAGATAGGTAGATAGCTGGGAGATTTGGGGGGGGGGGGTTCAGAGGTGGTAGCCACAAATTTTGCCTCCGGGATAGATAGATAGCTGAGCAGCCTCCAGGATAGATAGATATACTCAGCAGACATGATACTCTACAAATAGATATGATTTATGTCTTTGGCTGGCAGACAGCCAACTGAAAACTTATGAACTGACTCTCCACTCCACTCCACTCCACTTCATCCTGAACCGGTTCAGGGGGTGGTCCCAAGCCCTGTAAAGTAGATTCAAATGTGAAGTGAAGTGAAATGTAAAGTAAAGTGTCAATTGTGTATCCAAATCATATTTTCCATATCCAAATCTTATGTTTTTGTATCCAAATCTTATGTCATCAAATAAGATTTGGATACACAATTGACACTTTACTTTACATTTGACTTTGCATTTGACTTTACATTTGACACTTTACTTGCTTGGGATTACCACCAGTCAGCCGCAGTTCACTGCGGACTGCGGTTGTGACGTCATGATGGAGTGTTACCCCAGAAAAATGTAGGCTGTAATGTCGCCCGAGTATAGCTGGGCGGGTTGGGGGGGGGGGGGGGGTAACTTCGATGTGGGCGATAAGTGCTTCGATCAATTTTTCGTTTACTGGCAGTAGACTAGTGTTTGCCGCGCCAATGTGCGTAAAAATAAGTGACGATGACTACGGCTGCGTGTTTCATTTCGCGCTCTCAGAAGATGCAGAGGCTTTAGTGTTCCGCTAGTGTTACGCATTTCATTGACTATCGTTAGACTACTGTATTCGCACAAAGCCCGGCATTTCCAAATGAGTAGAAGTTTACTCAATCCTTGCTGAGTTTTTGTCATCAAAATTGCCAAAACAAAAGGCATCGCATCGCAGACACGTCAGCGCCGCACAGGTTTTACAAGTTGGACGGAATTGAGGATGAATGGCCTGTTGGTAATTGCGTTTTTTAAACTTTTTTTGAACACCCCCATTCAAACTGGTCAATATTTCAGGTGGAGGACGCCCAGATCACCGGTCAGTTGCAGCACGGTGCCGGTTCAATGGTTGGGTTGCATGGATATAGTAGGGGGGGCGATTGGGGGGGGGGGGTAGCGCCCCCCCCCCGCAAACGCTCCAGCTATTTATCAATCCCAGAGCCCGGTCGGTGATCTAGGTACTCAACGAGAAGCATATCTTTTCGCCAGTCCCCCTGAACACCCCGTCGATCAGCCCCACATCTAGCCTCACAGCGGCACGCAGCTGTGCTCGTGCGCCAGCACCAGGCGGTGTCCGACTGCGCGACGCTGTGCAGCGGCGACCGGTTCTGCGCCGGCTTCGCGGTCAACGAGCGCAGCCGGCATTGCGCCACCGCCTACGAGGTGGCCCACCCGGACGCCCGGCGGCACGGCAGCGGCTACAGCATCTACCAGAGGGTGCCCGTGCTTACTTGACGGCGGCGACAACCTACGCTGATGTAGATATTTATACGCCTTTTTCAAGTACTATATCGTACATGCCGCTGCATTCGAAGTGATAAACCACTGCTGATCTTTTTAATAAACTGAGACTGATTATTTAAAATAAACTAATAGACCGAGCTGTACAAATGGAATACAAGCGGTGTCTCGTTTATTTATCTGGGCTGCCTCTGCCGCTGCACCAGGTGAGACGTCACAAGTTATTCATGAAGTACTGTTGAAGTTATTCACGACGCCATAGCACAATGGAATTTTCGTGCCGCATTCGCGTAGCTTCCGATTTCCAAAGGTGGAAACGATTTATCCAAAAACATATTTTGCGTGAGACAGTTTACCACAAACAACTCACGGGTAGTGATGTAAAAGCGTCATGGCGCTTAACGCCATTCTGCTCTGCGTTTGGCGCCATACCCTTGAAGCGTGATGTCGCTTGGCGCTAATTTCGCCCGGCGCCAGGAACAAAATGCCTGGTGTTAGCGCTAAAGCGGAAAGCGACATGGCGCTTCTGGCGCTTGGCTCCATCTTGTTCTGGCGCCATTGCGCCTGGCACTAGGAGTCGGAAAAGCGCCATGGCGCTTTTGGCGCTTGGCGCCAAAGTCCTGGCACTTTTCAAATCACTACTCACGGGAATTGTTAACCGTCTGACGTGTTTTTTACCGTTTTTTGCCGCTGTTAAGGATTTTTGGAGATTTTTGTCTATACGGCGCCAAAAAACACTCGAAACACGGAACGAATTTCCCACTGTGCGGCGTGCCACTGGTATTTTAACCGCCCAAGTAAAAACATCCCGCTACTCGCAATCCGTTAAAAATCATCGATTCGATGATTTCTACCGAAAGTTCCAAACACACTAGTTTATTTGATTATCGTTGAAAACGACATCACGATACAAGCAGGGAGAATCAAACTTAATGGCACCGCATTTTGTTGATCGCTAGTCGCGTAAAACGCCCCACACACTAGTTGACATCGACACAAAATGTCAAATGGTTCCGATCCAAATTCAAGCTTGCATTTGAACATCGCCCGTTGGCTTGTCAGCAAACTTTGAATTAGGATTGGAACCAGTTGACATTTGATGTCGATGTCAACTACCTAGTGAGTGTGGGCCCAAAGGGGCTGCTGCACCAACGAAATGGGGGGCCGCAAAAACGACGCAGCTATCTGTGTAAAAGCTAATCAGTAAATCAGCCAGTTGCATCCTAGTCAACACCCACGGAAAACAAGAAAAATGGGTAATAATGGAGGACAAAAATAACAAAAACGTTCTGTACACGAACTATTTACACAATTGTATTTTTGCGCCAGGAGACCCGTTGAAGATATATACTGCTATTTAGGAGCAGACAAAAATGATTTCAAATCGTGGAACTCTCAAACAATTCAGTGGTAATTCGGTGGAAACAAACAACGTTATTTGTACATACATGCAGAAAAGTCTTGCGACGTTTGACGGGGAAATTTGCTTCAGGTGCTACTTGTGTAAACGACAAATAGAAAGACGAAAGCTCCCATGCAAAACCATAGCATTGTATTATATTTACATCATACATAATAATCAGTAAAAAGCAGATGGAAATACTGAATATTCACGTCACAGGGAACCAATACTCCACAAAATTTACCATACTGCGGTAGACTTGAACCTCACCAGAAGACAACAACAAATTCAACTTTGTTCTCTAAACTGAACACTACTTTCATCCACAATACTTCCAAATATTTACAAACGGCGGCAATGTGTCCGGACAAGCACAGCCCTGTATCACATTGCGAATAAAATATTTTGATTGTGTACTTTAGGTACAATATATAGAAAAAATCTTAGGAATAGCCTATTAATATTATCCTGATATACTTACCGTATTTCCTCGGAATACCCCCAGGGGGTTTATTTTTCAGAGTGAAAATTTTGGGGGTATTTCGAGGGGGATATTTCGAGGAAATACGGTATGTTAATATTTATATTTTCGCCAAAAATCTGTCACACTACCATACGGGGTACAGTAACGATCGAAAACTGTTTCAAAACTTCTATACCATCTGTTAGCCTAATCCACAGTGAAAACCCTGCTTAGCATCGAATTAAATTTGGCATCGCAATTATGCGCACATGACCAAAATTGCAGCTGCACTCAAAATATCGCCCCAATACAAGTGAGAAATGGAATGAACACAGTGCAAGTGAGGTCATTTCCATACATATGCACACATAAATAGTTATAAATTTAATGCATTGTAAGTTATATCATCGACTGAACGGACGACAAAAGGATGGTACATGTAACGAGATGGGTCCCCTAGCATTCAACATTTTCTCAGTTTTTGACATCTGACACAAATGCTGCATCGCAAGCAAACTCAAACCCTCACATCAAACGCAAGTCACGTGCGACGACCGTGAGAATTCTACAAAACGAGTTACCGTGTTACCTACATTCGATAGGAGGTATATGATCCAATAAGAGGTGCCATTTAATTTTTGGTTCGCCTTAGCGGGAGGAATAATAGCAGAGGTATACCCTCAACAAGAGGCACAGCTGGCAGCGTGCCAGAAACGCGTAAAGACGTAAAAACAACGACCAAATATGGCCAACAATACGAAATTTTGCATTTGAAAATCATTTGGACTGATTTCAGTGGTTTTGATCAAGTCAAATCAAGCTCAACATATTTACCTACCTATTCATCTGGTCATTTGTTATTGGGCCTGGTTCACTATTTTGTCACATCATAATTTGAAAAATTGAGTTGTTGTAGATGTTTGCAAAATGTGGCGAAAACGACAGTGTGCATCCCCTAATAAGAGGTACCATAATAATTGGTGACGAAATTTAGGTACGGAAGGTATACCTCCTATTCTAGGTAATACGGTATCGAGTGTTTTTAGAATTCTACAGGTCCTTTCAAAGCCATAATATAGACAAAAAGGAACACCAATCCAGCAAACAAAACTAATGGATGTTTTTGTATTTTTTTCATTTTAAATTTTTTTATAGATTTTTTTTCAACCAGATATATTGTATTTTCTCTATTCCTCGTTGCCCTCGTCGGGCGCCTCGCTGTAGCAAATCTCGGCCAATTCGTAGTATTTGTTTGCGATTTTTCCACGCATCGCTTCCATGGCGGCATCTGCCGCCTCGGTGAAATAGTCGCCTGTGGAAAAACAAAAAAGGTATAAAAAACGTGCGCTTTTGATTTTCCAATCACGCCATCAGATTTTTGCATAGTCTTTCAACAAGCGCAAAAAATTAACACGGCCGTGTTGATTAAGAGAAAAGCTCCGCAGGGGCTCGAATGGGGGGTTGGGATAACCCCCATCCACAAACAGCCCAGCTATCTAAATACCTATACCGACGACATATCTAGCTATATGGAGCGATTTTTGAGAAATTCCATCTAAATTTTCATACCATTTTATAACTTTTCACCTTCAAAATCACTAGTTCATGTTTTATTTTCTATTTTCAGCTATTGCCCACCCAACCCCCAAATGTTTTCATCTATCTATCCAACCCCCCCCCCCCCCGCCCCCGGGAGGGTCAAAATCCAAGAATCCCGGGACGCACCAGCGCCGCTGGGATCAGCCTTCAAGCCAAACCCTCCAGCCCTCAACAGCTCCCCCAATTTAGCAAGCAGAACATGTCTGGGGTGGGTCTCGTCCACGCTCGTATAGCCCCCCTCCTGTCCGTTGGTGCCATCACTCGTATCCGTGTTTTGGCCCACTGCGCACTGGGCCCAGCACCGTTCGTCCAGAGCGCTCTTGTACCAGTGCACCGCTGTGGACCAGTTGCGCTTGCTGTGGATGGAAATATTGAGATTTTTTTGAAGTTTTTTTCTTTTTTTTAATTCTTGGGATAGATAGGTAGGTGCTATTTGCTAGTAAACTGAGTCAGCCAGAACCATCACCGAATCATTTTTTTGGCGTTTTGAGGTAAATTAAATAGGGCCGCCTAGGGGTGGCACTTGATCTTTTATTTTAAATATCTGATTTTAATTGCACATACACATTAACATTGGTGGTTGTTTTCAATCGTTTTGAGTTATTTTAGTGTTAAAAGTTTCTATTAGCGCATGCTATTGTGAAATAATACGCCGTGATATGTTACTGTAGTATTTATATAATATCCAGCCAATGTGCTCCCACACACTTCTACGCTACAGTGTGAAATATAGGTAGTCTTCTCTTTAGTCTTCTTTTGTAACCTTATTTATAACGTATCCCATGACTTCAGAGTCATAATATTACCACGATAGACGTAACAATACATTTTGTGACACTCAACATACACATATTTTTGCTCTATACCCCAATTTTGGACGATTTGAAAAAAAACCGATTTTAATAAAAAATAAAATAATTTGTTTTTTAAGGCGTATGAAAAAATTGATTTTTTTCCAACCCTACCGCTGCCCCACTTAACAACCAAATACCACTGCCAACCCACCGATCAGAACCGAGCCTCAGGCCATTCTCAAAAGCCTCAGCCAAATACACCATGGCCTCGCGATCGCCCAGCCGGGCGGCCATCTCCATGTTGTCCAAGCCAATGTCCACGTTGTCGTCGTCGTCGGGCATGGAGAAGTCCTTGAGCAGGTCGTGCGGCATGCCCAGGTAGATCTTGGCGCTGGTCAGCACCGCTTCCAGGATGCGACACCTGAGCGCGTGCTTTGGTTGGTCGACAGAAGAGCCGAAAGAGCGATTTACTACCTACCGTATTTACTCGAATAATTCTCCTGGTGAATGATTTTATCGTCGGATTTTTTAAGGATCTATTCAAGATGGTGAATTATTCATGGGGAATTATTATTTCGTTGAAAAAAGTTAAGCATGTTTCTATCAACTAATTTCATAAAATATGCTCTATTTACAGCATAACACGACATTTTTGTTCAAATTGGACACAAATTTTTTAATCATATATTTACCTTACGGGAGGATATATTTGAGGGGGATGCGGAGGTTTTTTCTACAGTCATCTAAAAGAAAGGGATTATTCGAGGGGGGTTATTCGAGGGACACAAATACGGTACATAAACACCCGCGGTGGTCACATACTAGATCCCTGTTCCAATCCTTCTCTTCTAGCATAGTAAATCCTTTCGTATAAAACATTCACGAATCTCCAACAGAAAACCTCAACACCCCTTTTTCATTTTCTGCTAATAACCAAACAACACCCCCAAACAAGCCCCCCCCAACAAAATGGGTGCAAAAATACCCACCTCGCAGCGGCCTCCAGATGGAACCAGGCAGCGGCCCTGTCATACAGCGGATCGTCATAATGGCCCTCGCCAACGCAGTTTGTCGACGCGGGCGGCTTTTCAGTGATATCGGCGCAAAATCGACCTAGTTCGTGGTAGCGCGACAGGTCTACGTGCACCTGAAGAGGGGGGGGGGGGTAGTTTGAGGTGGGGGGTATTGAGGGTTGGGTGTTTTCATTCGTGTGCTTTTGTGACTTTTTATATATTTATGCTGTCGATCCGTTGATAAACGGACATGCTCCACACTCATAGGTATTTTTATATTCACGTATTTATATATAATACCTTTGGTGTCAAGTTTCGTTTTATTTCAAAAACAGCGGGTATTTTGAAGGGTTACCTAACAACTAATTCTAATCGCCTTTGTGCTGCACATAAAAATTAGAAAATTTGTGTTTAAGTAAAGGTAAATTAATTAGTGTGTAAGCTGCAGGATTCACATTTTCAATCATGCCACCACCTACATTTACCTGTTGCACTAAGTAAATAATTACATGTAAATATGTCCTGCACGCTTTATGAACAAATCAGTAACTGTACTGTAAATCAATTTTGAACAAACATCGGCGCTACCATATTGTAGCTAAAGTTTTATTATCTCCGCGCTTTGTAAATAAATAGTCTAGCAAGAATACAAACAGTCTTATCACATGACGCACGTCAGTTTGCGAACTCGTGTCACGATGAAAGCTAAAAATAGTAGTTATTTACATTATAACGATCCCACTCAAGAATAAAATGCATAAATCGTTTCTGATGCATTTTTTCAGTCAAAAAGGAAACTGATAAGATGCCATTGATAAACGAAGTCATTGGGAATGACACGATTCAATGTCAAAAAGATCTACGAGATGTATTTGCATGCGCAATATTTGTCCCTGAAAATAGCAGTGCCAAGGACACAGGGGCATCAGCCCGACCCAGATTTCCAATTACATATTTATATATTTAAAAAGAATATCTTTTAGCTCCAAATCCTACACCCTTTTCCGATTTGTTCCACATAAATATCATAAATCATTTCCATGTGACTTGACACATGACCAAATGTGAGGAAAAAAACCCATAACAAGCAAATGAAAAACGTTGTTTTGCGAAGCACGCAGTCAGCAAATGCATGAAATGCAGCCAAGGGCACGTGATCCCCATCAATGTTTAACGGAAGGCCAGCCATGTGATACACAGCTGGACAAAGGAACAACTTGGCAACGATCCAAGTGCTGCTTCCTTAGAAAATTCAAACTGATTACTGTAATTCACTAACTCCATATGAAATAAGATGTAGTTTTCTGATAATATTTGAAAACTAGAATGAGCGTGCAAAAACACAGTGTAAAATAGCGTGACATTTGTCGGTGATTATGTATCATTGTATTTACAATAACATTTTCCCAATTTTGATGCGGGGCTCCCCACCTGGATCTTGATCAGCGCGCACTGTACGCGTGCAAACAAAAGAAAGCAATTGAGAAAATAACTTTTAGTTCGACAAACGCAGGGAAAAATTTATCAAAGAGATAATCGACGGTCAGGGTTGACAAGTGATTTTTTAAACGATTTCTTGAAAAAGTCAGATTTGAAAAAATTCGCATTTTTCCAATCGATCTATCAATTTGACAGAAGATCAAAAATCAATTTCATTTTTGAAAATCGTGCAATTTGAAAAACGCAGTGACGGTCAGATATACTACCTTTGTAGATGGTATAAATGCTTTATTTGCACCATCCTCATCAAAATGCACAAAATCACGTGCAAAATAGCACCCACAATCAATAATTGACTTGTTTACGATTCTACGATTTCTATCAACGTGTAGCTTTCAACGTTCACGTGACACACAAAAACACTTTACAATTTTTCGCATTTTTGCTGCACGTAGGCAGGTAAAATGCTTTGAATAGGTAGGCGAATTTTTCACAAAACCAATTTATTACGCTCCGATGAAAAATGGGTTACGTATTTACTGGTTAATACAGGTAGTGTGACGTGGAAATACGGCCGCAATATTCCATAACCCGGGTGCACTCCCAGACCCTGTAAAGTGCCGTTTAGAATGTCAAATATCATGCAAATTGTCAAAAGTGATGTAAAATGCCCTGTAAAATGGCAGACAGTTTTCGAGCGGGGTTCTATAGAGAGTGGGTTCTATACGGAGTTTGGCGAACGTAGAGATTTGAATTTCTCGAAAATTTGAATTTTTGGATCGAGAGGCCCATCGCAAAAAGTTTGAGGGAATTTCCAGTCCCATATGCAATTCAATTGTAAGCCTAACTTTTCGTACTTAAACAGGCGTCAGTGCGCTAGATTTATTATACCCGCACTTGTAGTTCCGGGTCCAAAAAAGGTCGGACGGAAAACTCAAAAATTCTGTATACCTAGCGTCTTCACGCGATTCCAGCTTCCATTTCGTATATTTTACAATACAATTCAATTTATTTTACAAAACCCCCTTCATTCATTGAAATTCATCCCTCGTTACACGAAATTTATTCCAACAGTGAAATTTCGCATTTATGCCACATGTTCGAATTTAGAATAAATGTTCCGCGCGCTTTCTGCAAACATCGATACAGCGTTTGAGATGCAAATAAACCCCCTCAACAATTGAGAAATGAAACAGTTGTTGCTGTTTACTGTTAGAATTGGGGTGCTTAGTAATCATAGATACGTGCGCAAAGTAAATACTGCAGGTAAACACATCCCAACGTAAGCAGGTGTATATAAATACTTAAATACTTTGTAATAACATCTACGGATAATCCACCACCCGCACACAGCATTCCAAACTATCCACAAAACGTAAAAAAACCCACGAGTACTTCCAGAAAAAACTGGAAGCTCGAGTGAGTACCCAGTACCCAGTACCCAGAGACGTGAGTACGCGCGCAACTGCACCTAGACAAAGTATTTACGTTTTGTGTGCGCGAGATGGCACCGACAGGTACAGCAAAACGCAGATGCACGCGTCAATACACAGACGAGCGTAAAGTATCAAAGGCGGTCGATTATGTTTATAGAATTTCAACAACACTAGTTTCGGTCACGTATCGTTTGACACGCACGTAGACGTTACGCACATTTTGACACAAAGATTTCGTTTAATTAACCACTGGCGACAACTGACAAACTGACATCCGGCAACGTAAAACGTAAATCCAGGAATTAAAACAATTTCACTACTTCGTGGGTGAGAGAATTGCGTCGAAATCAACAATTACGAATACCGTATTTACTCGGATAATTCCCCCCTGTTAGACGTTTAGAGAAAAATAATTCCCCCACTTGAATGGTCCCCCCACCCCAATTATGGAAGAATAATGTACATATCAATGATCAATAAAAAAACGATCAATGTAATCAGACCAAGCAAAGGTGTTGTGTCTGGTATGAATACTATTTAAACGACACAATTCAGTTTTTATTGCTTACCGTGGCAAAAACGCCAACTAATAATATCCAATAAGCAACAAAATAAAGACACCCAAAACTAAATGAACTTATTCCAAATAATTTTGTTAGCGCACCCATGGCGCCAGCCTGAGCGTGCCCACACACACTAGTGGACATTAAAATTAGTGTCGACTAAATTTTGGTTAATTATGTGATTTCAATTTTCCTATCTGAAAGAGCATGGTAACTTTCATATCGCGACACTCAATTTCCTTTTTTTTTGTTAAATGAGAGGCTTTTAATTTTTTGTGTTTTATTTGACATTCAGTTGACACGAATCTTGATGTCAACTACTGCGTGCGGGCCCAAAACCACCCATCAAAAAAGCCCCCACCCACCTGTCCCAGCACACTATTCGCCCCGGCCAAAATGGGGGCCACCTCGGCCAGCTCGGGGGGCACACTCAAAGTGGGCTTCTTAGCGGGCGACCCCTGCGGCGAGGGGGTGGCCGCGCCGTGTTTCTCCCTGTACACGGACTCTAACTGCTGCAGGGCTTCCATGTCCAGAGGGGGTAGGCAGGAGGGCCGGGTTTTTTTGCGCACCGCCACCCAGTAGGCTTCGCGTTCGTCCTCCTACAGTGGGGAGGTTTTTTTAAGATTTTGAAAAAAATTTAAAATGGAAACAGTTATTGTCTAAACGATGATTAAGCAAACGAGAAGCGAGTTTATTTTTATCGAATGTAAATTGGCACACGGCAAGGGAGGGACCAGTGGTGGGATTGGTTATGTAAATATTTAGTGTGTCGGTTGCACTAACTAGTAGTAAGGAAGCACTACGAAAACGGCGCCAATCGAAAATGTGACAGTGTATATCAGCGCCAAATTTGCCGATGCGAATGTTCACGAGAACTGGCACATAATTGGCCACCTAAATTGATTATACCTAAGAATTTCGTGATTGAAAAATGGCGTCGCGCTAAGAGAAAGTGCATGGCCTTGGCCACTAACATTTGTATACTAAAATAAAGCTTATAAAGCCTGATTTTTAGTCATACTATCCGTGAATAGTGAATATTTGAAGGGCTACCCTTGCGGTGTGACAAAAACTGAAAATCATTCGCAATTTCAATGAACAGCAAAATCCCAGATAGATCGACAATTGAATCCCAAATCAACCAGACCTCGTAAGTAGCACTCAAATCATCTCGAAAATGCAACAAAAAGAAAAACCGAGCGCGTAAAAAAAGTTTAAACCGCCTGTAGGACAACACCTGCGTGTTGCCGAACACAGAGCTGGCCACGCTGTTCGACGGGCCCGACATGTCGCTGCACCAGCTGGCGGGCGCCGGCGGGTACTTGCCCGCCCTGCGCAGACACACGGGCGCCGGCTTGGCAGCGTGCCCATCCCCCTCCACAGTGTGGTGCGCGTCACCATCGCAGTCGCGGCAGACACACTCGTCGCCGGGCGGCCGGCCAATGTCCACCTCGAGCGGCACGAGCGCCTGGCTGTCGGGGATGCACCGGTAGCAGCAGCAGTGCGGCCCGTGCGCGCCCGCAGACGCGACCGGCGGCGACCCGCCGCAGCCCGACGAACGCCGCCGTTCTGAGTGCCGGGTTGACGACTAGGGTTTTTTTTTGGTTTTGACTCGGTTACACCGAGCCGAATTCTCGGTTTTTTAATATATTTACTCCAAAGTTGGCTTGGAATTTTTTTACCCAGGTGTAAAAAAGTAGTGTGATCAGGTTCGTGGTAAGTTTGGTAATGATTATCAATCGCGAGCAAATGGTAAACAATCAAATGGTGAGCAAGCGGCTAGCGGTAACTATCGCGGCACACGATGAGTATACTTAAAAGCCAAAATCCGTCAGAAATGATGTCTTTGGCCCCACACACGCTAGTTGACATCGACACCAATGTCAACTGGTTCTGTCAACTGGTTCTGATCCCAATTCCAAGGTTGCGTTTGAACGTCGTTCGTTCACTCGTCAGCAAGCTTTGAATCGGGATCGGCACCAGTTGACAATTGGTGTCGATGTCAACTAGCGTGTGGGGGTCCTTTGAAGCATAACATCGCCTCAAACCGAAGCAAAGCCATGCTCGAGATTTTATTGCACAAGCCCGATTCATTATTACCTGAAATCGTGCAAATAAATGTTGTCCGATTCAAAATGATCTTAAAAAACAGCCAACCAAAGCTGCCAATAAGTATGACATCGAACAGGGACATAATGAGTTGGGCTGCCCGCAAAAACCATGTCGGACGTAATTAGGACACACAAAAAAAGCGCAAACGACAACCAAACAAGCAAAGCGACATGCAACAAGCACCAAAACCCGACACCAAACCCTCCAACGTTCCGCTCACCCCATCATCCTCTTCCACGCTCATCTGTGAACTCAATCTGAACCGAATCTTGCCCGATTTATCGGGACTCGACTCGCAGCTGTGGGCACCCATCGGCGAGACACCCTCAACCTCCTCGTAATCCACACTGACTCCGCCCCCGTAGCCGCTGTCTCCGCTAATTCGGACCTCCACGCTGTCATGGACGCAAACATCTCCACTGTTCTCCAAACTCTGTCCACTCTCGCGCGCGGTGGGCAGCAAATCGTGCCTGGTGGCGCTGAGCGACTTGACCATGTCCACCGTCTCCGAGATGGACCTCTTCTTGCGCACGGCGCCAAGGTACTCGAGTTCCAGTTCCCGTTCCAGGCTGGACTCGCGCAGCGGGTGGAACACCTCGTCCGAACCTGGGTCGGTGAGCGTTGGGCACGGGGCTCTGGCTGGTGAGAATGGCCGCACTTTAAAGTGACCACACAAGTGCTGGGGATGGAGGGAACTTGACTACTTAGTGTTTGATGTGGCGCTAAATTAAAAATCGATCAATCATGTATCTACCTCGATTTTCAGTGCCGCTATGCACCCTCCATTTACTGGAAATCGACTGCAACTTCTCTTTATTATTGGCACTCGTTTTGTCACTTTAAAGTGTAAATAGCATGGCGCTGCAGTGAGAAATTTTTGGTGTCAGCCATAACCCCTGCCAAATACAGCATGCACGCGTCTACCAAAACACCAGTATAAGAGTTCTAACGGGAGCGGTCCTTAAAAACATTTTTTGACAATGGCTAATGGCGCACCCACACAGAAATTTTGAGTTATGGTTCCAACGTTCTACAAAAAATTTCTATGAAAAACAGGTCCCAAGCTGAAAAAGTTCCTGTGTCTGGTTCGTGAATAAATTTGAACAGAACATTACATCACAAGATATTTACCAAAGTGATCCCGATAACATAGTCCCGTAAATACAAACTCTAACCAGCATTAGGAGTGACCCGCACTTTAAAAAAAGCTGAATTCTTGCTTTCGTGAGTTTTGTTGCACATTCAATTGTGCAGTTGTCATTTCTACATAAAAGCAGCTATTCTAGGTCGAGTATTTTTTCGGTATTACTGTTTTTAAAATTCACGAATGCATCGATCAGCAGTAATACGGTAAGAAAGTATACTTGGGGAGTTTCATTCTAAAAAATGCATATATCCAAGTTTTTCGATTTTTCAAAATAGCATTTTAAAGTTTGACGCTGGCCCGACGGCGCTATGTTTGGGGGACGACGCTTGCCCCGCACTTTTCAGATAGATCCGACATTTCTCTACTATTTTTGTAATCACACATTTTGTTGGCCGGGAAATATTTAGGGAGTTATGTGAGATTTTGTAAGTCACCCAAAATTTGGAACAAATCTGAACATTTGAAATTAAATGTTAAATAACTTCTTAACGGTGCATCGTAGGATAAAACGAATCACATCACTGAAAGCCCGTGTCTAAAAGTACCTCTACCTAAATTTTCAGATCAATATACCTATGCACGCATATTTGATTTATAGTGCAAATAAGATTTGGAAATTCACGTATGCATTTTTGGAAATGAAACTTTTTTTTGTATGGGAATTCCGGCCAGCTCTTCGCGGCCGCGCCAAAGCACGCGTGCATTTTTGGAAATGAAACTATTTTTTTGATATGTGCACTTATGAAATGAAACTCCGGTGGTTCGAGATGGAATGTGCACTTACGATATGAAATTCCTGTTTTTCGTAGGGGATCTGAGATGGATATGTGCACTTTCTATGTGAAAATTGTGATTTTTTTTGAAAAACGGTACCACTGTATATCGGGAACGAAATGGACTTAACGCTGATTTTTTTTCTAAGATGTGAAAAACTATACGTGGAGGTCAAAACCACGCTTAACTCGATTTTTCTGGATTTGGCGCTTGTGAACTTTTAGAATGGAACTCCCCACTTGTCCCTAGGGTTGGAAAAATATCAATTTTTTTAAGACGCCTTGATTTAAAAAAATCAATAAAAAATAGATTTTTTAAAATTAAAATCAGATTTTGTTTAAATCGTCCAAAATTGGGGTCTAGAGAAAAAAATATGTGTATGTAAAGTGGCAGACAATGTATTGTTATGTTTATAGTGGTCATATTATGAGTCTGGAATCATGAGATAGCATAATAAGCAGTGATTTCTTTCAAAAATATCTATTTTTACGTCAACTTATGATTATCACGTATATCGCCTTTTGTCAAACATTTGTGACTTCAAGTGTAGTTCAGCATGGAATATTGCTTAAATAAAGTTGTAAGAGAAGGCCATTACATTGACAGTGATGTTACACACTGGAGAAGTATGTGAGAGCACATTGGTTGGATATTATATACTACACTAGCATATCACGGCTCATCTTTACATGAAATTTTTACACTGAAAATCCCCCAAAACCCATGAAAACACCCAGGGCCGTATCCAGGGGGGGGGGGCGGGGGGGGCTGCAGCCCCCCCCCTCCCGGGGCGAGACCAGAAAGTGACCAGAAAATGCGACTTTTTCAACGTCAGCGTAAAAAATTTTTGCGCGCTAGCGCGCATTCTTCACCAGATATAAGGTATTATCATCAGATTTGCTCCATGTGGCCGCAAATCATTAAAAATGTTGTGCTTTTTGCTGTTTTGTATGTATATTTACATACATATACAGCGTTCCATGGCGCTGACGCCAACGCCAATGGCGCCATGGCGTGGCGCTTACTAATGGCGCGAGCGCATGGCGCCATTCCGCCACTATGTAGCTAAAATTTTAGGGGGGGGGGCTGAGCCCCCCCCCCCTCGCCGGGCTCCGTAAACAAGCAGCCCCCCCCGCTCAAAAATCCTGGATACGTCCCTGAAAACACCACCAATGGTAATGTCAATGTGTATGAGAAATTGCGCGCTTGCGCGCAAAAAAATTGCAAAATACCTAGTGTAAGTCTACCAAAAATTTTGCATTTTGATTTTTTAATTAAAATCAGTTTCCATCCTGTGATTTTTTTTAAATCAGGTTTTTTTTTAAATCAGTTTAAATAAAATCAAGTACCAACCCTACTTGTCCCCGCTATGCCCCAGTCCAAGTGGGCTATAAATAATGTCCACTCAGCTGGCGACAAACATCACGTATTTAGAGTACATAGTACATATTTATAGCACGTTAGAGTTTTAAAGCAAATTATAAATGCTTGTTTTTTACATGAAATTATGTAGGTAGATTTATTAAAAACTAAAACATGTTTATTTACTTTATATTTATGTTTATTTACGTATTTGTATGTTGTGAAAAACGTTTTTTTCCGTCTGTCATCAATCCCTCCAAGGGAATGGATTTTCTATATATCTGAACCCCGCTAATGTCAAAATCCTGCCAACCCCTGTAAATATATCTACCACAATAAATATATTATTTGTGTTTGTCGCAAACTGGGACCGGGACCCGGGCTAATCAATGTCAGCGAATTCAGCCAACCCCCTCCAATCAAAATGTGCATATTGCAACCGACAAACTTACGTGACCCAAATATGAACAGAGAACGCGTACGTCACAAATCACAACATTACACAATCACCCAAAAATTCACAAATATACGCGCAGTAGACATTTTTACAGTGCAATAAGTGCACGGGATAGGTGGTGTACAGCGAAAATGTGACACTGGCGTGTTTTCAGGGCAACCCAGACAGGTGCGGTATAGAGGAAACCGGACTATTTGATAACATTGATATTTACGTTGTAAACTTTCAAATATAAAAATTGCGCCGGGTGAACTCGGATTTTGCTCTATTTTTGGACACTATTGCTTTCAAACTTTACATTTTATGTAATTGAAAACGCTATCTATAAAGCGTATACTACATCGACAGCGAAATTTTTGAAAATTGACCCCAAAAAAATTGAAAATTGCACGAGAACACATTTCCTTACATTTTTATTCACCCCCCTCCCCCCTCCGGCTACGCCACTGCACATCGAACACCCCACAGATGGCTTTTTTGCAATTCAAATTAGGCAATCCCATCCAATCGGCAAATTGAAAAAACCATTGAAAAATTTCCTGTACAGTGTGATAGATAAACCCACTGTAAAGATCGTCTGATAACAGACCTCGTGTGTCTGTCCGAGCCTATTTTATAGCGATCAATCGCTGATAAATGACATTAGTGCATGACATCAGTTTTTTTGTCGCCAAAATTAGACTGAGATACCGTAATTTGCGCGGACTGCACATCACGCAACGCTCAAAAATACAAAAAAAAACATGCGAGACAAACATACAAAAAATAATGCGCAAAAGGCATAAACTTTGCAGCGCCACCGAACGGCGGGCGCGTGTCACAAAAAAAAACGACGACAAACAATCGACTACGGCTATGATTCTGCGAATACTTTTTCCTGTCGCTTTGGCGCCACACACACCAGTTTAAATCGCCACCAAATGTCAACTGGTTCCGATCCCAATTCAAAGTTTGTAAAAATAATGTGCAATAATATTACTTGTCAGCAATCATTGAATTGAGATGAGAACCAATTGACAATTGGCGCCGATGTCAACTAGTGTGTAGAACTATTGTGCATGAACGCGAAGAAGCACGAACCTTCATCACTCGAACCCCCCCCCCCCCACCCCAACCCCACACCCTCAATCAACCCCCCAACCAACCAAGACAAGCTCCCGATCCATGATGCACCCCTCCAATAACAGCATCCACCAAATCATCTGCGCTAGTGCTCATGCTGCTGATGGTGCGCACGCGGAGCGCTGCGGTCGCGTCGAAGTCGGCCGAGTCGAAGCGGCCCGTGCCCGACAGAGAGACGCACGGCTCAACCCGGTCGCAACGCATTGCGGAGGCGGATTCGAAGCGCTGTGAAGGGGGGTTGGGTGGGGGTGGGGGGTAGTGGATGGGTAGCTTTGTATGCTATGGCCGATGATGTTTTTGTATCGAAATTGAGACAACTTTCCTATCTGATAGAGAATACTTTATTTAACATCATGACACTTAATTTTCATTGTTTCTGTTAAGTGTGATGCTTTATAAATTTTTTGTGTTATTCAGTTGACATTAACACGGATTTAGTTGACACGAATTTGCGATGTCAACTAGAGCGTGTTACTGGACCGGTCAATTCCGTCAAATTACTATTACTCGGTCAAATTAACTCACCTAAAATCGCAAACAGGATTTTTCAACAATTCATTTTAAACAACCTCAAATCTCTAAAAACAACCACCCCAAACCAACGGTTCTCTTGATGAAATCCTTCTGCCCAGCCCGTTCGCTGGGCGCCAGATCGAACGGGCTCAAACTGAGACTGCGACAAATGTCGTTGCAAATGTGCGAGTGGAAAAACAGCGCCATGCCCCTGGTGCCCAAATTTCCATCTCCGTAGCCCTTGCCGTCGGCGGTGTGGATTTGGGGGTCCGTGTAAAGATCGCCCACCCCCTGGATGTCCACTATGATCAGGGCGTGGCCGGAACGCTCGAATGTAAAGTGCGAAAATGCCTGCGAATTGTCGGGGGTGGGGTAGGTTGGTTAGAAGTTGATTTCTATTAAGAAATTGTCTCGTTACTTAGATTGAGTAAAATATATAGTATTTGCTCGGAAAATTGAACGGGGGGATTGTTTTTTCGTCCGAATTTTTGAGGGGGCGGGGGGGGGGCTATTCAGAGGGAGGAATCAATAAAGGGGGAATTATCATTTAGCCAAAATTTTCAGAGATTTTTATGTCAACTCATTTGATCTATCAAATCCTTCGCATGCCTATTCGAGGGGAATAATTTTTCCTCACTCATCTAACATGGGGGGGGCAATTATTCAAACAAATACGGTAATATCCCCGCGACAAACAGAAATATCACACCGAAAAACAAGCACCGCCCAAACCAACATGCGGCGTCTGCCTGACCAGCTCAGACACGAATCCCGAATTAGAATTCCATTTCACATACTCGCCGTCGATGAAGTTCTCGCAATGAAACAGGGGCTTTCCCGGTCGATTAGCGAACTCCAGCACGCACATTTGCGCAAAGTCGACCTTCTTGGGTGGATTATGTCGGCTGTACTCCTCCCCCCACAGTTTCGCATCCATTTGCAGCTTGACATCTTCGTACATCGTTTCCCGGGGAACCTGGACATAACTCGAATTTATTCCAGTCGTTTTTTTTAAATTCTTGTAAAGGATCGACCAACATTGTCAAGGTAGCTTTTGGCGACGAAATTCTTGGCATTGTCCCAACTTTTGCTGATGGAGAACGTGGACAGTTTTTTCATGCGGAAGCACTGGCGCATCGCGCCGCGGGCGAACGACTGCGATTGATAGGAAATAGTTTTGAATACATTTTTGTTGCAAATAGAAACTAGATAACTAGAAATGTACACCCCCAGAAATCAAACCGACAAATTGTTGTGCTATACTCCGCGGACAGCATACTCAAGGACGTATCCAGGGGGGGGGGCTGCAGCCCCCCCCCCTTCCCGGGGTGAGACCTAAAAAGTCCCGGAAAATGCAAATTTTCCTACATATTTTTCGATGTTCGTTAAAAATTTTGCGCGCAAGCGCGCAATTTCTTCCTCATGCATTGTATTTTCAGCTGATCGGTCCCTGTAAACAACTATCCTTGAAAATGAACATATTCTTGCAACTTTCGCTGTATATGTATGCATATTTACATACATATAAAGCGGTTCCTGGCGCTGGCGCCAACGCCAATAGCGCCATGACGCGGCGCCTATGTATGGCGCCAGCGCCAAAACGCCTTTCCGTCCCTGTATAGGGGAAAAATTTAGGGGGGGGGGCTGAGCCCCCCCCCCCCCGTTCGCCGGCCCCCGTGAACAAGCAGCCCCCCCGCTCAAAAATCCTGGATACGTCCCTGCGCATACTAAGCATTTTTCTGAAGGAAACACGCCATCATGACGTCATTATTAATAAAAAGAAAATCATTTTTCCGGAAAAACAGTAGTCGCTGTTACGCGACTCCGCCTTTGTGAAAGTGCATACATAAGTGCATCCACACCTGCTGCCATGTTATCGACTAGAACATAAGTAATTTTGGACGCATACTTCGCGGTCAACCGATTATATCTTGCCCAACAAAGTTCTCAAGAGACACACCCACACACCCAAATTTGAGAAATTGAAAAGCTCCCAGTAAGAAACACACACACAACAAAAACATCACTCAAAATCCAGCCCGCACACACCTCCTTCTGCACCTTGACCAGCACCACATCGGTGGTCCACTTCTGGTGCAGCGCGTTGTACCGGTACCGGGTGCACTCCTCCACCTGCTCTTCGTCGATGCGGTACTTGAGCCAGGGGTCTTCCAGGGATCGCGCTTTGGCCGCCACCGTGCGCCATTTCATGACCACTGAACGATTGAATGAGCGGGCCCTGGGTTGGGGATCAGTTTGATAGATGGGTGATGGGTTATTCGCAGGGTTTTTTTTTGGGAAAATGCAATTCAGAACGCGGAATCAAGAACGTTCGAACGCCCCGGTGTACCAGTCAACTATGTGTGATTTTGAGAAAATATAACCAAACATAATCTCAGAAAATCTCTTAAAAAGAAAAAAATTACTAAAACATAATTTAATTTCTCTGGAAAAACAGGTCAAATATTAAGAAATATTAATTTTTATATTTTCTTCTCATAAATGTAATCTATCTCTCTGGGGAAAAGAACTTATAAATAAATAAGATTCTTCTAATATTTTCTGATATTTCAAATTAAAAAAATATATATATCTCCCGGAAAAAATTCAACGCAATCATCGATCAACTCAGACACGCGAGTGGGCACATAAAATGTAACACAAAACAACCCCCCCCCCAACCCTCACCTAGTCCTGAGCGACACGCCGGCGGCCCTCTCCGAGTTGGGCGTGTCCGCCTCGGACATGGTCCTGTTCGCCCTGCCCCTGCCCGGGCTGACGAGCAGCGACGCGGGCGGCATGTGCGCGCCCGGCGGCAGACGCGGTGATAGGGGCGGCCCGACGGTCTGGGAAGTGGGTTGATATTGACAACCACGGCCACAACAAAATCGCTTTTCGAACATGCACACATCTATTTACGCAAAAGCGATTGTGTTGCGCCACGTATTCGTCAAAACGTATTTACGTTTTCGAGTACCCAGTAAATGTGTTTGGGTTAACTTCGGAAGAAATATATACTCATCTTTACGCGTACTTTTTGAAAGTACGTAAGTACACAAATTCAGAAAAATTTATGAGGTGCACAAAAACCTCTAAGAATTGAAACGGCTGCGAAAATGGCAGCGAAAGAAAATGATCGAAATAATGATGGCTAAGCGACAGTGGGAAACGCTCACTTTTACATTTACTCACTTTTATGTTTTCTTGGCTGCAAAATCGTAAATACCCGCTTTCCATGAGTAAAAATAAAGTGTTTTCTCACGTTTACTCATCTTTTACAGTGTCAAAGTGGACAATATTACTTAATGTTTTCTGCACCAAGGACGTACGCAGGGGGGCGGGGGGGCGGCCGCCCCCCCCGTTCCCGGGCCGGACATAAAAATTTGCCAGAAATGGCACTTTTCTAAAGCGATTTTGTAAGCACTTCTAAAAAAATTTACGCAAGCGCGCAAATACACACCCTACGATTACTATGTATTTTTTCGGAATCTAACAGCCCTAATACCACGCAGCTTCTCCAAACCGACCGTAGGTCCATTCGGTACCGGGGGCAAGCCGCAAAGAGCCCTGGCATAACTCCTGCCCTCCTCCCTGCTACTCCATCCGCTCGTCAACTCCTCAGCCACCGGCGGCAAACTAGGCACTCGATTGGATGCCGTCGAAGCTTGGCTCGGTGCCAAATCTATTGGTGCCGGGGCCAGCGCCACAGGGGGCGGAGTCAATTCCAGTTCGTTGCAAGTGATCGCCGTTAGCGGCGGCCATTCCTGGTCGTCCGAACTTTCCGACATGAACGACTGGCGCGGCGAGAGATTTTGCTGCGGGTGAGAAGGGTAATTATGGCGGTTGGCGTGACGCATTGTGCATGATTTTTACATAGTTGTTGAAGCGTATTTACGTTTACTCGATAAATACGTATACTCGAGGACTGCGTGACTACGTTTACGTTTCTTCCCGAAAAAATATCGGTACTCACTTACTCGCGTACTTTTCGAAAGTACGCGAGTACAGAAAACGTATTTCTTTTTCAAGGCATAAAAGGCAAAAGAGAAAAAAGCCAAAAATGAGAAAAAATATCCAAAATAGCTTTAAAAATAGGCTAAAACACATCAACTAGTGATTCTGAGGGTAAATACTAAAGTTTGGAAATTAGTGATTTTGAGCGAGAATTGGGACAAAAATTTTGAAAAATAATCACTTGTACGTTTTCCGGGGAAAAGTAATGTACTCACGTTTACTCACGAGTAACAGTTAAAAAATTTACTTTACGTTTTCTGTATTCAGCGGTGAGTAAAAAAAAATACTTTACGTTTACGTTTACTTTGAAAACGTTCAGTACTTTGAACAAATCTGGATTTTTGTGCAGGCTCACTTTTAACTCCAGCAGGCGATTCCCATTGTCGAAAGAATTCGGACTCCAATTTCCACTGTCCTTCGAAGCGACCCTCTCAACGATTATTGGCATTTTTCCAATAATTTTTTGTCGATGTCCAGAAAAAAATGTCGATGCTCACAAAAAATATATCTCCGGGGAAATTTGATTATGAATTTGATAGAGAACAGCGGCGGGAAATTTAGCTGTATTGCACTAGCGGGATTTTAGGCTTGGATAGCATTAAAAAATGGCGGCGGCAATGACGATATAATACTGGAATATTAGTAACTAGATAATGAACACGTAGAGAAAATGTCAGGTAGATTTCGTCCACTGCTCCCAAACAAGTGTCCAGACAGGAAAGGTAACAACACCTGACACAACACAGTCTCTAGTATAATGTAACTTTTTAGCTAGGTATGTCCGCAAATTCAAAGCTTTCGCTGAACCGCGCCGAACTTGCTCTGAACGTAGAAATCGCTGCCCGCCATAACGGCGCTGATATCAGGCCCGTTCCAAACGTCAAATGTTTTCGACCTATTAGAACTGCAATGGGAAAATGTTGTGGAAAATTAAATGACGGTTAAAAATGCCATTGCAGTTATGTTTTGAAATATTTTTGAATCGACACGCGAGTTTGAAAGGACACTGATTTATTGGGCTCACAGTAGGGTTCAAACGATATGACTTTTCGATATCGATATTCGATATTTTTTCAAAATTTTCGATATCGTTATTCGATATTCGATATTTTTTTCTGAAACTCGATATTCGATATCGATACGATATGGAACCTCGATATCGATATTGAAAAATGGTCGATATTCGATATTTCGATATTTTCGATATTCGATATTGCGATATGCGTTTGGTATAGCAAGGCATATTTCAAGTGGCATATTGTATTTTCATGTGGTTCCACACATGACAATCATCTCTTTACTGAAATGTGAATGGTACATGTGATTTTAACAAGCTTTACATCACTCAATGGTAGAAAATAGAAGAAAAACATGATGAATCAAAGTGTATCAGACAAATAACAATTGGTAGATATTACAGTTCATCCTTATAACCTAATTGCTTAAGGGCATGTTGCAAAAAAAGTATATCATCATTTTCTGGCTTCAAATTTATCACTCCAACATCAATGACATCATAAATACTGTACTTTTACTCATCAAATACAATACTATAAGCACATCAGATCAACCATAAACATCTCAAAATGAAAATGAAAAGTAAATTTGGGGACACAATACAGGTTCGATATATCGAAAAAATGGTCGATATTCGATATCGATATTCGATATTTTTTCAAAATTTTCGATATCGATATTCGATATTCGATATTTTTTAAAAATTTTCGATATCGATATTCGATATTCGATATTAAAAGATGGTCGATATCCGATATTCGATATTCGATACGATATATCGTTTGAACCCTAGCTCACAGACTAGTTGACATCAAAATCGCTGTCAGCTAAATTTTGGAAAGTTGTGGTTTAAAGTTTTCTATGTGATAGTAGAGTAGAGCATAGTTAATTTCTTATCGTGACACTTCATATTCGTTGCTTCTATTAAGTGTGATAATTTGAAATTTTTAGTGTTATTTAGTTGACATTTATTTGCGATGTCAACTAGTGAGTGGGCCCAATCTCGAGAATTCAGAGCTGGACATTTCAAAAACACCAGGGGCCAATCGCACACCGAATCAAATAGCGTGTCAAATCAAACGGAATATCGAACCCATCCAAACCAACCAATCAGAATCGCGCTCGTCGGAGGGGAGCAAACCGCAGATGTCGTTCAAGTAGCACAATTCGAGCAGGAGTAGCTGGCGGCGGCGCTGCGACTCCTCACACCTGCAGCTCATCGTACGGCCGGCGGTGTGGCTACTCGCCGAGCTCATCCGCTGGGTCGACGGCACCTGCCAAAGTGGGCGGAGCTTGGCGCTGTTTGCAGTATACGGGCCCAGACATTTGGGTGTGGTATAGTGCCTAGTGCCTAGATAAGATGCCTATAATGCCTAGAAAACTAGCCAATTATTGAAAGATATATTCTAAAAATACTTCAGGAGGGGTCAGTCCCACACAGGGGTCAGTACACCCCCCCCCGCAACTCGGATATATTTATTCGGCAGCAAAAGCAGGAAATGGGATAAATCGAGTGTGATAATATGCTTCGAAAAAATGTAGAAAAATGAACCAGACACCCCTCATAAAAGGATACATTTTTAAACAATTTGTGCCCGCTTATGGCTCAAACGGGATCGACTTTACGGGTTGGGGTCTCGGGATTTCTGACAAGGTTATGGTATTAAACTTTTCTCTATATTTTCACAAAAAGGTCTAAAAACACACTTTGCTATCAGAAAAGTGGAATAAAATGAACACTCGTCGTTTCCATTCCCATTTTACAGTGTAAAAAGGTCATTTGGCAAATTTGGCTAAAAAAATTCAAAAAAATCGGGATGGGGGCGCAGACGGAGGCGGATGCTCAAACCTCCACCTGACCTAGGGTTCAAACGGGATCCCGATCCCGATCCCGGATCCCGTGAAATTCCGGGATTTTGCAATCCCGATCCCGATCCCGAAAATTTTCAAATCCCGATCCCGTTAAACTCCCAAGTCCGGGATCCCGATCCCGGAAAAATTAGTGAAATAATAAAAAGTGAAAAAATGACGTTTTTGCATGCAAAAATGTGTACAAAAAAACCCCAGCGTCCATTTTATACCACTTTTCTGCCATCCAACAGTGTTTTGAGACCTTTATGAACAACTGTGGATGCCAGAACATTGGCCAAAATCTCTATCCCAAGACCCTAATCCCGATCCCGAAAAAATGCCAATCCCGATCCCGATCCCGTGACCCCAATCCCGGCCAATCCCGACCCCGATCCCGTGACCCCAATCCCGGCCCCGTGACCCCAATCCCGGCCAATCCCGATCCCGATCCCGAAATCTCAAAAAACCAATCCAGATCCCGAAAAGTCAATCCCGTTTGAACCCTAACCTGACCCCCTACAATCTACCAATGCATCACCCCTGAAACCCTTAAATACCCCCCTGTATACCCACCTGACGCGAGCGCACTATTCCTGTGCGCAAGCGACCGGACGCCTTGATCCGCGGCAAATCAGAGAATCAAAACGTTAAAGCTTGATTCCCTCACAAAATAGTATTGGTAGATAAGCGATGGAATTTATCAATCGCCCTGCAGTGTGTCTGTAGATCGATTTCCAGGTTTCACGCCTGTGATTTCTGAATTTGTGGTTTCGGTTTTATGAAGTTCAGTAGTTGAGCGACTGAACGAGAAAAGCTGCGTGCGCGCGCCTTAAATGCTGTGTACGGATGTGCGGATTAATCAAGGGCGATTCAAAAACCTATCCCCACCTACGTGGCACGTGCCAGGCGGCAGTCTGAAGCGCAATTAAATTAGTCCATCCTTTTTTTCGGGCGGCTATATTTTCATTACACCATGTCTGAAATGACATGCTGCTAGTCTAGTGCAAAAAAACTGCCGATTGAACAATTCCAGGTCGCTTAAAACGGGCTATTTGAATCTGGTCCCAGGATGGCGCGCACCTGAACAAATGCCGAAGCGGGGCATTTTCTTAGCGCGGTACTTAGGCTCCGCTCGCAAATATAGCCCGCGCTTACAGAAATAATATTTATTTAAATACCGTATATCCTCGAATAAGTCCCCCGGGGAGTAATTTTTTCGTCAGAGTTTTTGAGGGGGGAGTTATTCAAGGGTGGGGAGTTATTCAAGGGGGGGAGTTATTTTTTCATCATAACTTTCAGGAAAACTTGCAGGTAGGTAGGTGTGTATACACTGCGAAAAATACACAGTATGCATCCTGCTTTCGCTGCGCAGGCTAACATCCTTTCGTATTTTTCGTCTAAGACTGCATTTGTAATTCGTTTTTTACACTTGTTGCAGTATCTTCTCCATTCATCATAGGGGGAGTTATTCAAGGGTGGGGAGTTATTCAAGGGGGGGAGTTATTTTTTCGTCAGTGTTTTTGAGGGGGGAGTTATTCAAGGGTGGGGAGTTATTCAAGGGGGGGGTCTTATTCGAGGATATACGGTAGCTTGTTTGATCGGCTTTCCCATGCGCTGCCAGCGTATCGTAATGGATAAACACATCAATAATATATTCAGTTGTTCGCAAGCACAAATGTGAAACGAAACGATTGAAGCATGAGCGCGTGATGCCCCGTGACCGTGAATCACGGAATCTGGGCACTTTGCCAACATTCAGTGACGTTAGAAATGGCGGCTCCACGTCACTATTTATCCCGAACTCCATGCGCTGAAATTTGTACGCGAGCATGATGGAAGATTCTGGAAGGTTAGGCGGCGTCAAGAAACAGGATCGTGACCAATAGGCAGAAAAAAACGAGTAGGGTAGGAAAAACGTCACGAATTGTGGCCCAAAATTTACAAATTGAAGCGTGTTTAAATTTTTCACCTGCGCTTCGATCAATGTCGCTCAAAGTAACGACAAAAATTTCAAAATCGAAAATTTAATGCAGAAACTTGCGCGTTTGACGACCTGACGAACTTGAACCGAGCGTTTCTTTTTTTAACGTTTTTAAGAATAAATGAAAAAGTTAAAGATATCGAGTTTCTGTGAAAATATTCTTCCGTGACCGAAATGCACAGAAAGAACTGCAATGCCAACCTGGCAAATGCTGCCAACTGAGGGCCATTATATAAATACAACAGCGTTGTAAAGGAGAGCGCACCACCGGTGAAAACTTGTAAAGCGTTTTACAAAATTTATAACATGTACATAAGTATCTGCAAAAACATAGATTTTACCTGGATTAAGAGACCATCTATCCATTCAGTTACCATCATGGTCTGGATTATTCTAGTTAGCATGGAGTAGTGTAACTAACACCAGATATACAGAGTGTGGCAATTGAAACAGACACCTTGGATTTTGAATAACTTTACACTGGGTAGTTGGATAAAAGTCAACATTTCTAAATAGGAAAGGTTTCCACAAAATATGGCTGTGATAGCTCCACTCATTCACAAGTTATTCAAGCAACACCAATAATCTTTGACTTAAGACCACCTCAATTTACAACCAATTATGCAAGCACTCGCCGATTTCCTTTTCCCAGTCCTGATTCTGAAAAATGAAAAAAACAATCCAGATCCCAGTCATATTTTGTGGAAACCTTTCCTATTTAGTTGTTAATGTACACATACCAAGTTTAACCCGATCTGACCACTCAGTCTCAAGTTATTCAAAATCTTAAGTGTCCATCTAAATTGGCACACCCTGTATAACCAAACACAAACATGCAAACTCAAATATGAAAATACAGCATTTGTCCTAAAATTTCAACACTGCTCAATGAAAATGTGATAATTGATTTGTGATGAAAAAAAACAACAAGAATTCCAACTATCTAAATTATTAGATCAAGCCAGAGTGTATTTGTGATAAATGCTCCATTGTGCTCTGTGGGAACTATTTTTCTCCACATTTTTTTCAGATTGGGTCCCTTTTGCCATACACAAAAAAGTGTAATGGAAAAGTAATGTAATGTATTGTTGCTGTCCATTGTTTGGGAAATGAAAAAGTTGTCATCAAACCAATGTCAAAATACACTCCATCTTATTTCTAAATACCTCATACAAGTTTCTTTAATGCACTACTTCATAAATTAATTAAAATGAACAAGAAAGATAGCAGATCATCTAAAAACATCAAGTCTCATAAAACGCTTTACACTATCGCGAAAGTATGCCTTTAATCCGCACTGAACAAACGCGCAGCGCAGACTGAATCACACGTGACACGCAGTGCATGGGGGGGGCAGCGAAACCTGGATCTCGCCGCCCCGGCAGCAGGCGCTCGCTCGGCCCCTTTCTCTCCAACAGATGTGCGTCGATATTTTAGGGGCTGGCGCACACGAGCGCTGCATGGCGTACAAGTGTTTGGTAGTATCAATCGCTTTAGACACGCCGAAACTGTCGGCTGTTTTTGGGCGTTTTTGGTTACGCAACTGCCTGGTATTCTAAAAATGGCAGGTTTTGGAGAAAACACAGCAAAAAATGGATCCGTGAAGCGTGTGGAAGCGGGCTGGATGCGCGTGAAGCGGCGCGCTTCAACACGCTTCCACACGCTTCCACCAACATCACGAGATTCTTGGTGAAGTGTCTTCCACCCGCTTCACCTATCTTCACCGCGCGCTTCACGCGCATCCAAACATGTGGAAGACACTTCACGGCACTGGCGCTTCCACACGCTTCCCTCGCGGATACATTTGCGTGGGAGCGCCATATTAAGAAGCGTGAAGTGCTTTCACGCAGACTTTCGTGATGTGTGTGGAAGCGCTGGCAGCTTGGTGAAGCGTTCGGGAAGTGTTGGTGCGAAGACACTTCCCGACGCTTCACCGCGCATCCACACACCCATTTTTTGCTGTGAAAGACAGGCCCATCGACAAAGTTTGATAGAATACTTACCTATTTTTTTTCAGGTAGTTCGCATGCTAGTCCTGTTAACTTTTTGATCCTTAAGCATGCTTCTGTTTAGTAGATTTTTATTTCCGCATTTGCTATTCTAATTTACGACCAAAAAAGTTCGGACGCATAACTAGAAATTGAGTGAGCCTAGCGCAAAAAGATATGGTGTGCTAGCTGTGCGATTTTCAACGTTAATCCATCAAATACAGCGAATTTCTGGGTCGACCTTCATGGGCGAAATTTGCTGATGAAAAAAATTTGCGTCGAATTTAACAGTGAATATTTATACAATCAAATGGTTGACTAGTAAAGCGTGTCGGGTAATTGTGCTTCATCCCGCGTTTTTGTCCTTTTTCCCTACATTAAGCTTCTGGGTGAATTCGAACTCACACCTGATTAATCGTACGAGTGTTTCCTTTTTTTGCGAAAAAAAATATTTGTTCACACGTGGAGGTCCACGTTTTGTTGGCGCCTTTCCAGCTGAGCAAATAAAGCTGTCTGCATTTGCAAACACGTGTCAGTTGCATAATTCACATTTAAATATCATTTTCTCAGCCTGTCCGCTGATAATTCAGTATGTCTAGGCAGGATTTATTTTGTGTTTTAATTTTCACGGCGCTAATTAGCGCCATTTGCGCGCCGCCACCCCCGAAAGCCGTGCCCAGACAACCAGAGGAAGTGTACACTTACGCACCGCCGGGCGCCCATCCTGATCCCAAAGATGATCAACAGGTTGAATTTTAATTTTAATATTGATTGATACATTGGAGAACGTAACTCCAGGGGTTGTATTATTTCGCCAGCAAATTTTGGAGGGTGGGGCTCATTCAAGGTTTTCGTCAGAAAATTGCATGAAGGATCGTAGTAGAGAATAGGCCAAAACATACCCGAAACTGATAATAAATGAGACCAAACAGGATATATTTGTACTAAGGATGGCCGATGTATTTTCTAAACCGTTTTTAAATGTCTTTTTATAAGACAGGCATCAAAACCGTCTTTTTTTAAAAAACATCAGCCAAAATTTTAGTACTTATGCACACTATGTATTTTGCAATTTTTGCACACAAGCGCACAATTTCAAATGCACATTACCATTGGTGGTTGTTTTCATTGGTCTTAGAAGCATTTTTAGTGAAAAATCTTCCATTTGTTCATGCGACTGCATGATAATAAGCTGTGATATGTTAGCTGTGGTACATAATATCCAGGCAATGTGCTCCCACATACTTCTACAGTGTGAGTGATGTTTCAATTCAGCCTTCTCTTACAACCTTATTTAAGCACTATTCCATGCCAAACTTCTCTTGAGTCGCAAACATTAGACAAAAGGTGATATGCATAATGAGTAAACATAAAAATGGATATTTTTGACAGAAATAACCACTTATGATGCTATCCCATTGCTCCACAGCCATTCTTTGGCTATATTTAACATCACAAAGTACTGGTACTCAAGGACGTATCCAGGGGGGGGCAGGGGGGCTCGCTCTGTTAGACTCGCACTAGGTATTTGCATTTTTTTTCCGCGCAAGCGCGCAATTTCTCATAAATATTACCATTTGTGGTGTTTTCATGGGTTTTGGGGCATTTTTAGTGTAAAATCTTCCATTTATTCATGTTACTAGGGTTGGAAAAAAAAAAAATTTCTTTTTTTTTAACGGATTTTTTTAACGGATTTAAAGGATTTTTTTTAACGACCCCGATTTTTTAAAAAAAAATCGATTTTTTTTAATAAAAATCGCTGGGGTCAAAATTAGCCCCGTTTCTGCCTAAAATCGCCTCTGGGGGTAATAAAAGCCATATAAATTGGTTGGGAGTGCACACTTATACTTTCTGTGCTAATATAAGTACAGTAGAGCTTTGGAAAAGCTTGAAAGTCAGTTATTTTTAAGTGTAAATGTAATTAAATTGTTATATTTGTGACGTGAATCACACTTCATCGACAATTGCAATTTTATTTGCAGAAATAGCATGTTCTTGCTCTGAACAAAATATAAATGATATTGGAAGTGAACATGGATGCATTTTGCATCAATGTTTGATGTGACAACACAAAGCATAACTATGAATACTTCCCAAAAAAATTCACAGCCTACCTTACACGCTTAAAAGCACACATAAATGGGTACTACACCCCCCAAATATGTTGTCAAAGCCATGAAAAAAGCAACTTGTGGATTGTTTGCATGAAAGTGCGCGCTTGCGCGCAAAATTTTTGCATTTTACCTAGTGCTTGAGTACCAAAATTTTTTGCCAGCGATTTTAAAAAAAAAAAATCGGTACGGGTGCTGCGATTTTTTTAAAAAAAAATCGAAATTTTTAAAAAAAAATCACTTAAAAAAAATCGCTTGCCAACCCTACATGTTACCATGTAATAATAAGCCGTGATATGCTAGTGTAGTATATAATATCAAACCAATGTGCTCCCACATACTTCTACAGTGTGTAACATCACTGTCATTGTATTAGCCTTCTCTTACAACCTTATTTAAGCACTATTCCATGCTGAACTTCACTTGAAGTCACGAACATTCGACAAAAGGCGATATACGTAATAAGTCGACGTAAAATGGATATTTTTGAAAGAAATCACCGCTTATAATGCTATTCCATGACTCCACAGTCATAATATGACCACAATAGACATAACAATACATTGTCTGACACATACATATATTTTTTCTCTATACCCCCATTTTGGGCGATTTAAAAAAAAATCTGATTTTAATTTAAAAAAATTGATTTTTTTTTAAATCAAGGCGTTTAAAAAAATTGATTTTTTTCCAACCCTACTCAGGTCGCTCAGATGTGGGGTATTTCGACGGGGGGGGTTGTAATTCGAGGTAATACAATGCGGTATATGTATTTGAAAGCATCAACTTTTTTACGCCTATGTCTATTGTTTATTCAAAAATCGCGATGCTCGATTTGAACTTGCGACCTTTCATACAACAGTTGTGTTGTCTCAATAAAATCACCGTGCTCAATGTTATAGAATAATAGAAGAATTCTGTCAATTTTTTTCAGATGCTCAATTTGGCGTATGAGCGATATTTGCAAGAAGTTGTCAAGGCATTGGAGTCTGACGATGATTTTCAAGAGAAAATGCGAAACATGAACGAGGAGCAGATCAAGGTTAGCGTTTTGGCCTATTCAAATTGCACCGGTTGCAAGCATTTCAGGGGTTTTAAAGGAATTCCTAGTCCTTTAAGCAATTTTGTCAACTTTATCATACTAGGGGCAGTCCCAGACCCTCTAAAATTGCACGTGTAAAACACCATGTAAAGTGGAATGTGTATCCAAATATTTTTCTATAATATGCAAATCTTTTGTTGTTGTTTGTGTCCAGGGTCTCCTAGGGGGGGGGGGCTGCGACCCCCCCAAATCCGCCAGCTATCTATCTATCCCAGAGGCCGCTCAGCTATTTATCTATCTATCCCGAGGCAAATTTTTTGGCTACTACCCCCAAACACCCCCCCCCAAATCGCTCAGCTATCTATCTATCTGGAGTGGTTTTTGAGAAATTTTCCCCCAATTTTCGCTCAAAATCACTAATTTTCGTACCTTTTTATAGTTTTTCACCTTCAAAATCGTGCTCTCCAGCTATATGCATGGTTGTATGCCTGTTTTTAGCCATTTTAAACCTACTTTTAGCCACTTTTAACCAATTACTAGCGATTTTTTGCCCCTTTCGGCCTTCTATGCACTGAAAAAGCCTATATATTTTGCCCCCGCGAGCCCCCCCCAAGCCCCCCCAGCCCTCCCAGAAAAATTTTTCAGCTATCTATCCCTCGGGAGGAGCGATTTGCTATCTATCCAGCCCCCGCGAGGGCCAAAATCTTGGAGACCCCTGCGAAGATATTGATACAAAAACATAAGTTTTGGATAGTATGGAATAAGATTTGGATACACATGACGGGGTCTTGACATGACAGATTTTACAGGATCTGGGGTCTGCTGGCACCTGCTGGCACCAGGTGTCCACTAGGGTTCAAACGGGACCAGTTTTTCGGACCGGGACCGGGACCAGAAATTTTCTAATGTCGGGACCGGGACCGGGACTGGGGGGTCGGGACCGGGACCGGGACTGGCTTTTTTCAATTGTCGGGACCGGGACCGGGACTGGGGGGTCCGGACCGGGACTGGGATTTGCCGAACCAGGTACCGGCGCCGCGGTATTGTTTGAACCTTATTGGTATGTAATATCCAGCCAATGTTGTACCACACACCTCCACTGTGTGAAGGACCACTCTCAATGTATTAGCCTTTTCTTATAACATTATTCAAGCAGTATTCCATTGCCATCTTCACTTGAAGTTGCGAATATATGATGAAATGCAATGTACGCAGGATTTTTTGGGAGGGGGGGGGCGGCGCCAGTTGTAGGTGCCAACGCCATGCCAGTATTGGCGCTGGCATTGGCGCCAACGTCTACAATATAGGTATCTTTATATATCTATATTTCGTACTAGAATCATGTTGGGGACCTTTCTAACGCTGTCACATTATGAAAAAATACATAGTAATCATTGGCTGGGTATTTGCGCGCTTGCGCGCAAAATTTTTTTAGATGTTCCTACAAAATCGCTTTAGAAAAGTGCCATTTCTGGCAAAATTTTATGATAAATACGTTTTTTCCATCCCTTGTCGGGACTAGGGTTGGCCGATGTTTTTTTTAACGTTTTTTTTTTAAAAAAAAAAAACGTTTTTTTTTTAAAAAAACATGACGTCCGAAATGTTTTTTTTTTTTTAAAAAACATCGGCCGAAATTTTTAGTACTAAGCACTAGGTATTTTGCAAAATTTTTGCGCGCAAGCGCGCAATTTCACACACAAATTGACATTGGTGGTTGTTTTCATTGGTTTTGTTGCATTTTTAGTATCAAAACATCCATTTCTATGTGCTACCATGGGTGAATAAGCCGACATATGTTGCTGTAATATATAATATTGAGGTAATGTGCTTCCATGTACCTCCACAGTGTGTAACTTCACTCCCAAAGTAACAACCTCCTTTTATAACCTTGTTTGATCACCATTCCGTGCCAAACTTTACCTGAAGTCACGAACATTCGACTATAAGGCGATATACGAACGATATGTCGACGAAAAATGGATATTTTTGACACAAATCACCACTTATAATGCTATCCTATGGCTCCACAGCCATTATATGGTCATATTGAACATCACAGAGTATTGCCAGTGTCTGATATACCTATATATGTTGACACTAGGTCATATCTGGGAGCTTTTAAAAAAAACGTTTTTTTTAAAAAAAAACATCGAGTTAAAAAAAAAACGTTTTTTTTCCAACCCTAGTCGGGACCGCTATAAAATTCCGGGACCGGGACCGGGACTGGGTGGTCGGGACCGGGACCGGGACCGGGACCGGGACTGGCTTTTTTAATTGTCGGGACCGGGACCGGGACCGGGACTGGGGTGTCGGGACCGGGACCGCCCCAGTCCCGACTTTTTGCCGAACCATGTACCGGGACCGCGGTCCCGTTTGAACCCTAGTGTCCACATCAAAAAACTTTCGAACCATAACCCAAAATATCAGTGTGTGTGTGTGTGGCGCACCACCCGGTGTTTTGCGAGAGTTAGAAGATAATGTTACACCAGGGGTTTTGTAGATTTGGACCCCCGTGGGGGTTCATATAGATAGTAAATCGCTACTCCGGAGGGATAGATAGCTGGAAAAAAAAGTTTTCGGTTCGCGGGGGTTCAATATACAGGCTTTTCCGAGGTATAGAAGGAAGAAAAGGGGGAAAAATAGCTAAAAGCAGAGAAAAACAGCTAAAAATAGGTGTGTAAGTACATATAGTACAAAAAATAGCCGAAAATAGGCAATACGGAACATGAATTAGAATTTGAAGGTGAAATTTAGGAGATTGTAGCCCAAAATTTTGCCTGCGGGATAGATAGATAGCTGGTGGATTTGGGGGGGGGGTAAACCCCTTACTAGGTAAACCGCTGTGTTACACATATTTTCACTCATCCTTACCCCCTTCCCAAACACAGCGCGGGGACATAGCGCACCATCTAGACGAAGTGAACCCGGACATCCGGAGTAGATTAAATGAAGCGAAATTGAAAGAAATCGATCGTCTGAGACAAGTTGTGCAGCGCGAAATGGAACTGGAAGCTCAAGGGGGAAATCCGGTTGAGATTGAGAAACACATAGCTCATTTGGACGCTGCCGATGAAGCTTTCAGTAAGGAGGATTTGCAAAAGTTGATTAAAAAGGTGTGGCTCTGTGGTTTGCTATTGTCACTCTGATACGGGGAGAAATTGCAGATTTGATTTCTATGGTCGTAATTGATGTTGAAATTCTTTGTGCTGATACGCGAGCTAGTTTCAAATATGTACCGATATCAGCAAATTATCAACATTTTGTGGATATACTCCGGTTACTTTACACCTTGCACGCGTGGTTCCCGCTGGAAGTGTGCCAACGATGGTTAACGCGTGCAAGTTTCATAAAAAGATAATAAAATTGATTGTTGTTATAATGTTATTCATTAACATATTCACATCGATGACTTTTTTCATCTTTTTACATAAATCGCATGATTTAATAATCATTGGCACGCTTCCAACACGAGACATAAATCAGTGCGAGGGCAGAGTATCATGTACGCTGACTATACCGATTTTTACCTATACCGCGGTATGTCGTATATCCTCGTTTAAGTCCTCCACCTCTAAAAACGCCCCCTCGAATAACACCCCCCTATTAGCAGAATGAGGAAATAATACCCCCCCCCCAAATGGGAAATACAACCGCGTATAAAAAACTTTTTATGGATGTGGTTAATTTTTTATGAGTGAATTCTACCCCATTCTTACAATATATTGGTAATGCATTTTACTTAATATTCTGACGAAACAACAACTCCTCCCCTCGAATAACTTCTCATGTCTGACGAAAAAATAACTTCCCCGGTGCTTATTCGAGAATATACGGAAAATACAATATGCTATTCAAAATGCGGTTCAAAACAATTCAAATTTCTTACATTTAAATACAATCCAAACCAACCACCCAGACCGTAGCCGACCTGGAAGAATTGGACAACAAGCGACGGGACGAATTCAAAGAGTACGAAATGAAGAAACAAGCTGAATATGACCACAAACTCTCGCAATTGTCACCGGAAGAAAGGGCCAAGGCGGAGCAGGAACACAAGCAGATGGAGGAAAAACACAAGGAACACCCCAAGTTGAAACATCCTGGAAGCAAGGACCAGTTGGAAGAGGTGTGTTGGTAACTTTATGTTCGGACTGTGTATTGTAGAGTGTTGACAGCGGATAACGACAGCTAAAATTTTGACCGTAGCCCTTTCCGCATGATAAACACCTTCTCAATCAAGTTCGCCACCATTCTATGGCTACACGTCACAAAGTACTGCCACGTGTCTTACATACCTTATGTTTACTCATACCCATATTTGGGAATTTTTGAAAAAACCTTGCTTGTCCCAACTATTTCACAGTGATGGTAAAGGGCCCCCACACGCTAGTTGACATCGACACCAAATGTCAACTGGTGCCGATCCCGATTATAAGCTTGCTGACGAGTGAACGAACGACGTTCAAACGCAATCTTTGAATTAGGAACGGAACCAGTTGACATTTGGTGTCGATGTCAACTAGCGTGTGTGGGGCCAAAGAGACGCCATCGAGAAAAATGGCGCTGGGCGCCAGAGAAAATGGCAAGATTCCATTACTAGGTACCTTGTCACCCGAACTTCTAATTACATAAAAACCACTAAAATTCTACATACGTCACAATACCATCAATTTACTTTTGGACGTGTATCTGCTTTAATTTACTTTATTTGTTCTGCAATTTACTGGAATCTGCTTTAATTTACTAATTTGCTTTATTTGTTGTGTAGGTATGGGAGGAGTCGGACGGAATGGACCCGGAAAATTTCGATCCAAAAACATTTTTCGGACTGCACGACTTGGACGGCAACGGCGTGTGGGACGAAATGGAGGTGGAGGCCCTGTTCCAAAAGGAATTGGACAAGATGTATAATGAGTCTAACCCGGAAGATGACATGAAAGAACGGTCGGTGGCCGGACTTCTTTGAAATACTGTTTAATGTGTGTATTCAATTCAATTTCAACCTGCTTCAGTGAGGAAGAAATGGAACGAATGAGGGAACACGTTGTCAAGGAGATGGATAAAAATGGGGACCAAATGATTTCGCTCGAAGAATTTATGCAGGAAACGAAGGATGAAGTTCGTTTGATTTTGGTGGTTAAATTTATATTTTAATGATAAATGGAAAAAGGGCTTTCATTATATCTTGGCAGTGGACCAACTCCTCCTTTTAAATATTTTGTTGGGTGGTTACTATATTGTCACTGTCACTTGTCACGGGGGACTGGTTGACAGAAATACATAAATAAAGTACAGTGAATGAACAATACTGACGAACTCCATCCCTAAGGACACGATCCTACAAATCTGTCGTGCGAATTGTATCTGACCCCAGGTATAGGTACCCATTCCCCGGTATCATCTGAACCCCACAAACCTATTTACGCTCCCATTTTGAGAAGGACTTCAACAAGGACGAGGGCTGGGAGGGTCTCGACCAGCAGGACGTGTTCACGGACGAGGAGTTGCAGAAGTTCGAACGCGAGTACGCCGAGAAGATGGGCTGGGACGGCGTGCCCACCACGATGACGCCGCCGCCGCCGCACGCGCAGCCGCAGGAGCACCAGCCACAGCAACAGGAACCGCACGTCGCTCAGGATCAGGTGCGCTGGTGATGGTGGAGAGAGACGGGTGCAAAGTACGGTTTTACTCGAATAGCCCCCCCCCCACTTGAATAATTCCCCATTTGGATCGTTCCCCCGTTAGACAAGAGAGGTAAATATTTCCCCGCTTGAATAACCCCCCCCCCAAGAATACTTCCTTCTCAAAAACGTCTGACGAAAAAAAAACTCTGGGGTATTATTCCAGTAAATACGGTTGTTGCAAAATTCCTATGTAGAGCGAAATAACACTTTGAGCCGGGTTTTTCAGGTATTGTTGGAATTTGCGCTGACGCTGCTGGCAATCTTTTCCAGCAGTTGTCATCGTTTTTGGGTCTGAGTTGACCCAAAAATTCTCGTTTGGTCCTGTATTCGATATATCTCTGATTGATTCAATTTTAAATTATCTACATTCGTTTAATCACAAAATCAGTCCTATGAACAATTACAGGGCCCCAGATAAGGCAACATCACGATTCTATCTAGGATGTCTAATGATAGCCATCAAATTTGCTCCTTATGGGTGAAATCTCGGCTGTGTGATTGTCGTGTGCTGCAAAATTCTATCACATTTGTGTCCCGCATTTGAGATTCCTGTGTCTATTTATTTGTTGGTCCCTAAGTTCCTTGCTATGTAACCATTCTTCCGCGTTTTTTCTTTCTTTTATTTTCTTTTCTTACTGCTTTTTTAAAACCAGTGTTTGTTGCGTATTGAGCGTAATGATTGACCGTGTATTAGACAAATGTGTTTTACGTAAAAGCTACTCCCTATCGTTATAATGTGCCTGCACACACTAGTTTTCACACGAAATTTCGAAAACTCACAAATCAGCTTAGAACCAATTTGAGTTTTCTACAATGAGGTGGTCGTCAACTTCAGTTGACGGAGATTAAAAATAACTCATTGTGGAAAACTCAAACACGTTCAAAGCTCATTTAAGAGTTTTCGAAATTTCGTGAGAAAACTAGTGTGCGCAGGGCCATACATGCACTTCGTTGTGTATTGGTCACCAGAGAAAAATGTGATGCATGTCTTTCTTTATAATTCCATTCTGTTTAGAGTTTCAGTCCTTCAGACTCCCTCAATGGCGCTGTGGAAACTAGTATACCACCGAAATTTGGGAAACTCACAAAACAGTTTTGAACACATTTGAGTTTTCCACAATGAGGTTCCTGTCAACTACTGTTGGTGGCGATCAAAAATAATTCATTTGGGTAAACTCAAATGTGCTCAAAACTGATTTATGAGTTTCCCAAAAAGTGATTTAGTAGTGGGCGTGGCCACAATGAGTATTTGAACAGACGATACAAACACATGGCGAACATGGAAAACGATTCTTTGAAACACTGGCCACGCATACTAGTATAGTCGGCAGACATGATATTACACAGGTTTGGTCCACTTATGTTTCGCTTCGCTGAGCGTCAATGAAATTCAACATCTTACTGAACAGCGAAGTGCGATACATCTTAAATACGGTAGAAAAACGGTGCACAGTGGGTCGTGAATATGTCAATATGTATAGTCGACAGACATATCATTCTACAAAATTGGAAAGTTATATTTTGTTCTTGTAGAGCGAACGAGAAAGGAATTTAGTAAAAAAGAAAATATAAACATAGTAAGAAGGAAAATAAAAATGTGCTGTTCTTTACGCACTCGTTTACTCCAATTTTTGTGCCGATCGGTGCTGCAAATTTTAGATTATACGTTTACCTACGTTTCATCTAATTCATATTTAGAAAAGTTACACGCTATCGATTCATTTTGACGAAAACTTGTTACGTTCAAAATTTTGAATTCATAAAACGTTCCCGCTTTGTATTTATTCAGATCCAGACGACGCTTAGATGGCATCATGCCAAAAAACTCAACTACACTTTGACGGGGGTTTGAATTGTGCGGGCACAATTGAATAGTTTCATTCCGTATATGCGTAAGCACGAGTCACCAAAACAGAGTTGTACGGGTTGGATACAGCGTGCATGATATGACATCATGCGACTCATTGTATAGTATCATGTCTGCCGACTATAAACCATTGAAATTTGAGAACTCATTGATCAGTTTTGAATACAGTTGAGTTTACCAGAACGAATGATTTCTGATTGCCGCTAACCGTATTTGACAGACTCCTCATTCTGGTAAACTCAAATGTGATCAAAACAAATTCAATAGTTTCCCAAATTTCGATGGTGTGCCACTCTGCGCTGCCGACTTCATTCGGTACAATTATAAAATGTGTGAATGCCGTGTGGCAAGGAAAAGTAAATAGGAGATCACTCTGTAAATACAGCCTTCAGAAAATAGAAATGGAATATCATTATCAGCACCAATTCACATAAATATAATTCTATTTGATAATCTTTTCTGAGATGAAAAAATGAAGATTCATTTGAACAATCCCCCAGTAGATCAAATAAGGCTGTTTTCTGTCTGATTTTTCATCATGTTTCACTTCCGATGGTTTTGATACGCAGCTGGGAGATTATTCAGGGAAACGTGATAGCTATATACAGATAGAAATGTGGTTATACGGAATAGAATGGGCTAGTCTGTTATAATACAATGATGCTGCGTATCCAGGGGTCTCCAAGATTTTGGCCCTCGCGGGGGCTGGATAGATAGCAAATCGCTCCTCCCGAGGGATAGCTGGAAAATTTTGCTGGGGGGGGGCTCGCGGGGTCAAAATATATAGGCTTTTTCAGTGCATAGAAGGCCGAAAGGGGAAAAAATCGCTAGTAATCGGTTAAAAGTGGCTAAAAGTAGGTTTAAAATGGCTAAAAACAGACATACAACCACGCATATAGCCGGAGAGCACGAATTTGAAGGTGAAAAACTATAAAAAGGTGCGAAAATTAGTGATTTTGAGCGAAAATTGGGGCAAAATTTCTCAAAAACCACTCCAGATAGATAGATAGCTGAGTGATTGGGGGGGGGGGGGGTCTTTGGGGGTAGTAGCCAAAAATTTTGCCTCGGGATAGATAGATAGCTGACCGGCCTCCTGGATCGATAGATAGCTGGCGGATTTGGGGGGGGGGGGCAGCCCCCCCCCCCCTAGGAGACCCCTGTGCGTATCCTTCATCACAGGGGCGTATCCAGAATTTTTTACGTGGTAGAAGCTGTTTATATACGGAGCCCTGGAACGAGCCCCCTCAAAGTTTGCCGCTCTAGTACGTAAATAATGGTGACATGGCGCTGGCGCCATTCGTATGCGCCTTGCCATGGCGCCATAGAAATTGGCGTTGGCGGCCCCCTTGTGGGTACACCCCCTCTAGATACGTCCTTGTTTTGTCAAACAGTAGCGACAATTTCAAAAGCATCGCTGCAGTCGTATATTTTATCATGGCAAGACTTGACGGGATATTTTGTAGTGAGCACCATCGCTGATTCCAAATCTGGGTAGGGTGTTAGGTTTGGTAGCGTCTTACTTTTTGAGCATGAAATATCGGCAATGATCTCAACGAGTTTTCAGTCTACCGCATATCCTCGAATAACTCCCCCTCGAGTAACTCCCCATCCAAAAAATCTAAATCTAAAAGTTCAAAAAATAACACCCCTGGGTTATATTCCTGGATATACGGTATACCGCGCGTGTGCGCAGGCGCACCCCTCGCTGCCAATGCCATTTTAATGCGATCAAATCAATTTCAACCTTACTCACCTAATCTCTCCAAAGACACCGACTTTCTGTGCCTTCTCGGAACATCCACTCTGGGCACCATTGTACATCCATTGACAGCCCCGCTGCCCCCGTGGGCATCCAAATTTTCCTCAAATTGCATCCAACCGTTTCTGACACGACCAATGGCTTCTCTGGGCCTATGTTCCAAAGAGCTGACCACGTGTCTCGGCGAAGGGGGCGGAGTTCGATCGCAACTAAACTCCGCCCCGCTGGTGAACGAAAGCGCCGAATTTGGCGTGCCGCAGTGTTTGATTGGCGTGTTTCTGGCGCTTTTCACGTGCCGTTTTCTGCGCATGGCGCCGCTGCCGGTGGCCGTGTTGGCGCGCGCGCGGTGCGCTGCAAATTTCGTTTGGTTGTTGACAAATGTGGACCACAGCAAAAAATGGTCGTGTGATGCGTCGTGAAGCGTTTTGAAGTGTCTTCCCGGCGACACTTCCATACGCTTCACGAAGCTGGTCGGCACTTCACGAAATTTAACGTATGAAGACACTTCACATCACGGACGTGCTTCAACGAAGCTGCACAATTTGTGAAGTGTTTCACTGAGTCAGCGACGGGAAGCGCGCTTCACGAAATTTCGAGCTTCGTGAAGCTAGGTGAAGTGTGTGGAAGAAACTTCGCCAAAACTCTCGTGGAGCGTGTCGGGGTGTGTGGAAGTGTCTTCACAGAACCCATTTTTTGCTGTGAATGAAGGAGAGGTGTTGACTTTAAAAGATTGGCATGTACCGTGCATGAGTTCAAAATCTTGATCATAGCGCCTGCTGGATACATCTGCCGATTGCAATATGGGTGTGTGATCCACACCCTTGTGCCGGCGCCAGGCCCTTGGCGCCAGCGCCATGGAGCACCAACGCTCGCGCATTGACTTTGGCCGCCGGCGGTGCGATTTTCTGCCGCTGCAATGAGAGAAAATTTGAAAGAAGTCATACTTTGAGGCTGGTTACATTTAAATAATTATAACCCACGAATTTGGCAAACTGCCATTACTTTGTGCAATCGGCTGTACATTTGTTATTGATTTGTTAGACCCGTTGGGCAGCAAAGCGTCGACCTCTGTAACACTGGGCCGGTGGCTAGACAAACGCTGCATTTCAGTATGATCGTGTTTCCTTTGTGATTCTGCTTCCGGACATGTTCTTGCATTCAGCCCTGCGACGGTAAATATTTAATTATTACCGTAATTTACCAACTCTAATGCTAACCAATGTTCTATGTAACACGATCGCCTGCTTCGTGTCAACTTAATTCATATTAGTGCCTTTTTTCTATGCGAAGTGACTTCCCGCGTCATTTGTGAGCTCACCATTTGTGACGGACAAGCACCAAAGGAAAAAAACGCAAACGCGCAATTTTTATGCGGCGCCATTCGTGTTTGACGCCGCACCAATGAAAAGCGCCATGCCTGGAACAAAACGTCTGGCGCTGGCGCTAGGCGCCAAAATCCTGGCGCTTTTCCACCACTACTCACCATCATCCACATCAGAAAAGCCTGATCGGTCGCGCTCGTGTTTCCTGTGCTCCTGCAAGAGCGGCGTGACGCTGGTGTCCATGGCGCTGGACGGCGGCGCCGTGTTGTTGTTGTTCGCCATCGTCGCGCCGGTGTCCTTGTTGTGCTTGTTCGCGTGCGTCGAACTGGGCAACAAAGTGCTCGCCTGCGAGACGGGTTGGCAGATAGCCAAGTAAATGCCTATGTTTTAAATAATTGCAGATTGCTTTTTGTGGGGTATCAGGGGTTATCAATTTTTTGACGTTGAGAAGGGTTAGGGGTGGAAAAAAAAGTTTTTGTCCAATGACCCAGTTTAGAAAAATGTTTATTTTTAATAGCTCTTTAATACGGTTATGAGTAGTCAGGAAAAGCGCCAGGAAAAAATGGCGTCAGGCGCCATCTGAAAAAACTGCGCCGGGCGCCAGAAACAACGGCGCCATGGCGCTGGCGCCATTAAAGGGCGCCAGCACCACGGCGCCATTCCATCACTAGTTATGACTCAATGTATACAGATATACCAGGCAAGTGGCTGTACTTTATAACGCTATATATCGCAATACAATGTTGAAAAAACGCCCGTGGCCACTGACGTGTCCCAACTAGTGATGGAAAAAGCGCCAAGGTTTTGGCGCCAAGCGCCAAAAGCGCCATGGCGCTTTTCCACCCCCCAGCGCCAAGCGCCAATGGCGCCAGAGCAAAATGGCGCCAAGCGCCAAAAGCGCCATGGCGCTTTTCTGGAGCTCGGCGCCAAGCGCCAATGGCGCCAGACGGCAATGGCGCCAAGCGCCAATAGCGCCAGCGCCAAAAAAAATTTTAGCAATTTTGGGTAGAATAATGAGTATATAGGTAAATCTAACATAAATATGTGCCCATACTACCGATGTTATAGTGTTCAGTGAAAAGAATTTACTACAAAGTATACTAGGCGGACATGATACTCTGCCCTCGCACTCATTTATGTCTCACGTTGGAAACGTGCCAATGATGATAAAGCATGCGATTTTTGTATAAAAGATGAAAAAACATCGTTGTGAATGATATTTATAACGTATAGCGTTGTAACAGAGATGACATTTTCTACTTTTTATGAAAATCGGATGCGAAAAAAATCTTTGGCACGCTTCCAGCGGGAACCACGCGTGCAGGGTGTTAAGTGACTGGAGTATACTGTAATCGTATTTCTTCCAATAGAATGGCATACCTCCAATAGAATGGCACCTTCAATAGAACCGCGGGTTTTAACACGTTTTTGCACTCACGAAAACAATAGAATGGCAGCCTCCAATAGAACGGCAGGTGATATTACATTGAAAGGGTGCCAAAACACAAAAAAATAAAAATGTATGGTGAGAACATTCAGAGCATTCAAATATTTAGATATTAAATTTCAAATCAATGCTGTGATATTGAATCAATTTGTGAGTTTCATTAAAAATAAAACAATGTGCAAATGAAAAATGTGTGAAAAAATAGAATGGCAGCTTCCAATAGAACGGCACCTCTAAAAAAATGGCAGGTAAAATGTTGACAAAAAATATAACAGCAATCTTCTATTAGAATAAATACACTCAAAATAGTGATTTAGATCACCAACCAATTGTTTAGTCTGATACTTTGAAAAAAGTATCATGTAAATATTCTCTGAAAACTGATCATTATAAATAATAAATACCAGTAAATATTTAGGGGGCAAACAAAGGCACATTTACTCACTATCCAAATATAAACAACTTTAAGTAAAAATAAACACATTATACACTTAGTATTACAACAGTATTGGACAAATTTTATCGTTATCGTTGGCGCTTTTTTGGCGCCATTTAAAATGCTGGCGCCAGGCGCCAATAGCGCCACAGGAAAATGGCGCCAAGCGCCAAAAGCGCCATGGCGCTTTTTTGTTTGGCGCTAGCGCCAGGCGCCAGCGCCATGGCGCTTTTCCATCACTAGTCCCAACCGACTTGGTCATAGCAGGCCGACGGCTGTCTGCTGCAGTTGTCAGCATTGGGCGCATCGTGCTCGTTGCCCACGGCCATGTGGTTCAGCTCGGCTCTGTTCCGCAAGCCGCACAGTCGGTCTTGGGCAGCTGTGAGGTACATAAGATAGACAGCGCAATGTTGCGAAGCTGTTTGCGCTGAGTTTCTGGGTGTTAAGGTGCCCTGCATCGCGAGCTAAATATGAGACGAGAGCTTCAATTCAGGCGGAATAAAGGGAAAAAACTGCGGCGGGCGTTAAGCACCGCGGAAAGCGCCTGGTGTGGGCATTTAAAATAATGTTTTTAATCATCTCTGTACAATGTGAATTCCGTCTTATTGGACAGATTTTCGCAACAAGTTTCTATTTATTTCCGGTTTGACAAAATCACAAATACCGTATTTCCTCGAAATACCCCCCGGGGGGTGATTGTTTCATAGTGCTCCCGAGAGGGGGGGGGGGTATTTCGAGGGGGGGGTTATTATTTCGCAAGAAATTTTTTGAAATCCCTGAACAAAATCGTTGTTTGTGATGTGCGCTGGGGTAGAAAAATGCATCAATAACTGACATGTATAGACATGTATAGACTCCTGTAGACTCCTTATATTAGTACGTAGATGGTATAAACATTGTTCTAACGTGATTCCGACACTGTTTTAACGTGTGTTCTACACTACGCAGAACACATACTGCAGTATTTGTCATGTACGTTCTCTTTACACTCAATCTTGGGGGGGGGGTATTTCGAGGGGGGGGGGGTGATTGTTTCATAGTGGTCTCGAGAGGGGGGGGGGTCAAACGAGGGGGGTATTTCGAGGAAATACGGTAATCAGGTTGGCACCGAAAAACACTCACCATGAATGGGCCCGGTGCAGCAGCCGCACGACCTTGTCAAAATGGCCTTAAAAGCCCTCCTGAAGTCTCTATTGAAAATCGAGTAGATGACCGGATTCGCACTTGAATTCGCATAACCTAGCCAAGTGAGCGACTGGAACCAGATGATGGGCACCAGGTGCGGCATGTAGCCCCTGATCACGTTGACGATGAAGAAGGGCAACCAGCAGAGTAGGAAGGTGCCCATGATGACGCCCAAAGTGACCCTGGCCTTGTGTTCGCTCGCTTCAGATTCTTTCTCCTGGAGGCACTACCGGACCCTGTGAAATGACCTGGAAAATGTCAAATGTCATGCAAAGCGTCAAAAGTCATGTAAAATGTCCTGTAAAATGGAAAATGTCACGCAAAGTGAGGAAAGTCATGTAAAGTGCTCATTTTACATTTATGCACATTTTACATGAAATTTGCAACATTTCATGACAGTTGACATTCTACAGGGCATTTTACAGGGTCCGTGAGTGGCACCTGGGTGCGCTTTTGTTGCTGTCTGAAGAGCGCCGAACGGATGTTGGATCGGAGGCTGGTGGCGCGCCCGTTGCTCGGCGCCTGGCTCGCCAACGTGTCGCTCGACCTGTCCGGGTGTGTGTCGTGTTTGCAAAGTGCGTTTTGTTGCTCTTGAATTGAAATTGACCAAAAGGCTTGAATGCGTACACCTGCTTGGATACTCAAATATTTTAGCGAACACACTGTGCGCATTGATTCAAGCCTTCCGTGACATCTTTCTCAACCGGAATGATCAGAAAATACACATATTTAGGTTAGAAATAAAGTATTTTCCGACTCTAGAACTTTGTTTCAGGTGGAGTTGGAAAGAACTTTCTTTCGAACCTAATATTTGAATAGATGTATTAGAAAATATTAACGTAAAATGTGCAAAATGTAAAAAGTAGCAGGCTCATTGTTAACCCGAAAAAAGCAAAATGCAAAATTATGCTGTCTGAAGGTGGCTCATGCCATTTCAAATGTGAACATTTTAATAAACCTTAAATCTGGTGAAAAATGAAAAGAACGTGCGCGCTTTTTCTCACCGGAAACACATGTTGCAGGTGCACAGACGTAATAAGCGGCTGGACATTTAGGGGTTATTCAAAGGGACAGTAAGGGTGAAGATTGAGAGGGTTAGGTATTGGTTTTCAGGGGTTGAAAGGATGTGGGTACTACAGTATTGGCGCAAATGTTTTGAATTTTTTTGAAGAAATCTTTTAAAAAGCAATCAATCGCGCTGATCTTTTGACACAATGAAGTTATTATTATAATAGGTACGAATTTCTGAGTACCTAAATTAATATTTGTCGACTCATTATCTTCTCATTCTTTTTAAACAAAACTCTTGCTCAAAAATAATCCTCCGCAAACATGATTTTTCAATTCTAACTGTTATATCAACTTCGTAATTAGGTTTCTAGGGGGCGAGTTACAAAGCCGAACCGCAACGTTCAAGATACCTATATAGCAACATCAATTGAGAATTTGAATTCACTCGTCCAATATTCCACAACTGCTCACCAAGAAAGAGGACAACAAATCACAAAATCGATCGAATAGTCAACTCAAAATCTACACTCACTCACCCGCACATGGCTCCTGGCCCGGTGACCGCGTGCACCAGCAACAATCCACCCGTGAGACCCTTCAATTGCGCCCTTATAGACCTGGCTTGCGCCTTGGCGATCAGGTACAGCTTCGTGTACAGGATCACCATCACGATGCAGGGCAAGAAGAAGGACAACGCGCTGGACACGGTCGCGAATATGGGGTCGAGACGCAACACGCACTCGTTCGACGGCTGCGCGGGTGCGGCTGGCTACTTGCCAAAAGTCACCGATGAAGGGTTCAGAAGGAAAGCTCATGTGCACAGAAAGTAGGAGGCGGGCATGTGGCGGCCAGTGATGTAATGTGATGATGTGTAATGATGTGTATGTAAAAGCGCCAGGGTTCCTGGCGCTAGCGCCAAAGTCAAAACTGTGATGGCGCTTGCGAGGCGCTGGGGTGCAGAAAACGCGAGGTTATTTTTATATTTATGGCGAACAAAAGTGTCTGACGCTGACGCTAAAACAAAAGAGCCACGGCCACCACTAGAACATTCCCTAAAACGATTTCTACATCACTAGCGTGGCCACGCAAGTCTCTTTCTAGTGCAGCTGCACACAATTCCGCTCTGTTTTTCCTCTGCCTAACAATTGAACCAAACCATTGAACCAACCATTTTGTCATCAAAACCTAAAGCAATCTGCGAGAATCCCAGTCCGGCACTGAGCAGCCAAACTAGGGCAATTGCGTAGCAAATCCGCTTTCTGTTGACATGCATGATATAGGCCATTGGGCTGGAAACGTGCCAATATCTGTCCAAGGAAATGGCGCACAGATTCAAAATGCTCGCCGTGCAGCACATGATGTCGAAGGCGACCCACAGTTTGCAGTAGACCTGTGTGTGCATGAGGGTTACTTTACTTTGATCAGTTTTGGGAAAATGGATTTTTTCAACCATTTTTCAGCAATTTTAAAAAGAACCATTTGCTCACAAAATAAGCTCACTTGCGCGTTTTGCGCAAATAATTCAGTGAAAAGGTAATCCAATGTACCTGCGCACACTAGTTTTCACACGAAACTTCGAAAACTCACAAATCAGCTTAAAGCTTAAATTGAGTTTTCTACAATGAGGTGGCCATAAACTGCAGTTGACACAGATAAAAAATGACTTACTGTGGAAAACTCAAACATGTTCAAAACTCATTTATGAGTTTTCAAAATTTCGTGTGAAAACTACGGTAGTGTGCGCAGGGCCATTGGTCCATGGTGCATTATTCATGGTACATTATGATATTTATGCATTGAATGCACTCATTATTTTATATACCTATTTAGAATCCTCATAGACAAGTAAAATATAGGCACAGCTGTACCCCAATTTATTCTTTTTAAATTATTTCGCTCAGAGGATGCAAAAATCGGGGCAGTCCTGATACGCACATCTGCCCGTTACGCACATTTGGCCGTTTTTTTCACTTGACACTTTTTCAAATGATTTTCAGATATGAGTAAAGTGAAAAAAGTTGCGGAATGACATTAGTGAACTTTTTTCACTTCACTCACTTCACTAATGTCATTGCGCTGCGCGGGCAGATGTGCGTATCTGTGCACCCCCGCAAAAATCGTCAAAGTGTTTACTGGACTGTTGACATACCTGTCCATGATCAATTCAACCCTTCAAAACTGCAACTCACCGCGCCGAAATGCCACTCGCCGCTGAGATCGTTGACGGCGGCGAAAATCATCACCAAAACCGACACCAACAAATCGGACACTGCCAACGACAACAAAAACAAATTCTCGCTGCCATTCCGCAATTTCCTGTCGACAAATATAGCTGCGCACACTAATAAGTTGCCAGACGATGCTAGTAAAATTAGAATAACGAATATGATTGCTATGATTGTTTTGCCCAGAATGGGCACATCGTGGATGTATTCCATTCCGGTTATTACTCTAATTATGACAGAGAATAATTTTGAAGTTCCATCTCTACAATCTGCGAATAGTCCATTTCTTTGTGTAAACGTTGGGTGTTTGCACGATATTTCTATCATTAGGCGGTATTTACACGAATTTGTTGTGACGACAAAAATTGCCATTTTGTCAACCATATTTTGGGATGAAAACCAATTAGTAGATAGATCGGACGCCTCAATTGATCATTGTTTGATCGACCCCATTACACGGAACAATAATAAATTTTTTAGATTACGCAATAATGCACAATGGCCCCGCGCACACTAGTTTACTGGCGTTTTCAGTTTACTGGCGGTAAACTCCATTTTTTAGTTTACCGGCTAAATTCACGCATAGTAAAAGTGGGCGGAGTTTAGGCCGCCATCTTTATTTTTTTCAAGTTTGCCTGTGATGTGAATTTACGCTGTAAACATTAATTTCTAATTTCTTTAATTGTGGAAGAACGGAGCATTGTTTATGCAATTTTTTTGCGTCATCGTGTACAGTACGTTGTGTAGATGTTGTCAAAATTTTTAAAATATTTTTAAGTGCAACATTGGATTTTTTATTGAATTTATCATTTTTTTGTGGAAATAAATTTTTATAAAATCACCTGTTACGTTTTTTCGTTTATTGAAACGTTCTAAATTATCAGTTTTCTTTGCGCTATCGATTGGTGTACACAGCGGACATGAAATATAAACTTTCGATTTTTTATGATTTTATTTCAATTAAACGCAAATAAATCACTAGCACGTGAACGGAAAGCCCGAATCCGGAAAAAAAAATCACACATGAAAGAGGAACATTAGCTGCACACATCACACAATTTTTCGCGGCGTGAAACGAAAGACTTTGCGAATTATGATTTAATCACAATTAAAAAAGAAAAAATCAGCCAAAAATCGAATAGTGAATGAAAATTGTCCATTCAACGACAGTGTACTACATAACAACCATTATAACCGGTTGCAATCGAAAAATGAAGTGTAGCTGTAGCAGATAGCATGAAAATGAATTTTTTGTATTTGTTACATCAGTTTACCATTCCAGTGCCACTTTAATGCTAACTGCCACTGCAACGGAAATATTTCAGTTTGATTTTTATATTCAACGTAGTTGCAAATTCAGCAGTCAGCGGGATTCACCCACGGAACACGACCGGCGTCCGTCATCATCCACTCCTTGATTGCATCCCTGATGGGGCGCGCATCTCTTTCGTCAACGTCCCTTCGGATTGGCACGTTATCGATCGTATCCATGTTGTCGTACACTGGTCGCCACTGCAGCTGTGTATGGGAATGAATTTATGTGATGTTGAATTGTAACAGTGAATATGCAAGGTAAACTTACATTTCGCTCAACAGTGTCGTTCGGGTCATCTTGTGGTTTTTCATCGCCATTTTCATCAAATTGGTTGGCAGCACTTTCCCCGCGGATATCACGCAGCCAATTGTGCAGGTGGCAACAGGCCATAACCAGTCTTTGTACGCGCGGCGGTTCCATCGCGATACAGGTCAGCAGTATGCGCCATCTGCCAGCCAAAATACCAAAGACGCATTCGACAGTGCGCCTAGCTCGGGATAAGCTGCAGTAGTTGCAGTCAAATTTAGATTTCAGTTTTACCAAACAACGCTTCTTTCACAATATTCAAACACACCGATAGTTGAAGTGTCGCTGGCTGTCATCTGCATGCAGCGCATATGGCACCATACACCACTTGCGCAACGCGAACGCTTGATCACCCACAAAATAACTCGGAATGGTATTTGCAGGTTCGTTGGCATCTGCACCGGGCAGCAAGCACGGTGGCGCCATAAGCATTCTGCCATGTCTGTGTAAATGTATCACTTTTATCATGTGTAAATGTATAGCACCTCATTGGAACATGTCAAAAAGGATGTAAACTCACATCAAATCCTGCCCGAAATCAGACGTGATCAGCACAGCACCATCTGCTTGTGACCCCGGCATACCGATGTCCACGTACTGAATTTTCAAATCTGCGCTGGCGCTGATGAACAGTATAATCGACGAGAAGCCCTTGTAGCACCAGTATCTCGTTCCACCCTCTGCAAGGCGTTTTTCATTTACTTTTGTAACTGTAAACATTTCCACCTCACTGCACAGTTTCCCATCACTGTGAATTTAGTCATTTTTCTACAGTCGCCAGACCGTCGCCAGACCGTCGCCATTTCGTCGCGCAATTTGGCCCTTTTTTAAAAAAAATCATAACTTTTTTTTGGATCACTTTTATGAGAAGCCAGGTACGTCAGAAGAAGCGCAATTTTTTTCTCTACAAGTACATCCAAAAATCATTTGCACAACATTCCCATGACCCAAATGAAGTTACTTTCAAATCGGTGGGGGTTGCGGTTAAACTCAAGCAAAAGCGACGATTTTGCGACGTTTGCGACGCAAAATGCGACGAAAAGCGACGTTTTCACAAAAAAATTTGCAACCTTGGTAAACTGGCGACTATTTCTGATTGAAGGCGACGCACGCGTCGCAAGCGTCGCAAGCGTCGCAAATGCGACGCTTAGTTTACCGTGACGTTGCATACGACTCACCATGTTTATGTTTACTGGAAACAACACACATGAGGGCAAAAGTAGAATGCGTAAAATGATATGTACTTACCAGCGGGTTTGCGAATACGGATGTGTTTGCCATCCAGACTCCCCACACAGTTCGGCATCTGCCACAGTTTCCAGTATTGCTGCGCGAAATCTTTCATTTGCCCTAAATCACTCCCCATAGGTTTCAAGTGGTCCTTCAAAACTTTCACTATTCCGGTGGACACTTCGTCAATAATCGTTCTAATCGTAGCGCCGGAAATCTGTAAATGTTTTTCCAAAATACAATGAACTATAAAGCAATCTAAAAGCATGAAAAATGGTATCACCTGTGACTGGCCGGCACAATCTTCAACTTCCCGGCCGTTTGCGCATGTATACAGAAAGTAAAACAGTCGCATTTCTGTTGTCACTACAGCGATGTGTCTTCTTTCATCTCGTGTTCTCAGGTACTGTTCACCAGTTTCAGGGTCGACAGCTGTAAGCATCGCGTGCAGCTGTTCGAATTCAGTTGGCCACAGCTGTAATTAATTTGTAATCATTGTGAACGTTATCGGTAAACTGAGTTCATTCATAAATATCAGTTTACTGTTCGATTGCAATGTTGTTGTAAACAATAACATGAAAATGTCACAACACAGTAAGTGATGTTATATACGTCTGTATATTTTACGTAAATAACAGAAATTGTGAAACAACGAACCCTGCACAGTTTGTAAAACCATGCTGGATCGGTGTTCTTGCAGGCAATAACAGCTCGCCAGTAATTGCCCCTGGAGCGCGCCCTTTCTAGTAAATACGGTGTCATGTACTTTTTCCTGCCGTGATCACCCTGTTCTTGTGCGGCATTCTGCTGTTCCTGCTCTTGTTCTTCGTCGTCGTTGTCCACATCATACGAAAACAACGTGTTCCCGACTGCCAAAAAAGCGGCTAAAATTTGTCTCTTCTGATTGTGCGTTAGTGGCGCAGTTCCATCCAAATTCCGCTCTAGCGCTTCGTTCATTCTTTGCATTTGTCCCAAAATGGATTCATCTTGCGCCATTTTGAAACGTTTTTTTGGGGACAGTTTTTGTCAATCGATATTTCAGATTTCTGGCCATATGCCAGACATTTCTGGCATGTAGCCAGAAATGAAACATGTCATTAAAAAAAGTAACCATGAATAACATAAAATTGTATCACGACGTGTCACTTTTTTTTGTCACAAATCCATATCTTTCACAGATAAGAAATAAAAAGCGAAAATTTTGTGGAAAAGTGAAAAATAGACCGTTTGATTGATTTCGCGTCGAAAATGGTCCGAACTTTGGGCGGTATGGCGCGCGGCCGATCGCAAAACGTTTCCGCGACCGCGGAAACGACTTCGGATGGCGGCAAAGGCAAAAATGGAAACAAACGTGGACGGCCGCCAAAGCAGAAAAGTGAGAGCCAGCCCCCAGAACAGGTTACTCATCCGATTTCTTTGGTTATCTGACCATTTCTTTTCATTCATTTTCTAGTTATCATTTTTGTTTGAGTACAAGTGTGTTTTGGACATCTGCCAATTTATCTACAATTTGCGAATGTTTACAAGCCAACGCGATATTTACAATCCAAGATAAGCCAACCAATGTTTACAAATCGTTTGCCCCACTTCAGAGCGTTCCGACTGGACCGCCCGTGCGTGGCCGAGGCACAAACATGCGCACCAGAGGGCAGGCTGCGCAGAGTTCTCAGCGCGACATTTCCGAGCCGCAGCGCGTGCTTGTCCCCGACGATCACCTCGCACATTCGTTTGGCAGGGTTTTGTCGCAGGTTTGCTACTTATATTTGTATGGGTTTCTGAACTTTTTCTACACACACAGTTTATTCTTTATTTGAAATTTGTCTAAATTCATTTCTAATTTAGCAAACTTCTGTGCTTTTTCGTAAACTCACATTTCATTTGTTTCAACTATGCGGAATTCTCTTTCCACCGTGTCAAAAGTGTACACAATGTTCCTTTTCAGGATTTGTTCGCGAGTCAGGACTCTCCGGCTGAGCCGGAAGTCCCGGCTGACGGTGACCGTTTGGAGGAGCAGGAAAAAGCGCGCGAGGAGGAAAGAGCGCGCCAGCAGAAATTGTCGATGGAGGAGCAAAGAAGGCTCAGAAAGTTGGAAAATGACAGAATCGGGGCGAAGCGGCGCAGAGACAAGAAGAGGCTGCAATTGAAAGAGAAAAAAATGGTTTGTCATTTTTTCTTTATTTGAATACGTTCTCTTTCAGGCATTACCTCACTGTACACTTTCATGAAAGTTTGCGCAACGTGAACTACTGTTGCTGTTTTCACCACTTATGTAAAAAGTAGATGTAAACTGATGTTGCCATGACAGTGTAACTTTGCACACTGTGACAGACATACTGTAGCACCTTTTACCCATTATGTAACATGTAGATGTAAACTGATAGTTTGATCTCACACACACACTGTCACTTTGCAGCAGGAGCTGCAACGGCAGGCACGTGAGGCAGCCACGAACGTGTACGGTGGTCCCCTTGTGCCGTCCGCAGTGGTTGCACCCGCTGCAAGCACTACGGCTTCCGTGTCCATGCCCGCGCCCGCGCCCGCGCCCGTCGTACCGCCCGCCAAGGAATTGCCGGCGCCCGTGCAACAGAAGAAACTGAAAACAAAAACTGTCGTTGTTGGGGGTTCGCGGTCCCCGACGCCGACAGTTTGCCAAGACACTGCCACAGCCGAGAAGGCCAAGCCTTCGACGCCGACAGTTGGCCAAGACGCTGCCGCAGCCGAGAAGCCAAAGCGAAAGTGGGCGCTCTTCGTTTGTGACAAGCCGCGGTGTCACGGTATTTATGTTAGTTTACGTTCAGTAAGAATTCTTTCAGTGTTCTTGAGACATGTTTTAGACGTTTCTGAATGTGTTGCAGGATGAGGAAGAGCGCGCGGCGATGGAGGCCGGCCTACCAATTCCGCCGGAAAGCCCCGGGAAGATTGCGGAAAAGAAGCGCTTGAGGGAGGAGCACAACAGGACGTGCGAGTACAGAACTGGCCGTCTGAATGAAGTAAGTTTACTTCTTTACTTTCATCCTTTTTGCACTTTTTTTTCTTTAAATGTAAATTTTAAGTATGCGGAAGTTTCAATATAAGAATGTTCAGTTTTGTAAATTCTTCAATACATGTACTCTTACGTATTTCAGTATGGCGATCCGATCGTGGCAGAAGAGCGCACTGACCGGCAACCGAAAAGCAGTGGCGTGCAGAAGGTGAAGGGCACACTCACCGCCGAAGTTAGTTCAGTACGATTGTTTTTTGGTGAAATATGGAGACGTATACTAATCAAAAAAGTAGGGAAATGGGCTCATATTTATATTTTTGTTATACCAAAAATCGGTCATGTAAAATGACTTTTTCCCATAATTCCGTTTCTAAGTTTTGGCAAACTCTGCGTATATGTGTGAAATCAAAAAGTGTCTGACAGGGTTCCATATATAGTTTTGTTCAACCAAAATGTTTCATGTGAGATCCATTTTTCACATGTTTCTCTTTTGAAAATTTTTCACCTTCTGCATATTCCGTTGGAATCGAAAGTGTCTAAGTGGCTTCCATATTTATATTTGTGTATAATCAAAATGTTTCATGTGAAATAAAATTTCACCATGTTTCTGTTTTGAAAATTTTGCACATTCTGCAGGTATGTTTGGAATCAAAAAATGTCTAAGTGGGTTCCATATTTAAATTTTTGTTATACCAAAATCCTTCTGTAAAATCACTTTTTCCCATATTTCTCTTTTGAAAATTGTTCACCTCATGCATCAGAAGTTGGGATCAAAAATGTCTCAGTGTGTGCCATATATATATTTTTCAGCCATCAAAATTCTCACTGTTTCACTGGCTCACAATTTTAATTGGTTCTTAGAAAGGTGTAGATTGATGGAATCGAAAATGTCTCTGTCTGTTCCATATATATATTTTTCAGCCATCAAATTTCTCACTGTTTCACTGGCTGACAATTTTAATTGGTTCTTAGAAAGGTGTATATTCTGGGAATCAAAAATGTCTCAGTGTGTGCCATATATATATTTTTCAGCCATCAAATTTCTCACTGTTTCACTGGCTGACAATTTTAATTGGTTCTTAGAAAGGTGTATATTCTTGGAATCAAAAATGTCTCAGTGTGTGCCATATATATATTTTTCAGCGATCAAAATGCCCACTTTTTCACTGTCTTAAAATTTTAATTGTTTCTTACAAAGTGAGAATTACATTGGCTGAATCGAAACTGGCTTCAACTGCTCTGATTTTATAATTTTGTATTTACAAAATTCTACATGGCTAAGTTCCTTTTGCAAAACATTTTCTCAAAATGTTTCTCCTATTTCGCAGACCCTGCAAGAAATCCGGAACGAGTTGGCCATGCCCACGTGCACTACCCCGTTGCCGGCCATGTACAAAGACGGTACTCTTTTCTAACTGTCAGTTTAACATGGAAACGAAACATTCATTGTAACGTGCTCTTTGTGCAGATGTTTTGGACGAGGGCCAGGGCTGGGTTCACTCGGGTCCCGGTGACGACGGTTGGATTCGGCACACGACGAGGACACCGGGCCCGTTTTGCCCCTTTCCAATTTACCACCGCACAAATTCGCTTCCGCGTCGCCTGATGGATATCGTTAGCCCGACACTGTTTACCATTTTACTGTTAACTTTTTTCGAATAACTTTCTGAATGGCAGGTAGGCCGTTCGACAGTGTAAGTTTAACTGTAAGTGGCACTTACCATTTAAAGTTTTTTGTAGCTTCTAGGACTATTAACTGTGCACTTTCCCGGTGTTGGTGAAAGGAAGGTGGATTCTGATTTCAACTAATTATTAAGCATGTACATCGCTTAAGTACATGCACCATCTATACCTTTTTTCCCTCATTTTCGGTGTCATTCTTTGGTGTTAGTTAGCTTCCCTGTAATCCAGCTTCTGTTGTACTAATGGTCATGCACACACTACTTTACCGCAACATTTTTGTAAACTGATACCTCAACTTATAACGCATTTGCGTTTCATACAGTGATGTCTCTGGCAACTGCAGTCAATGAATAAACCATTTCAGTGAACTGAAATGCGTTCAAAGCTGCTTTATCAGTTTACCTACATGTGGCAGTAAACTAGCGTGTGCATGCGCTACTGCCTACTTTACAGCTTTTTCTAATGCAAAATTCTTTCAACATTTCTCATTTTTTCAGGGTGCAAACGAGCGTGTTCCGTGGTGGGCGGATAAGCAGAACCCACCCGAGAATGCCGAGCCCGACATGCCCGCCGAGCCCGCCAAGCCCGCCGAGCCTGTCCGGACCGCACCGCCGGGCAAACCCGCTGACACAGCCACGCCCACAGCGTCCGACGTGAAGCGAAATTTGAATTTTGACAATAGTAAAGTGAGTTTGCAGTTCTGTTGCGCTTTCCGAGACATTTATTACAAGAACGGTTCACTTTTAAGCAGTACTTTCTGAACATCACAGTTCTCTGTATAAAAGGGGGGAATCAGTTGGTTCAGTGTTTCACATGTAGCGATTGACAGGATGGGTACGCTGCAGGTCACGCGGAACGAGCTCTGTCACCATGCGCTCATAAGCCTTCTCTTTCTTTTCGAGCAACTTAGTGTGTTCCAACAGAACCTCCGTAGCTTTACTGGCCATATGCATCTTGCCCGTAAACTGGTTCACTGTGTTCACCAGTTTCTGCACTTGCGTGTTCACGTGTACGATGTTGTTCTCGGTGGTTTTCGTGAAGTTGATGAGCTCATCCATCTGCATTTTGAAAGAAATGGGAAAAAACCGTATTTCTTGAAGAATAACACGTGATCAACTTTGACAAATTTTTGTCAACATGGTCAGTTTTTACTGCACTGTAAACTAACAGCTTGAAATGGTGTCATTCTGGGGCCTGCATCCTCCTCACTCCTGTCAATACTCATGCCTTCCGCTGTGGACACTGAAGTTCCGCTTTGCACTTGTGTTGTTTGATTGGGTGTAGACGCACCGGGTACCGGAAAACGAAAACTGTGCTTGTGTACACACTGTTACATTTTCTCATACACAAACCTTATCACATAAGAACTGTTTGCTGCACCTGCAATCACAAAAAGCATTTAGCAGTGTGAAAAGTGAAACCCGCTAATGTCATGTTTCAGGGAAAATGATCATGGCATGCATTTTTAGTGTTTGGTGGCAGTCTCAAGCAGAATGTTGTTGCGTAAATCCTTGTCCAAAACGATCATACGTCACTATTTGGAGCACATTCTTTATTAGAATGTGCTGTTTAAATTTTAATTGGTTCTTGATAGGCAGGTAGCTTTAGAGAAACGATACTGAAATGTGTACACAAGCACCTGTTTGGGGGCGGTGGTGGAAAGGGGTAGGCTGAGGTGTTCGTTGTGGCGGGAAACTGGAACATGCCATGTGAGAAAGTGCGACTGAAATCGGACTGCGACTGTTGCGCAGCGTAAGGCCCGCTGGATTGCTGCCCTTGCTGCGACATGACGCTCTTGTTCCCAACTGCCAGTGAATTAAGTTGTTCAGTTAGGCTAGGCATACTGCTTTTATTCTGTTGTATGACACGTTACACGTGTGCGCACTTCCGACTTAAATTTTTTTCAGACTGCCCGCCCGCCATCGGAGTATGATCTGACGCTGACTGAGAAGGTGACGTTTGACTTTTGGACATTTAAATTTTGGACATTTAAATTTTGGACATTTTTTGCTTGAACCCACATCATTCATGTTTCAAGCACGCACTGTACACATGAATGTCATGCCAAAAATACCTGTGTGCAGTTGACAGGTTGAGTTACCTTCTATTATTTGAAACACGCGGTTTTTAACAACCGTGTGTCATTCTCACGTTGAAATGTTTTGGACATTTTTGGCTTGAACCCAAATCTTTCATGTTTCAAGCACACACTGTAGACACCTTGCACGATTTCTTCCATACAGCAAAACACTATAAATCTGGAAATATTCGTGTATTTACATGAAAATATTACAGCGAAAATTTATTTGAAACGCACTGTAGTTAAACAGTGTGTCATTGGCAGTAGGATTCAAAGGGGATTGAGTTTTCGGGATCGGGATCGGGATTGGGATCGGGATGGGCATGGGAATCGGGATCGGGATGGGAATCACGTTCCTCACAGTAAACGTGATTTGCTTGAACCCGCTTCTTTCATGTTTCAAGCACACATTTATATACACACATTCCACTATTTCTACAGTACAAATGGAGATTCTTGCGATTCGTGTGTAGGCCCACACGTGCAAGCTTTCCCAATATTTTGAACACACTGTGTTAAAAACAGTGTGTTATTTTCAATACGGTTCAAAGGGAATTTACTTATCGGGATGGGGATCGGGATGGGGATTGTGATCGGGATGGGGATCGGGATGGGGATCGGGATGGGGATTGGGATAGGGACTTGAACCCAAATCTTTCATGTTTCAAGCACACACTGTAGACACCTTGCACGATTTCTTCCATACAGCAAAACAAATTGTGCAAATATTCGTGTATTTACATGAAAATATTACAGCGAAAATTTATTTGAAACGCACTGTACTTAAACAGTGTGTCATTGTCAGTAGAATTCAAGGGGAATTGAGTTTTCGGGATCGGGATCGGGATTGGGATCGGGATGGGCATGGGAATTGGGATGGGAATCACGTTCCTCACAGTAAACGTGATTTGCTTGAACCCGCTTCTTTCATGTTTCAAGCACACATTATATACACACATTCCACTATTTCTACAATACAAATTGATTTCTCCAACAGATTCAAGCGAGTTGTGTGTAGGCCCACACGGCAAGCTTCCCGTTATTTGGAACACACTGTGTTAAAAACAGTGTGTTATTTTCAAAACGGTTCAAAGGGAATTTACTTATCGGGATGGGGATCGGGATGGGGATCGGGATCGGCATACGAATGGGGATCGGGATGGGGATCGGGATTGGCATGGGAATTGGGATCGGGATCGGCATACGAATGGGGATCGGGATAGGGACTTGAACCCACATCTATCATGTTTCAAGCAGTAACTATATACACACGTTGCACTATTTCTATATTCAAAACTCTCTAGCGAACCAAGCGTTGCTATGGGTTGCCAGAACATAAATGCATCCTCTATTTGGAACACACTGTGTTTAAAAACAGTGTGTTATTTTCAGTACGGTTAAAACGGAATTTACTTAGAAGGGATCGGGATGGGGATGGGGATGGGGATGGGGATTGGGATGGGGATCGGGAATGCCAAACCGCAGACTTTCACGGGATATGGGTTCTCACAGTAAACATGATTTGCTTGAACCCACACATTTCATCTTTCAAGCAGTAACTATATAGACACATTCCACGATTTGTACCGTTCTAAAATCCACCAGCGAGTCTTGCTGTATACATGAATTTGAAACACACTGTGTTTTAAAACACTGTGTAATTGTCACTGCAAAACACTACTTTGAAATATCTCTCAGGCAAAGCTCGAGTACGAGCGACACGTGGCGCTGAAGAGCAAGGCGTCCAAAAGCAAAAGGAGCCTGCACGAAGAACGCGTGAAAAAAGAAAATGGGCGCGCCAAGGTGAAGTGGGACGACTGGGAGGTTAATTTAACTTGGGTACACACGCTGAACTGCAAACTGTGTGCTGGAAACGTCATAAATCAGCTTTGAATGCATGTCAGTTCACCAAAATAATGTATATGTCAAACGCAATTACTGGGGCATAACTCATTCAAGTAAACTGCAATCCGTTCCAAACACATTTATGAATGCCTACAAGCACAAAGTTTGCAGTTTACCATGTGCATGCGCAGATGTAGTAAACTTCTTTTTAAGTTCTCTTTACATGAAACAGTAAACTTAGCGTTGTAAACTGCAGGACGATGATGACGACTTCATCACGCCGCGGTACAGTCAGACCGCCAAGTCGCCACCGAGCGCAGTGGACGTGGAAATGGAAAGGCGGAGGAAGGAAAATGCCAAGAGACTGGAGGAGCAAACGAGGGCGCTGGCTGCACAGGTCGCTAAAGTGGTACGTTTAAATGACCGTTTTTGACATTTTCAAAAGAAGAGTTTGCATTTACAGTAGCACTTTCTTGTATACAGCAAGTGCCAGTCATCGGCCGCAACAACAGCAGCGTGCGCCGCTCTCGCGTGAATGCCACAAAGCAACTGAAACAGCTTCAGGATGGCCAAGTGGACGAGGACGATCCACAGAAGGACAAGGACTGGGTGGAGGACTTCACCCAGCAGGATGATGACCAAGAGGTAGCTTACGATTCGGACCCCTTCGGTTTGGATAGTTCCGGATCGTGCATAATTGTGACTTTCCCATACATTTTCAGTTACGTGACAATCTCACATACCTCCCGTAACTCAGGAAATGAATCCGTTGGGGCCGGGCGGCCGCGGGCCCAACGACGGGTCGCAAACGCCATCCGATGACGATGAGCGGTCGCTGGCGGTGGCCCAGTCAAAGACTGAAAAGCGCCCGAGCAAGCTGAAAGTGGCCGGGAAAAAACCGAAAAAACCGGTGACAGTCACACACCGTCTGCAAGTAAATGTAAACTGTTGCTTGCCTTGCAATTCGTACAATATCATGATAAAACGGTTAGCCGGAAGGCTACCTGTATTTAACAGGATATTTACAAACGTGCATGGCTGGAAACAGTATACTGGACAGTTAAGACGGTGTGTGAGTGACCTCAGATTACCGGCGATGTGAGCCGCGTCGGCGTCGGAGGCCGGCCGAGCGTGCTGATTCCGGCCGAGAAATCGGAAGAATTCTGGGAGAAGTTCCACGAGCTGTTCCAGAAATACCCGCTGTTTGTTTCTGTTTGTATTTTTTTATCACACAAGTAAATGGACGTTGTGAACACGTACATTACTCACAGGTGCTGGAGCATGAAGGAGTGCACCAAGTACGACCTGCATCACCCGGAAAGGCAAACGAACGTTAGTTGCAGTTTACCGCTTACTTTCATTTGAGAGTTAAAGATTCCTTTCTGTAACCATTCTTTCATTTCTTTTTTCAGCGGTCCGATCACCCGGCGGTGAACAGGTCGTGGAACAACTTCACGAGGGAGAGCTACTTCGAGCCCCCGTACGACAACTACCCCGACAACAAGATGTGGTTGACCCGCGAGGTGGCGAACGAGTCCGCCAAAACAAACCAGAACGCTCTGGTGGCCCGCCGCGGCATGTTGCAGTCGATGTGGGACACGAAAAAGCGGCAGTTCAAGGTTAACCATGTTTTAGACTTCTCAGTTTACAGTTGACGAGTACTGCTGTGTCAAATTTCTGTATGCCGTTTTACGGCAAGTGCGGGAAATGTATCTGTTTCCCTTTTCTGGCAAGTGCAAAACATTTCGCAGTATTTGTTTTTGTGCAAGTGCAAACAGCTTTCAGTTTCCGTTTTACAGCAAGTGAAAACAATCTTTTACTTTCAGTTTCAAGTAAGCAACTTTGTTTTACACCGTACACGTAACACTGTTTCACTGTCGTTTCAGAGAGCGTTGACCCAAGCGCGCATACTTTACGGCGGCCGTCTGAGCGGCGTGTCAAACGAGGACCTCGGGGCGCACTACTACAAGAGGATCATGGAGCTCAATTTCGCGACTCTGAAGCACATGGACTACTATGCAGACGAGTCCGGTGAGTTTACCCTTTCCGGGCCATGTAGATGTAAACTTCGCATTTGCATTACGCAAAAATGGTACAACTACTCAGTGTTTCCCGACATCGTGGAACGCATGCGCAGTCAGGGCCGCACCGCTGAACAAAAAGCCGCCATTCCGAAAGTGGCGCCAGGAACACTGCCCCAGGTTGATTCAGATAAGCCTTGCGTCAGTGAATTATCACAGTTTGGGGACAGTACTAACCTTTTCAACACGTTTATTCAGATCAGCCGGCGCGAGCTGGGGCACTATGCGTGGAAAATCGAGTTGGACAAGGTGCGAGCCGACTTGAAGGCGGACATCGTGTTTACCCTGGTGCACCAAATGCGGCAATCGGAGGCCCAGGCTATGCAACTGGCGGAAGAAATGATCCAGTTCTCCACCATGCCCATGATTGTGTTCAAAGACGGAAAGGCCAGTAGATGTTGGTTTACTGAAATGTATCATTTAATGTTGTTTTTATGTTTGTACGTTTGTAGCAGTGGTTGTGCACTTTACAGCGACCGATTGGCGCCGGGCAATGCAAGTTTACTGGCACAACGTGTGCCAGGGAAACTTCTACATCATGCTGGGCAAATTGGTAAAAACCACGTTCACGCCGGAGAAAATTGAGCCGCAAAGTATGGCGGTGCAACTCGTGGATTACCGAGTGAAACAGGCTGCGAGTGCCGTTCCCCCCGCGCCAGGGACGGTGCAAACGGTCGATAGCCCACCGCCGGAGGACTTTCACGAGGCGCCCGACATGGCGCAGGACAACGCGCCCATCATGGCGCAGGACAACGCGCCCATCATGGCGCAGGACAACAACCAGGTGCGAGTTGCATGAATGTAACAGGAAAATTGTAAGGAGTGAATAAAAATGTACTTTGTGTTAACGTTAAAGTGTAATAGTAAATTGTTTTTGTTAACTGTTACGTTTTGACCATTTTAGTTTTATTTCCCGTTTTTAATATACACTTTTTTAAATTGCCGTAACCACCGCCAGACATGCCGCGAGCACGAGCCGTTGAGGAACCCCCAGTTTCACAGCGTGCTGAAACAGTTCGCGCCCATTATCGACAAGATGGACGTTGCAGCGATCCGTGCAATGCGCCAAAATATGGAAAGGATGCTGTCGCAGTGCACCCAATCGGTAAACTATTCTTTATTGTCATGTATTCAGTCAATTATACCATATCTTTCAAATGTGCTAATTTGCAGAGCACAAGCGTGAATGCGGACAGCGTGCAGCGCAGCAAACTGCCCTGCATTTGCTCCTTCATCAAGAACATCCGGTTCATCGGCGTGGTGCAGCAGGAAATCGGCGTGATCAACACGCTGCTGAAGGCCGATATGAACAAGTTCTGTGACATGATCGAGGACTTCATCATGAACCAGGTTATTTGATTGATAAACATTTTGAGAATGGAGTGTGTGTGTTTTCGGGACTGTTGCCTTGAACGTATCTCAACGTCACCACTTAAAAGTAGGAAAAAGTAATTTACTTGAAACGTTTCGTAAATGATGTTAACTTTTCGTAGGAATCCGCCAATACTGGAACGACCAGTTTGCCGATCGTTGCGGCTCCGCCTGCCAATCCGTCTGGCAGTGCGCTGCTCGAACGCCGCCGCCGCAGGACCAGCGGGCTCGTTGTGTCGCCCCTCGCCGCGCCGCAAAAGAACGCGGAAATGGACTACAACGTCACGCCGGTGCAGGTGAGTATAACGGTGGTGTTTCATGATGTACGTAAACAGCATGTAACTAACAACCCTGTACTAACTACTAATGTTACTTACATCAGAAAACAAAGCCGGGCAACTTTGCGTTTCCGCAGCAGGAGGCGAAAGTTGCCGAACCGGACCCAGATGACAGTCTGGTACAATACCTGGCTGAAATTGTGAGGATTGCACTGTTTCTTTTGTGTCAACAAACTACTTAAGATGCATCTTTTGGTAAATTGAAAATGTGTAATTTAAAAGATTTACTTCTTGTTACTTTTGATGAAATCCAATTTACACATTCTTATACATATTTCGGTAAATCAGTGTGCACAGTGGTACTTATTTGTAGTAGTGCATTTCTTTATGATTATGATAAAGTGACATATCGTACTTACAGCCGACGCAACAACTGGACCAACTTGCCGGGTCTATGAAAAAAGCCAAGAAATCCGTGCCGACGGAAAAGGGCAAATTGCCCACCGTGCAGAAATTGCCCACTCCGCAACAGAACGTGCAAGCACCGAGTTTGCCGTACACGTCACCGGTGAATGTGAACACAGCGACGACCATCGCCGCACACTTGATGAAAAGGCAGGCTTCCGAGGTTGCCCTGGCTGCCAGGCTTCAGGCGACCCGCTTTGAAGTGCAGCACTTGCAGCAAGCCCTGCAAAACGTTAACGTTAGTAAGACATTTCATTACTTCTTCATGTGCAATACCATATGCAAATTGAAATTTCTCATGTATATTCGCAGTCGTGCCACCAGGTCGATGCCACTGAAGACGGCATCACGTACTCGTTTGTGGCATCGCAGGCGCCGCAGCGGCAGCATCAACAGCTGCAGTATGCCGAGGTGACTGACAGTTTCTGTTTTTTTTTCCTACTTATAATTCAGTGTTAAGAAGCAAGTAAATTCTATCCGCTTTTTTACAGCCCGCTGAAATGGACTGCGAGAACGACGATGGCGTCATGCTGTTGCAAAGTGCCCAGAAACGCACTGGCCAGCCTGTACCGGACACAGAATGTGCTGCGAAGCGGTACCGCCTGACAGTAAGTTTCTGTCTGCAGTGCTTCTGTTGTACAACTTTGTTGCCATTATAAAATGATAATATAAACTCAGAATCAGACTGCTGCCAGTTCCCCGGCCAGCGCGCGCAAAAGTGCAAAGAAGAGCGAGCAAGCGGCTGCCGGGACCAAAACGGTTAGGATAGAAAATTGCTTCGATATTTTGCTTCGTACTGTAATCTATGTTTACAGTATGAAAATGTGCAGACAAGCGAACCGCCGCCGACCAGTGAACAGCGCCGTACCGTGCCACAGCCGATCCGCCAATCGCGCGCCGGTACGACGCCGCGCAATTGCCCTTTGGATGAGGAGGGTTACGCAAAACGACTGGCGGTACGTCTTGGGTTCAATTGTGGTTTTCGGTGTTGTACATGTTTCTATGTGCAGTGTCTACTAGACTTTAGTATTTCTACAGTAATTGATATGTACAGTCCCCAGTGTGCATATATATATATCTGGGAAACAGTTGGAAACTTTTCTATAAGTTTACCATTACAGATGTTCATAGATGTAAACTGTTTACTTCTTTTTAACAAATAGAACGGTATACTGAAATTGCACACATTCTCAGGCGATCAATGAAGACTACTATGAGGAACTGGAGGATTTTGATGATTGAAATGTGTTTTTTTTGGTAATGTGAAAGGGGCGTGTGCCTCTGTGCATGTTTACCCCATGTGCATGTCAGCGGTATTCTACATGTTGACTTTCCACGACGCTCCAGGGGATTCGGTAGACTCCTCTGGAGCAATTGATAGTTCTTACAAATAAAACACATGGACTAGTCGTTTCAAAGGTGAAAATATATAAAAAGTTATGGAAATTGTTGAATTTGAGTTAAAATTATGGTCCACATGCACACTGGGTTTACATGCACAGAAGGCTTCAGTCATGTGAAAGTGCTGAAAGTAGTGAATACGTTTTAATGCAGTTTCTTATCATTTTACGTTTTCATACAGTTCCTTTTTTGTAACATTTCCATCATTCGCAAATTATCACATTTCAAAGTGAAAACGTTATGTACTTTTTAAGTTTCTTCCGTATACAATTGTCAAATTTCGCATTGTGAGATAGGTAAACAAGTTTTAAATTTTGCTCAAAAGTGTAACTCTTGTCAACAGCAATATAGTCTTGTTTTTGTTTTTTCTTAGTTTTTGTTACAGCGAGAAGGAGAATGATTTCTTTTTACAGTTTTAGATTTAAATTGAAAATTGGCGAGTACAAAGTTTGGATTTTTTTTTGTCGCACTTCCTTTCTTTTTGTCGAAGCAAGAAGGAGAATGATTTCTTTTTTTACACTTTTAGATATACATTGAAAATTCGCGAGTACAAAGTTTGGATTTTATTTTGTCGCACTTGCATTTCTTTTTGTCGAACTTCCATACAAATCACGTGTCCATGTAATTTTTAATTTTTCTATCCGTAACAACATGATGAAATCACGCAATAAATCTGTTAGGTACATTTCAATTTGTAAATTGAAGTAAAAAGTAACAAAAACGAATTATTAACAGTCACGATAAATAACGAAATATCAACAGTCACGATAAAGAACAAATGTTAGCAGACACACACAAACGTAATTGTCACGTCTAAATTGTCTACGTTTCGCAACAAAGATACGTTAGGGAATTTGAAAAGTCAAAAAAATTAGTTTACTGCTCACCTGATAAGTCTCGGGGAATAAATCCTTCCTTATTTTTGGCTGTACGACGCGTCGCGAGTCGCATACGACGCGTCGCGCGACGAATGCGACGCGTCGCATAATCGTCACTTCCAGTTTACCCAGCTGTGTCACATTCGTGTGTAATCGTGCGACGCGTCGCACTTTTGTGACTTGCCGAAACCACTAACCCCAGAAAGTGAAACACCAACGTAAACTAAAGTACACACGTCGATCAAAAATGTAAACCGACGCGCGACGCGTCGCGTTTCAGTTTACATTTTTGATCGACGTGCCGTGTTGGTAAACTAGCGTGTACAGCCACATTTTG
>OZ038455.1:12128860-12407351 GCA_964036195.1 Sphaerolaimus hirsutus | reverse complement strand
GGCGATTTTTGGGGGGGGGGGGTTCGGGGGTAGTAGCCAAAAATTTTGCCTCCGGGATAGATAGATAGCTGAGCGGCCTCCAGGATAGATAGATAGCTGGTGTGCTTCGATCTTTTTCGTTTACTGGCAGTAGACAAGTGTTTGCCGCGCCAATGTGCGTAAAAATAAGTGACAATGACTACGAGTAATTGAGAAGCCCCAAAGCTGGCTGTGTGTTTCATTTCGCGCTCTCAGAACGTGCAGCGGCTTTGGTGTTGCGCTAGTGCTACGCATTTCATTGACTATCGTTAGACTACTGTATTCGTACAACTTGGCAATTCAAAATGAAAGTTTACCACATGCGCGTTGCTCAATCCTTGCTGAGTTTTTGTCATCAAAATTGCCAACACGAAAGGCATCGCATCGCAGACACGTCATCGCCGCACAGGTTTTACAAGTTGGACGGAATTGTGGATGAATGGCCTGTTGGTAATTGCGTTTTTTAAACTTTTTTGAACAACCCTATTCAAACTGGTCAATATTTCAGGTGGAGGACGCCCAGATCACCGGTCAGTTGCAGCACGATGCCGGTGCCGGTTCAATGGTTGGGTCGCATGGGTATAGTAGGGGGCGAATGGGGGGGGGGCTCCCCCCGCAAACGCTCCAGCTATCTATCAATCCCAGGGCCCGGTCAGTGATCTAGGTACCCAACGAGAAGCATATCTTTTAGCCAGTCCCCCTGAACACCCCCCTCGATCAGCCCCCCACATCTAGCCTTAGAGCGGCACGCAGCGGTGCTCGTGCGCCAGCACCAGGCGGTGTCCGACTGCGCGACGCTGTGCAGCGGCGACCGGTTCTGCGCCGGCTTCGCGGTCAACGAGCGCAGCCGGCACTGCGCCACCGCCTACGAGGTGGCCCACCCGGACGCCCGGCGGCACGGCAGCGGCTACAGCATCTACCAGAGGGTGCCCGTGCTTACTTGACGGCGGCGACAACCTACGCTGATGTAGATATTTATACGCCTTTTTCAAGTACTATATCTTATTTTACACGCCGTTGCATTCGAAGTGATAAACCACTGATTTTTTTGAAGACTTGAGCTATACAAAATGAATACAAGCGGCGTCTCGTGCATAGTTGTTAAAACGTATTTACTTTTTCTCGCAAAATACGTATACTCGAGTACTGAGTAAATACGTTTACGTTTCCTCTGAAAAAAGTTCCAGTACGCGCCTTCACGTATACTTTTTTTAAAGTACTCCAGTAAAGAAAACGTATTTCAGATAAAAGCATATAAGCGGAACTGGGAGTAAATATGGTAAAAATAGGGAAAAATAATCTTAACTATGTATTTAAGCACAATTGTAGCCAATAAGTGCGGAATATAGGCGAAAATTTATGAAAATTAGTGCTTTTGAGTGAAAAATGGGGCGAAATTTTTCAAAAACTCTCATTTACCATTTACTCATACTCTCATTTTGTAGTATTTGATTGAATTACTACAATGTAGTAATTCAATCAAATACTACAATTTTCTGGAGTGAGAAGTACGTTTACTCACATTTACTTGAGAGTAAATATTTAAAAAAAATTACTTTACGTTTTCTGTACTCAGGGGTGAGTGAAAATAACCACATTACGTTTATGTATACTTTGCAAAAAGTTCGGTACTTTTAACTCTGGTCTCGTGTATTTATCTGGGCTGCCTCTGCCCCAAGCACCAGTCTAACATTTTTTACTTCTTTGTCGGTTTGAGATTTTTGGAGATTTCCATCTCGTATGCCGCGCCCAAAAACCTCTGAAAACGGAACGAATTTCCCAGTATGCGGCGCGCCACTGGCATTTAAACCGCACAAGTAAAAACACCTGCAATCCGTTACAAATGATTGATTTGATTATTTCAACCGAACGTCCCGAACACACTAGTTTATTTGATTATCGTTGAAAACGACATCACGATACAAGCAGGGAGAATCAAACTTAATGGCACCGCATTTTGTTGATCGCCAGTCGGGACAAAGGAAAGGCCCCACAGACACTAGTTGACATCACACCAAATGTCAACTGGTTCCGATCCCAATTCAAGCTTGAATTTGAACGTCGCCCGTTGCCTTGTCAGCAAACTTTGAATTAGGATTGGAACCAGTTGACATTTGGTGTCGATGTCAACTACCTAGTGAGTGTGGGCCCAAAGGGGCTGCTGCACCAACGAAATGGGGGGCCGCAAAAACGACGCAGCTATCTGTGTAAAAGCTAATCAGTAAATCAGCCAGTTGCATCCTAGTCAACACCCACGGAAAACAAGAAAAATGGGTAATAATGGAGGACAAAAATAACAAAAACGTTCTGTACACGAACTATTTACACAATTGTATTTTTGCGCCAGGAGACCCGTTGAAGATATATACTGCTATTTAGGAGCAGACAAAAATGATTTCAAATCGTGGAACTCTCAAACAATTCAGTGGTAATTCGGTGGAAACAAACAACGTTATTTGTACATACATGTAGGGTTCAAACGGGATCCCGATCCCGATCCCGGATCCCGTGAAATTCCGGGATTTACCAGTCCCGATCCCGATCCCGAAACCCCAATCCCGATCCCGATCCCGATCCCGAAATCTCAAAAATACCAATCCCGATCCCGATCCCGATCCCGAAAGTTTTCAAATCCCGATCCCGATCCCGAGAAACTCCCAAGTCCGGGATCCCGATCCCGGAAAAATTAGTGGAAATTATAAAAAGTGAAATAATGACGTTTTTGCATGCAAAAAAGTGGATGCAAACCCCCAGCGTCAATTTTATGCCACTTTTCTGGCATCCAACAGTGTTTTGAGACCTTTATGAACAACTGTGAATGCCAGAAAAATGGCCAAAATATCTATCCTTAGAACCCAATCCCGATCCCGGAAAAATGCCTATCCCAATCCCGATCCCGATCCCGTGACCCCAATCCCGGCCAATCCCGATCCCGATCCCGAAATCTCAAAAAACCAATCCCGATCCCGATCCCGATCCCGAAACCCCAATCCCGATCCCGATCCCGATCCCGAAATCTCAAAAAGTGAATCCCGATCCCGATCCCGATCCCGAAAAGTCAATCCCGTTTGAACCCTACATACATGCAGAAAAGTCTTGCGACGTTTGACGGGGAAATTTGCTTCAGGTGCTACTTGTGTAAACGACAAATAGAAAGACGAAAGCTCCCATGCAAAACCATAGCATTGTATTATATTTACATCATACATAATAATCAGTAAAAAGCAGATGGAAATACTGAATATTCACGTCACAGGGAACCAATACTCCACAAAATTTACCATACTGCGGTAGACTTGAACCTCACCAGAAGACAACAACAAATTCAACTTTGTTCTCTAAACTGAACACTACTTTCATCCACAATACTTCCGAATATTTACAAACGGCGGCAATGTGTCCGGACAAGCACAGCCCTGTATCACATTGCAAATAAAATATTTTGATTGTGTACTTTAGGTACAATATATAGAAAAAATCTTAGGAATAGCCTATTAATATTATCCTGATATACTTACCGTATTTCCTCGGAATACCCCCAGGGGGTTTATGTTTCAGAGTGAAAATTTTGGGGGTATTTCGAGGGGGATATTTCGAGGAAATACGGTATGTTAATATTTATATTTTCGCCAAAAATCTGTCACACTACCATACGGGGTACAGTAACGATCGAAAACTGTTTCAAAACTTCTATACCATCTGTTAGCCTAATCCACAGTGAAAACCCTGCTTAGCATCGAATTAAATTTGGCATCGCAATTATGCGCACATGACCAAAATTGCAGCTGCACTCAAAATATCGCACCAATACAAGTGAGAAATGGAATGAACACAGTGCAAGTGAGGTCATTTCCATACATATGCACACATAAATAGTTATAAATGTAATGCATTGTAAATTATATCATCGACTGAACGGACGACAAAAGGATGGTACATGTAACGAGATGGGTCCCCTAGCATTCAACATTTTCTCAGTTTTTGACATCCGACACAAATGCTGCATCGCAAGCAAACTCAAACCCTCACATCAAACGCAAGTCACGTGCGACGACCGTGAGAATTCTACAAAGCAAGGTACCGTGCTACCAACATTCGATAGGAGGTATATGATCCAATAAGAGGTGCCATTTAATTTTTGGTTGGGCTTAGCGGGAGGAATAATAGATGTCCCTCTTCTCAGAGGTATACTCTCAACAAGAGGCACAGCTGGCAGCGTGCCAGAAACGCGTAAAGACGTAAAACAATGGCCAAATATGGCCAACAATATGAAATGTTACATTTGAAAATCATTTGGATTGATTTCAGTGGGTTTTGAGCAAGTCAAATCCAGCTCAACATATTTACCTACCTATCTATCTGGTCATTTGTTATTGGGCCTGGTTCACTATTTTGACACATCATAATTTGAAAAATTGAGTTGTTGTAGATGTTTGCTAAATGTGGCGAAAACGATAGTGTGCATCCCCTAATAAATGGTACCATAATAATTGGTGACGAAATTCAGGTACAGAAGGTATACGGTATCCTATTCGAGGTAATACGGTATCCAGTGTTTATAGAATTCTACAGGTCCTTTCAAAGCCATAATATAGACAAAAAGGAACACCAATCCAGCAAACAAAACTAATGGATGTTTTTGTATTTTTTAATTTTGAATTTTTTATTGATTTTTTTCTCAACCAGATATTTACATTGTATTTTCTCTATTCCTCGTTGCCCTCGTCGGGCGCCTCGCTGTAGCAAATCTCGGCCAATTCGTAGTATTTGTTTGCGATTTTCCCACGCATCGCTTCCATGGCGGCATCCGCCGCCTCGGTGAAATAGTCGCCTGTGGAAAAACAAAAAAGTGAAATCACGTACTTTTGATTTTTTGATCCCGCCTAGGTAATGATGTGATTTTTGCAAATGCGACGCTTTACCTTTTCACTTAAAAACGGCAGGGCGAATTCTTCCAAAGAGCCCCAAAAATGAACACGGCCGTGTTATTTCAGAGCAACGTTCCGCGGGGGTGTCGAATGGCGGCAAATCCCCAAACCGGCCAGTAAAGTCGGCAGACGTATCGCCCTACAAACATTTGCGTCAGTCACTCCAGTGGAGAGTGCATGACGTACATAAATACCGTATCAAACTCACTGGAATTTTGTCAGCAGATAATAAAAATAAAATAGATAGGGGTCACGTATGGAAACTTGGCCCACGTCCAGATTATCGCTTGCGTATTATTCGAACAAGCATAAAAGCACTCAAACCGCTGAAAATCGCTCCATTTTGCCAATTTTTACCTTCATAATCGTGTAATTTCGTTATATCCCGTTTTAGCTATTTTTATCCTATTTTTTATGTTCATAAGTTTTGAAATTTTGGCTGGCTGCCAATTTTCTGTACAGTGTCTGTTCCAGTAAAATATGATGAAATCACTGAACAGTGAATGTAAACGACATGGTAAAACATAGTTAATAAAAACTTAAACTTAGCCGGACAGATTTCATTTTTGAATAGTTGATTTTTATTCAACTTTTTTTGTGAAAACGTGAAATAATTTATGCTGTCTTTGGCTCAGTGCCAAAATTTTATTTCGCATAGGGTGTGGCGCTGTGTAAATCCATAAATATATATAAATAAATAAATATATATAAATATATATAAATAAATAAATATATATAAATATATATAAATAAATAAATATATATAAATATATATAAATAAATAAATATATATAAATATATATAAATCCATGTGATAAGCTTAGTTATTGGGGCTGTGCACACTGAGACTGAACGTTTCGTCATACACACGTTTTTGACAAACTCTGAACCGAAAAAAACATGAGGTATTACTTTGTGCATTCAAAAGCATACACATTCAAAAGCACGATTTCAGCGTCCACCTTTTTGCTTCACCCATTTTTTATGGGATAAAAAATAGGTCAAAAAGATTATAAGAATATCGATAAATATCGAAAAAAGTGTCGATATTCGATATCGATATTCAATATTTTTTCAAAATTTTCAATATCCATATTAGATATTCGATATGAAAAAATGGTCGATATCCAATATTCGATATTCGATACAATATATCGTCCCAACCCTATGTACGGCCCCTAAAATGCTGAACTAAAACTGTCAGAACAGCAGTTTTTTAGTTCAGATTCGGCAAATGAAGACGTGCGTATGCCGAAATGTTCAGTGTTAGTGTGCGCAGCCCCATAAATTATTCCATAGTAAACAACAAAATATTATGATGAACAAACTGTGTAATTTTTTGTTCATTGTTCAGATGGTGTCCCAGTATAAATCCTGATTTTTTTGAAAATCATCATCAATGTATACTGGCAACGAAAAGGACTCTTAACACTTTTTTGCCTAAAATGTGAACAAATGTTAGCGTATTTCGGTCAAATTCGCACTTCAATCAATGTTTATTAATCGGTGCTTATACACCTATGGAATGAAACTGTGAGACCGTTACAGCACAACTCAAGCGACCATGCAAAGTCAGATCAAGTTCTTTGGCACAATGCCAAATAATCAGCCCACTGAACAAGCAACTAAAAGGATAAAAAGAAGGATTGTCTCTCAACTCACCTTTTACTCCGATCTTTTTTGTACAGACAGAACATAAATTTCTACATTAAAGGGTTATTGAGTCCTTGAAAAGCGAAAATGGAACAGGAAAAATAACACTGTTCCATTCAACGCGTTTTTAGGACATTTATGATTTTGAACCCAACAAATGCTCTTCAAAATGGACCAATCGTTTTAGACATTAGGAAGATTAGAGTAAAATAGGCATTAGTCATATCATTTACACAGGCGGCATCGATTTATTACTTAAATTTAGACAATAGCGATTGTGATTTCTCTATTTTTTTCTTCTTTCCAATCCTTTTTCTACTTTTTTTCTTTTTACAATGTTTTGTATACACTTGTTGCAATGAACGAGTGTAAGTTTCTCGCTGCTTCCGTGCACGCAAAATATCTATCACATTAATTTAAAGCGTGCCATTGTAATTTTGGCGCGTGGCGACTCAAAACAATGACATGGGTGCATTACTTGTTCCAATGTGATGGCCATACGACCAGTGTCAAGCATTTGCGCTTCAAATTCAAACGAAATAAGCAATCAGTACGTAACTCTCCGATTTTGTAGGGTGAAATGTCTGCCGACTTTATCTATCTATGCCGGCGGCACTTTTTTTGCCTACTATGCCCTGACCCCCCCCCCCCAAAAAAAATAATCGCCCAGCTATCTACCTATCTGGAGCGATTTCTGATAAACTATACCCCAATTTTTGCTCAAAATCACTAATTTCCATACCTTTTTATAGTTTTTCACCTTTAAAATCACTAGTTCACATGTTTTATTTCCTATTTTTACCCATCACCCCAAATGTTTGTCAGCTATCTACCCATGCGGAGGAGCGATTTGCTATCTATCCAACGCCCGGAGGGTCAAAATCCAAGAAACCCGGGACGCACCGGCGCCGCTGGGATCAGCCTTCAATCCAAACCCTCCAGCCCTCAGCAGCTCCCCCAATTTAGCAAGCAGAACATGTCTGGGGTGGGTCTCGTCCACGCTCGTATAGCCCCCCTCCTGTCCGTTGGTGCCATCACTCGTATCCGTGTTTTGGCCCACTGCGCACTGGGCCCAGCACCGTTCGTCCAGAGCGCTCTTGTACCAGTGCACCGCGGTGGACCAGTTTCGCTTGCTACGGATGGAAATATTGAGATTTTTTTGAAAAGTTTTTTAATTATTTTTATTCTTGGGATAGATAGGTAGGTGCTATTTGCTACTAAACTGAGCCAGCCTGAACCATCACCGAATCATTTTTGGCGTTTTGGGGGAAATTAAATAGCGCCGCCTAGGGGTGGCACTTGGTTTTTTATTTACATATCTGATTTTAATTGCACATACACATTAACATTGGTGGTTGTTTTCAATCGTTTTGAGTTATTTTAGTGTTAAATGTTTCTATTAGCGCATGCTATTGTGTAATAATACGCCGTGATATGTTACTGTAGTATTTATATAATATCCAGCCAATGTGCTCCCACACACTTCTACGCTACAGTGTGAAATATAGGTAGTCTTCTCTTTAGCCTTCTTTTGTAACCTTATTTATAACGTATCCCATGACTTCAGAGTCATAATATTACCACGATAGACGTAACAATACATTTTGTGACACTCAACATACACATTTTTGCTCTATACCCCCATTTTGGACGATTTGAGAAAAAAACCCGATTTTAATAAAAAAATCAAATATTTTGTTTTTTAAGGCGTATAAAAAAATTGATTTTTTTCCAACCCTACCGCTGCCCCACTTAACAACCAAATACCACTGCCAACCCACCGATCAGAACCGAGCCTCAGGCCATTCTCAAAAGCCTCAGCCAAATACACCATGGCCTCGCGATCGCCCAGCCGGGCGGCCATCTCCATGTTGTCCAAGCCGATGTCCACGTTGTCGTCGTCGTCGGGCATGGAGAAGTCCTTGAGCAGGTCGTGCGGCATGCCCAGGTAGATCTTGGCGCTGGTCAGCACCGCTTCCAGGATGCGACACCTGAGCGCGTGCTTTGGTTGGTCGACAGAAGGATTTCAGATATCTAGCCGAAAGAGTAATTTACTACCTACCGTATTTGCTCGAATAATTCCCCTGGTGATTATTTTTCGTCGGATTTTTTTACGGATCTATCCGAGATGGCGAATTATTCAAGGGGGAGTCATTATTTCGTCGAAAACTTTCAAGCATGTCTATCAACTAATTTCAATGTGCTCTATTTACAGCATAACATGACATTTTTGTTCAAATCGGACACAAATTTTTCATCATATACCTTACGGGAGGATATATTTGAGGGGGTGCGGAGGTTTTTTCCTCAGTGATCTAAGAGAGGGATTATTCGAGGGACACAAATACGGTACATAAACACCCGCGGTGGTCACATACTAGATCCCTGTTCCAACCCTTCTCTTCTAGCATAGTAAATCCTTTCGTATAAAACATTCACGAATCTCCAACAGAAAACCTCAACACCCCGTTTTCATTTTCTGCTAACAACCAAACAACACCCCCAAACAAGCCCCCCAAACACAATGGGTGCAAAAATATCTACCTCGCAGCGGCCTCCAGATGGAACCAGGCGGCGGCCCTGTCATACAGCGGATCGTCATAATGGCCCTCGCCAACGCAGTTTGTCGACGCGGGCGGCCTTTCAGTGACATCGGCGCAAAATCGACCTAGTTCGTGGTAGCGCGACAGGTCCACGTGCACCTAAAGGGGGGGGGTAGTTTGAGGTGGAGGGTAATGGGAGTTGATGAGTTTTGATTGGGTGTTTTGATTCGTGTGCTTTTGTGATGCCCTCCGATCATTTATTTATGGACTTTTTATTTATGCTGTCGATCTGTTGATAAGCGGACATGCTCCACACCCATAGGTATTTTTATATTCACGAATTTTTATACCTTTGGCGTCGAGTTACGTTTTATTACAAAAATAGGCGAACAGCAGGTATGTATTTTGAGGGGTTACCTAACAACTAATTCTAATCGCCTTTTTGCTGCACATTAGAAAATTAGTGTTTAGGTGAGTAGATGTAAATTAATTAGCGTGTAAGCTGCAGGATTCACATTTTCAATCATGCCACCACCTACATTTACCTACAGCACTAAGTAAATAATTACATGTAAATATGTCCTGCACGCTTTGTGAACAAATCAGTAACTGTACTGTAAATCAATTTTGAACAAACATCGGCGCTACCATATTGTAGCTAAAGTTTTATTATCTCCGCGCTTTGTAAATAAATAGTCTAGCAAGAATACAAACAGTCTTATCACATGACGCACGTCAGTTTGCGAACTCGTGTCACGATGAAAGCTAAAAATAGTAGTTATTTACATTATAACGATCCCACTCAAGAATAAAATGCATAAATCGTTTTTGATGCATTTTTTCAGTCAAAAAGGGAACTGATTAGATGCCATTGATAAACGAAGTCATCGCGAATGACACGAGTCAATGTCAAAAAGATCTACGAGATTTATTTGCATGCGCAATATTTGTCCCTGAAAATGGCAGTGCCAAGGACACAGGGGCATCAGCCCGACCCAGATTTCCAATTACATATTTATTTATTTAAAAAGAATATCTTTTAGCTCCAAATCCTAGACCCTTATCCGATTTTTTCCACATAAATATCATGAAACCTTTCCATGTGACTTGACACATGACCAAATGTGAGAAAAAACGCATCACAAGCAAATGAAAAACGTTGTTTTGCGAAGCACGCAGTCAGCAAATGCATGAAATGCAGCCAAGGGCACGTGATCCCCATCAATGTTTAACGGAAGGCCAGCCATGTGATACACAGCTGGACAAAGGAACAACTTGGCAACGATCCAAGTGCTGCTTCCTTAGAAAATTCAAACTGATTACTGTAATTCACTCACTCCATATGAAATAAGATGTAGTTTTCTGATAATATTTGAAAACTATAATGAGCGTGCAAAAACACAGTGTAAAATAGCGTGACATTTGTCGGTGATTATGTATCATTGTATTTACAATAACATTTTCCCAATTTTGATGCGGGGCTCCCCACCTGGATCTTGATCAGCGCGCACTGTAAAATACGAGTGCAAACAAAAGAAAGCAATTGAGAAAATGACTTTTAGTTCGACAAACGCAGGGAAAAAATTTATCAAAGAGATAATCGACGGTCAGGGTTGACAAGTGATTTTTTTAACGATTTCTTGAAAAAGTCAGATTTGAAAAAATCGCATCTATTCCATCGATCTATCAATTTGACAATCTATTTCGAGGGGGGGGGGTTATTATTTCGCCAGAAATTTTTTGAAATCCCAGTACAAAATTGTCGTCTGAAACGTACGCAGACGTTGAAAAATGCAACAAAAACAGCCATGTTTATGACGCTATATACTTGTATGTTTATATCTATGTTGACGGTATAAACACTGTCCTCATGGAACACAGTCGTTGGTTTTCACTGTGTTCTGCACTGCCCCGATCACAAACCACACCTTTTGTCATGTACGTTCTTACACTAAATTGGGGGGGGGGGTATTTCGAGGGGGGGTTATAAATTCATAGTGCCCATTTTGAGGGGGGGGGGGGGTATTTCGAGGGGGGTATTTCGAGAAAATACGGTATTTTATTTTTTCAAATCGGGAAACCTAACAACCGATTTTTATCAACCCCAGTGACGGTCAGATATACTACCTTTGTAGACGGTAAAAATGCTTTATTTGCACCAACCCCATCAAAATACACAAAATCAAGTGCAAAACAGCACCCACAATCAATAATTGACTTGTTTACGATTTTACGATTTCTATCAACGTGTAGCTTTCGACGTTCCCGTGACACACAAAAACACTTTACAATTTTGCGCATTTTTGCTGCACGTAGGCAGGTAAAATGCTTTGAATAGGTAGGCGAATTTTTCACAAAACCAATTTATTACGCTCCAATGAAAAATGGGTTTCGAATTCACTAGTTAATACAGGTAGTGTGACGTGGAAATACGGCCGCAATATTTCAAACCAGGGTGCACTCCCAGACCCTGTAAAGTGCCGTTAAAAATGTAAAATATCATGCAACTTGTCAAAAGTGATGTAAAATGCTCTGTAAAATGGCAAACAAAGTTTGCGAGCGGGGGGGGGGGGGGGTTGTATACGGAGCTTGGCGAACGTGGGGTTTGAATTTCTCGAAAATTTTAATTATTGGCCCATCGCGAAAATTTGTAGGTAATTTCCAGTCCTATTTATATGCAATTCAATTGAAAGCCTAACTTTTCGTGCTTAAACAGGCGCCTGTTCGGTAGATTTATCATGCCTGCACTTGCAGTTCCGAGTCCAAAAAAGCTCGGACGGAAAACTCAAAAATTATGTGTACCTAGCATCTTCACGCGATTCCAGCTTCCATTTCGAATATTTTACAATACAATTCAATTTATTTGACAAGACCCCCTTCATTCATCCCCCGTTACACGGAATTTATTCCAACAGTGAAATTTCGCATTTATGCCACACGTTCGAATTTAGAATAAATGTTCCGCGCGCTTTCTGCAAACATCGATACAGCGTTTGAGATGCAAATAAACCCCCTCAACAATTGAGAAATGAAACAGTTGTTGCTGTTTACTGTTAGAATTGGGGTGCTTAGTAATCATAGATACGTGCGCTTTGTAAATAATTGCAAGTAAACACATCCCAATGTAAGCAGGTGTGTATATAAATACTTAAATACTTTGTAATTACACCAACGGATAATACACCACCCTCAGCACTCCAAAATATCAACAAAACGTAAAAAACCCACGAGTACTTCCAGAAAAAAACTGGAAGCTCGAGTGAGTACCCAGTACCCAGTACCCAGAGACGTGAGTACGCGCGCAACTGCACCTAGACAAAGTATTTACGTTTTGTGTGCGCGAGATGGCACCGACAGGTACAGCAAAACGCAGATGCACGCGTCAATACACAGACGAGCGTAAAGTATCAAAGGCGGTCGATTATGTTTATAGAATTTCAACAACACTAGTTTCGGTCACGTATCGTTTGACACGCACGTAGACGTTACGCACATTTTGACACAAAGATTTCGTTTAATTAACCACTGGCGACAACTGACAAACTGACATCCGGCAACGTAAAACGTAAATCCAGGAATTTAAACAATTTCACTACTTCGTGGGTGAGAGAATTGCGTCGAAATCAACAATTACGAATACCGTATTTACTCGGATAATTCCCCCCTGTTAGACGTTTAGAGAAAAATAATTCCCCCACTTGAATGGTCCCCCCACCCCAATTATGGAAGAATAATGTACATATCAATGATCAATAAAAAAACGATCAATGTAATCAGACCAAGCAAAGGTGTTGTGTCTGGTATGAATACTATTTAAACGACACAATTCAGTTTTTATTGCTTACCGTGGCAAAAACGCCAACTAATAATATCCAATAAGCAACAAAATAAAGACACCCAAAACTAAATGAACTTATTTCAAATAATTTTGTTAGCGCACCCATGGCGCCCGCCTGAGCGTGCCCACACACACTAGTGGACATTAAAATTAGTGTCGACTAAATTTTGGTTAATTATGTGATTTCAATTTTCCTATCTGAAAGAGCATGGTAACTTTCATATCGCGACACTCAATTTCCTTTTTTTTGTTAAATGAGAGGCTTTTAATTTTTTGTGTTTTATTTGACATTCAGTTGACACGAATCTTGATGTCAACTACTGCGTGCGGGCCCAAAACCACCCACCAAAAAAGCCCCCACCCACCTGCCCCAGCACACTATTCGCCCCGGCCAGAATGGGGGCCACCTCGGCCAGCTCGGGGGGCACAATCAAAGTGGGCTTTTTAGCGGGCGACCCCTGCGGCGAGGGGGTGGCCGCGCCGTGTTTCTCCCTGTACACGGACTCTAACTGCTGCAGAGCTTCCATGTCCAGAGGGGGTAGGCAGGAGGGCCGGGTTTTTTTGCGCACCGCCACCCAGTAGGCTTCGCGTTCGTCCTCCTACAGTGGGGAGGTTTTTTTTAAGATTTTGAAAAAAATTTAAAATGGAAACAGTTATTGTCTAAACAATGATTAAGCAAACGAGAAGCGAGTTTATTTTTATCGAATGTAAATTGGCACACGGCAAGGGAGGGACCAGTGGTGGGATTGGTTATGTAAATATTTAGTGTGTCGGTTGCACTAACTAGTAGTAAGGAAGCACTACGAAAACGGCGCCAATCGAAAATGTGACAGTGTATATCAGCGCCAAATTTGCCGATGCGAATGTTCACGAGAACTGGCACACAATTGGCCACCTAAATTGATTATACCTAAGAATTTCGTGATTGAAAAATGGCGTCGCGCTAAGAGAAAGTGCATGGCCTTGGCCACTAACATTTGTATACTAAAATAAAGCTTATAAAGCCTGATTTTTAGTCATACTATCCGTGAATAGTGAATATTTGAAGGGCTACCCTTGCGGTGTGACAAAAACTGAAAATCATTCGCAATTTCAATGAACAGCAAAATCCCAGATAGATCGACAATTGAATCCCAAATCAACCAGACCTCGTAAGTAGCACTCAAATCATCTCGAAAATGCAACAAAAAGAAAAACCGAGCGCGTAAAAAAAGTTTAAACCGCCTGTAGGACAGCACCTGCGTGTTGCCGAACACAGAGCTGGCCACGCTGTTCGACGGGCCCGACATGTCGCTGCACCAGCTGGCGGGCGCCGGCGGGTACTTGCCCGCCCTGCGCAGACACACGGGCGCCGGCTTGGCAGCGTGCCCATCCCCCTCCACAGTGTGGTGCGCGTCACCATCGCAGTCGCGGCAGACACACTCGTCGCCGGGCGGCCGGCCAATGTCCACCTCGAGCGGCACGAGCGCCTGGCTGTCGGGGATGCACCGGTAGCAGCAGCAGTGCGGCCCGTGCGCGCCCGCAGACGCGACCGGCGGCGACCCGCCGCAGCCCGACGAACGCCGCCGTTCTGAGTGCCGGGTTGACGACTAGGGTTTTTTTTTGGTTTTGACTCGGTTACACCGAGCCGAATTCTCGGTTTTTTAATATATTTACTCCAAAGTTGGCTTGGAATTTTTTTACCCAGGTGTAAAAAAGTAGTGTGATCAGGTTCGTGGTAAGTTTGGTAATGATTATCAATCGCGAGCAAATGGTAAACAATCAAATGGTGAGCAAGCGGCTAGCGGTAATCTATCGCGGCACACGATGAGTATACTTAAAAGCCAAAATCCGTCAGAAATGATGTCTTTGGCCCCACACACGCTAGTTGACATCGACACCAATGTCAACTGGTTCTGTCAACTGGTTCTGATCCCAATTCCAAGGTTGCGTTTGAACGTCGTTCGTTCACTCGTCAGCAAGCTTTGAATCGGGATCGGCACCAGTTGACAATTGGTGTCGATGTCAACTAGCGTGTGGGGGTCCTTTGAAGCATAACATCGCCTCAAACCGAAGCAAAGCCATGCTCGAGATTTTATTGCACAAGCCCGATTCATTATTACCTGAAATCGTGCAAATAAATGTTGTCCGATTCAAAATGATCTTAAAAAACAGCCAACCAAAGCTGCCAATAAGTATGACATCGAACAGGGACATAATGAGTTGGGCTGCCCGCAAAAACCATGTCGGACGTAATTAGGACACACAAAAAAGGCGCAAACGACAACCAAACAAGCAAAGCGACATGCAACAAGCACCAAAACCCGACACCAAACCCTCCAACGTTCCGCTCACCCCATCATCCTCTTCCACGCTCATCTGTGAACTCAATCTGAACCGAATCTTGCCCGATTTATCGGGACTCGACTCGCAGCTGTGGGCACCCATCGGCGAGACACCCTCAACCTCCTCGTAATCCACACTGACTCCGCCCCCGTAGCCGCTGTCTCCGCTAATTCGGACCTCCACGCTGTCATGGACGCAAACATCTCCACTGTTCTCCAAACTCTGTCCACTCTCGCGCGCGGTGGGCAGCAAATCGTGCCTGGTGGCGCTGAGCGACTTGACCATGTCCACCGTCTCCGAGATGGACCTCTTCTTGCGCACGGCGCCAAGGTACTCGAGTTCCAGTTCCCGTTCCAGGCTGGACTCGCGCAGCGGGTGGAACACCTCGTCCGAACCTGGGTCGGTGAGCGTTGGGCACGGGGCTCTGGCTGGTGAGAATGGCCGCACTTTAAAGTGACTAGACAAGTGCTGGGGATGGAGGGAGGTTGACTACTTAGTATTTGATGTGGCGCTAAATAAAAATCGATCAATCGTAATCAATGTATCTACCTCGATTTTCAGTGCCGTTATGCACCCTCCATTTACTGGAAATCGACTGCAACTCCTCTTTATTATTGGCACTCGTTTTGTCACTTTAAAGTGTAAATAGCATGGCGCTGCAGTGAGAAATTTTTGGTGTCAGCCATAACCCCTGCCAAATACAGCATGCACGCGTCTACCAAAACACCAGTATAAGAGTTCTAACGGGAGCGGTCCTTAAAAACATTTTTTGACAATGGCTAATGGCGCACCCACACAGAAATTTTGAGTTATGGTTCCAACGTTCTACAAAAAATTTCTATGAAAAACAGGTCCCAAGCTGAAAAAGTTCCTGTGTCTGGTTCGTGAATAAATTTGAACAGAACATTACATCACAAGATATTTACCAAAGTGATCCCGATAACATAGTCCCGTAAATACAAACTCTAACCAGCATTAGGAGTGACCCGCACTTTAAAAAAAGCTGAATTCTTGCTTTCGTGAGTTTTGTTGCACATTCAATTGTGCAGTTGTCATTTCTACATAAAAGCAGCTATTCTAGGTCGAGTATTTTTTCGGTATTACTGTTTTTAAAATTCACGAATGCATCGATCAGCAGTAATACGCTAAGAAAGTATACTTGGGGAGTTTCATTCTAAAAATGCATATATCCAAGTTTTTCGATTTTTCAATATAGCATTTTAAAGTTTGACGCTGGCCCGACGGCGCTATGTTTGGGGGACGACGCTTGCCCCGCACTTTTCAGATAGATCCGACATTTCTCTACTATTTTTGTAATCACACATTTTGTTGGCCGGGAAATATTTAGGGAGTTATGTGAGATTTTGTAAGTCACCCAAAATTGGGAACAAATCTGAACATTTGAAATTAAATGTTAAATAACTTCTTAACGGTGCATCGTAGGATAAAACGAATCACATCACTGAAAGCCCGTGTCTAAAAGTACCTCTACCTAAATTTTCAGATCAATATACCTATGCACGCATATTTGATTTATAGTGCAAATAAGATTTGGAAATTCACGTATGCATTTTTGGAAATGAAACTTTTTTTTGTATGGGAATTCCGGCCAGCTCTTCGCGGCCGCGCCGAAGCACGCGTGCATTTTTGGAAATGAAACTATTTTTTTGATATGTGCACTTATGAAATGAAACTCCGGTGGTCCGAGATGGAATGTGCACTTACGATATGAAAGTCCTGTTTTTCGTAGGGGATCTGAGATGGATATGTGCACTTTCTATGTGAAAATTGTGATTTTTCTGAAAAACGGTACCACTGTATATCGGGAACGAAATGGACTATAACGCTGATTTTTTTCCTAAAATGTGAAAAACTATACGTGGAGGTCAAAACCACGCTTAACTCGATTTTTCTGGATTTGGCGCTTGTGAACTTTTAGAATGGAACTCCCCACTTGTCCCTAGGGTTGGAAAAATATCAATTTTTTTAAGACGCCTTGATTTAAAAAAATCAATAAAAAATAGATTTTTTAAAATTAAAATCAGATTTTGTTTAAATCGTCCAAAATTGGGGTCTAGAGAAAAAAATATGTCTATGTAAAGTGGCAGACAATGTATTGTTATGTTTATAGTGGTCATATTATGAGTCTGGAATCATGAGATAGCATAATAAGCAGTGATTTCTTTCAAAAATATCTATTTTTACGTCAACTTATGATTATCACGTATATCGCCTTTTGTCAAACATTTGTGACTTCAAGTGTAGTTCAGCATGGAATATTGCTTAAATAAAGTTGTAAGAGAAGGCCATTACATTGACAGTGATGTTACACACTGGAGAAGTATGTGAGAGCACATTGGTTGGATATTATATACTACACTAGCATATCACGGCTCATCTTTACATGAAATTTTTACACTGAAAATCCCCCAAAACCCATGAAAACACCACCAATGGTAGGGTGTCAAATTTCCGTTTCCATTTTCCGTTTCCGCCTTTCCGCAGAAAATTTTTTTACCTTTCCGTTTTCCGGCAGCCGAAAAAATTTTACCTTTCCGTTTTCCGTTTTCCGGCGGCCTAAAATTTTTTACCTTTCCGTTTTCCGTTTTCCGGCAGCTGAACTTTTTTTACCTTTCTGTTTCCGTTTTTCCGGCCCATTTTTCCGTTTTCTGGCTGAAAAATTTTTACCTTTCCGTTTCTGTTTTACCAGGCCATTTTTCCATTTTTTGGCTCGATTGTCAGTTTTCTGGCATTTTTCCAGTGTTTTTTCAATCTGTATTTATCTTCAATTGGCTCATCGTACACAATTCTGCATGATGTCAATTTGCCCGGCGTGATTACTGGCTGGTGTGGCAGGTAATGAATTCCCTTGTTGTCTGTTTTGTCGTCACAGATCTCAATTATTCCCTTTTCTAGTTGGTTGTCCAAAACTTTCCAGTATTGTTCAAATAAGTTTGGATCTTTGTTGAATCTTCTTATCAGTGATTTAAACTGCACCAAGGCTTCTGCTTTTCCAGTGGGCAGGTCACTGATACTCTCTTTATACAGCCAGTCAATATAGTATTGTTTGTTGTTGTCGTTGAATTTTATGCTATTTATTATAATCTCCTCTGCAATGTTGTCATCAATTGCATAGGGGTCATCAGTGATTCCCACTGCTTCTAGACTGTGAAATTGTCGTAGTGTTTCCTTTCCTATGGCCACTATGGCTACTTTTTGATGATTTTTTGTTGGTTCAGTTAAGCTTGAACTACAAGTGAAGTTACAGGCATGATCCAAAGTTGCAGAATGTACAGCTACCACAATCAAAGCCAAACAGGCAAACCTGCATGCAGGTTTTCCTTCTGCAAATTTGTCTATTACCGTGCTAATTTCACTTTATTTTTTTCCGTTTCCGTGAAAATTTTGCTTTCCGTTTTCCGTTTTCCGGCATTTCATTTTTCCGTTTTCCGTTTTCCGGCCGACAATTTTTTTTTACCTTTCCGTTTTCCGTTTTCTGCTGAGTGAAATTTTTTTACCTTTCCGTTTTCCGTTTTCCGGCAGAAATTTTTTTTTTACCTTTCCGTTTTCCGTTTTCCGTAAAGTGAAAAAATTTTACCTTTCCGTTTTCCGTTTTCCGTAAAAAAATTTTGTTGACACCCTAACCAATGGTAATGTCAATGTGTATGAGAAATTGCGCGCTTGCACGCAAAAAAATTGCAAAATACCTAGTGTAAGTCTACCAAAAATTTTGCATTTTGATTTTTTAATTAAAATCAGTTTCCATCCTGTGATTTTTTTTAAATCAGGTTTTTTTTTAAATCAGTTTAAATAAAATCAAGTACCAACCCTACTTGTCCCCGCTATGCCCCAGTTCAAGTGGGCTATAAATAATGTCCACTCAGCTGGCGACAAACATCACGTATTTAGAGTACATAGTACATATTTATAGCACGTTAGAGTTTTAAAGCAAATTATAAATGCTTGTTTTTTACATGAAATTATGTAGGTAGATTTATTAAAAACTAAAACATGTTTATTTACTTTATATTTATGTTTATTCACGTATTTGTATGTTGTTAAAAACGTTTTTTCCGTCTGTCATCAATCCCTCCAAGGGAATGGGATTTCTATATATCTGAACCCCGCTAATGTCAAAATCCTGCCAACCCCTGTAAATATATCTACCAGAAAAAATATATTATTTGTGTTTGTCGCAAACTGGGACCGGGACCCGGGCTAATCAATGTCAGCGAATTCAGCCAACCCCCTCCAATCAAAATGTGCATATTGCAACCGACAAACTTATGTGACCCAAATATGAACAGAGAACGCGTACGTCACAAATCACAACATTACACAATCACCCAAAAATTCACAAATATACGCGCAGTAGACATTTTTACAGTGCAATAAGTGCACGGGATAGGTAGGTGTACAGCGTAAATGTGACACTGGCGTGTTTTCAGGGCAACCCAGACAGGTGCGGTATAGAGGAAACCGGACTATTTGATAACATTGATATTTACGTTGTAAACTTTCAAATATCAAAATTGCGCCGGGTGAACTCGGATTTTGCTCTATTTTTAGACACTATTGCTTTCAAACTTTACATTTTATGTAATTTAAAACGCTATCTTTAAAGCGTATACTACATCGACAGCGAAATTTTTGATAATTGACCCCAAAAAAATTGAAAATTGCACGAGAACACATTTCCTTACATTTCTATTCACCCCCCCCCCCTCCGGCTACGCCACTGCACATCGAACACTCCACAGATGGCTTTTTTGCAATTCAAATTAGGCAATTCCATCCAATCGGCAAATTGAAAACACCATTGAAAAATTTCCTGTACAGTGTGATAGATAAACCCACTGTAAAGATCGTCTGATAACAGACCTTGTGTGTCTGTCCGAGCCCATTTTATAGCGATCAATCGCTGATAAATGACATTAGTGCATGGCATCAGTTTTTTTGTCGCCAAAATTAGACTGAGATACCGTAATTTGCGCGGACTGCACATCACGCAACGCTCAAAATTACAAAAAAAAACATGCGAGACAAACATACAAAAAATAATGCGCAAAAGGCATAAACTTTGCAGCGCCACCGAACGGCGAGCGCGTGTCACAAAAAAAAACGACGACAAACAATCGACTACGGCTATGATTCTGCGAATACTTTTTCCTGTCGCTTTGGCGCCACACACACCAGTTTAAATCGCCACCAAATGTCAACTGGTTCCGATCCCAATTCAAAGTTTGTAAAAATAATGTGCAATAATATTACTTGTCAGCAATCATTGAATTGAGATGAGAACCAATTGACAATTGGCGGCGATGTCAACTAGTGTGTAGAACTATTGTGCATGAACGCGAAGAAGCACGAACCTTCATCACTCAAACCCCCCCCCACCCCAACCCCACACCCTCAATCAACCCCCCAACCAACCAAGACAAGCTCCCGATCCATGATGCACCCCTCCAATAACAGCATCCACCAAATCATCTGCGCTAGTGCTCATGCTGCTGATGGTGCGCACGCGGAGCGCGGCCGTGGCGTCGAAGTCGGCCGAGTCGAAGCGGCCCGTGCCCGACAGAGAGATGCACGGCTCGACCCGGTCGCAACGCATTGCGGAGGCGGATTCGAAGCGCTGTGAATTTTAATGAATTATGTGCACCCACTTTTATTATCTGATAGAGCATAGTATATTTTACACCATGACACTAATTTTCATTGTTTCTGTTAAATGTGATGCTTTCAAATTTTTTGTGTTAGTTAGTTGACATTGGCAGGGATTTAGTTGACACGAATTCGGAATGTCAACTAGCGTGTGTGGACCCATTACTCAATCAAATTAGCCTACCTCAAATCGGAATCAGGATCATACACAATTTCATTTGAAACATCCTCAAACCTTCAAAACGACCACCCCAAACCAACGGTTCTCTTGATGAAATCCTTCTGTCCCGCCCGTTCGCTGGGCGCCAGATCGAACGGGCTCAAACTGAGACTGCGACAAATGTCGTTGCAAATGTGCGAGTGGAAAAACAGCGCCATGCCCCTGGTGCCCAAATTTCCATCTCCGTAGCCCTTGCCGTCGGCGGTGTGGATTTGGGGGTCCGTGTAAAGATCGCCCACCCCCTGGATGTCCACTATGATCAGGGCGTGGCCGGAACGCTCGAATGTAAAGTGCGAAAATGCCTGCGAATTGTTGGGGGGGCAGGTTGGTTAGAAGTTGATTTCTATTAAGAAATGGTCTCGTTACTTAGATTGACTAAAATATATAGTATTTGCTCGGAAAATTGAACGGGGGATTGTTTTTTCGTCCGAATTTTTGAGGGGGAGGGGGCGGGGGGGGGTATTCAGAGGGAGGAATAAATAAAGGGGGAATTATCATTTAGCCAAAATTTTCAATGATTTTATGTCAACTCATTTGATCTATCAAACTTATCGCATGCCTATTCGGGGGGAATAATTTTGCATCACTCATCGGATCTCACATGGGGGGGGGCAATTATTCAAGCACCGAAAAACAAGCACCGCCCAAACGAACATGCGGCGTCTGCCTGACCAGCTCGGACACGAATCCCGAATTAGAATTCCATTTCACATACTCGCCGTCGATGAAGTTCTCGCAATGAAACAGGGGCTTGCCCGGTCGATTAGCGAACTCCAGCACGCACATTTGCGCAAAGTCGACCTTCTTGGGTGGATTGTGTCGGCTGTACTCCTCCCCCCACAGTTTCGCATCCATTTGCAGCTTGACATCTTCGTACATCGTTTCCCGTGGAACCTGGACATTACTCGAATTTATTGCATTCGTTTTTTTAATTCTTGGAAAGGATCGACCAACATTGTCAAGGTAGCTTTTGGCGACGAAATTCTTGGCATTGTCCCAACTTTTGCTGATGGAGAACGTGGACAGTTTTTTCATGCGGAAGCACTGGCGCATTGCGCCGCGGGCGAACGACTGTGATTGATAGGAGATAGTTTTGAATACATTTGTGTTGCAAATAGAAACTAGATAACTAGAAATGTACACCCCCAGAAATCAAACCGACAAATTGTTGTGCTATACTCCGCGGACCGCATACTAAGCATTTTTCTGAAGGAAACACGCCATCATGACGTCATTATTAATAATAAGGCCCCGTTTACACGGATTTTTTGTGACGACTCGACAACACTAAAAAGTTCAATAAGTTGAGTAAAAAGGTTCCATTTTCATGATAAAAAGTGGTCAACTGTACAGAATGTACAGTTGACCACTTTTTATCATGAACCGGGAGACTGTCCGACCGCCGGCGCCAATGGTAATCTTTTTCCAAACGTTTACAATCTTGAGCTACAAGTACGATTCTGCAATTTGACATGCATATTCGCCTAGGTAGAATGTACAGTTGACCACTTTTTATCATGAAAATGGAACCTTTTTACTCAACTTATTGAACTTTTTAGTGTTGTCGAGTCGTCACAAAAAATCCGTGTAAACGGGGTTTAATAAAAAACATTTTTCAGGAAAAACAGTAGTCGCTGTTACGCCACTCCGCCTTTGCGAAAGTGCATACATAAGTGCATACACACCTGCTGGCATGTTATCGACTAGAACTTAAGTAATTTTGGACGCATACTTCGCGGTCAACCGATTATATCTTGCCCAACAAAGTCCTAAAGATAGACACACCCACACACCCAAATTTGAGAAATTGAAAAGCTCCCCGTAAAAAAAACACACACAACAAAAACATCACTCAAAATCCAGCCCGCACACACCTCCTTCTGCACCTTGACCAGCACCACATCGGTGGTCCACTTCTGGTGCAGCGCGTTGTACCGGTACCGGGTGCACTCCTCCACCTGCTCTTCGTCGATGCGGTACTTCAGCCAGGGGTCTTCCAGGGATCGCGCTTTGGCCGCCACCGTGCGCCATTTCATGACCACTGAACGATTGAATGAGCGGGCCCTGAGATTGGGGATCAGTTTGATAGATGGGTGATGGGTTATTCGCAGGGTTTTTTTTTGGAAAATGCAATTCAGAACGCGGAATCAAGAACGTTCGAACGTCCCGGTGTACCAGTCGACTATCTGTGATTTTGAGAAAATATAACCAAGAAAATCTCTTAAAAAGAAAAAAATTACTAAAACATAATTAAATTTCTCTGGGAAAAAAACAGGTCAAATATACGGAAATATAAATTTTTATATTTTATTCTCATAAATATAATCTATCTCTCTGGGGAAAAAACTGTAAAAATAAATAAGATTCTTCTAATATTTTCTGATATTTAAAATTTAAAATATATATATATATATCTCCCGGAAAAAATTCAACGCAATCATCGATCAACTCAGACACGCGAGTGGGTACATAAAATGTAACACAAAACAACCCCACCCCCAATCCTCACCTAGTCCGGAGCGACACGCCGGCGGCCCTCTCCGAGTTGGGCGTGTCCGCCTCGGACATGGTCCTGTTCGCCCTGCCCCTGCCCGGGCTGACGAGCAGCGACGCGGGCGGCATGTGCGCGCCCGGCGGCAGACGCGGCGATAGAGGCGCCCCTCCGGTCTGGGAAGTGGGTTGATATTGACAACCACGGCCACAACAAAATCGCTTTTCGGACATGCACACATCTATTTACGCAAAAGCGATTGTGTTGCGCCACGTATTCGTCAAAACGTATTTACGTTTACGCGACGAATACATTATACTCGAGTTCCCAGTAAATGTGTTTGCGTTAACTTCGGAAGAAATATATACTCATCTTTACGCGTACTTTTTGAAAGTACGTAAGTACACAAATTCAGAAAAATTTATGAGGTGCACAAAAACCTCTAAGAATTGAAACGGCTGCGAAAATGGCAGCGAAATAAAATGATCGAAATAATGATGGCTCAGCGACAGCGGGAAACGCTCACTTTTACATTTACTCACTTTTATGTTTTCTTGGCTACAAAATCGAAAATACCCGCTTCCCATGAGTAAAAATAAAGGGTTTTCTCACGTTTACTCATCTTTTACAGGGTCAAAGTGAACAATATTACTTAATGTTTTCTGCACCAAGGACGTACGCAGGGGGGCGAGGGGGGGGGGGCGGGGGGGGCGGCCGCCCCCCCCCGTTCCCGGGCCGGACATAAAAATTTGCCAGAAATGGCACTTTTCTAAAGCGATTTTGTAAGCACTTCTAAAAAATTTTTGCGCGCAAGCGCGCAACTACACACCCAACGATTACTATGTATTTTTCCGGAATCTAACAACCCTAATACCACGCAGCTTCTCCAAACCGACCGTAGGTCCATTCGGCACCGGGGGCAAACCGCAAAGAGCCCTGGCATAACTCCTGCCCTCCTCCCTGCTACTCCATCCGCTCGTCAACTCCTCAGCCACCGGCGGCAAACTCGGCACTCGATTGGATGCCGTCGAAGCTTGGCTCGGTGCCAAATCTATTGGTGCAGGGGCCAGCGCCACAGGGGGCGGAGTCAATTCCAGTTCGTTGCAAGTGATCGCCGTTAGCGGCGGCCATTCCTGGTCGTCCGAACTTTCCGACATGAACGACTGGCGCGGCGAGAGATTTTGCTGCGGGTGAGAAGGGTAATTATGGCGGTTGGCGTGACGCATTGTGCATGATTTTTACATAGTTGATGAAGCGTATTTACGTTTACTCGATAAATACGTATACTCGAGGACTGCGTGACTACGTTTACGTTTCTTCCCGAAAAATATCGGTACTCACTTACTCGCGTACTTTTCGAAAGTACGCGAGTACAGAAAACGTATTTCTTTTTCAAGGCATAAAAGGCAAAAGAGAAAAAAGCCAAAAATGAGAAAAAATATCCAAAATAGCTTAAAAAATAGGCTAAAACACATCAACTAGTGATTCTGAGGGTAAATACTAAAGTTTGGAAATTAGTGATTTTGAGCGAGAATTTGGACAAAAAATTTGAAAAATAATCACTTTTCCGGGGAAAAGTAATGTACTCACGTTTACTCACGAGTAACAGTTAAAAAATTTACTTTACGTTTTCTGTATTCAGCGGTGAGTAAAAAATAAATACTTTACGTTTACTTTGAAAACGTTCAGTACTTTGAACAAATCTGGATTTTTGTGCAGGCTCACTTTTAACTCCAGCAGGCGATTCCCATTGTCGAAAGAATTCGGACTCCAATTTCCACTGTCCTTCGAAGCGACCCTCTCAACGATTATTGGCATTTTTCCAATAATTTTTTGTCGATGTCCAGAAAAAAATGTCGATGCTCACAAAAAATATATCTCCGGGGAAATTTGATTATGAATTTGATAGAGAACAGCGGCGGGAAATTTAGCTGTATTGCACTAGCGGGATTTTAGGCTTGGATAGCATTAAAAAATGGCGGCGGCAATGACGATATAATACTGGAATATTAGTAACTAGATAATGAACACGTAGAGAAAATGTCAGGTAGATTTCGTCCACTGCTCCCAAACAAGTGTCCAGACAGGAAAGGTAACAACACCTGACACAACACAGTCTCTAGTATAATGTAACTTTTTAGCTAGTTATGTCCGCAAATTCAAAGCTTTCGCTGAACCGCGCCGAACTTGCTCTGAACGTAGAAATCGCTGCCCGCCATAACGGCGCTGATATCAGGCCCGTTCCAAACGTCAAATGTTTTCGACCGATTAGAACTGCAATGGGAAAATGTTGTGGAAAATTAAATGACGGTTAAAAATGCCATTGCAGTTATGTTTTGAAATATTTTTGAATCGACACGCGAGTTTGAAAGGACACTGATTTATTGGGCTCACAGACTAGTTGAGTCAGCTAAATTTTGGAAAGTTGTGGTTTAAAGTTTTCTATGTGATAGTAGAGTAGAGCATAGTTAATTTCTTATCGTGACACTTCATATTCGTTGCTTCTATTAAGTGTGATAATTTGAAATTTTTAGTGTTATTTAGTTGACATTTATTTGCGATGTCAACTAGTGAGTGGGCCCAATCTCGAGAATTCAGAGCTGGACATTTCAAAAACACCAGGGGCCAATCGCACACCGAATCAAATAGCGTGTCAAATCAAACGGAATATCGAACCCATCCAAACCAACCAATCAGAATCGCGCTCGTCGGAGGGGAGCAAACCGCAGATGTCGTTCAAGTAGCACAATTCGAGCAGGAGTAGCTGGCGGCGGCGCTGCGACTCCTCACACCTGCAGCTCATCGTACGGCCGGCGGTGTGGCTACTCGCGGAGCTCATCCGCTGGGTCGACGGCACCTGCCAAAGTGGGCGGAGCTTGGCGCTGTTTGGACTATACGGGGCCAGACATTTGGGTGTGGTATAGTGCCTAGTGCCTAGATAAGATGCCTATAATGCCTAGAAAACTAGCCAATTATTGAAAGATATATTCTAAAAATACTTCAGGAGGGGTCAGTCCCACACAGGGGTTCAGTACACCCCCCCCCCCCCCGCAACTCGGATATATTTATTCGGCAGCAAAAGCAGGAAATGGGATAAATCGAGTGTGATAATATGCTTCGAAACAATGTAGAAAGATGAACCAGACACCCCTCATAAAAGGATACATTTTTAAACAATTTGTGCCCGCTTATGGCTCAAACGGGATCGACTTTACGGGATTGGGGTCTCGGGATTTCTGACAAGGTTATGGTATTAAAGTTTTTCTCTATATTTTGACAAAAAGGTCTAAAAACACACTTTGCTATCAGAAAAGTGGAATAAAATGAACACTCGTCGTTTCCATTCCCATTTTACAGTGTAAAAAGGTCATTTGGCAAATTTGGCTTAAAAAATTCAAAAAAATCGGGATGGGTGCGCAGACGGAGGCGGATGCTCAAACCTCCACCTGACCTAGGGTTCAAACGGGATCCCGATCCCGGATCCCGTGAAATTCTGGGATTTTGCAATCCCGATCCTGATCCCGAAAATTTTCAAATCCCGATCCCGTGAAACTCCCAAGTCCGGGATCCCGATCCCGGAAAAATTAGTGAAATTATAAAAAGTGAAAAAATGACGTTTTTGCATGCAAAAATGTGTACAAAAACCAGCAGCATCCATTTTATACCACTTTTCTGGCATCCAACAGTGTTTTGAGACCTTTATTAACAACTGTGGATGCCAGAAGATTGGCCAAAATCTCTATCCCAAGGCCCTAATCCCGATCCCGAAAAAATGCCAATCCCGATCCCGATCCCGTGACCCCAATCCCGGCCAATCCCGATCCCGAAATCTCAAAAAACCAATCCCGATCCCGAAAAGTCAATCCCGTTTGAACCCTAACCTGACCCCCTACAATCTACCAATGCATCACCCCTGAAACCCTTAAATACCCCCCCCCCCTGTATACCCACCTGACGCGCGCGCACTATTCCTGTGCACAAGCGACCGGACGCCTTGATCCGCGGCAAATCAGAGAATCAAAACGTTAAAGCTTGATTCCCTCACAAAATAGTATTGGTAGATAAGCGATGGAATTTATCAATCGCCCTGCAGTGTGTCTGTAGATCGATTTCCAGGTTTCATGCCTGTGATTTCTGAATTTGTGGTTTCGGTTTTATGAAGTTCAGTAGTTGAGCGACTGAACGAGAAAAGCTGCGTGCGCGCGCCTTAAGTGCTGTGTACGGATGTGCGGATTAATCAAGGGCGATTCAAAAACCTATCCCCACCTACGTGGCACGTGCCAGGCGGCAGTCTGAAGCGCAATTAAATTAGTCCATCCTTTTTTTCGGGCGGCTATATTTTCATTACACCATGTCTGAAATGACATGCTGCTAGTCTAGTGCGTAAAAACACTGCCGATTGAACAATTCCAGGTCGCTTAAAACGGGCTATTTGAATCTGGTCCCAGGATGGCGCGCACCTGAACAAATGCCGAAGCGGGGCATTTTCTTAGCGCGGTACTTAGGCTCCGCTCGCAAATATAGCCCGCGCTTACAGAAATAATATTTATTTAAATAGCTTGTTTGATCGGCTTTCCCATGCGCTGCCAGCGTATCGTAATGGATAAACACATCAATAATATATTCAGTTGTTCGCAAGCACAAATGTGAAACGAAACGATTGAAGCATGAGCGCGTGATGCCCCGTGACCGTGAATCACGGAATCTGGGCACTTTGCCAACATTCAGTGACGTTAGAAATGGCGGCTCCACGTCACTATTTATCCCGAACTCCATGCGCTGAAATTTGTACGCGAGCAAGATTCTGGAAGGTTAGGCGGCGTCAAGAAACAGGATCGTGACCAATAGGCAGAAAAAACGAGTAGGGTAGGAAAAACGTCACGAATTGTGGCCCAAAATTAACAAATTGAAGCGTGTTTAAATTTTTCACCTGCGCTTCGATCAATGTCGCTCAAAGTAACGACAAAAATTTCAAAATCGAAAATTTAATGCAGAAACTTGCGCGTTTGACGACCTGACGAACTTGAACCGAGCGTTTCTTTTTTTTAACGTTTTTAAAAATAAATGAAAAAGTTAAAGATATCGAGTTTGTGTGAAAATATTCTTCCGTGACCGAAATGCACAGAAAGAACTGCAATGCCAACCTGGCAAATGCTGCCAACTGAGGGCCATTATATAAATACAACAGCGTTATAAAGGAGAGCGCACCACCGGTGAAAACTTGTAAAGCGTTTTACAAAATTTATAACATGTACATAAGTATCTGCAAAAACATAGATTTTACCTGGATTAAGAGACCATCTATCCATTCAGTTACCATCATGGTGTGGATTATTCTAGTTAGCATGGAGTAGTGTAACTAACACCAGATATACAGAGTGTGGCAATTGAAACAGACACCTTGGATTTTGAATAACTTTACACTGGGTAGTTGGATAAAAGTCAACATTTAGGTGAACATTAACAACTAAATAGGAAAGGTTTCCACAAAATATGGCTGTGATAGCTCCACTCATTCACAAGTTATTCAAGCAACACCAATAATCTTTGACTTCAATTTACAACCAATTATGCAAGCACTCGCCTATTTCCTTTTCCCAGTCCTGGTTCTGAAAAATGAATAAAACTATCCAGATCCCAGCCATATTTTGTGGAAACCTTTCCTATTTAGTTGTTAATGTACACATACCAAGTTTAACCCGATCTGACCACTCAGTCTCAAGTTATTCAAAATCTTAAGTGTCCATCTAAATTGGCACACCCTGTATAACCAAACACAAAAGTGCAAACTCAAATATGAAAATACAGCATTTGTCCTCAAATTTCAACACTGCTCAATGAAAATGTGATAATTGATTTGTGATGAAAAAAAACAAGAATTCCAACTATCTAAATTATTAGATCAAGCCAGAGTGTATTTGTGAAAAATGCTCCATTGTGCTCTGTGGGGACTATTTTTCTGCACATTTTTTTCAGATTGGGTCCCTTTTGCCATACACAAAAAAAGTATAATGGAATACTGCTGAAACAATGCTGTGGTCATTATCTTACATTTGTTTATTGTTGCTGTCCATTGTTTGGGAAATGAAAAAGTTGTCATCAAACCAGTGTCAAAATACACTCCATCTTATTACTAAATACCTTATACAAGTTTCTTTAATGCACTGCTTCATAAATTAATTAAAATGAACAAGAAAAACAGCAGATCATCTAAAAACATCAAGTCTCATAAAACGCTTTACACTATCGCGAAAGTATGCCTTTAATCCGCACTGAACAAACGCGCAGCGCAGACTGAATCACACGTGACACGCAGTGCATGGGGGGGGGGCAGCGAAACCTGGATCTCGCCGCCCTGGCAGCAGGCGCTCGCCCGGCCCCTTTCTCTCCAACAGATGTGCGTCGATATTTTAGGGGCTGGCGCACACGAGCGCTGCATGGCGTACAAGTGTTTGGTAGTATCAATCGCTTTAGACACGCCGAAAGTGTCGGCTGTTTTTGGGCGTTTTTGGTTACGCAACTGCCTGGTATTCTAAAAATGGCAGTTTTTGGAAAAAAAGACAGGCCCATCGACAAAGTTTGATAGAATTACTTACCTATTTTTTATTTAGGTAGTTCGCATGCTAGTCCTGTTAACTTTTTGATCCTTAAGCATGCTTCTGTTTAGTAGATTTTTATTTCCGCATTTGCTATTCTAATTTACGACCAAAAAAGTTCGGACGCATAACTAGAAATTGAGTGAGCCTAGCGCAAAAAGATATGGTGTGCTAGCTGTGCGATTTTCAACGTTTATCCATCAAATACAGCGAATTTCTGGGTCGACCTTCATGGGCGAAATTTGCTGATGAAAAAAATTTGCGTCGAATTTAACAGTGAATATTTATACAATCAAATGGTTGACTAGTAAAGCGTGTCGGGTAATTGTGCTTCATCCCGCGTTTTTGTCCTTTTTCCCTACATTAAGCTTCTGGGTGAATTCGGACTCACGCCTGATTAATCGTACGAGCGTTTCCTTTTTTTGCGAAAAAAAATATTTGTTCACACGTGGAGGTCCACGTTTTGTTGGCGCCTTTCCAGCTGAGCAAATAAAGCTGTCTGCATTTGCAAACACGTGTCAGTTGCATAATTCACATTTAAATATCATTTTCTCAGCCTGTCCGCTGATAATTCAGTATGTCTAGACAGGATTTATTTTGTGTTTTAATTTTCACGGCGCTAATTAGCGCCATTTGCGCGCCGCCACCCCCGAAAGCCGTGCCCAGACAACCAGAGGAAGTGTACACTTACGCACCGCCGGGCGCCCATCCTGATCCCAAAGATGATCAACAGGTTGAATTTTAATTTTAATATTGATTGATACATTGGAGAACGTAACTCCAGGGGTTGTATTATTTCGCCAGCAATTTTGGAGGGTGGGGCTCATTCAAGGGTTTTTTCGTCAGAAAATTGCATGAAGGATCGTAGTAAAGAATAGGCCAAAACATACCCAAAACTGATTATAAATGAGACCAAACAGGATATATTTGTACTAAGGATGGCCGATGTATTTTTTAAACCGTTTTTAAATGTCTTTTTTTAAGACAGGCATCAAAACCGTCTTTTTAAAAAAACATCAGCCAAAATTTTAGTACTTATGCACTATGTATTTTGCAATTTTTGCACACAAGCGCACAATTTCACATGCACATTACCATTGGTGGTTGTTTTCATTGGTCTTAGAAGCATTTTTAGTGAAAAATCTTCCATTTGTTCATGCGATTGCATGATAATAAGCTGTGGTATATAATATCCAGGCAATGTGCTCCCACATACTTCTACAGTGTGAGTGATGTTTCAATTCAGCCTTCTCTTACAACCTTATTTAAGATCTATTCCATGCCAAACTTCTCTTGAGTCACAAACATTAGATAAAAGGTGATATGCATAATGAGTCGACATAAAAATGGATATTTTTGACAGAAATCACCACTTATGATGCTATCCCATTGCTCCACAGCCATTCTATGGCTATATTTAACATCACAAAGAACTGGTACTCAAGGATGTATCCAGGGGGGGGGCAGGGTGGCTCGCTCTGTTAGACTCGCACTAGGTATTTGCATTTTTTTTGCGCGCAAGCGCGCAATTTCTCATAAATATTACCATTTGTGGTGTTTTCATGGGTTTTGGGGCATTTTTACTGTAAAATCTTCCATTTATTCATGTTACCATGTAATAATAAGCCGTGATATGCTAGTGTAGTATATAATATCAAACCAATGTGCTCCCACATACTTCTACAGTGTGTAACATCACTGTTATTGTATTAGCCTTCTCTTACAACCTTATTAAAGCTCTATTACATGCTGAACTTCACTTGAAGTCACGAACATTCAACAAAAGGCGATATACGTAATAAGTCGACGTAAAATGGATATTTTTGAAAGAAATCACTGCTTATAATGCTATTCCATGACTCCACAGTCATAATATGATCACAATAGACATAACAATACATTGTCTGACACTTAACATACATATATTTTTTCTCTATACCCCCATTTTGGGCGATTTAAAAAAAATCTGATTTTAATTTTAAAAAATTGATTTTTTTAAAATCAAGGCGTTTAACAAAAATTGATTTTTTTCCAACCCTACTCAGGTCGCTCAGATGTGGGGTATTTCGACGGGGGGGGGGGGGTTGTAATTCGAGGTAATACAATGCGGTATATGTATTTGAAAGCATCAACTTTTTTACGCCTATGTCTATTGTTTATTCAAAAATCGCGATGCTCGATTTGAACTTGCGACCTTTCATACAACAGTTGTGTTGTCTCAATAAAATCACCGTGCTCAATGTTATAGAATAATAGAAGAATTCTGTCAATTTTTTTCAGATGCTCAATTTGGCGTATGAGCGATATTTGCAAGAAGTTGTCAAGGCATTGGAGTCTGACGATGATTTTCAAGAGAAAATGCGAAACATGAACGAGGAGCAGATCAAGGTCAGCGTTTTGGCCTATTCAAATCGCACCGGTTGCAAGCATTTCAGGGGTTTTAAAGGAATTCCTAGTCCTTTAAGCAATTTTTTCATCTTTATCATACTAGGGGCAGTCCCAGACCCTGTAAAATTGCACGTGTAAAACACCTGCGGGATAGATAGATAGCTGGCGGATTTGGGGGGGGGGGTAAACCCCTTACTAGGTAAACCCCTGTGTTACACATATTTTCACTCATCCTTACCCCCTTCCCAAACACAGCGCGGGGACATAGCGCACCATCTAGACGAAGTGAACCCGGACATCCGGAGTAGATTAAATGAAGCGAAATTGAAAGAAATCGATCGTCTGAGACAAGTTGTGCAGCGCGAAATGGAACTGGAAGCTCAAGGGGGAAATCCGGTTGAAATTGAGAAACACATAGCTCATTTGGACGCTGCCGATGAAGCTTTCAGTAAGGAGGATTTGCAAAAGTTGATTAAAAAGGTGTGGCTCTGTGGTTTGCTATTGTCACTCTGATACGGGGATAAATTGCAGATTTGATTTCTATGGTCGTAATTGACGTTGAAATTCTTTGTGCTGATACGCGAGCAAGTTTCAAATAAACACCTTCCCGGACAAGTTCACCACCCATTTTTTTATTTCACTTCGAATGCAATATCCCCGTCCATGAGGGTGTTATAAGGCTGAAACTTTGTATATATAAAGTTGCAAGACCCCCTTACTCCCTAACAATGGGGGGAGGTGCGGCGACTGACTACAGGGTGGGTCGCCCTATATGTAACAATTTTTTGTGGCGTTTTAGGTGTCCCAAGCAAGTTCACCACCCACTTGATTAGCTACACTTTGAAAGCTATATCTCCAGCTGTGAGGGCGGTAGAAAGCTGAAATTTGGGGGATGTCTTGCCAACAACCCCCCCCCCCCCACAATACCCCAGTGGGGCGGCTGCCGACGACCCACTAAAGCATGGGTCACTGCATATAAAGTTGGTAATTTTTTTAAGAACAGCCCAAGTGTCCCGAACAAGTTCACCACCCAACTGCATTATAAAAAAATGTTGTGAGAACATACCTGATATAAAATTGAATTAGATTTGAACCCTAGTTCTGCTTATTAAAATTTATTCAGTAGGGCACCCACCCTGTCCTATAAACAGCAGACTGAAAATTTCACTTTTAACCAATTTTTTGTATCACACTTAAAAAGTTGGTTTACAAAGTTCACTAGGGGAGGGTCTAAGGTTCAAAGTTATGTAAACAACATAACCTCTAAAATGGTTCCATAAGGAAATTTATTTGGGGTGAATGAAAAAGTGAAAATTTTGTCAAATTTTGTTCCTGAAATGACATCACTTTGACAACATATAATTCACCCCAAGTAAATTTCCTTATGGAGGCATTTTAGAGGTTATGTTGTTTACATAACTTTGAACCTTAGACCATTCTCTAGTGAACTTTGTAAACCAACTTTGTAAGTGTGAAACAAAAAAATGGTTCAAAGTGAAATTTTCATTCTACTGTTTATGAGACAGGGCCAAATTTTTTTGGCTGAAATAGTGTTCCAAGCCAATTCAGTTTTATATTAGGTATGTTGTTGCAACATTTTTTAAATGCAGTTGGGTGATGAACTTGTTTTGGGACACTTGGGCTGTTTTTAGAAAATGGTCAACTTTATATGCAGTGACCCATGCTTTAGTGGGTCGTTGGCAGCCGCCCCACTGCTGTATCGTGAGGGGGGTTGTGGGCAAAACATCCCCCAAATTTCAGCTTTATACCGCCATCACAGCTGGAGATATGGCTCTCGTAGTGTAGCCAATCAAGTGGGTGGTGAACTTGTTTGGGACACCAAAAACGCCAAAAAAAATTGTTGCATGTAGGGCGACCCACCCTGTAGTGAGTCGCCGCACCTCCACCATTGTTGGGGAGTAGAGGGGTCTTACAACTTTATATATACAAAGTTTCAGCTTTATAGCACCCCCATGGACGGAGATATTGCATTCGAAGTGAAATAAAAAAATGGGTGGTGAACTTGTCCGGGAAGGTGTTTATGTACCGATATCAGCAAATTATCAACATTTTGTGGATACCGATTTTAACCTTTACCGCGGTATGCCGTATATCCTCGAATAAGTCCTCCACCTCGAAGAACGCCCCCCGAATAACACCCCCCTATTAGCAGAATGAGGAAATAATACCCCCCCGAAACCCCCTCCCTCTTTTATAAATGGGAAAGACAACCGCGTATAAAAAAACTTTTTATGGATGTGGTTAATGTTTTATGAGTGAATTCTACCCCATTCTTACAATATATTGGTAATGCATTTTACTCAATATTCTGACGAAACAACAACTCCTCCCCTCGAATAACTTCTCATGTCTGACGAAAAAAAACTTCCCCGGTACTTATTCGAGAATATACGGTAAATACAATATGCTATTCAAAATGCGGTTTTAAAACAATTCAAATTTCTTACATTAAAATACAATCCAAACCAACCACCCAGACCGTAGCCGACCTGGAAGAATTGGACAACAAGCGACGGGACGAATTCAAAGAGTACGAAATGAAGAAACAAGCAGAATATGACCACAAACTCTCGCAATTGTCACCGGAAGAAAGGGCCAAGGCGGAGCAGGAGCACAAGCAGATGGAGGAGAAACACAAGGAACATCCAAAGTTGAAACATCCTGGGAGCAAGGACCAGTTGGAAGAGGTGTGTTGGTAACTTTATGTTCGGACTGTGTATTGTAGAGTGTTGACAGCGGATAACGACAGCTAAAATTTTGACCGTAGCCCTTTCCGCATGATAAACACCTTCTCAATCAAGTTCGCCACCCATTCTATGGCTACACGTCACAAAGTACTGCCACGTGTCTTAAATACCTTATGTTTACTCATACCTAGGGTTGGAAAAAAAACGTTTTTTTTAACTCGATGTTTTTTTAAAAAAAACAACGTTTTTTTAAAAAAAAAAAACGTTTTTTTTTTAAAACGTGTTTTTTTTAAAGCTCCCAGATATGACTTAGTGTCAACATATATAGGTATATCAGACACTGGCAATACTCTGTGATGTTAAATATGACCATATAATGGCTGTGGAGCCATGGGATAGCATTATAAGTGGTGATTTGTGTCAAAAATATCCATTTTTCGTCGACATATCATTCGTATATCGCCTTATAGTCGAATATTATATATTACAGCAACATATGTCGGCTTATTCACCCATGGTAGCACATAGAAATGGATGTTTTGATACTAAAAATGCAACAAAACCAATGAAAACAACCACCAATGTCAATTTGTGTGTGAAATTGCGCGCTTGCGCGCAAAAATTTTGCAAAATACCTAGTGCTTAGTACTAAAAATTTCGGCCGATGTTTTTTTAAAAAAAAAACATTTCGGACGTCATGTTTTTGTTTTTTTTTAAACGTTTTTTTTATTTTAAAAACGTTTAAAAAAAACATCGGCCAACCCTACTCATACCCATATATGGGAATTTTTGAAAATACCTTGCTTGTGCCAACTATTTCACAGTGATGGTAAGCGACGCCATCGAGAAAAATGGCGCTGGGCGCCAGAGAAAATGGCACGATTCCATTACTAGTTACCTTGTCACCCGAACTTCTAATTACATAAAAACCACTAAAATTCTACATACGTCACAATACCATCAATTTACTTTTGGACGTGAATCTGCTTTAATTTACTTTATTTGTGCTGCAATTTACTGCAATCTGCTTTAACTTACTAATTTACTTTATTTGTTCTGTAGGTATGGGAGGAGTCGGACGGAATGGACCCGGAAAATTTCGATCCAAAAACATTTTTCGGACTGCACGACTTGGACGGCAACGGCGTGTGGGACGAAATGGAGGTGGAGGCCCTGTTCCAAAAGGAATTGGACAAGATGTATAATGAGTCTAATCCGGAAGATGACATGAAAGAACGGTCGGCGGCCGGACTTCTTTGAAACACTGTTTAATGTGTGTATTCAATATAAATTCAACCTGCTTCAGTGAGGAAGAAATGGAACGAATGAGGGAACACGTTGTCAAGGAGATGGATAAAAATGGGGACCAAATGATTTCGCTCGAAGAATTTATGCAGGAAACGAAGGATGAAGTTCGTTTGATTTTGGTGGTTAAATTTAGATTGTAATGATAAATGGAAAAAGGGTTTTCATTGTGTTAAGGAAAAATATTTTGTTGGGTGGTTACTAGTTTGTCACTTGTCACGGGGGACTGGTTGACAGAAATACATAAATAAAGTACAGTGAATGAACAATACTGACGAACTCCATCCCTAAGGACACGATCCTACAAATCTGTCGTGCGAATTGTATCTGACCCTAGGTAAGGTACCCATTCCCCGGTATCATCTGAACCCCACAAACCTATTTACGCTCCCATTTTGAGAAGGACTTCAACAAGGACGAGGGCTGGGAGGGTCTCGACCAGCAGGACGTGTTCACGGACGAGGAGTTGCAGAAGTTCGAACGCGAGTACGCCGAGAAGATGGGCTGGGACGGCGTGCCCACCACCATGACGCCGCCGCCGCCGCACGCGCAGCCGCAGGAGCACCAGCCACAGCAACAGGAACCGCACGTCGCTCAGGATCAGGTGCGCTGGTGATGGTGGAGAGAGACGGGTGGAAAGTACGGTTTTACTCGAATAACCCCCCCCCCCCACTTGAATAATTCCCCATTTGGATCGTTAATATTAGACAAGAGAGGTAAATATTTCCGCGCTTGAATAACCCCCCCCCCCCGAATACTTTCTTCTCAAAAACGTCTGACGAAAAAAAATTCTCTGGGGTATTTTTCCAGTAAATACGGTAGTTGCAAAATTCCTATGTAGAGCGAAATAACACTGAGCCGGGTTTTTTCCGGGTATTGTTGGAATTTACGCTGACGCTGCTGGCAATCTTTTCCAGCAGTTGTCATCGTTTTTGGGTCTGAGTTGACACAAAAATTCTCGTTTGGTCCTGTATTCGATATATTTATCTCAGATTGATTTAATTTTAAATTATCTACATTCGTTTAACCACAAAATCAGTCATATGAACAATTACAGGGCCCCAGATAAGGCGACATCACGATTCTATCTAGGATGTCTAATGATAGCCATCAAATTTGCTCCTTATGGGTGAAATCTCGGCTGTGTGATTGTCGTGTGCTGCAAAATTCTATCACATTTGTGTCCCGCATTTGAGATTCTTGTGTTTATTTATTTGTTGGCCCCTAAGTTCCTTGCTATGTAACCATTCTTCCGCGTTTTTTCTTTCTTTTATTTTCTTTTCTTACTGCTTTTTTAAAACCAGTGTTTGTTGCGTATTGAGCGTAATGATTGACCGTGTATTAGACAAATGTGTTTTCCGTAAAAGCTACTCCTTATCGTTATAATGTGCCTGCACACACTAGTTTTCACACGAAATTTCGAAAACTCACAAATCAGCTTAGAACGCATTTGAGTTTTCTACAATTAGGTGGTCGTCAACTTCAGTTGACGGAGATTAAAAATGACTCATTGTGGAAAACTCAAACACGTTTAAAGCTCATTTAATAGCTTCGAAATTTCGTGAGAAAACTAGTGTGCGCAGGGCCATACATGCACTTCGTTGTGTATTGGTTACCAGAGAAAAATGTGATGCACCGTCTTTCTTCATAATTCCATTTTGTTTAGAGTTTCAGTCCTTCAGACTCCCTCAATGGCGCTGTGGAAACTAGTACACCACCGAAATTTGGGAAACTCACAAAACAGTTTTGAACACATTTGAGTTTTCCACAATGAGGTTCCTGTGAACTACTGTTGGTGGCGATCAAAAATAATCAATTTGGGTAAACCTAAATGTGCTCAAAACTGATTTATGAGTTTCCCAAACTTGTGGTTTAGTAGTGGGCGTGGCCACAATGAGTATTTGAACAGACGATACAAACACATGGCGAACATGGAAAACGATTTTTTGAAACACTGGCCACGCATTGTTTTATTGATAGACTCCTCATTCTGGTAAACTCAAATGTGATCAAAACAAATTCAATAGTTTCCCAAATTTCGATGGTGTGCCACTCTGCGCTGCCGACTTCATTCGGTACAATTATAAAATGTGTGAATGCCGTGTGGCAAGGAAAAGTAAATAGGAGATCACTCTGTAAATACAGCCTTCAGAAAATAGAAATGGAATATCATTATCAGCACCAATTCACATAGGTAAATATAATTCTATTTGATAATTTTTTCTGAGATGAAAAACATGAAGATTCCTTTGAACAATCCCCGAGTAGATCAAATAAGGCTGTTTTCTGTCTGATTTTTCATCATGTTTCACTTCCGGTGGTTTTAATACGCAGCTGGGAGATTATTCAGGGAAACGTGATAGCTATATACAGATAGAAATGTGGTTATACGGTCTAGAATTGGCTAGTCTGTTATAATATTTACAATGATGCTGCGTATCCTTCATCACAGGGGCGTATCCAGAATTTTTTTACGTCGTAGAATCTGTTTATGGAACGAGCCCCCCTCAAAGTTTGCCGCTCTAGTAGGGTTGGGAATTTCAAAATTTTCGGTTCCGGTTCTCGGTTCTCGGTTCCAAAAGATTTCGGTTCGGGTATCGGTTCTCGGTTCTTGAAAATTTTCGGTTCCGGTTCTCGGTTCGGTTCTCAAACTCGGTTCCGGTTCGGTTCTTTCGGTTCTAAAATGATCAAAATTTCGGTTCCGGGTAATAAAAAACCCGGGTATCGGGTAATAATCGGCTGAACAACTAAAAAACAATATACCCAAGTTTACATGTGTAAGTACCTTGGTTGGATATTTCATACTACAGGAGCATATCACAGCTTAATATTTCATGGTAGAATGCAGAAATCAGAGTTGTTATAATAATACTGGTATTTAAAAAAGTGTAATAGCAAACATATACGTTTTCTGTACTCACGTACTTTCAAAAAGTACACGAGTAAATGAGTACTGGTATTTTTTTCTGTAGGAAATGTAAATGTATTTATGTAGTATGCGAGTGAGTACGCGTATTATTTTGGTACAAACATAAATAACTTTTGCCAACTACAGTTTAAACTGCCACAAAACCACTGAAACCTACTACCAGTGATAATGTGTATACTGCAGCAACATACCTTACAATGAAATCTACCATATCCCATCTGAATAAACGAACATACATAAAAAATTTCATCATATTTATCAATGCAATTTGATAAATATGATGAAATTTTTTTTATGTTTATTCTTTAATTCAGGTGGGATATGGTAGATTTCATTGTAAGGTGTAATGTCGCTGGAGTATATGTGAAATTACATGCTCCCGCGCAATCATTTTGCAAACAGATGAATTTTGCAATTCTGAATACGCACCAAGTTGTTCAACTGCTGTTTAAAGGCTTAGATGTAGGTGTTGAAAAAAAGCTGTTTAAAAACTTTAAGATTCCTAGAAAATTTCGGTTCTTTCGGGTATTTACTTCGGTTCCGGGTATAAGTGCCGGTTCTCGGTTCCGGTTCGGTTCTCAAGCTCGGTTCCGGTTCTCGGTTACAAAATAGTGCTCGGTTCTCGGTTCGGTTCGGTTCGGGTCGGTTCGGTTCCCCAACCCTACGCTCTAGTACGTAATGGTGACATGGCGCTGGCGCCATTCGTATGCGCCGTGCCATGGCGCCATAGAAATTGGCGTTGGCGGCCCCCTTGTGGGTACACCCCCTCTAGATACGTCCTTGTTTTGTCAAACAGTAGCGACAATTTCAAAAGCATCGCTGCAGTCGTATATTTTATCATGGCAAGACTTGACGGGATATTTTGTAGTGAGCACCATCGCTGATTCCAAATCTGGGTAGGGTGTTAGGTTTGGTAGCGTCTTACTTTTTGAGCATGAAATATCGGCAATGATCTCAACGAGTTTTCAGTCTACCGCATATCCTCGAATAATACCCCCCTTGAGTAACTCCCCATTCAAAAATCTAAATCTAAAAGTTCAAAAAATAACACCCCTGGGTTATATTCCTGGATATACGGTATACCGCGCGTGTGCGCAGGCGCACCCCTCGCTGCCAATGCCATTTTTATGCGATCAAATCAATTTCAACCTTACTCACCTAATCTCTCCAAAGACACCGACTTTCTGTGCCTTCTCGGAACATCCACTCTGGGCACCATTGTACATCCATTGACAGCCCCGCTGCCCCCGTGGGCATCCAAATTTTCGTCAAATTGCATCCAACCGTTTCTGACACGACCAATGGCTTCTCTGGGCCTCTGTTCCAAAGAGCTGACCACGTGTCTCGGCGAAGGGGGCGGAGTTCGATCGCAACTAAACTCCGCCCCGCTGGTGAACGAAAGCGCCGAATTTGGCGTACCGCAGTGTTTGATTGGCGTGTTTCTGGCGCTTTTAACGTGCCGTTTTCTGCGCATGGCGCCGCTGCCAGTGGCCGTGTTGGCGCGCGCGCGGTGCGCTGGAAATTTCGTTTGGTTGTTGACAAATGTGGACCACAGCAAAAAATGGTCGTGTGATGCGTCGTGAAGCGTTTTGAAGTGTCTTCCCGGCGACACTTCCCGACGCTTCACGAAGCTGGTCGGCACTTCACGAAATTTAACGTATGAAGACACTTCACATCACAGACGTGCTTAACGAAGCTGCACAATTTGTTAAGTGTTTTACTGAGTCACGAAATTTCGGGCTTCGTGAAGCTATGTGAAGTGTGTGAATGATACTTCACCAAAACTCTCGTGAAGCGTGTTCCTGCTTCCACACGCTTCACGAACCCATTTTTTTGCTGTGGACGTAAGAGGCATTGACTTTAAAAAGATTGGCATTTACCGTGCATGAGTTCAAAATCTTGATCATAGCGCCTGCTGGATACATCTGCCGATTGCAATATGGGTGTGTGATCTACACCCTTGTGCCGGCGCCAGGCCCTTGGCGCCAGCGCCATGGAGCACCAACGTTCGCGCATTGACTTTGGCCGCCGGCGGTGCGATTTTCTACCGCTGCAATGAGAGAAAAGTTTAAAGAGGTCAAGTCATACTTTGAGGCTGGTTATATGTAAATAATTATAACCCACGTATTTGGCAAGCTGCCATTGCTTTGTGCGATCGGCTGTACATTTGTTATGGATTTGTTAGACCCGTTTGGCAGCAAAGCGTCGACCTCTGTAACACTGGGCCTGTGGCTGGACAAGCGCTGCATTTCAGTATGATCGTGTTTCCTTTGTGATTCTGCTTCCGGACATGTTCTTGCATTCAGCCCTGCGGCGGTAAATATTAAACTATTACCGTAATTTACCAACTCTAATGCTAACCAATGTTCTATGTAACACGATCGCCTGCTTCGTGTCAAAATAATTCATATTAGGCAGTGCCTTTATTCTATGCAAAGTGACTTCCCGCGTCATTTGTGAGCTCACCATTTGTGACGGACAAGCACCAAAGGAAAAAACGCAAACACGCTATTTTTATGCGGCGCCATTCGTGTTTGACGCCGCACTAGTGATGGAAAAAGCGCCAGACTTTTGGCGCCAAGCGCCAAAAGCGTCATGGCGCTTTTGTGACCCACAGCGCCAAGCGCCAATGGCGCCAGAGCAAAATAGCGCCAAGCGCCAAAAGCGCCATGGCGCTTTTCTGAACCTCAGCGCCAATAGCGCCAGCGCCAAAAATTTTGTTCTGGAATTCGTTTGTAGAATAACGAATTCGTAACTGTGACATACCGCTGATGTCGTAGTAGTCGATTTGATATTTGCCAGTAAAGTTCAATTAACTACTACAATGTTTCATACATTATTAAAATCCCAAGGGATATAAATACCAGGTAGGGTATGTAAATGTAAACGTAAATGGTAGGGTATCCCATTTACCTAGTCATGTTTATTACCAGTTATGGGTATGTATATGCCCATTCTTTGCACGATCCTATACGAAAATTCCTGGCGAAATAATACCCCTCGAAATACCCCGCTCAAAATTTGCACTCTGAAATAATCAACCCCCTGGGGGATTTCGAGGAAATAGGGTACATGCATTTACCCCAAAAAGTACCTAATCGATATTTAATTAATACAAATGTCCCCTTACACACTTATATTTATCAATATTTATTCAGTTATTCTCAAAATTGATCAACTGGTTTGTTGAATTTCACTGAATTATAAGAATTTTATAATAACGGTTGGCGCTTTTTTGGCGCTATTTTAAATGCTAGCGCCAGGCGCCAATAGCGCCAACAGGAAATGGCGCCAAGCGCCAAAAGCGCCATGGCGCTTTTTGCTTTGGCGCTAGCGCCAGGCGCCAGCGCCATGGCGCTTTTCCATCACTACGCCGCACCAATGAAAAGCACCATGCCTGGAACAAAACGTCTGGCGCTGGCGCTAGGCGCCAAAATCCTGGCGCTTTTCCACCACTACTCACCATCATCCACATCAGAAAAGCCTGATCGGTCGCGCTCGTGTTTCCTGTGCTCCTGCAAGAGCGGCGTGACGCTGGTGTCCATGGCGCTGGACGGCGGCGCCGTGTTGTTGTTGTTCGCCATCGTCGCGCCGGTGTCCTTGTTGTGCTTGTTCGCGTGCGTCGAACTGGGCAACAAAGTGCTCGCCTGCGAGACGGGTTGGCAGATAGCCAAGTAAATGCCTATGTTTTAAATGATTGCAGATTGCTTTTTGCCAGGTCATGGGTTATCTTATTTTGGACCTTGAGAAGGGTTACGGATGGAAAAATTTTTTTGTCCCGGTTTAGAAAAACGTTTATTTTCAATAGCTCTTAAATATAGTTATGAGTAGTGATGGTAAAGCGCCAGGAATAATGGCGCAGGTGCCAATGGCACCATGGCGCTATTTACAAAAGTTGTCGCCGGGCGCCAGAGGAAATGGCGCCATGGGGATATCAGAAAAAACTGCTCTGTGCGCCAGAAACAATAGCACCACGGCGCCATGACTCAATCTATACAGATATACCAGTCAGTGGCTGTACTTTATAACGCTATATATCGCAATACAATGTTGAAAAAACGCCCGTGGCCAGCACTGACGTGTCCCAACCGACTTGGTCATAGCAGGCTGACGGCTGTCTGCTGCAGTTGTCAGCATTGGGTGCATTGTGCTCGTTGCCCACAGCTATGTGATTCAGCTCGGCTCTGTTGCGCAACCCGCCCAGTCTGTCTTGGGCAGCTGTGAGGTAACGGCTGAGTACAGAGTTGTTAAAAGCACTGAACTTTTTACAAAGTAAATGTAAACAAAGTATTTTATTTTTACTGAACCCTGAGTACAGAAAACGTACAGTAATTTTTTTTACTTTTACACTGTGTAAAAGGTGAGTAAACGTAAAAATCAGTTCTTAACGCAGGGAAACGTAAAAGCAAGTATTTTTTCCGATTTTTAACCCAGGAAAATGTAAGAGTAAAATCAAAAGTGAGATTGCTAGAGGAGGGAGGAGGATCAAAAGCTAGAATACCCTTGAGGCATCGCCAGCCAGGACAAGAAGAGCTTCCAATTGAAGTTGAATTATGGGATTAAAACAGCGACGGCTATTAAGCCCCTCAGAAAGCACCTGGCGCGGGCACTAAAATGATTTTTTATCATCTCCGGAGAATGTGAAAAGCTCCCGCTGTCTTATTAGACAGATTTTCGCTACATGTTCTTATTTCATTTTGGTTTGACAAAATCACAATTATATACTCGGCGTACATGATACTCTGCATTCGCACTGATTTATGTCTCGTGTTGGAAGCGTGCCAATAATTATTAGATCATGCGATTTCCGTAAAAAGATTTAAAAAATCCATCGATGTGAATATGTTAATGAATCACATTATAACAACAATCAATTTTATTATCTTTTTATGAAACTCGGACGCGTTAACCATCGTTGGCACACATCCAGCGGGAACCACGCGTGCAGGGTGTAAAGTAACCGGAGTATAATAGGTAATCCGATTGCCACCAAAAATAGGTACTCACCATGAATGGGACCGGTGCAGCAGCCGCACGACCTTGTCAAAATGGCCTTAAAAGCCCTCCTGAAGTCTCTATTGAAAATCGAGTAGATGACCGGATTCGCACTTGAATTCGCATAACCTAGCCAAGTGAGCGACTGGAACCAGATGATGGGCACCAGGTGCGGCATGTAGCCCCTGATCACGTTGACGATGAAAAAGGGCAGCCAGCAGAGTAGGAAGGTGCCCATGATGACGCCCAAAGTGACCCTGGCCTTGTGTTCGCTCGCCTCAGATTCTTTCTCCTGGAGGCACTACCGGACCCTGTGAAATGACCTGGAAAATGTCAAATGTCATGCAAAGTGAGGAAACTCATGTAAAGTGCTCATTTTACATTTATGCACATTTTACATGAAATTTGCAACATTTCATGACAGTTGACATTCTACAGGGCATTTTACAGGGTCCGGGAGTGGCACCTGGGTGCGCTTTTGTTGCTGTCTGAACAGCGCCGAACGGATGTTGGATCGGAGGCTGGTGGCGCGCCCGTTGCTCGGCGCCTGGCTCGCCAACGTGTCGCTCGACCTGTCCGGGTGTATGTCGTGTTTGCAAAGTGGGTTTTGTTGCTCTTGAATTGAAATTGACCAAAAGGCTTGAATGCGTACACCTGCTTGGATACTCAAATATTTTAGCGAACACACTGTGCGCATTGATTCAAGCCTTCCGTGACATCTTTCTCAACCGGAATGATCAGAAAATACACATATTTAGGTTAGAAATAAAGTATTTTCCGACTCTAGAACTTTGTTTCAGGTGGAGTTGGAAAGAACTTTCTTTCGAACCTAATATTTGAATAGATGTATTAGAAAATATTAACGTAAAATGTGCAAAATGTAAAAAGTAGCAGGCTCATTGTTAACCCGAAAAAAGCAAAATGCAAAATTATGCTGTCTGAAGGTGGCTCATGCCATTTCAAATGTGAACATTTTAATAAACCTTAAATCTGGTGAAAAATGAAAAGAACGTGCGCGCTTTTTCTCACCGGAAACACATGTTGCAGGTGCACAGACGTAATAAGCGGCTGGACATTTAGGGGTTATTCAAAGGGACAGTAAGGGTGAAGATTGAGAGGGTTAGGTATTGGTTTTCAGGGGTTGAAAGGATGAGAGTACTACAGTATTGGCGCAAATGTTTTGAATTTTTTTGAAGAAATCTTTTAAAAAGCAATCAATCGCGCTGATCTTTTGACACAATGAAGTTATTATTATAATAGGTACGAATTTCTGAGTACCTAAATTAATATTTGTCGACTCATTATCTTCTCATTCTTTTTAAACAAAACTCTTGCTCAAAAATAATCCTCCGCAAACATGATTTTTCAATTCTAACTGTTATATCAACTTCGTAATTAGGTTTCTAGGGGGCGAGTTACAAAGCCGAACCGCAACGTTCAAGATACCTATATAGCAACATCAATTGAGAATTTGAATTCACTCGTCCAATATTCCACAACTGCTCACCAAGAAAGAGGACAACAAATCACAAAATCGATCGAATAGTCAACTCAAAATCTACACTCACTCACCCGCACATGGCTCCTGGCCCGGTGACCGCGTGCACCAGCAACAATCCACCCGTGAGACCCTTCAGTTGCGCTCTTATCGACCTGGCTTGCGCCTTGGCGATCAGGTACAGCTTCGTGTACAGGATCACCATCACGATGCACGGTAAGAAGAAGGACAACGCGCTGGACACGGTCGCGAATATGGGGTCGAGCCGCAGGACGCACTCGTTCGACGGCTGCGCGGGTACGGCTGGCTACTTGCCAAAAGTCACCGATGAAGTGTCCTCAAGGCGAGTTTTTGTGTACAGAAAGTGCAAGGCCGGCGTGTGATGGCCAGTTGATATGTGATGTAAAGCGCCATGGCCATGGCGCATGGCGCTAGCACCAAAGAAAACAGCGCCAGGGCCATCACTAGAACGTTTCCCAAATCGAATTCTACATTTCTAGCAGTGGTCACGTAACTCTCCTTCTTCTAGTGCAGTTGCACAAAAAAAATTTCATCTGTCTAACAGTTGTTGAACCAAACCATAGAACCAACCATTTTGTCATCAAAACCTAAAGCAATCTGCGAGAATCCCAGTCCGGCACTGAGCAGCCAAACTAGGGCAATTGCGTAGCAAATCCGCTTTCTGTTGACATGCATGATATAGGCCATTGGGCTGGAAACGTGCCAATATCTGTCCAAGGAAATGGCGCACAGATTCAAAATGCTCGCCGTGCAGCACATAATGTCGAAGGCGACCCACAGTTTGCAGTAGACCTGTGGATTACTTGATAACTTTACTTTACTTTACTTTGATCAGTTTTGGGAAAATGGATTTTTTCAACAATTTTTCAGCAATTTTGATAAGAACCATTTGCTTACAGAATAAGCTAACTTGCGCGTTTTTCGCACATAGTTCAGTGAAAAGGTAATCCAATGGTCCATGGTAATGATCCATGGACCATGGTATTTACATTTTATTTAATTATTTAGCATCCTCATAGGCAAGAAAAATATAGGCACAGCTGGGGGCAGTCCCAAGCCCTGTAAAGTGTAAAGTGAATGGTCAAAAGTAAAGTCAAATGCAAAGTAAAGTGTCAATCAAAACAAAAAAAGAAAAGATTTTATAACGAACTTTGACGTGCTTTGACTTAGTGCATGACAATTGACAGTTTACTCTGCATTTGACTTTACATTTGACATTTTACTTTACACTTTACAGGGCTTGGGACTGCCACTGTACACCCTTATTTATTCTTTTATAATTATTTCGCTCACAGGATGCAAAAATCGTCAAAGTGTTGACGGTTGACATATACGTGTACATACGCGATTAATACCATCGTTGAAAATTCAACTCACCGCGCCGAAATGCCACTCGCCGCTGAGATCGTTGACGGCGGCGAAAATCATCACCAAAACCGACACCAACAAATCGGACACTGCCAACGACAACAAAAACAAATTCTCGCTGCCATTCCGCAATTTCCTGTCGACAAATATAGCTGCGCACACTAATAAGTTGCCAGACGATGCTAGTAAAATTAGAATAACGAATATGATTGCTATGATTGTTTTGCCCAGAATGGGCACATCGTGGATGTATTCCATTCCGGCTATTACTCTAATTATGACAGAGAATATTTTTGAAATTCCATAACTATAATCTGCGAATAGTCAATTTCTTTGTGTAAACGGTGTGTGTTTGTACGATATTCCTGGCATAACATGGTAATTGAACTGTTCGTTTGTGAACCCACGAAATTATTTAATTACTACCGTATTTCCTCGAAATACCCCCCCCTCGAAATACCCCCCTCGTTCTACCCCCCCTCTCGGGACCACTATGAAACAATCACCCCCCCCCCCTCGAAATACCCCCCCCCCCAAATTGAGTGTAAAGGGAACGTACATGACAATAACTGTAGTTTGTGTTCTGTGTTATGCAGAACACACGTTAAAACAATGTTGGTGTCACGTTAGAACAGTGTTTATACCATCTACATACTACCTAATATTAGTCCACAGAACCTTAATGGCGGTTTTTGTTGCATTTTTCGACGTCTGCGTACGTTTCAGACGACAATTTCGTACTGGGATTTCAAAAATTTCTTGTGAAATAATAACCCCCCACGAAATACCCCCCCTCGTTCCACCCCCCCCCCCCCTCCTCTCGAGACCACTATGAAACAATCACCCCCCGGGGGTATTTCGAGGAAATACGGTAGTCACGAGTTCAATAATAATAATAATCACCAGTTCAATAAAATATCACATGCCATATATCCTCGATTAGGTAGTTTCCAACAGTTAAATGCTCACCCTTCAACAGTTACCCTTGAATAGTTTCTCCGAAAAGCTGAGTGAGAAAAAATCATACTCCCTCGAAAAGTTCCCCCTTTGATAAGTGAAAGTAGAATGGATGTTTCAATCAGTAGGAACAGCGAGGGCACTTATTTGCATGTCATTTCATAGTTTACCACGAAATACCCCCACCCAGGGGGTTCATTTTTTCGCCAGCAAACTTTGAGGGTGGTTAATTTGTGGGGGACTTACTCAAGGTTTTCTTCTATTTTTTTTCATCAGAAAATTTGTGACGGAACGTAGTAACGAATAGGCCAAAACATACCCAAAACTGTGAATAAGTGAGAACAAACAGGATATATTTGTACGTACCTAGGTATATATGTAGGTAGTGATATATCAGCACAGACTAGTATATGTGTGGCTGCAATGTAATTTGGCAGCAATTAATACATCATGTACATTGCATACATGATGTACATCATTGAAAACGGGGGTATTTCGATGGGGGGGGGGTAAATTCGAGGTAATACGGTATTAACATTAAATCGATATATACGCATACTTGACTACCAAGTTAATGTGTTTACATTTCCCGCCAGAAAGTACCTGTATTCACTTTTATCTACCTTAACTATACTTTTTGACAGTATCGGAGTACAGAAAACTATTTTTTATGCTGAATCAGCAATGCTGATACAGTATTATGTTTTACCTACCCATAAATTACGCTTTGTTACGCTTACTGGGAAAGAGTACAACTTCTTGCCGTTTTTATGCTTAAGCTTTCACGTAAAAAATTTTACGCGTATGTTTTTTACATTTTCCTTAGTTTTCAAAATACCTTTCTTATGCATATAGTATTTCTTCTAATAGAAGAGCGTCGTTCTAATAGAAGAACTTTTTTACCTGCCGCTTAATTGAAGGTATAATACCATTCATTTGTAAGCTGCCGCTCTATTGTTTTACCAATAACATATTATTTATTTACTTACTCTTTCATTGAAACGTAAGCAAAACCTACTCAAAATGTTTACACTTACGATTTCCAAAAATGCCAGTATTTTAACAACTCTGCAATGAAGTACAATCACAAAAAAATTAGGTACATGAAATACAGAATGTAAGGAATTGCACAATTGCACAAGACAAGAATTGCAAAGTTCGAAATTAATCATCATACATATTTATCATACCTGCGGTAGGGGGATCAAAGGAAATTGAAAAAGTATGTTACTTTTTGCATGTTCAAAAAGTGATGAAGCAATGTTTTTCTGGGGTGAATGAACGATTCCATCTTTATTATTGTGACAAATTTACAAAACAACGAAACACAATAATATGGAATATCGAACCAATAATGCAATTTTTATGATTCAAAATAAAATAATTTTGTTTAAATAAAAAAAATATTTAAAATAAAAAAATAAAAATAAAAATTTTGGGCACATACTTTGCCGAGTATACTTAACGGTCCACCGAGTATACTTTACAATACACTCTTTTTCATAGCTAAACCCCACTCCCAGACGTCGTAAAAGACCCTGTAAAGTGTAAAAGACCATGTAAAATGCCATGTGTTATGTAAAATACCTTGTAAAACGTATATCCAAATCTTGTTTTTGTATCCCAGTCTTACTCTTTGACATAAGATTTGGACACAAAACATAAGATTTGGATACAAAACATAAGATTTGGATACAATAACTAATATTTGGATATGATAAGATAATATTTGGATACACATGACACTTTATAGGGACTTTTACATGACATTTGACACTTTACAGTGTCTTTCTTTTACATGACACTTGACATTTTACAGGGTCTTTGACACTTTACAGGGTCTTTGACACTTTACAGGGTCTTTGGCACTTTACAGGGTCTTTTACACTTTACAGGGTCTTTTATACTTTACAGGGTCCGGAAGTGTCCCCTGTCCGGATACTTTTCGAACGCATCAAAGGAGGCGCGCGGTTTTATGATGCTTATTCCTGCCCGCGGACGGGTCGCCAGTGGCCGCAAGACTGCGATGGGGTGATTAATCTGAAACTGCGCATCAGTCGGCATGCGTGCAATGATTGCTCGCGGCGGTCGGTTAAGTTGCGTGCCGCTGTCAACGCCAGCTGGGACACGCAGTAGCGGTGGAAAGGCGCCGGAAAATGGGCGCCATGCGCCATGGCGCGATAGTGTTCGGTGTAGCAACAATGATAGTTGACTTAGATGACCCTGTGGACCTCGGCGATGCAGGGCCAAGCCCATGGAGCCGGCAACTGTGGAGGGAATGTGTTTGTTTTGGGTGCAGTGACTTCTGAGTTCAAACTGTTGCTACACAACATAGGCTTCACTTTGTTGATAATTCCATTTCATATGCACTCTTGGAGCAGGCAAATGAGAAAGTGAAAGAAAATAAACTGAACTGATTTCATTTCAAAATGGTTTCCGCCATGAAACATATTTTGGTTGTACGTTTTTCATCTCTTTATATCACCATTATTCATCTCTTTATATTCATTCTCACCAAATAAATGCATAAGTATAAATATCCATCAGATATTTACATCTGATAAAGTGGTACAACAAGAATGTGTCTACTTCAGCAACTCTCAGTTAAAGATGGATTTTTATGCACTCATTTTAAAACAAATTTTTTTTGGAAAAAGGCGTGAAGCGCCAATGGCGCATTCCATTCCATCACTAGACACGCGTTTTGTGCAGGAACTAAAAATGCTTGATGCAAAGAACATAAGGAAATGTGTAAATGTGATTTATAAAAATACATGTACCTAATTATGTACATATCAGAGCATGTTATGGCCGGAGTTTCATTTTTAACACGTTTTAAAACGTTTTTTATCCATGCAGTTTTTTTATCGAAACTGTTTTTAAACAACAGCTGAAATTTTTAGTACTTATGCGCTTGGTATTTTGCCATTTTTTTGCTGTGGCCCTATTGGCGCTTGGCGCCATTCCCAACAAAAGCGCCATGGCGGTTTTGGCGATTGCCGCCAGGAACAAATTCGCCAAGTGCCAGCACCAGGCGTTTTGAACGTGGTGCTATCCAACAAAAAAGCGTCAAGCACCAAAAGCGCCACGGTGCTTTTCCGGCATCCCAGGGCCAAGCGCAAACAGCGCCACAGTAAAGTGGTTCAGCTTGGTGCCATTTGGCTGTGGCGCAATTGGCGCTTGGCGCTCAAGTGTTGGCGCTTTTTTACACAACTACTCGTAACCATATTTGGGGACTTTTGAAAAAAATCACGTTGATGAAAAAAACAACGTTTTTTATCCCTAGTTATGGCAATGTTTTGCGGCACGTCTTTGTGATGATAATTTACGGTCTACCATCGTAATTCGGACGTCGCTGCGTTTGGAGTGTCGCTGCGAAATGCGTCAAAAACAATTTAAAGCGGTTCGCGGGGGCGGAAAGTACACACGAAAATCGACCCTCGAAATTAATTTCTCCGCAGTTTGAATGCGAGAAAATGTTTACGTATCTTTCAGCCACGAAGATACAGGCCATGAAAATTAGATTTGACTGACAAAACACAAACGAAGCTTATTTTGTCTTGTTAAATTAGGGCCGCATGAAACGTTTTCAGCTTGAAGAGGCGACGATGGTCAAGTAATGATTTGAAACTTTGCATGTACAAACTTGCAAAGAACGTTGCTTACATGCAAAGCCGGTCGACCATTAGTGATTGGCGTGAGGAGCACTCCAAGCTAGTGAAGCGTGAGTATGTCGGAGTTATCACGACACACGAAGACCTATAAATATTTACCTATTTATTTACCAATCATCGCAGTTCAAATAATAATTGATATGTTTACTACCGCGTTCTGACGAAATACCCCCCTCCCTGAATTGACCACCTCAAAATTTTCACTCTGAAAAATATATAAAATACCTCTGGGGGTATTTCGAGGAAATACGGTATTTGGAATAATATTTAAAATTATGACAGTGATTACAACGGGCGCCAATTCTATAAGTTACCGAGACCGACACCGAAACCGAAGTATTTAGTAACTGATAGAAGTAACTGACAGTAAGAAAAGTTATAGACGTTGACTCGATCTAAACCCACGTGCAACAAATTTTCTAAGTAAACATTTGCGAGAGAGAAACATGCGGTAACGGCACTGAATCGCGCACAACTTATGTTATAAAATCTAAATGTTGACACAACAACAAAATCAAATGACAGTACATTTCTAAAAACAACGACTTTGTTGCAAGTCCAAACCAAACCGATGCAAATCCAAACAGGAACAGTCGCACTGGCTCTGCGAGCAGAAAAAAATTCCCATGCTTAATAAATCCTTCAACGGGGAACTCAACTTAAATCTTAAGTGCGGCCGCATGGTTTCGAATTCGATCACCAGAGTTGTTAAAACTACCGAACTGTTTTCAAAGTACACGTAAACGTAAAGTATTTATTTTTTACTCACCCGCTGAGTACAGAAAACGTAAAGTAAATTTTTGTACTTTTACTCATGAGCAAACGTAAGTAAACGTACTTATTCACTGGAAAACGTACACGTGAGTATTTTTGAGAAATGTCACCCTAATTTTCACCCAAAATCATTAATTTTTTTAAATTTTTGCCTGTTTTAAGCTGTTTTTGGCTAGATATGTGCTTATACGTATTTATCGAGTAAAACTGAATACGTTTTAACAACTATACCAACAACCTAACTTCCATAAGCTGTGCGGCGACTAATAAAATCAAAAAGCCCTTTTGATTTGCCTAATCTAATTTCATGTTCGCGCTTCAAGGGAGGGCGGGGGCGGCCGTCTTACGGACTGTGCCAATGATTTACGCGGTATTTTTATGATCTAGGTAATTTGATTCTTGTGCTCATCAGTAGAAAGTCCTGCTTCTGCTATTAAAGTAGTTGTCCATGCATTGTTGTCTTGTCGCTTGTGTTTTTCCAGAACATTTGTCGTTTGAACTTATTTCTTCTCATAGGCCCCACACACACTAGTTGACGTGGACACCAAATGTCAACTAGTTCTGATCCCAATTACAAGCTTGCTGACGAGCCAACTAACGTCGTTCAAATGCAAGCTTGGTATTGGGATCGGAACCAGTTGACATTTGGTGTCGATGTCAACTAGTGTGTATGGGGCCATAGAACGGCATACCTCCAATAGAACGGAAGATTTTGGCAAATTTTTGCACTCACGAAAAGAATAGAACGGCATCCACAAAAGAATGGCAGGTAAAAAAGTTAAAACGGAAAAAATATAACGGCGATCTTCTATTAGAAGAAATACGGTAATGCGTTTTTTACACCTAACCAAATCAGACAGAACCGACTCATATAGACCGGAACCAACATTGATTCATAAACCGTGGGACGAAAAAGCCTGAAGCCGAAACACTGCACCCTAATTAAATGCAAGTCAATTGTTATCGTCCAGTCAGTTCGTCAGTATCCGGATCTATGTTTGACAAGCGAAAATCGATATGCTACTATAAATACTTACCTTTGCAACTAATTATAAACACCTACGCATGGAAATGATAACCTGAGTGGAATGGGATAAAAGCTACCGTTTTTGTGTAAATATCATCACCTTCTATGTGACCTATCTTTTTAACAAGGTATCATGAAATACTCATTTACTCACATGGTCTTGTTAAATATGCAGTATGCCCGATATTTACGCTTTTCTTTATCAGGTACATGCACAAATCCAGAAATTCTGGCATATAAAAATTGCCCTCTCTAGCGAGTAGCGACGTTCACGTGAATAAAGTGAACGTGGACTCTCTGGACATGTAAACCCGCTCGACATGTAGACCCCGGTCAGGAGGGGGCTGCCCTCCAGAATCGGCCAGCTATCTATTTATCCCAGAGGCCCGCTCAGCTGTTTATCTATACCGGAGGCAAACTTTTAGGCTACTGTCCCCAGAACTCCCCCCACTCCAATCCCCCCCAGAACTCCCCCCATCTGAATAGTCACGTAGAGCAAATTTTGAGCGATTTTCCCAAAGTTTCACACAAAATTGTTACTTATGTTCCATTTTGTCAATTTTCACCTTAAATTCGCTATTTTGGGATATAAATATATATGGCTACCTATATACCTATTTTAGCTATATTTTACCTACAGGGTGCGGCAATTTAGACGGACCCCATAAAGTTTTGAATAACTTGTCACTGGGAGGTCGGATTGACGGCAAATTTTAGGTCAACATTGACAACTAAATAGGAAAGAATGCCTGAAAATATGGCTGCGATAGCTCCTCTCGTTCACAAGTTATTCATGCAAACGCGTAATTGTCACTTTTCCACCACCTAGCTTTACGACCAATTACGGAAGCGCCCGCCGATTTCCTTATGGGCATAGCGAATTGGTGGCGAGCGTGCACGCATTTAGGCATGCAGCTGCGAAAATAAAATCAGAAAAAAATCGAAAAAAACAAGCCGATCCCGACCCGGTCCCGAAAAGTCAAACGTTTGAACGATATCACAAGGTGGTGGGAAAGTGGCAATTACGTGTTCGCATGAAAAACTTTTGAACGAGTGGAGCTATCGCAGCCATTTTTTCAGGGATTCTTTCCTATTTAGTTGTTAATGTTGACCTAAAATTTGACGTTAATCCGACTACCCAGTGACAAGTTATTCAAAACTTTATGGGGTCCGTCTAAATTGCCGCACACTGTACATGTCGAGCGGGTTTACATTTCTACAGGCACAGGGCCAATAAAGTGAACGCGTCATAATATGTACTTATTGAACATTTCGTTTACTCACATCCATCGTCGTATTCAAGCGACGAGTATATTCTAATAGAAATTTCATTAGATTAATAAGGTTTTCCTGCCAATCAGAACCACATTGAATCACACTGCTTATAAATTTCATGAATCGCTTTCACGCGGCTTATAATAATGCATGAATCGGACAGCTTGTAAAAAAAACACCTGTCGGACTGATTAAATCCCTTTGCTGGAGCCGGATTCAATCGGGTTGGAAGGGCGTGCATGGATAGGGTGGCAGACGGTACGGCCTTGCGGTAAACCGTACAGTACGGTAAATTGTCTATTTTGCGGTGGACGGTACGGTACGGTAAATTTTCAATTTTGGGGTAAACGGTACGCTACGGTAAAATTTGCCACCCTATGCATGGAGGGCGTGCGGGGCCGGGCGGTTCTTGTTCAATACGGTGCGGCATGAGCACACAGCATGAAGTTTTATCGATTGTTCAATTTCGAAGTGATTACCTTTTTACCTAAATAACGCACAAAGTAATCGAACGCACAGAGTGAATCAGCCGCGCATCCAAATAAGACTGGCCAGTTTTGCACTGCTCCCTCAGCACTAGGTAAAGTATACGGTGTGTCCAGTTATGGGACTTTCGCCATATTGGATTTTCGCGGGGTCAATGGCGTGTGTGGAAAAATACGTCCGCCGCGCGATTGATGTAATTCTCGTGCAGAAGTAACAAATCTTTGTATTTACAAAAACGGTAATAGTGAGTTATTTCTGCAACAAAATGATAGAACATATGGATTTACAATATTTGCTTTGTGGTAAAATGTAAAGTAAAGCGTCATTCACACTTATGAGATTAATATGAAAAAAATAATATATAGTAAACGTAAAAGTAAATAAATAAAAGTGAAAAATTGTAAAAGTTAATACGGAAATTGTGGTGAAGTTGGGATAATAATATTTATATACATAAGCATGCCCATTACATTCGCGCGGCGGACGTATTTTTTCGCACACGCAGGATGATTGTACCGCACACGCCATTGACCCCGCGAAAATCCAATATGGCGAAAGTCCCATAACTGGACTGATTCAAAGTATATCCTCGATTAAGACTCCAGGGGAGTTATTATTTCTTCAAAGGTTTTGGAGGGGGGGGTATTTAAGGGGGATGTTATTCAAGGGGGTTATTTTTTCCTTGTACTTTATTCATCGCATGAATGCATTTGTCAACTAATGTATTTAACAGATCAACAACAAAAAACAAGGTATTCATGGTATAATTAGTGTCCATCAGCCTCCAAATCATTCAAATACACATTGTGGACAAACATCAAATAACCAGAGGGGGGTTCAAGAGAGGGGCGTTATTAAAGGGGGTACTTTTACTCACTTGACGAACAGAGGGAGTTATTCAAGGGGCTGTTATTCAAGGATATACGGTAGTTATCAATAGACTTTCTCTACATGACGGGCAGAACTTTTGCCTTCATCTCCAACTGAACCTGTTGGCTGGAGACGCGCTGGGAGTTTCTCAGTGTGGTTGCTATATATGTCTGTGGAGATATATTTACCATTTCGAAAAACACCTTCCTAAATAACTCTACCGTCTCTAACGATGGCAAACCTCCCAGAAAAAAGTATTTAAATTTTTAAGTGTTTTTTCTAAAATGAATTTCCGAATTTTCGAATTTTTTCCCAAATTAATTTTCGAATTTCGAATTTAATTTTTGAATTTTCGAATTTTCGAATTTTTTTTTGGCAATTTTCGAATTTTTTTAGAAAAGTATTGAATTTGAAGCTTAAAACACAGTATTTGGACTGTTTTCATGTTTGGAACCCCTTTTAACCTTAATTTCACTGTAAATGAAGCATGACATGACAGTTTCACTTCACTTTAACATGACAAATGGTAGAAACAATTACCGTATTTCCACGAATTACCCCCGGGGAGTATATTTTTCAGAGTGGAAATTTTGATGGGGTTAAACGAGGGGGGGGGCACCATTTGGGGCTGAATGCCTTCCAAAAACGTTTGTGTGAAAGCCCCTCGGAAGACCCGCGAGCGATTTTTTGGATGAACCGGCATTTGTATACGCGGAAGTAGAGCGCCGCGGTTCTTTGTTCGGGTGGCTCCGTGCACTCCTAAACGGTATTGATGGCGTACACGCTGCGCCATCGACGCCATTTCAATGTTTTTCTAATGTTTTTTTTTTCATTACATGATACTTTTTCAGACCCACCGCATATCAATTATCGCTTTATTCAGCACGCTGAACTTAAGACAGCGTTTGGTAGCCTTGAATTACCTGAAAAATTCGAAAACTATTTTCGAATTTTCGAATTTTCGAATTTTCGAATTTTTTTAAAAATAAATCGATTTTTAAGTGTTTTTTCCAGGGGTGAAATAAAAATTCGAAAATTATGAAAAAATTCGAAAATGTTTTCGAATTTTCGAATCTTTTTTTGCCATCGTTAACCGTCTCACAAGTGTGTGGCATGCACAAACGCATAAATAGGTGATAAAGATTTAAAATATTTACATAAATATAGCATGAAGGAAGGGTGAAGGTGCGCCGAGATTAAGTTATAAATAGACAACATACCGTATTTCCTCGAAATACCCCCCCCCCCCTCGAAATACCCCCCCCCCCCTCGTTTGACCCCCCCCCTCTCGGGACCACTATGAAACAATCACCCCCCCCCCTCGAAATACCCCCCCCCCCAAACTGAGTGTAAAGGGAACGTACATGACAAATACTGCAGTTTGCGTTCTGTGTACTGCAGAACACACGTTAAAACAATGTTAGTGTCACGTTAGTCACGTTAGTCGTTCTGTGTACTGCTAATATTAGTCTACAGAACCTTATAAATGGCGGTTTTTGTTGCATTTTTCGACGTCTGCGTACGTTTCAGACGACTATTTCGTACTTGGTTTTCAAAAATTTTCTTGTGAAATAATAACCCCCCCCCCCTCGAAATACCCCCCCCCTCGTTTAACCCCCCCCCTCTCGGGACCACTATGAAACAATCACCCCCCGGGGGGTATTTCGAGGAAATACGGTAAATATTTTGGATAGGCTGAACAAAATTTATTAATCGACAAATCGATTAACGACAAACAACCACGCATTTTTGTCAACATCATGAGTATAAAATTTGTATGCAGAAAAATGATGAACGAATTAAACGTACAGCCGAAAAGATAAAATTCCATCATTTTATGTTTATAAATAGGAGATCGTAGATTGTAATTCAGATGGGTACTGCTCTGGATTTCCCTGTAATACCCATCTCCCAGCCAAGTCTAACATGTTCACGAGATAAATACCTAGATATGATATACCCGGCGGACCTGATAATACTCTGCACTCGCACTTATTTATGTCTTACGTTGGAAGCGTGCCAATGATAATCAAAGCAGCAATTTTTGTATAAAAATACAAAATTCATCGTTGTGAATACTTTAACGTATTTATAATGTATAACAACAATAAATTATTTTAAATGTTATGAAAATCGAATGATTTAATAATCGTTGGCACGCTTTCAGTGTGAACCACGTGCGCAAGATGAAAAGTCAGTGGTCAGTGGACGGAGTATAATAAGTCGCCACTTGTAATTAGTGATGCGAATTATCCGTGGCTCTCGCGCGGGTCGCGCCAAAAGCAAAATTAGAAAAGCCCAAGTATCACAGTGTCACGAAAAAGCGCCATGGCGCATTCATCCAAAATCCCCACTCTCTTTCCAGTAAATACCTCTCAAGATAAAGATAAATACTAAGCAATGCGCTCAAAATAAATACCTAAACACATACAGATTTGCCCACCTATTTACCTAAATGGAAATAAGTGTAAGTTGGCTTGTGTCCACCTGGCCAGGAGTTAAGCTGCACGGGCGGCGGGCTGAAGTCATGCCACTTGACGCATGGGCGCTAGCGATGCGACGCTTTAGAGCGCGCGCCGCCAATACCGTAAGACTTTGATTAAAAGTCCTGCGGGTGGAATTGGAACTTGCTTCACTGTCACTACGAGTACATACGGACACTAGTTTTCAACTGATATTTTGAAAATTCGTAATTCAGCTTTCAACGTATTTTACTTTTCTGAGATGAGTTATTTTAATCCCCATCAATTGCAGCGGACTGCAGAGTAATCTCATTGAATTAAAATGTGTTCAAGGCTGATCTATGAGTTTTTAAAATTTTGGTTGAAACCTAGTGTGTATTTTGCAGAGTTGTGCAAATACTGGTATTTTTGGAAAACGTAAACGTAAACGTAAATACCTTTTCCAAATCAAAAGTATAAATACTAAAACGTAAGGTATTTTTAAAATACCAAGGAATACGTAAAAAAAACGTAAACGTAAAATTTTTACACACAGTAGATATTTGCCATTGTGCTTTGGAAAATATCATTATTTTCAACTTTCGATGGGTCAATCGCTCCATCCGCACCACTTTATGTTGTAAGTGCGGCCAAATCCAACTACGTTGGTGATTCTGGGTGAGTCCCAGACCCTGTAAAATGCCTTGTAAAATGTAAAATGGCATGCAAAGTGTCTAAGTCAAAATGCCCTGGAAGGTGGCAAAACTTTGCCATTTTGCTGGGCATTTTACATGAGTTATGACATTTGCATGAAATTTTACATTTTACAGGGCATCCTACAGAGTCTGGGATTGGCACCAGAGCTTGCACTCACCCTGCCAGTTTCAAAACGTGTGCTACTCACAGTTGTTGCAAGTGGCGTCGTTGGAATTCATCACAAAAATTTATAAACACAAGGCTCCACAAACAAAAATGTTTCTGTGTTCAGCATTTGAACACATTCATGAATATGTACCCAGTATTCCATGTGTAAGTGGAAGCGTGCAGTCACGTTTTTCATACATAGCTTTTTTGTATGTATACATGTTAAGTTTATGCAAAAACATTAGAATATTGTTGGCTGCGGATGGTGCGGCCCATTTGACCATTTGCACGTGTGAACGATCATAAGTTTTTTACGTTTTCCCTAGTACCCGGGTATTTTGGTCAGGAAAACGTAACAAAACGTAATGGTATTTTCGGAAAACGTAAACGTAAACGTAAGTATAAATACCTGAATAACCGGGTATTTTGGGTAAACGTAAATACGTTTTTCCAACTCTGGTATTTTGAGTCAATATTTTGTGTGGCGGGTTACCACATTCCCGTGGCATCATCATTGCGCCGGTCTTTTGTTATTTCACGCGACAGTAACGCTTCCAAGAGGATTTTTAATCGGGATAAAATTTAAGGAAATATGGTGTACCGTTTTTGCTTGAACAATTCCCCTTGAATAATTCCCCCTTGAATATTCCCCCCTCGAAAAAAGTCTTGCGAAATAATAATTCCCCAGGGGGATTATTCGAGCGAATACGGTATTTTCATATTTCTGTACATGATACCTATAATGATTTACGTAACGCTATCACAGATGTGACTGTGGAGACTAGCCACGTTCCGTGACCGCTTTATTTCGTTTTATTGATGTCAAGTTGCCTAGTGAGGGGAGAGTAAGTTGCCTATTTGGGTGCAGTCCCAGACCCTGTAAGATGTCATGCAAAGTGTCAAAAGCCATGTAAAATGCCCGGTAACATGGCAAACGTACGTTGCCTTTTTACCCGGCATTTTACATGACTTTTGATATTTTTCATGACATTTGACATTTTACAGGGCATTTTACTGGGTCTGGGACTGGCACCTGAGGGCCTGAGGTCTGGACAATTGTGGTTTTATAGTTTGAGTGATCATAAAAAGATGTTTCTAGCGTACGCGAAATCTATGTGATCATAATGTCGTCGGAATAAAATAAAATAAATGAACAATGCTCAACGTATTAGGTAAATGAAAAATGGCACGACATTCAAGTATTGTTGACGTTATTGGTGGAATAATCAAACCACACGGCGTTATAAATAGAAATTGGTCTATCAATAGATTCCATAATAAACGTACCTAATTTTACGTTAATTATGGAATCAGACTTACGGATTACGTCGCAATTCATAGAACAAAACGAATGATGGTTTTAATTCACTGAAACTAAGAAACTGAACTGATTCCACATTGTTATTAGGTACATGGTTTTATGAATGTTTTCCCCGCGGGTATTCATTATGAAGTAATTATCTAAGCGATCAGACTGAACCAATTGTTAGCCATACTGAAAAGTATGCGTATACTCGACGGACCGCATGCTATGCATTCTTCTGAAGGAAACACCCCACCATGACGTCATCGTTAATAAAATGAAAAATTTCCCAAAATATTCTTGTATTGGGCAAAAAACATTCGTCGCTTGTACGCAACTCCGCCTTTTTATTTTTCAAATATTTTTCCATACATGAGTATCCTGCTCGTGCGTTATCGACCAAGACTAGCGATGTGAAATGCACCAGATCTTTGGCGCCAAGCGCCAAAAGCATCATGGCGCTTTTACATCACTAACCAAGACATAAGTAATTTTGGGCGAATACTTTGCGGTCTGTCATGTATATGGGTAAATATTCTGATTTTTGCAGTGCTCACAAAATACCTGGATAGACTAGCATAAAAAAGTATATTTGCGTATGCATACAAAAAGTATGTTGGCGGATATTTTGTGTTATCTGTGTATAAAATTTCGTTAAAATTTCAAACTACAACTAAATAATTAATTCATTGTAAACCATGCAAAACAGTCGTCATAATTTTAGTACATAAATACAGCATTTACTCGAAATACCCCCCGGATGATTATTTTTTCATAGTGCAAACTTTGAGGGGGGTTAAATCGAGGTAATACAGTTTACCGACATTCTAAGACAGAAATACATGTGAAGATGTGTATGAATGCAGGCTGAAACGGTCACTTCTTTGTTGCATCCTTGAATTCTCTGAAATACTCTCAAGCACTAAACACATAATACTCACGAAAAAGTACGCGTACAGATTGGTAATGGTACAATTAAAGTATTGTAACCACGATTATTTACTCAGTACGCATTTTTACACGTAGGTATTTCAGAGTAAACATAAATACCCGCCGATTATCAACGGTGGACGGAAACCGTCAAAGAACGCTGAATTACACCGTCGCCAGCGAGCGGACAGTGGGTTATTAACTTTAAATGAGTTTTTCAAAAATTTTCGGCGAAAATAGAGACAAAATGATTTATCGCCGCGGGCAAGCGTTTTATTTAAAAAATCAAATATTTTTATATAATACAATGGCGCCCCTCCGTTGATCTGAAAAAGTACCCACCCCGAGGGTATTTCGAGGGAATACGGTAGCTTAGACTGCCGCTACATTCGTCCACCGTCTTCAGCAAATCATGGTGTATTTTATTTTTATGCATTCGTGGCATTGTGCATGGTAGACGTAAGATTTATTCGACGTCGGATGGTGATTTCCCTCTCATTTCGCTGAGCTATCCGAGTGGGGAGTATTCAATAAAATACGGTATACCTAGGTGGCTAGGTACTTGTATTTTCAAAGCATGTTCATAAAATGCAGCAAAAGGGGGTGGGGGGCGGCCAATCAAATCACTGAAACGGTGAAATAAACTGAGCAATTGCGCTGCTGTGTCAACTACTGAGTGGGCCACCATTGGAAAACAAGGAGACAGGACACTGGACATTTTACAAAGCTTAGAGTGGTTGAAGTAAAAAGGGCATCTAAATACTTTATAATGAGGCACACTCTGGTGGTAGAATTTAGTGTTGCAGTCACATTTTGGCCAACTGCCAAAATGCCTTTTCTGTATGGGGCTGACTAAACCCTTCGGTCCCTACCGTATTTCCTCGAAATACCCCCAGGGGGGTGATCGTTTCATAGTGCACCCAAGAGGGGAGGGGGGGTGTAAACGAGGGGGGGAGGTATTTCGAGGGGGGGGTATTATTTCACAGGAAATTTTTTTGAAATCCTAGTACAAAATCGTGGTTTGTGATTTGCGCTGGGGTAGAAAAATGCATCAATAACTGACATGTATCAACACCTGTATACTAATTTTAGTACGTAGATGGTATAAACACTGTTCTAACGTGATTCCAACACTGTTTTAACGTGTGTTCTGCACTACGCAGAACACAAACTGCAGTATTTGTCATGTACGTTCTCTTTACACTCAATCTGGGGGGGGGGGTATTTCGAGGGGGGGTGATTGTTTCATAGTGGTCTCGAGAGGGGGGGGGGGGGGGTCAAACGAGAGGGGGGGATTTCGAGGGAGGGTATTTCGAGGAAATTCGGTATATAGTTTAAGATAAGATAAGGTAAAATAGAAAATAATTCATTCCAGTAAACTCAAATGTGTTTAAAGCAGATCAATCAGTTTTGGAAATATCAGCTGTAAAGTAGTGTGTGTGATCACTAACGATGGCAAAAAAAGATTCGAAAATCCGAAAACATTTTCGAATTTTCGAAAATTTTTTTTGGAATTTTCGAATTTTTATTTCACCCGCAGAAAACGCTTAAAAATCGATATATTTTGAAAAAAATTCGAAAATAATTTTCGAATTTTTCAGGGAATTCAGGACAAAAATGCACTCTTAAGTTCAACGTGTGAAAAAAATTGACAATTGATACGAGGCGCGTATGAAAAATCGAAAAGTTAAGCAGCGTTTACACTTTCACATGTGCCGACACAAAATTTTCTGACTTTCGGCGACACTATGGCGTGGGTGCTTGGCGCTAGCGTCAAAGCAAAAAGCGCCATGGCGCTTTTTGGCGCTTGGCGCTTTTTTTGCTGTGGCGCCATTGGCGCTTGGCGCCATGCCCATGAACAGCGCCATGTCACTTTTGGCGCTTGGCACTATTTTTTACAGGCGCCAGGAACAAAATGCCTGGCGCTGGCGCTTGGTGCTAGCGCCAAAGCAAAAAGCGCCACAGCGCTTCTGGCGCTTGGCACCATTTTGCTCTGGCGCCATTGACGCTTGGCGCTAAGGGTCGGAAAAGCGCCATAGCGCTTTTGGCGCTTGGCACCAACGTTCTGGCGCTTTTCACATCACTAGTGAAAACTGAAATTTTTTCAAATGAAAATAAATCATCACAGTGGGTGGGATGATTCAATTTTATTTTATTTTTGATCAAAGAAAGTTGAAATAAAAAAATTCAAAAAATAAAACAAATATAGTATACAATAGCATACAGTGACCTGAATGTCATCATGTTGTCATTTCAGTTTTCACCCAAGTCGCGGTGAAAACTAGTGTGTGTAGGGCCAATGTGCAAACCCACAATGCAGCACACTGGTCCCCATAACTCCTTCCTTCCACCATTTTCATGCTAAATTATGGTGAAAATAAGGTGAAAATGTGATCAAAACATTAAAACGTCCAAATTCTGTGTTTTTAAAAAAAAATTCGAAAATTTAATTCGAAATTCGAAAATTATTTTGGAGAAAAATTCGAAAATTCGAAAATTCATTTAAGAAAAAACACTTGAAAATTTAAATACTTTTTTTTCCGACTGTTTGCCATCGTTAGTGATCACTAAATGGTCAGGTATGGAAATTCAGTACATTGCATACTTAAATGTGTAAAATGTTTTTAAATATTGTAAAGGTATTTTAAATAGGTATAAGTAAGGAGGCCAAACGTTGGGAGATAATTGTCTAAGTTTATAACGTAAAATGGCAACGATTTCATTCAATAGTATCGAATTTGTATAAAGCGGCCGATCCGATCACAAAAACTCATACTAAGTATGGATGGATTTGGGTGGATATTTTGATACATTTCACCCATAAAAATATCAGAATCACGACTCCAGCAGGCAAATCGCAATGAACGTTCAATGGCGTGCCACTAACTCGACTTTTCCGCAAACTGAAACATTTAGCGCACTGTCTATAGATTAAATGGAAAATACACGCTTGTTATTTTTATGTGCAGTTCGTGTATACCGTGTAGCTTTGAATGGTCGCCACAGGGAAACTTCTCAGCTAGCGTTAGCCAAGTGAAGATAAAATTCAAATCAACAACGCATCTGTAGATTAATTTTTTGCTTGCTATTGATCAGTTCTTTTCAGAATAAGCTAGGTTAAAATGTGAAACAACTGAATTATGAACATTATCTACTATAGAAGTACTTATTATAATACACGCTCTTTTGATCAACTTGCAGCAATGAAACCCGAACGGAACAAGCAAAACTTTACCAGATTGACTCATTGAAGGAGCCCCACTAAAAATGTAGAAAATGTTCCAAGCGCATGTAAAATGAGTCAAAGTTTCCTCATTGGGTCGGTGGTGCAGCGCGGAAGCGCGCAACGAATAGATATGCGCCTTTCCCTTGCGCTTGTGGCTTTCGGCCCCGCTGACAATGGCTGTTTTGTGTGCGCCGCGGCGGGGAAGTGAACGACAACTTCCGAACGCTGCGAAGGCATTGAATTGCTCTTTTAGTTGTTTTTTTGCATAGTTTTTTTTGTGTTCTCGGGGAGAATACTTTTCGCGAATTGATTAAATGTTTTGGAATTTGTTTTTTTTGGTCTTTTTTTGAAGTTCCGTTCTACAAGAGACTACTATTCTATTTTTTGATAGTGAAAAAATAGCCAAAACCTGCCGTTCTATTGGAGGTGCCATTTTATTGGAGGTATGTCGTTTTATTAACCGAAATACGGTAATTGACTGTGATACGGAGTAGAGCGAAACCAGGCCACGCTAACTTCTCAGTTGGCCACCAATGCACTTGTCCCCTCCGCCCCAATATCATGCACAATATCATGCTCACTTATAAGCTTGTTTTGCAACTAAACTGCCGCCAGGCACCAGCGCACGCGAACCCCAAGCGGCGCGGCAGTAGGTTCACTGGAGGGTGGCATTTTAGGCGGGGGGTGGGGGGGTGGGGTGGCCACGAAGCACACGGTTAGAAGTCGGGAACCGCTTGGGGATAATTGTAGATGTTTGGATATTATATGGTTTCACGTCGGGGCTAACATGAGAATCGAAGGCGACATTAGGTGACCCCTCGACTGGAAGTAGGATGGTTGGGTGTCACCTGGGGCCAGATTTAATACTCCCTACAGATTTGTAGGGTAGGGCGTACGCCCGACAGATTTTTTTAAGTTTAGCCGCATCGACGCACATGCACCGAGAGCAAGGCGGTTCGTAAAATATACGAAGCCATCCCTTAAGGTTGCCGATATTGCAATATGACGTATATCACTTCGATTTTTGCCCGGAAATCACGATTTCGTCATTTCTTGGCCGTCTGCCAATTCGTTTTTTATTTTATTTTGTCGGGCGGGTTACTCGCATAGGTCACGCTTTTGTGTAGTCAGGTGGTCACTTTTTTAGTGTTCACTGTCTGCAACCGAAACCATGAGGGCAGCGACAAGAAAGAAATGCATGCACGAGCGTACAAAAGCGCGACTTATGCGAGTAACCCGCCCGACAAAATAAAATAAAAAACGACTTTACAGACGGCCAAGATATGACGAAATCGTGATCTCCGGGCCAAAATCGAAGCGATATACGTCATTTTGCAATATCGGCAACCTTAAGGGATAGTTTCGTGTATTTTATGAACCGCCTTGCTCTCGGTGCATGTACGTCGATACGGCTGAACTTTAAAAAATCTATCGGGCGTACGCCCTACCCTACAAATATGTAGGGAGTATTAAATCTGGCCCCTGGCCCATGCAAGATTGTACATTTTTCACCAAGCGGTTCTCTGCGTGCTTCGTGGCCCATGGCCACCCCCCTAAAATGTTACCCTCCAGTGAACCTAATAGCGCTGGGCCATCCCCACAATGCGTATCACACACGCAGTGCAGTGCAGTGCCATTTGCGTTTTGTACGCTATCACCGAGCATACCGAACGGACAGAACTATATACAGCGAATACTACCGTATTTTGATGAATAAAGTCACGTGCTAATTTTCGCTGCGAAGTCAGTGAGAGTAAGAGCAATATGGTGTAATGAGAGACAATTAAATGTTTGCTTTTTTATTTGGATGGAATATGGTAAATTTCATTGTTAAGTGCGCGGTGAGTAGACTTATACTACGTAAATATGTGTACAGTGAGTGGGAATTCCCTTACTTCTACCCCAAAATGCTATCAATGGCTTGTTGTTGTGTTGAAGTTATTTAGGTGATTGTCAAGCTGCGGCTTCATTTCACGCTTGATACAAATACAAATATTTTTTCCTGTGCACACGAGAACGACAATTTAATGTGAAAATGATAAATATATTACCGAAACATTATAAAGAATTCAGTTATTTATTGTTAGTATGTATTTATATGAATGAATGTTTTCAGGACCAGGCATGTTTCCTGTACGTGTCTCACTCTCAAGCTGGACACGGAAGGACTATTACTTAGTATTTAAATAAGTGTAACAAAATCGTAAAAATATGTATTTTGCAGCCGTCAGTGTGCAATCACATAAAAACCGCCCGTAGTCGTATAATAGTACCCAATTATAGTATTGTACCCATAAAGTAACTACTCAGTACGCGGTTTTAGAGTAAACGTAAATACCCAATATCAATACCTAATCAAGCTGCATTTGTAAGGACAAGGTCAAGACAAACGAATGACGAGCAAATGATGACAAATGAATGCCAGCTTCAAACGTTTTATTTATTTGTCCTATTTTATAGGCCGCAGAAAGTACACGGGATGGCCTGGCCACTACGCCCGGCTAAAATTAGAGCAGTTTATGTAAATTTCGCGCGTCAAACGTGGTTTTGTTTCCAACCGCCTAACTCTGACACTATGTCCCGCAGCGTTTATTTATGGCCTCTTTCGGAGTCGTTACTTTCATTGAAGGCAACTAAATACGAGAATGCAACTTTGCTTTGAGTGTTTTTGCACGCGACCGGCGGCGCAGTGCGTACTGAAGTGCGATGTGATCTTTTATTTTGGAACAAATGGTACATTGATCAAATGATGATAGTTAATGGCGTGTTTAAAAAAATATTACGTATATATGTTGCTGCAGACGCAAGCATTTTTACAGTTTGCACAACACGCGCGCGCGTCAAAAACTCGCTACACAACTGACGCCTCATAAAGCTGTCATTATAGCTCGACTTAAAATGCAAACGTTATGATACAATCATGGAGTATAGATACACGAGGTATTTATATCCTAAATTCCTCTAAAGACCTACCTCTGCAAACCATTCTCTATCAATTCCACCAACACTTCAAACTGGGTATTTATTAAAATACAAGTAAAATATTTAGGAAAAAACACATCAACCAAGGCAGCAAAAGGCGCCAAGAAAGTATGCAGTGCACATAAAAAATGATGAGTCCACTCAAATTTGGCCAATATGACAGCGGGGTGACGTGACGCCGAATGGCTGGATGGGGCGCGGCTGAATGAATCCACTTTTAGGCAACGCTGCGGCTGTCGTATTTTCTCAGCATTCTGCTTTTTGTAACGTTTAATTGCGTAAACGTAAACGTATTAACGCAGTACACGGATATACGTATTTATCGAGTAAAACGTAAATACGTTTTAACAACTATGCTTTCTGGTTATGCATGGGATGTGTTGGGGATACCTACTCGATAAGGCCCACACACGCTAATTGACATCGACACCAAATGTCAACTGGTGCCGATCCCGATTCAAAGCTTGCTGAAGAGTGGACGAATGACTTTCAAACGCAATCTTTGAATTTGGAACGGAACCAGTTGACATTTTGTGTCGATGCCAACTAGCGCGTGTGGGGCCATAATCGAACTTCAGCATGAAATGAAGATCCGTTTGTGTGAATTGACACTGACCACAAAACGCAAACATCGTAAATACCACCCTAGTGATGTCCTGATGATAGCTTCCATTAAACAGCACACACATTTTATCGCTACACAGGCAAAAAGTCCAATTTACTTTGATTTTAGCTTTCAACTGGGTACTAGCTTCCGTTAAGTTTTTACCCTCAATGTCGGAAGCTATTATCGCTGGAGCGAGTGACTTCACAGCGTTATACTTTGTACGCTTTCACTTTTACCAGCGCACATCAATACATAATTACATATGTATTTAGTTACGTAAATATAAATTTAAAGCGCGTATGTACCATAAAAGACTGATAAGGGAAATTAAGAAATTAAAAATGAAAAGTGATTGCTGCGAAAAAATAAATTTGATTGACGCGGCACTTGGATGTCACTATTACAGCCTTCCAGGGATGTCAGTTTGATGCATCTATTTACATATTTAGTACTTCACGAGTTTTCATGAATTACCCACCGTATTTCTCCTGATAGAAGAGTGCGTTCTATTTTTTTCGGCAACTTATTTACCTGCCGTTCTATTGGAGAGGTCATTCTATTAGGGGCCGCATTTCTTTTTTTTAAACTAGTTCTGAACACCTTAAATGTTCTCACCACCCATTTTAAAATGTGTTTTGGCACTCTTCCAACATAATTTCTATATTGGAGGTATGCGATGTATTCTATGAGAAGAAATACAGTTACCGTATTTCTTCGATCTTATTGACGTGTTCGATTACATTGGCTTGCTCGATTACATTGGCGGGTCTGTGGGACATCTGAAAAATACATTGCCGTGCTCGAATACATTGTCGTATCAAAAAAATTGGCGTTGCATTATTCGCTTTATCTTTTGATGTTTGCCGCCGTATCCACACTGTCGGTCCATTTGCCTTTTGCGGTTAACCACTTTGCTTTGCTATGTTGAAATCAAATGCATAATGTGGTAAATGCGGATATATAGGTATGTATTTACATCATCAAATGTGCATACATATTTATCTACAAATTGCACATAAATAATGAATATTATCTGAAAACGATATGAAAAATATATTGCCGTGCTCGTTTACATTGACGTGCTCGTTTACATTGACCCCCCAAAACTGCTTATGAAACAATACATTGGCGGTCAATATGATCGAAGAAATACGGTATTAGCTTTCCGCAATTATTCAAACTATCGAAACCAATACAGCATTATGCCTGTTACATTGCTGAACACTATCACATATTTAACATAGGTGGATTTTGTGCTAAAAAGGTTAAAAAGTTCACTTGAAAAATGCTGGTATTTTACAGGGACGATATTGAACTGAAGAAGCAATGTAACATGCATGGGGGTCTTGATCAACATTTCATGGTATATCAATATATTCAAATCGGCGCACTACTTATCATCAGACGTGCACACAGACCACCGGAGAGTGAAAAGTATTTGCAATGCAAAAATGACTGTCTGCAGTGAATCGAAAAATAGACAGTGACAACTAAAAATATATCGAATAGCTAGGAATAAACGCGATTAGCACGACATTTTAAGGTTTTTCTCAATTAGGATTTAAAGATGAAAATTGACTGGGTTGCCCGCAAATTCGAGCTGATAAAAATGTACATTGGTAATTAGATGTTTACCGTACCTATTACTTCTAAGTTGTGTACTTCGGTGTATTATTCAGTGTGCCTACACTAAAAAAATTTAATCGTTTTTGGGTGGAGAAATGAACCACAATTTAGAAAAGCAATGCAAGAGAAATCTAGAACCTTAGAAAATAGAGCACCAGCTGAGTACAGGATGAAGATCACGCGAATGTCGTAAACATGCAAAAAGTGAAGCTGGGTTGTTCCTCGTACATCATTGAATCCAATTTAACATACAGGCCAACCTTACAGTATGTAACCGTATACATACAGGGGTGACAATATTACAGTATGTCACTCTATACATACACACACGAACTGTTACTATGCAAGCAAAGTGTGATATACATACAGGGGTGGGCATCTTCAGTTACCGCTGGGAAAATGCGATAGATTGAGCTACGGTTGAGCTATCAGAATGAAATTTTAACACAATGGAGTAGACTCCATAGGACACCTATTCTGAAGTTTGCAACCCAAACGGCCACATTTTGGGTGAGTTGTGGAACACACGGTTTTTAGTGTAATTTTGTGACTTGGCGTCACCCATAGGATAAATCGAGGGTGGCATTTGAGGGGGGGGCATCGGTCGTTGGTGTCGTCCCATTCTGTCGTACATCGGCCGATTTTGATGCCCTTTGAGTATGTTGTGGTCGCGCCTACTACCAAATTCTTTTTTTACTCGAATAGTCCCCCAGTCCCGAGATAAGGGGGGTGAAGTCACAAAATTACACTAAAAACTGTGTGTTCCACAACTCCTCCAAACTGTGGCCGTTTGGGTTGCAAACTTCAGCATAGGTGTCCTATGGAGTCTACTCTATTGTGTTAAAATTTCATTGTGATAGCTCAACTGTAGCTCAAGCTATCGCGTTTTTCCAGCGGTAACTGAAGATGCCCACCCCTGTATTTACATGCGGATGGTGTTAAATACGACATTGCACGAGCAACGATGGGAAGTTCTCAAAATAAAAACACTTTCTGTATTTTAAGTTTTTCAAAAATGAATATCTGTGTTTTGAGTATTTTCATGAAAACAAACAAGAGTTTCCGTGTTTTATTTGGTGCAAAACACTCATTTTTTTGGTAAAAACAACAGTTTTTTTTACAAAAAGTTGCATTTACAGCATTTTGATGCGGAAACAGTGGTTTTCTCATTGTATATATGTTTTGTACACGTTTAGACCCCATATAGCATCTGCATATTCATTCATCTGTCGAAAAATTTACTGTATATACTAGAATAAGACCACATTGGAGTCATATTTCGTCAGAAGTTTTCGACGGGGGAATTATTCAAGAGGGGTGTTATTCAAGTGCGGAGTTATTTTTTCTTCAGAACTTGCACTTTATTTTTTGTATGCATGGATCCCACCAACTCATGCAATCCATGTATTTAACAGTTCAACAACAACAAGAAACAAGGTATTCAGCATAATACTGTAAATAATATTGTCAACCCAGTATGTATACAGTTACATAATGTAATATTAGCTTTTATGTAGTATGTAGCAGCACCCTCGTTGTAAATACATGCCAAACGCTTATGATATCATAACATATATAATGCGAATCCAAGAATAAGTCCCAAGGGACGTAATTTTCCAACTGGGGAGTTTTTCAAGGGGTGGAGTTACTTTTCCATAATTTTTCGCACGAAAATGCTGTGGTATACCCCGCGGATAGCCTTTTTTCCAGGCAATTTTTTTTCGAATTGCCTGGCATTTCATTCTCGATTGGATGAATAACTTCTTACGTGAATTTATTCATGAAAATACGGTTAAGCTCATTAACTGGTGTTCAAACAAATCAGTATACTGCCTACAAAAGTTCACCTCAAAGATAATAGTTTTCAATATATCAAATTAAAAAGTAAAACTCAAGACTAAAATCAATATGGCCGAGATCTACATTTGATTTGACGTATCACTAATCTAATTAAAAAATTCAAATCTTCAGCTCTTTTCTCATCATTATGAGAATCTGTCGAAACTTGGTTGAAACATCAAGTTTCAGACTGGTGACTCAGACTTCAGACTTTCAGAGTTTTCACGGTTGACGGAAAAATTTAGGTAGGCAAAAAAATTAGCATTCAGAAATTTGCCAAAATCAGCAAGAAGGAACCTGGACATGCTGCTGGAAGTGTGAAATGCTGAAAATTAACTAGTCATCGAATATTCCAGATATGGAGCTGCAATGCTAATATAGTCGGCGGACCGCAAAGTATGCGTCCTAAATAGCGTTCCAAAAATGGCCAATTTTGAGAAAATATAATTAAATATAATCTCAGAAAATCTCTCTTAAGATAAAGTATAATTAAATCTCTTATGTGATTTGGAATATATATAATTAAATCTCTGAGAAAATCTCCCATGCTTGAAAAAAAATCAAAAAAATCTCCCTGTTGGAATTTTTATTTTATTTGATATTTGAAGGTGTTTGGACAACACAGAGTAAATATGTATTCAATAAGCTCTTATGTGTTGCTTTTTTTGATTTGAATTTATCAACAGTTTGAGATGAAATGACAAACAACACAAATGACAAAATAATTTTCAAATAGAGTCAGTGAAACTATAAAATTCACAAATGTTACTTCAACACTATCTTCAAAAAATTAGCATGCCAAAAAGTCTTCTCAATCAAATTCAAACACCTATTTGTCACAACTGAAGGTAATGGTGATGATAGTAATGGTGCATTGCTCGATTGTTCTGGCTGCATAACTTACCAAACAATGACATCACCCTCTGAAACCTCAGAATTCACTGCATTTTCAGTTTCACCCATTTTACCATTAAACTTTTCTTTCTTTTCTCCGAAGTTGCTAAAACATATTTAGGTTTTCTCAAAAAATATGGATACTCAAGTTTATGATGAGTAAATATGTTCACATTTCTCTGAAGAAAGTATCTGTACTCACTTTTATGTAGACTTTTTGAAACTACTCAAGTACAGAACTTGAAAATATATCACATAGGCTCTTATGTAAGCTTTTTCAAGACATAAAAGGATATAAAATAGCCAAACATGGTATATAAAAAGCTCATGTATAGCCAAAAATAAGGGAACAAAGTATGGATTTAGTAGATTTGAAGGTGAAAATGGGCAAAAAATATGAACATTTGGGCAAGATTTCTCAAAAAGGTGACTTCAGAGAGATTTTTTTTGCATTTGCCCCCACAGAAATATAAAATATAATTAAATCTCACTGAAAAAATATAAATATGATTAAATTGCCATTTAATTATATTTTCTGAGATTTTTTAAATATAAATCTCCCAGAGATTTTTAGAACGCTAGTCCTAAATTACTTATGTCTTTGTCGATAACGCGCGAGCACGATACATATGTACGCACTTCACAAAAAATATTTCAAAAAAAGAAAAAGGCGGAGTCGCGTGGAAGCGACGAATGTTTTCTTTTTGAAACGTTTTTTTCTTTATTGAACAATTTTTATATTTTTTATATTTATTTTAACAATAACGTCATGATGGAGTGATCCAGAAAAATGCATAGCATGCGGTCCGCAGAGTATACTGAAAAGTAAGTTTTTTATTGGCACACATCACTTCTGCTCTGCTGTCCCAAGACCTGTAAGGTGTAAAGTAAACTGTCAAATGTAAAGTCAAATGCAAGGTCAAATGTCAAATGTAAAGTAAAGTGTCAATTGTCATGCAATGTGTCAAATGTAAATTCAAGTGTCAATTGTGTAACCCAATTTTTGTTTTGTATCCAAATCTTATGCCGAAAAATAAGATTAGGATACAAAAACATATTTGGATATGAAAAATAAAATTTGGACACACAATCGACACTTTACTTTACAGGGCTTGGGACTGCCCTCACGAGTCAAGAAAAAAGAGTGGAAACGAAAAATCGCCATAGGCGCTTACTAAGTTTGTCAATTGACACAGTGCGGTTGCGTAGGAAGGTAGCTTCAACAGGATAGTTAAAATAGCTTCGAGTGCACGCAGCCACTGAAACTTTCTCCGCGCAGTCGAAAATATCCCGTCGCCGGTGACCCGGTCTTTCCACTCGGACAACTAATTTATTTATATTTATTGTGAAAGCTTAGCCGCTCTGTTCGACTACGAGTAAAACCGAAATGAATATGTGCGTTGGATTGCAAGTAAAACGATTTGGACTAGAAAAAAGTAACCATCTCCGTAACTATTTTAAATTGAGCCCAGACAAGATCTTTCATGACAACGTAAAAAGACTGACAAATTCCATGTAACACCAGTCACCAGCAACACTTTTCTTATCAAGTAACGTGTTTACCATCACAAGCGGAGAGGAAACAGCAAAACCAGCAAAAACTATTTAAAATTCTTCAGACGCCACTAAACAGTTATTATGGACGAACTGTCTACTTAGAATGCATAAGCTTTGATAATAGAGCATCTTACAAGTTACATCGAGACATAAATATTTAAACAATTATAAAACGAAAAATTGTAATAAGCCTCATCAAAAATCACATCATTCAAGACTAAATCGACCCTAAGACTAGTAGTAAACACCTGTAATATAAAATGCGTCGATGTCGATACTGTAGTTGTCAGCCTAAAACCTCGCCAGTAGTCCCCATCGTTACACCAGAGTGCTGCAATTTTGAAATTATCATTTTAATGATGAATCGAGAAGGTTTCTCGTTTCGGCGTGCAGAAAAACGATGTAAAAAGAAAATTACCATTGGTCACTTTCCAGGGGTCTAGAAGGGGGGTTATTCCCCACAAATGCTGCAGCTATCTATCTACATATCCTGATACAATTTTGGCTATTATCCGCTGGAACCCCCAACTAAAACAAATCGACCAAACAAAACAAAGCCAATCCTGGACTCCGCAAAAAGCCCTGTAAAATGTGAAATGTCATGCAAAGTGTCAAAAGTCATGGAAAATGCCCAGCAAAATGGCAACCGAGTTGCAATTTTGCAGGGCATTTTATACGGCTTTTTACAGGGCCTGAGAGTGCCCCCTGCTGTATGTCTAATACTCGAGCGATTTACTATCTATATGAACCATCACAGCCGTCCAAATATAAATACAAGACCGCTGCCAGTTTCTAAACAATTAATTTTCATTACAATCTTGATCTATTGAAATTGGGGCTACGAATTATATTTTTTGTAGAATTGTGTGCAATACTTTTAAAACCATGCACAGAAAGCTGTTATTAGAGGCAAAAAAATTCAAACGTGATTTATCCGCTCAAAGCACCACAGGGTACTGAGCTAAGACATTCAATTCCAATCTAATGGAGTAGGATTGGAAAAACATTTTGTGACCCTTTTTGAAAAACGACAACAAATAGGGCACATAAGCATGGTTTTGCCAGCAAAAAAAGCATTCGCTTGATGAACAACTAAAAATGTGCCTACACACACTAGTTTTCAACCGAAACTTTGATAACTAACAGATCAGCTCTGAACGCATTTGACTTATTAAAAATGAATTATTTCTCATATTCGTCAACTGTAGTTAACAGGCACATCATTGTAGTAAACTCCAATGCGTTCAAAGCTGATCTTCGAAATTTTCATTGGAACAAGTGTGGGGCCATTGAACAAATTTTGACCAATTCTACACTCCAAACTTTGAAAAATTTAGTTAAGCTCAGAAATGTTGCCGGGGGTTGCTCCGGTCCATCGTTAAGTATACTCGGCTGACTGCAAAGCAGAGTTGCGAAAGTGTATTTACACTTACTCGAAATACCTGGGTAAATGGGTATTTATATTTACACTTACACTTACACTTTCATAAAATACCCATACACTTTTTTACACTTTCCTGAGCAAAATACCCGGGTACAGAAAGTGTATTTTTTTCTTTCAGATGGCCCTGCTTTATGCATTTGCAGCTTTTTTGCATTGACATTTGCTACATGTCCATTCTTGCATTTAAACAGTGTATCGCATTGCTTAATCAGTAAAATATCAACACTGAAAAAGTGCCATTATTAGGGAACTTCATACCACTACAGTATTTGTTACAGTCTGAAATGTTTCATAAACGGCAGTAAAATGTGAAATAATGCATGAAAACAAATAATTGACAAATAAATTGATCTAAAGGTGAAAACAGTGGTGTTTCCTAATGCTTAACAGTGAGAGCGCTTTCTACATTTTTTTTACACTTACACTTGTTTTACACTTTCCTAGGTATTTTTAAAATACCTTACACTTTTGGTATGCATACTCAAAATTTGGAAAGTGTATTTACGCTTACACTTACACTTTCCAAAAATACCGGTATTTTAACAACTCTGCTGCAAAGTATTTGCAGAATCCTAACATAATATAGTGAATAAATGGTGATAAATTTCGTAATTTATTGTTTCATACTAAAACGAAATATTATGATGAAAAAACTGTATAATTTCTGGTTCATTATTCAGATGGGTTATGGTAAGTCTCCATACTAAGTGTCAGCAAAAGGTCTAAATATCAGTAAAACTGAGAGGTAAATGCAACTGCACAAGCACAACACATGTGGCTGATAACATTTTTGTCAAACGCTAAGATGAAAACCGAATGACAGTTTACGAACCAGGTAAAATTCACCTGCAGCCAGGATTTCCGGTCATCTAGAGTCTAAACGTATAGCAACCGAATGTCGCATCAGACATCAGAGAATATGTAGAGCCCTTAAATCGGAAATGATTGCGCTTTCTTTTTCGCGAGTACATGTTTCAGATGAGACATTTGTAGGTGTAAAAAGGAATTTCCAAAGTCAAAACTCTATAGGAACGACTTGAATGAAGATGATCATACCCCGATGTGCTCGATCAAATCTGTGGCAAAAGATTTTTCTCAAAATGGACCCGTTTGGTGGGTAAAGGTATTTTTCTGAATGTAAATAGGAAATTGTGGGCGTGGCTAGCAACTTAAACACCCCACAACCAACCAAAAAAATAAAAGAAAAACCCCTCTAACCCCCTAGAAACAGTCATCGGCGCAGCGACCATGCCCCCGGGTCCCGCGAGCGAAGTACGACCCATCAAATCGAAATCGATGCATCTAGCCGCTTGGCGGCCTTCGTGAATCGCCCACACGATCAGCGACTGGCCGCGGCGGCAGTCTGTATTGTAAATATGTAGGTAAATAGTGTATCAATTAAGTTGCGCACAATACAATTGAGGTGTATAATTCTTTAAGACGACAAGGCCATAAATTGCCCATGAGGCAGATTAATCGGGGTCGGGTACAAAAATGTTGTCGCAGGCAAGAAGTCGACAAGTTAGTTTTCATCCCCAAAATATTTATGCACTGTCCAAATAAGATTTTATGGACACCCCATTTTTCATATATATTTACGTTTGGACAAAACGCTGAAAATTTGGCACTTTATTGTCAACATATGGAACATAACGGTAGGCATGAGTGAGTGTCATTGGACACGCAGCATAGACCATAAAATTCGATACACTCAAAATCGGATTTTGTGGACTTGTCAACTTTTAGAACTAGACTTCTCAATTAGAAACAGAGAATTATCATTATCGCTCTGACCTCCAGCAGCATACACTTTAGCCACGCTGGCCTTGTACTTCTCGCCGCCAGTGTCGATGTTGGACCGGGCGTCGGTGGTCAGACTGAGCTGCTTGATGCAGTCCTGCTCGGGGCCGAGGAATCCCATTGCTAGCAGCACCTGGGTTGGGTATGAGGGAAAGGTGGATTTGGTTTTGATAGAAGTTGGTAGTGGGGAATAAACACTGGGGCAGGCCCTGTTAAGTGTAAAGTAAATTGTCAAGTGTAATGTAAATTGTCAAATGTCATGTATAATGTCAATCAAAACAAAAATAAAGGAAAGATTTTATTACTGAACTTTGCATGACAACTGACACTTTACTTTACATTTGTCATGACAATTGATACTTTACATGACATTTTACATGACATTTGACACTTTACATGACAGGGTGCGGGATCGGCACCAGGGCATCAAACGCACTGAAAAAGTTGTGTCAACTCTTAATGAAAACATTATTATTTTAAGGCCGTATTATTGATAACATATTATCTGACGTAATGCAAAATACGAATCTGCACATTTTTCCAATGAGCCGGAGAATAACCGTCAACGCAAAAAGCCGATGCAAAAGCCGTTGATCCAGATCACAACCCAAACGAACACAAAACGAACCAAATCAGTATCGATAAGCTTTTCGGTGCCGGGTTTTTCAGCGAACGCCATTCGACCTGTGGCTTCGTCGCGTTTCATCTCGACCTCGACCGTGCTGATCGCTGACACGCGCCCATTCGTATCGCCCAGGAACTTCTGCAATCAGAGTCAAGGTGTAAAATAGAGTTGGGACCCTAAACCGACCCGAACCGCGGTTTCAAGCATATTTTGGAGCCGAGAACCGGAACCGAAAAGTTCGAAATTCCGAACCCCAATGTAAACCCTCATAAAACAACCCCCGGCACCCCCCCCCCATTGAAACCCCCCTAAAAACGCAAACCCAATGTAACCTTGCTGGAAATGGCAAAGATCCTAGGATCCTTCCCGCCGAACAAGAGCTTATGCTCCTCGTGGCCGTAATCGACGCGCATTATTACTGGCCACTGGGGCCATGGGTTCTTTTCACCGCGTTGCGGCGGCGGCTGCGGCATGATCTCGAAGGCAGTCACTGATTTGGCACCCTGCCAAGTAAGGTTTAAGTTGAGTAATGTTTTACAGCAGTGATTAGTTCATATTCATGTAGAGAGCAAGGTCACGTGATTTGCACGGAAAATTACCATGAATGATATGATGTTAAAAGTCAATGACAAATTTTGATCTAAATGTATCAACAATAAAAAAATAAGTTTAAATGTAATATTACAAAAGAAATAATTAACTCAAATGGGATATTTATGTGCAACGTGTCTAATGAATTATGTCCAGTCAGTCAGTAGACTGTATGCGAATATTGAGGCAAATGTGCGTATTTAGATAATGCAATTCGTGACCATTGGTGCACATAAATTGAGAAACAAAGTTGTAGAACAAGCGACAAATGATAGAAATAATTAATAGAACATAAACTTGCGCCCTGGCCACACCCGCACCTGTCTGAGGGAAGTGCCGATGCAATCGGTGGCCGTATCTCCACCACCAATGACGACCACATTCCTGCCCTTGGCAGAAATGGCTGCCAAATCGACCTTGTCACCGTACTTGGATTTTTGATCGGTCTCCAGGAATTCCATGGCAAAGTGGATGCCGGCCAGGTTGCGACCATCGATCGGCAGATCCCTGCGAACATGCGTTTTGATGGTAAGGCACCGATACCGATGGAAAGCAGGGCGCTGCAAACAGATCAATGCCGCAGTTACATCGACACTGTGCCTGTAGTCATGTAAACCCGCTAGTCATGTAGACCCACCAGTCATGTTTTACTGCTAACTAGTCACGTATAGCGGTCGTACATGACTGATTTACAGGCGTACATGACCAGCGGGCTTGAACATATATTTACCACATGGGCAGGGAGATTACATTGTGCAAAAATTGAGCGTGGGGGCAAATATAAGGGATGTCTATTGTCATGTACCCTGTGTTTGTCGCCTGCACTATGTACTAATCACATGACAACCCTGTATCATGTCACTAATTCCCTGCTGCTTGTCATGAACGCCCACCACTAAAACTCCGTCCGCTAATCATGTGTGTACGTCCCTATACATGGCTTGCGGGTACAAATACACGACTGGCGGGTCTTCATGACTAAGAGGCCTACATCATTATACCATAGAGGGGGGCTAACATCGGCCAAAATAGGTAGGTATCAAGACTGGTTTATTTAAATATTCTCCCAAACAGACACTTCCTATATTTTCCCTCCTCACACAATAAAGTACGTAAATTTAGCTCATTTCACACAGGGCATAAAGCACACCCTTCTATAAATAGTGTCTAAACAAACAACGTTCCCTAAACTCCGCCCACCTAGGATTGGTAGCGCCGGTGCAAAACAGCACGGCGTCGTTCTCCTGCGCGAGCAGAGTGGCGGGCACGTCGCGGCCCACGGAGATGTTCATGATGAAGCGGACGCCCTCGGCGGCGAGCATGTCCACGCGGCGCTGCACGATCTGCGAGATGGTGTTGGGTAGAGGAAAGTTGAGTATTTGGAAGGTTTTTGTTGGGTGGGAATGTGGTTCAATCTATGATGTGTAGCGGGATTCAATTTATGTGGGATTATTTTGATTAAATTGATTGAATGACACTTTTGATGATGACATGCCACTTTATGAGTTATATTCAACCAGGCACTGGGTTTAAATAATTGGAGTCGCACAAAGACAAAGTAAATACTGGACGGTTAAAGTTGCATCGAAGGCACTGAAAGACTCGGTTCAAAAACTCTTCTCGCCAAAAATCACCCACACTAATTAGACGACCCCAAGCGAACCTCCCCAAAAAACCACAACTCACATCCTTATTCAGCTTCATCGTAGGTATTCCATACCTGAGCAATCCACCAATCCTATTATTTCGCTCATACACGACCACGGTGTGTCCAACTTTGTTCAGTTGCGCGGCTGCAGCGAGCCCGGCTGGCCCGGAGCCAATAACGGCGATACGTTTGCCGGTGCGGTAGGCGGGCGGCTGGAGGGGTGAAAGCGGGGGGTGTTTGAGGGTGATGGGGGTGGGATTGAGGGACTATGGTTGTGGTTGTCTGGAATAAAGTGTGCACCCGACGTAAATTGTACATACATTGGGCCCGGACACTTAGTTGACATCAAAATTCGTGTCAACTAAATTTTGTTTATGTACGTGATCTCAACTTTCCTATGTGATAGAGCATGCTTTATTTTACGTTGTGACACTTCATTGTTTCTGGTACGTGTGATACTTTAATTTTTTTTTGTATCCTTTAGTTCACATTCAGGTGACATTTTTTTGCGATGTCAACTAATGTGTGTGGACCAACTGTGGCTGCGCACACTGAAAGCTACGAATCGTGGCCAACTGGAAAATTCGTTTTCAATATTTAGTTAACGGGGATCTATCACTTTATTGTCCGTCAACACTGGGCAATGAAGACCACCATGAGTCCATTCTACAGATTTTTCAGTTGACCGCTTGATGACGGCTGTCAACTAGTGTGTAGGCTAATTTCCATGTCTAAAACCGAAATCGGTCATGTCAACTCACTAGGTAGACTTGCGCAAGCGCAAACACCAAACCAATCCAACCCCCCCCCCCCCCAACCCACCTGGGGCACGGCCCAGCCCTTCTCGAAGGCCTTGTCGATGATGGCGCACTCGATGTTCTTGATGGTGACCGCCGGCTCGCTGATGCCCAGGCAGCAGGCGCCCTCGCACGGCGCCGGGCAAACTCGCCCCGTGAACTCGGGGAAGTTGTTCGTTTGGTTGAGTTGTTCGTAGGCCCGCTTCCAGTGGCCCTGGGGAAGGGTTGGGGTGGAGTTGAGGGGGTCACAGGGATGTTTACTGAGTATGTTATATGTATTGTGAATATTATACCACAATCAAATAAATATTATAAATACTACATCGCATTTTGTGTGTTCAATTTAAGCTCGCGCAAATTGCCATGCCGTAATCTTTTGAAAAAAGTAACTAGGTATAAAAAAAAAAAAAAATAGTCGAATTTTATTTAACGTGTAGTTGCGTTCATGTGTTCGAAATTATACGTGAGCCTAATGTCTGTAATATCTCTCTGTAAAAAATTCAGAAGCACTAATTTTTGCTTACACTAGTGATGGAATGGCTTGATTTGATGGTGGTGATGGATTTTCCATTACTAGCTGACAAATCAAATCAAATGGCACTCATCACCAAATTAGGTAGCACAAATTCAAGGAAAAATTTCCAAATACATGGTACAGTTAATTCGAGCTACTAAATAAATCCACAGTTTTATTCCCAATGTTTACTGATGCCTTACTTTCATGTAATTAATATCTTGCGTATATTTAATCAGCGGCTCCTCAAAGAACTTGAAGGAATGCCACCAAAACAACTGATAAGTTTGATAATTGATAAGACTGCGCTACGTCAACGTGCTGTTTTTAATGCAAAGCAAAGAGTATACCAGAACCAACAACAGTTTCAATTTTCTAATACTATAAAAATGGATTCTCTCTCTAAAATTACCAAAGTAATGCTTCTGGCGGCACTAATTACTACTCAAATAATTACCCATCACGCATTGGCTCTAAAAATTCTAATCATACAGCCCGGCACTTCAAAAAGCCACTTTTTATTTGCCCACAAACTCGCGAAAAATCTAGCTAAACTTGACAACAAAGTGACCTTGTTTAGTCTGAAAAATGAACTTTTGGTACCGGATTTCCCACCCCCAGCAGATGGTATAAAGGAATACACAATACCATTCAATATAACATCTTTCACAGTTATGATGGTCAGTTGCAAAATGCTTGTGAAGCTCTTCTGTTTACACGCGTACAAATACGCGTATTATTACGTCACCGATAACGATGGCAAACCCTATGGAAAAAGTGTTTTAACTTTAAAAATTTTAAAGTGTTTTTTTCTGAAACGACATTTCAGAGTTCGATTTTTTATTGAAAATAGCTTTCGAATTTCCGAGTTAAGTTTTCAACCTTTATGCTCCGTGTACATAGGTACATTTAATTTGTAAATAATTCTGTTACTGTCAGTATTTACCGTTACCTCACAGCGAAACATAGCGATCCCGAGTGAAAGAAAGACAATCGACTTCGAAATGTGGGCGCTGTTTGAGAAGGAATGGCTGGAAATGTGCCAATTGGTGCGGCTTTAATGCAACGAAATTGGGAATCTGCAACGAAATCTGCTTTCCATTCTTTGGCGCTAACAATTTTATCACTATTTTGTTGAACTTTAGGTAATTGTTAATTTTATAGTTCCCATCCCATCCGAATGTTGCTACGCAATACTAGCGGATTGTCAGTCAAAATTTATGTTTAGTTGACGAAAATTTTATGAATGACTAGTTAGGTATTTACTGAACAAAAGCTTAAAACGCAGCAACGAGTCCCAATTTCATTGCACGACAGTGTATTACGTAACCACACGAGGGAAATACAGGAAGTGAGGAATCAAAAGTTAGTCTGCCCATAATCATCATGATCAGCTAATCATTTCAGGGTAGCCCCAACCCCATCTGCAATATATATTTCATAAGACCACAATCGAAACGTTATTTAGTATCGTAAATATGGCGGGGGTTGGCCCCAGGGTACCCCCCCTGAAACACAAGCGCCAGCTTTCTATAACAGACCCTACTCAGCTATTTATCCACACCCAAGAAAAACGAATGACTATCATGCACAGGGGGGGGGGTTATGGTGTTGACCTCTACAGCGGTATTATTTACAACTTTTGCTTCACATTACCGTTAGAACTTCACACGCAAAATATTTGCTTTTTGGAGCTCATAATATTCAGGCTCCGGACATCACTATATCTGGAGCAAACTTCGAGCGGATTTTCAAAAAATTGCCAATAGTGAACCGTTTTTGCCGAATCCCCCTTGTAGCGAACCCTGCAATTACCCAAATATTTCAATAGAAACGTGATTTGCCATCATGAATTGAATACACGTATAAGCCCACACTAAGGTCCAAATTTTAATGACCCACGTAGTCTGACTAATGAAGCTATACCACTAACATTAACCAATTTTGCAAGCTGGTACACTCAGGTTCGACCTCGCAATAGTGCATTCATTTTCATTCTGCCCGCTTATAATTGCGCACACAATGGGCATAGAAAATGTCGTTTGGGACATGGCCGGCACCTACATAACCGATAACGCGGCCATGCTCCAGGGTATACTACGGTTCGCAGACTGACTTATTGGAAGGTTGCCAAAAACTACTTATTTCCCACGCGGACACATTTTTCGCAGAACACCGTCATACATTCCGAGCTGGTTATCGGCTAGTGGGGATGATATGAACTTTTTGTCGAGATTAAAAAACATAATTTGGGCGGGCCTGGCATACTTGTCAGAGTTGAGCAAAAATTCGCTGTTTAACAAAGAATGCGAATTGTATCAAGGTGCACCGGATTACGACTATCCGCATTGCTATTTGGATCTGGGGAAACGGGTGCGTTGACTACTGTATTTTTTCTAATATCGGAGCTCTCACGTTTCTTTACCTGCTCTCGTATTGGAAATATGCTCTCCTCTAGGCAGGTATACTCGGCGGGCATCACACCCATGAATAATGAATAAAAAATTATGCAATTTTTTATAATAATATTTCGTTTTTACTATGGAATAATGAATTATGAAATGTTTCACAAAATTTTATTCATCAATTTATGGTAGAGTTCCATACTAGGTGTGCTGTCCGCCGAGTATATTTAATACTTAAATACTTTAAATAGATAGACCGTGTATTTTTGTACTAAAAATACATTCATTTTTGACAAAATTCAATGTCATCCAGCTACTTTGGGACACCCACATTCTCTCAAATGTATATTTTTAAACATATTTATTTGCATTTGCCTCAAAATACTGTTTGAGCACGTAAAGAAGTTTTCCAGTGTATAAGAGCACACCTATTTCGGTGCAAAAGTATTGTAGCGAATTTATGATATTACCTATAGCACATATAAATTAAGCGCGCCATTACTTACGACGAAATTTTACAAATACGTGAGGGTTCACTACACGCAGGTCCGAGGCATTTTTGTCAACGGTGAACAAATGCTGGATTTTCCGCGACCAATTCCATCCACCGTGGCATTTCTGGGGTCGGCTGTTGAAGAAACGGGCAAGGCGAAAAAACAGTCCACATTGGACAAAAAATGGCTGCATCTTATTGATCAGAGAGATAGCGCTGGCACCATTTTGATGTCGTTCGGCAGCATTTTCAATACTGACCATATGCCGGAAAATATCTGGGTTGGTCAAGCAGCGCTGAATCGGTATGACCAGGGGGCAGTGCCAGACCCTGTAAAATGTTCTGTAAAATATCAAATGTCATGTAAAGTGTCAAAAGTCATGTAAAATGCTCAGCAAAATGGCAAACGAGCATCCATTTTGTAGGGCATTTAAATGAGTTTTAACACTTTACATGGCATTTGACATTTTACAGGGATTGGCTTATGGTGCCGAAGTAAAAAATATTATAATTGATTTTTATTTTGACATTTTACTGATCATTTATAAAAGTTACCACTTATCCACTTGCGGAATTGACCCCACTGTGACAAACTGAATCAATTACCCCGCAGAATGAAATGGTGGCTGCATTGGCTCATTTCTCAAACTATACGGTCATATGGAAAGTGACCGGCAAAGTGCCCGAAACAGCCGAGCAACACGGCAATATACATTTCACTCAGTGGATGCCTCAGGAGCAATTACTGGGTGCGTGTTTAACACTGTAAATACCTACCTCAAAGGGCCCACACAGCACACACACACACACTAGTTGACATCGCAAATTCGTGTCAACTGAATGTCAACTAAATCACACAATTTTTAAAAGTATCGGACGAAACGGCGAAAATAAAGTGTCACGATAAAAAATTTACTATGCTCCATGATCTCTATCACGATCAGGTGCCAGTTCCGCAAAATGAGAAGTGAGAAGTGAAATGGCAAAGGCGAAGTAAAAGCGCAAAGGTGAGGTAAAAATGCAAGTGAATTGGCAAGTGAAATGGCAAAAGCGAAGAGAAATTACTTTTTATTTTTTATTTTTTTACCTCGCCTTTGCCATTTCACTTCTCACTTCTCATTTTGCGGAACTGGCCCCAGGAAGGTCGAAATCAAAAAAATAACCAAAATTTGGTTGAATTTGGTTGACACGAATTTTGACGTCAACTGCTGAGCGTGGGCCCAAAGTGCCATCTTAAAGTACGCGCGCGCAACGCAGAGCACCCAAACACCAAGTTGTTCATAACGCACGCCGGCTACAACAGTCTGCTGGAGGCGAGTGCAGCCGGTGTCCCGCTACTTATGGTACCGATGTTCGTTGATCAGTACGGAAATGCGAACAGGGCAATGAGACTGGGCCTGGGCTTCAGCATCATATACGATGACAACTTCAATGCCAAAGAGATGATCGACAAAATGTCCACGTTGCTCGACGACCCAACGTAAATATCATCGTTTGAGCATAGGGTTGGGACGATATATCGTATCGAATATCGAATATCAACTATTTTTATACCAAATATCGATATCGAAAATTTTGAAAGAATGTCGAACATCAATATCGAATATCGACCAGCTCGTCACATCGAATATCTAATATCGAGGGATCATATCGTATCGATATCGAATATCGAGTTTCATAGAAAATATAGAATATCGATATCGAAAAGTCATGTCGTCCCAACGCTATCTGAGCACCGTTTTGTCATAGGAACAAGCAACAAAAAATACCACACAATTTGCAGCGTGGCGGTGCGCGGCAAGAAAGTGTCGGCGATGTACCAGACGCGGCTGGTGGACTCGTCGCAGCTGCTCAAGCACAAAGTGCACCTGTACAGCAAGCGGCACCTGACCGCCGTGTATGATACGCGGCACATGAAAAATCTCGGCTCATTCAAACTATTCTGCTTGGATGTCATTCTTTTTTGGAGCGCCGTTGCGTCCATATCTTCCTATGCGATCTACAGAATCTCGTCGCAGATACTCACGCATGTTTTCGCTATTAAAAAGTAAAAAATCAATAAAAAATCCCCCAAAAATCCAACCAAAAAGACGAGATTATTCCACTCGGGAATAATGTTGCCCAGGGGGCAACCATCATTTCCTTGACAAAACGGCACGCCGCAGTCCATGCACCTGGCCGCTTGAACCTTCAAATTCTTGCGAATGTCGTCGAAGGCGTACACCTCGTCCCAATCTTTCAGGCGGCCGTCCGCCGGGCGGTACATAACTTTCTGCCGCGGGTATTTGATGAAGCCGCGCAGTTTGTCTAACTCCGCCTCCTTTTTGGGCGGCTCCGGCACCAGGCTCTCGATGTCCTTGACCTGGGCGAATGAGTGACATGTGTATTTTTAAGGAAGGCAATGAAAAAGCCAGCGTGGTGACGATAGAAAGGCCGAAAAGGCACTGATATTATTATTGGCACAGCTGGGGCACAAAAGCACGGCGAATAGCCATCCGCGAATTATTACAGTAAATATTTACACCATACACGTTGAGGCTAAAAATGTACATGTAAAAAAAACCCCTAAAGTAATCGATGGAAAAGCACCAGATAAAGTAGGGCCGAGCTCGTGAAGAGCAATTAGAGCGGTCACAGAGAAGATCAGGTGGCGGTCCCACATCCAGTAAAGTATAAAGTCAGGTGTAAATGTCAAGAAACATGTCATACAAATCTGTCAAATGGCATGCAAAATCTCGAAACTTCACTAATAAAACATTTCCTTTTTAATTCACTCGACACTTTGCCTGACATTCTACACATTACAGGCCCTGAACCACCCACCCCAACCCCATTCCAACCCCCCAACCGACCCTCTGCACTTTGGGCTGCTGGTGATGCATGGTGAGCAGCTCATGGGGCTTGCGATCGCCGTTGGTGCTCGCGTAGCCCTCCTCTCCCTCGCTGTCGCTGTCCTGGCTGAAACTGTCGTTCTCGTGCGAGTCGGCGTTCGCGGCCGGCGGCGAGGCCGCGTCTAAGGGGGCACTTACTGACACTGTGAAATTGACATGTAAAATGTCAAGTGTCAAGTAAAGTGCCTAGGGTTATGGAAAATGTCCTGGGGCATTTGCGCAAGAGGAGAAGTGAAAAGTGATAGGAAAGTGGAGTGAAATGGGAAGTTAAATGTGAATAAAATTGAAAATACCGTATATCCTTGAATAAGACCCCAGGGGCGTTATTATTTCGTCAGAGGTTTTGGAGGGGGGAGTTATTCAAGGGGGGGTACTATTCAAGGGGGGGAGTTATTTTTTCCTCAGAACTTCCAGGAAAACTTTCACTTTATTCATTGTTTGTATGCATTCCGTCAACACATCTAATGCAGAAAATGACCAGTTCAACAAGAACAAAAACAACGTATCCATCCTAAAATTCGTGTTCATCGGCGTCTGAATCATTCAAATACACATTGTCGTTTGTCCCAGAGGGGGGACTTATTCAAGAGGGGGGAGTTATTCAAGGGGGGGCGTTATTTTGTCCTCACCTGGCCAACAGGGGGGTGTTATTCAAGGGGGGGTATTATTCAAGGGGGGGGTCTTATTCAAGGATATACGGTATAATAAAAAACGTAACGGATGAATTCACACTTGGAAAGCATTGTTTCTGATTACGATAATGATGATTCAATGGGAAACGTGCCGATTTTTCGCTTGCGTCGGAACTTTAGATTGAAAATGTTACCATATTCAAAAAACTATTTCACTTCACTTTTCACATCTCATTTCATTTCACTTTTCACTTCACTTTTTACTTTTCACTTCCCATTTCATTTCTCCTTTTGTGTAATTGGCAGCTGGAAAATGGCAAACGTTTGTTTTTATTTTTGCAGGACATTTTCCACGGTTGTTGACACTTTTCATGACACTTGATATTTTACAATCCATTTTACAGAGTCCGGGAGTGGCACCTGGCGTTTTCTTTTTCTCAGCCGCGCTGGACGTCTGGGTTTTAGTTGTCGCCTCGCCGGCGGGGTTGGAGATTGCGCGCTGGTGCCGCTGGCGCATTGACACCTGCGTTGAAACGTTTTCTTCCATGGATTTCACATTTTAACGGGCATTTAGTATACTCGGATGACATTACGCCGTACATTTATCCGGAGGAAACACTCCATCATGACGTGATCACTTTCGTCGTCATGATCATCTCTCGCCATCACTTCGTCATCAGCACGTCTTCCATAAGTTAGCGGCTGGCCGTCTGCCAGCCGAAGACATAACTCCTATCTGTTGGTAGAGTATCGTGTCTGCCGAGTGTACTCAACGCATAAACTTTTGGGTAATTACTAGTGATGTAAAAGCGCCAAGACTTTGGCGCCTAGCGCCAAAACTGTGGCGTCCAGCGCCAAAAGCGACATGGCGCTTTTACGACCCGCAGCACAAATGGCGCCAAAGCAAAGTGGTGCCAAGCGCCATGGTGCTTTACATCACTAGTAATTACTACGCATCGTTGATGAATTAAATACCAAGACGTACACATTGAACCATAAAATGCGAGAAAAATACACAACACGATCCACGTTCACAACATAGAACCTTACAGGGAATTCCACCATGGGCGACATTTTCGGCGGCGTCGGCGCCAAAGGTTCAACCACCTGTTTAGGAATTTTGGTGGCGACTCAATTTAAGCACCCAGGCACTTCAGCGGCACTCGGATATTATGTATTTATTTAAGTTTTTATCAATATATTTACTACAAAATACCGTAAATTCTCGAAGAAGCCCCCTTCGAAGAACTGCTCTCTGTTAGTTGAGTAAGGAAAAATACCCCGTCCCTGTTGGATGTGTGTCAAAGATGTCAAATACATGAATAATCGTTATGATTCTATTCTGTAAAATATATGTATTATTTTGCAGCTGATGTCCGATTACTAGTATTGTTTCGATTGCTTCTACTATTTAGTATCGATTCGATTGCTTAGATTATATAATTTCTATTCCAACCCACAGATCTACACAACTAATTCCACCGCACGCCCTCACTCAATCACCTGCTGCATGGTGTGGCTGGGCATGTCCTGCATGATGTCCTCCCGGTAGCCCTCCTCGCCCTCGACCACGTCCATGATCGTGTCCTCCCTGTGCAGGCGGGCGAGCGCGCGCGCCGACTGTTCCGCCTCTTTGGCCGCTTGTTGCCGCTGCTCTTCCGCTAGTTCGGCTAGAGCGCGCTTGTACTCTTTGGGGAACACCTGGGGGGGGGGGGGTTGGGTAAGGTCGAGTTGAATGTGTTTAGGTAGATACCGTATTTGGTTGAATGGGATGTTGTTTTTTTCGTCAGACTTTTTGAGGGGGAGGAGAAAACTGTTCAGGAGGGGGAATTATTCAAGGGGGTGGGGTTATTTTGTCGTAAAAAAAACTCAGGCATTTTTCTAAAAACTCATTTCATAAAATATTTATGCCTTATTAACAACATAAAATGCTATTTTTGTTCAAATTAGACACAATAAATTTCTCATTTGCCTAAAGCGGGAAATTATTAGAGGGAGGGTGTTATTTTTTCCTAATTGGTATAATAGGGGGAACATTCAAGCGATGGAATTATTCAATCGGGAATTATTCAAGCAAATACGCCAAATCGATTTTCTATCCATTTTCATTTTCTCTCAGTAAAATTCCGACAAAAAAAGAGATATATCCCATTTAAATATTGTAAAAACAAACAAACAAATCTCGCTCAACCCCCCTAACACACCTTGACAATCCTGGTCTTGACCGTGTCCCACTGTTCCAACATCCGGCTAGCCAAAGCGCTGCCAGTTTTGGCAACGTAATCTTTGAGGGTCTCCTGAGCAAAGTCCAGATCGCCCGCGTCCATCTCGTCCAGGTCGATGGTGCCCATGTTGCAGTAGGATTGGAAGGTTCCCAGCCTGGTGTGGAATGTTGATTTGGATTATTTTGATGTTTTTTTGGAAAAAATATTGTTTTACGATATTGCAAAGTGTTCCTTCCTTGTATTCATATTATTGGTGACGCTCGGCATTGGAAAAATAAATATTGAACTGAGATGGCGAATTGATTGAGGATTGCGAAAATGCATTGATCATTTCTTGACCTTTTCTACACTGGTCAAATACGATTTCCACAGAAAGTCAAGACTAGTGATGGAAAAACGTTTTTTCAAAGCCCCTCTTTAAAAAAGCTCCCAAAACTTAAAAAAAACCCAGCCATCGCTAGTTAAGACGCACCGCCAAATCCCTAAAATCCCAACCCCAAAAACAGTCACAAAATCACCTAAACTCTTAAACCCCCCTCACCTATCAAAAACATAAGCAATGCCTCCACTCATGCCGGCGGCGAAGTTCCTGCCGACCTCGCCCAAGATGAGCACCCTGCCGCCGGTCATGTACTCGCAGCCGTGGTCGCCCACGCCTTCGATTACTGCGACCGCGCCGGAATTGCGCACGGCGAACCGCTCGGCCGCCACGCCGCAGAAGTAGGCTCTGAGGTATGGGGTTTTGTATAGGGTGTAGAGTGGGCTTGATGGTATTGGTATGAGACTTTTGCGGATTTTGTTTTCAAAAAAATTGCACGTCGACATTGGGCGGGATTATCCAGTTTGAAACAATGGAAGGATGTAAATTTTGATTTAGATGAAGAGTGTAGATGCCTATTTACCGCAAATAATCGAATAAGTCCCCTCCCTTGAATAACTCCCTCCTGTTGGCCAGGTGAGGAAAACATAACTCCCCGCTCGAAAAACTCCCCCTCAAAAACTTCATTCGAAGATTTAGTGTAAATATGTATTAGGTTGTAAACTAAATAACCTTAATTTTTTTGCGATTTCACAGTCATGCGTCCCATTCTGTTGTACATTGGCGGATATAAATGCCCTTCGAGTATGTTGGGGTTTGGGGTTGGGGCTATGACGAAATCTTTTTGTTTCCTTGAATAATCCCCCAGTCCCGAGATAAGGGGGGTCTATAAAAACATGGTCATTTTGCATTGCCGATCTTGCTGATTGAGTTAGAAGCTTAATAACTCATCCATTTCTAGGCCAATTTGGACCGTTTAACACTTAAAATGATCGGGACAACCATCAGATTCTTTTTTTGAGGTCGTATTGGTGATGCCAGAATTCCTTATGCCGATTTGACCCGGTTTTTAGACGAGTAAAATAAAGTTAACTGAACATGCTATCGTTTACTTTACCCCACAAGAAGTCGTATACCAAAAGAATGAGTTCAATATCTCTTTCCAATAAAAAGTTATAGCACTTCAAACTTTCGCCTCCCATCCACATAAATAACCGCATGAAGAATGATGTGTGCAATGTCAAAACTCCAAATCCGTTTCTCAGCCGATTTTCACCGATGAACACTTAAAATGATCTCAATAACCTGGAGATCCCATGGTGATGCTCAGGTTATCTCTATGCATTTTCAAAATGATAATTTCATACAAGAGTTCGCAATATTTTCTTGTATGGGAAATCTAATTAAATGTACAGATAATCTGAAGATTACAGTGGAATCTCCAGTTTATTAAAGCGTTGATCGACCCAGATTGGTCCAGAAATGGATGATGTACGGAGCTTCAAAAGATCCGCCCAACGTCCAGATCAGCCGTTCAAAATGACACCTTTTTATAGACTCCCCTTATCTCGGGACTGGGGGATTATTCGAGGAAACAAAAAGATTTCGTCATAGCCCCAACCCCAAACCCCAACATACTCGAACGGCACTAATATCCGCCAATGTACAACAGAATGGGGCGCATGAATGTGAAATCGCAAAAAATTAAGGTTATTTAGTTTACAACCTAATATTTCTCGATAGAACGTACCTGCCACTGGTGGCGCCGTACAGGGCGACATTGCCCACGACGATGTTCTCCTCAGCCTTGAATCCTGGGTGAGAATTCTTCGGCGGGTAGACAATCACATGTCCGCCCGACAGACCCTGCAACGTTAGGCGCGCGATAAACGATCAACCAACGTAAATTAAATACAAAAAAGTAATTGCAGAAAGCCAAAGTCGAACCTTAGCCACGTAATCATTGGCATCGCCCTCCAATTCGACGGTGACTCCCTTAGCCAAGAAGGCGCAGAAACTCTGACCGGCATTACCGGATAATTTGATATAAATGGTGTCGTCGGGCAGCCCTTTTTCCAAGTGCGCCACGCTTATATGGTAGCTTATGGTAGCGCCGAAGCAACGCTGCGGGTTGTGTATCACTCGTTCCGTTTTGTAGTTTCCGGTGCCGGTTTTGATCACCGACATGCACTCTTGCAGGATCTGTGTGAGTGTTAGAAATTAATATGAACGTGATTTTGAAAAATGTGAAATGGAAAAACAATTTTTTCAAGGCTGCTGTGTACAGAAAAGATATATATGCCACCATAACGCTGACCATAACATCATCATGCAAAACACATATGTATGTATTTAGTTACTGTTTCAGGAACAGAGTCAGCACATCGACAAATAATTTACAAGTCGAACAAGTACAATTTTTACGTTTTTACCTTCATGTTAAAACGTAAATAATGAATAGTTTAAAACAATGCTAATATAAATCGTTTCACATAAAGCTTGTCACCTCCTACTTCTCTCCTCACACAACAAAGCGCAAAAAATTCCCCATCACACAAACCTCATGATCCAACCTCTGTTCCAAATTGAAATCCTGCGACACACTCCCCCCTACAATATTAGTCTCCGGATACATGTGCAGGGCATTTCTGAGCAGCGGTTCAAATTCCATCGTTTTCGCCTTGGCATTCAGGGGATTGGGGCAGGCGTAGAGTAGATCGGTGCGTCCAATGGCCTCTTGCATTGAGCGGAGACCGAGCTTGGACAGGAAGTAGCGCACCTGCGAGAGGAGAGGGGTGGTTTGAAACATGGGGGGGGGGCTGGGGCGTAGGCTCGCTTGGCATGTAGACCCGTTGCGTGGGTCTCATGGGGGCTGATCAGCTAGCTATCTACCCCGAGGCCACTATCCCTTGAGGCTCGCCCCAAATCTCTCGACTATCTAAGTGGAGCAAACTTTGAGCGATTTTTCCCCAAAATCACTAAATTTTGCTCCATTTTGTCAATTTTGCATTATATCATATATTTTTTTGCCCAGCGAGCCCCCAGAATAATTTTCAGCTATCTATCCCTCCGGAAGAGAGATTTGCTATCTATGATACGCATGGGTCAAAACGTTGGAAACCCCTTATCCGCTGTATACATGCCGAACGGGTTACATGCCAAGCGGCACAGGCCGGTAATAAAGGGCCCTCCCCCAACACCCACACACACACCAGTTGACATCGGATATTCGTGTCAACTCAATGTTGACTAAATAACACATAAAGGATCATACTTAACAGAAACAATGAAAACTAAGTGTCACAATATAAAATTCACCACGCTCTATCACGCAGGAAAGTTGAAATGACATAATTCACACTTAATGACATAATGACTCACACATAATGACTTTAGTTCACACTAATTTTTATGTCAACTGGGTAGTTAGTGCGTGTGTGGGCCCAAAGGCAGCAACAAACAAGCCGTCCACTGCTAAAAATTGATAACTCAAAAAATTGGAAAATTGAGTTGATCACGGAAACGGCAACCAGAATTTGTCGCACACATTTTTCACAGGATTCTGTTCGGACAGATTTGTTTGGAGAATTGCTGAGAATATTTTCAACTGACTTTTCTCACAAGAAACAGTACTAGACAGAATTCCAAGTGATTAAACTTCTGCAGAAGTGACTTCGTTGTAAAATGTGCATGCTAGCAAGGCTGTCACATCCTAACATTTGTAAATATTTTTTTATTTGTAAAAAGTGCAACAGTTCGCCCAGATGTGCGGAGCGGACAAGAACGAACAAGACACAGCCACTGTTTACACGCCGATCACCCCGAAAATACATAAACCCCCACAAAAAACCCACCTCCTCAGCCAACATGAACAAATAATTGACCAAATACTCCGGCTTGCCATCGAATTTCTTCCTCAACTCGGGGTCCTGCGTGGCCACGCCCACTGGACAAGTGTTCAAGTGGCACTTGCGCATCATGGTGCAGCCGAGGACAACCAGGGGGGCGGTGGACATGCCGAATTCGTCGGCGCCCAGCAAGGCGGCTATCATCACGTCGCGACCTGGGGGGGGTGGGTGGGGTTGTAGGGAATGTGGATTGTGGTATACTCGGCGGACCGCAAAGTATGAGTCAGAATCAGAAATTACTTATGTTGTAGCTAGTCGATAACACGCGTGAGCATGATACTTATGCATTCACTTTCACAAAAAAAGAAAAATGTTCAAAAAAGAAAAAAGCGCCGTCGCGTACAGCGACACACGTCTTCTTTTGAAACTAGTTTTCGGAACAATTTTGATGTCATTAACGATGGCGTTATGATGGAGTGTGTTTCCTTCAGAAAAATGCATAGCCTGCGGTCCGCCGAGTATACGTATTTATACAACGCTATTTATGTAATTTTCAACCACCCTTCTCATCATTTGAACTCAAACCAAAACACGTCACACAGTTGACAAAACTTCACCCAAAAAACGCACCAGTCCTGATCTGTCCGTCTGCCTGGAGCACGACCCTGGACCTCAAATTGTTCATAGTCAAAATCTGATGCGTTTCAGCAACGCCCAATTCCCACGGCAATCCGGCGTGCTTGATTCCAGTCCAAGAACTGGCCCCCGTGCCGCCGTCGTGGCCGGAAATCGTGATGTGTTCCGCTTTGCCCTGAGGTGGTTTTTTTGTGGGTGTCGAATTTGAGTGGTGATCTTGAATTGGTTGATTTATCAGATTGAGCGCTTTTGATTGTGCTCCCAGGTTGGAATTGTGACAGGTGACATCTACCGGAGATGTAGTGACATTTGCAAAGTGCAAAAAACATGAATGCATGCTTTCAAGCGATCATTATTGACACATTGTTGTCTTAATGCAAGTGTAGGGTGTCAAAAGCGCCGGATTTTAAAGCAACAAATGTCAGCAAAAATTTTTTTTAGTAGCCCGCTCAAAATTAGCAGGGTTCACATTTCTGAGCACGAGCACTGACACAAGTGACATAAATACAAAATAAGCAATCACCAACTGCAACTGACCTTAGCAACTCCAGATGCAATAATTCCGACGCCCGCCTCAGAAACCAATTTGACACTGATTCTAGCCTTGGGATTGGCGCACTTCAAATCGTAAATCAATTGGGACAAATCTTCGATCGAGTAAATGTCGTGGTGGGGCGGCGGAGAAATCAGACCCACGAAGGGGGTGGAGTTTCGCGTGTCGGCGATCTCTTTGGTGACCTGTGAATTGATTTTATTTGATTGCATCTGGCTTCCGATTTGATGTTAGCTGCTTTTGGGAACTTGACACCTCTGAATTTTGTAAAAAAGGGAACTTTAAAAACTATAGACCATTGATATGTCACGTGGAGGTCGAGGACGAACCCTCGATCAGTTTATAGGCTATAAGGTGCCTTTGATGGCACAACTCGTATTGATTTATCCCAAGCAATTCTATAAAACACGTGTATTATATATTTACACTCACCCAACATTGATTAACACATTTTCTAAATATCCTATCAAAATACCGTTAGTAATTTTGAGTGCTTTTTCACCTAAATATCGATTGTGCAAGCAGTCCCGGACCCCGTGTAAAATGTCATGCAATGTGTCAAAAGTCAAATCTAAAATGCCCTGAAAAATTGTCATTGCACATGAGTTTTGACACTTTGCATGACATTTGACATTTTCCAGGGTTTGGGATTGACACAAGAATTGCAACAAAGGCAACGCACCTTGTATCCAGGAAGTTCACCACCCTCGCCCGGCTTGGCGCCCTGCGCCATCTTGATTTGCAGCTCGTCCGCGTGAGCCAAATAGGAGCTGGTCACTCCGAAGCGGCCAGATGCCACCTGTGATTTGTGTTCTTTTTCTGACTGAGGGGTTGTGATCATCAATTTACTTACTTGGGAAATGTGACAAGGGATGTGACAGCTAGGAATAATATCAATTTTCGATACTGCTGTAGTTTGATAAAAAATGCGCTATATTGGATATATTTCGACATCAGTAAATATTCCAATGCATAAGTGTCTCCAAAATTATAGTCTCCCACAACACTTTGCACAATGACAATCTAATGTCATTAGCGTATTAATGCCAATCACGCACACTAAATATGTATACAGGTGGCAAATTTCAAGCAGGGAAAAACGCTCCAGTGAACTGTTGACAGGTCAAAGGCAAATGCACTCGCCAGTAGACGAAGGGATATTACATAGCAATCTACAGGAATTCAAAATTTGGTCAGACAGTCGATTCGTCAATATGCGCTTGAAATTACCAAATTTTCATCCGCATAAAATCAGGCGACTAGAATCAAACCCGACCAACATGTCAAGCCAACAACCCAAAACCCACACAAAACCAAACCTGTTTAATAGCGCTGCGCATGCTGTCCTCCTTGCCCTCCTCGGCGTACCTCTCCGGCTTCTCTCCCCCCTCGCCAGTGTTCGACTTGGCGCCGATGCGGTTCATCGCCCTCGCAATGGTCGTGTGCGTTTCCCAACTGATCGAGCCGAACGACATGGCGCCGGTGACGAAACGGCGGACTATGGCCGCTGCGGACTCGACCTGGGGGTTTGAGTGGGATATTGTTGGAGGGTTTTTTATTGGGTTGTTTTTTTGCCGAAATGATTGATGTAGACTGATTAAATTGTTAAAAGTACCGACCTTATTTCAAAGTAAACGTAAATGTAAAGTATTTTATTTTTACTCAGCCCTGAGTACAGAAAACGTTAAGTAATTTTTTTAACTTTTATACTGCATAAAAAGTGAGTAAACGTAAATATCAGTATTTTACACAGATAAAACGTTAAACCGTGTATTTTTTCAATTTTGTAGACAGAAAAACATAAAAGTGAGTAAAAGTAAAGCACATTAAAGTGAGTCATTTTTGCTCCTTATGCACTCCATTAACTTGTCTGAATTACGTTTTCTGTACTCGCGTACTTACAAGAAATTACGCGTAAAAGTGACCAGTTACCAGGGACAGAAACCGCAGCGACGCATCAAAATGTGGCGGCACCAGGTTTTCAATCCAAAATCAAATCTCAAAATCAATAAAAACACAAAGTCCATTCACCTCATCCATGGGAATAGTCGGCTGCGGGTCGGTTTTCACCTCCAACTGCCCCCTGAGCGTGCACCAACGGTTCGCCAACAGCGACGCCTCACTGAACTCCTTGTAACTCTTGTGGTCGTTCAATCTGGACGCCGCCTGCAGTTTGGCGATGCTCAAAGGCTCGTTGACGTGCTTCTCGCCGCCCTGGCGCCACATGAAGAAACCGGGCGCTACTAGGACCACGTTGTCGCCGTCGCGGCGAGTGTACGCGAAAAAGTGCCTGGGTTGGGTTGGGTTGGAGTGATTTGGTTGTGATAATTGGAAAGTGCTGGGGGCAGTGCTAGACCATGTAAAGTGTAAAGTATAGTGTCAAATGTTATGTAAAATGTGAATCAAAATGAAGCAGAAAAGATTTCATTACTGAAGTTTGCATGACAATTGACACTTTACTTTACATTTGTCATGACAATTGACACTTTGAATGACATTTTACATGACAATTGACACTTTACTTTGCACGTTACAGGGTGGGGGTTTGGCACCTGGTTCGTTATTAATGCATTTAACAAGAGAAAATAAATTTTCATTGGCCAATAAGTGTGTTCAATGGATGGGCTTAACCGTAGCCAAGGTGCCAGTCCCAAGCCCTGTAAAGTGTAAAGTCAAGTTTCAAGTGTCATACAAATTTGTCAATTGTCGTGCAAAGTGTCAATTGTCATGCAAACCTCGGCAAAAAAATCTATAGTTTTTCTGTCTAGATTGACACTTTAGATGACACTTGAATATACACTTTACAGGGCTCTGAACCACCAAAGCAACGCCGACCTCCTGAGTGTTTCCTTGGCGAGCACATCGAAACCGGCTCCGCCCAGACGGCTAACAGTTCCCGTGAACGCCTTATTGACGACTTCTTTGCTCAGTCCCACAGCCTCAAAAATCTGCGCCCCTTTGTAGCTGTGCAAGGTGCTGATGCCCATCTTGGCCATGACCTTGCAAATGCCGCGGATGCACGCGTCCCGGTAGCCCTCGTAGACGACCTACATTGTGGGGGGGGGGGGGGTTGTTAAATGTGTTGTTTAGGTGATAGAATGGGGTGAATAGCTGTGAACAAAGTTGTGGGTGATCATTGGATTACTTTTATTTTACCGCATTTTTTGAAATACCCCCAGGGGGTTTTTCATAGTGCAAATTATGTGGGGGGTAATCGAGGGTGAGGGTATTTCAAGGGGGTTATCATTTCGCATATTGTTCTCAACTCCCAGTACTCATTCGTTGTTTGTAAACATACGCAGACGTAGACAAATGCAACAAGTGTTGATTTTGAGGGGGGTGCTTGCTTCGAGGGTGGGGTATGTCGAGAAAAACCGGTATTTTACTTTTACCTCATCAGTAAAACCGGGATCGACGAGGCCCATTTTCCTCAGCCGGTGCACACTCTCAAACACCAAATAGGGGCAAATCGCGTCGGCGCCGTAACCCAACAGGACGCACAAATCGTGCACCAACTTGGCCTCGCCCGTTTCCACCACTAGTGCGACCTTCATGCGCTGGCGCTGCCTGCAGATAGTGATGGGAAAATGTGATCGACAATTGACAATATAAATTGGCAAATCGCCTTCGCGCTTTGCACTGCAAAGGGGTAGCTGCTGCGCAAGTAGCACAGAAATCCACAATATTTCACGTTTCATAGAATCACGACCAAATTTTCCAACATTGGGCGAAAAATGGCACGAAATTTATCAAAATTCATGAAAATATGCTAAAATTATGTGAAAAGCATGTTGCCGCTCAGTATGCTTAATGCAGTGCATACTGATAGCGAAAAATATACTGTGTAGGAAGCGTAAAGTGGAAGAAACATACCGCATTTCCTCGAAATACCCCCCTCAAAATGGGCACTATGAATTTTTAACCCCCCCTCGAAATACCCCACCCAAATTCAGTGTATGTAGAACGTAAATGACAAAAGCTGCGTTCTGTGATCCGGGAAACATAGAACACACGTTAAAACAATGACTATGTTATGTTAGAACAGGGTTTATACTGTCTACGTACTTATATAAGTCTATATAGTGTTATAAATGGCGGTTTTTGTTGCATTTTTCGACGTCAGTGTACGTTACAAATAGCGATTAGGTACTGGGATTTCAAAAATTTCTGACGAAATAATAAACCCCCCTCGTTTAACCCCCCCCCCTCAAAATTTCCACTCTGGAAAAATAAACCCCCCTGGGGTAATTCGAGAAAATACGGTATTTACAAACCGAATAAGGTACTGATGCACGGCGCCCAGAGCCAGCAGGGAGCTGATGGGCACGTAGTCGCGGCTGACCGCGCGGTCGCTCAGCACGATAATCTGCAACGCGCAATGGACGAAATGCATCGTGACCAATAAAGAACACGCACTCGATCGCAGAATTCTCAAAACACCTGATAGCCGTCCAAAGCAGCGGCGCACGCGTCGGCGCAGAGTTTGTCCAGCGCGGGCAGCAAACCGATCTCCTGATGCGACCGCGGCCACACCATGTTCAGCACTTTGCACTGCGGCCGTATAAATTATTTGTTTAATCTTGTTTAAAAATGCTTTTAAAGCACATCTACCTAGCTTTATGATTATGGCCGATACTCGATATGAAAAGGGCACCATCTTGTCCAAAATGTGCGAAGTTGGCACCTAAATTTTCAAACAAACAGTCCAGTATAATTGAACCCGTGGGTGACTTTTACACCCTCTCCAGATGAATTTTGGTGAACTGGCTGAATTCCAAAAAGCTGAGTAAATAGTAAAATTCGACACGATATCTGGATATTCGATATTTTCAAATTTTTTGTCAATATTTGGTTTGAATATATTTGTCAATGCGTTAAAATTTTTAAGTCACACAAATACACGACCCACTACAACTGGTAAGTTGTATAAATCAATCAATGAGTATCAATACTCAGAGCACCCCCAAAACCAACCTTCCATCCCTTATAACTCGTCCTCTTAATGACTTCCATATCGATCAACGAAAGTACAGGCTGTTCCAAAAACAGCCGTCGGCACTGTTCAGCACTGGGCTCTAAAATATTCGCTTCTGGGCCCACTGGGCAAGCGAGCGACATTACGCACTGCTCGCGGAAGGGGTCTATTGGGGGGTTTGTCACCTGCGGGGGGGGGGGTTCGAGGGTGTGGGTGGAGGGTGGGATGAATGTTGTTTGTGTGATGTTGGGGGTGGTGTGTAGTGATGATGTAATGGGATTAGAATTGAAATTTTTTTGCGTGGTTTATGAATTATTAAAAAAATTTATTTTTGCGTTTATGCCAGGATATTTCAGAGAGTTTATTATTATTATTATGAAGTTTCAGAGCGATTTTATTTTATTATTATTCTTTTTGATAGATCTTGAGGTTATTTGAGATCGAAAGACATTATTACATTAACCTATCCAGGGGGCAGTCGCGAGCCCTGTAAAGTGTAAAGTCAAGTGTCCAATGTCATGTAAAATGTCAATCAAAACAAAAACAGAAAGGATTTTTACTGAACTTCACTGCTTTACTTTCAATGCATCAGAATCGACAAATTTGTATGACAATTGTCATGACATTTGACAATTGACTTTAAACTTTACATGGCTTGAGACTGCCACGAGATTTGACGAACGACAATAATCTTCTCTTGAGAGCGACCCATTTCAGAATAAGCTAATATAAGAGTTAATACCAGACCACTTTGAATAGCCTCTATTCACTCAAACACAACGGCCAAAAAAATAGTCGATCAAAGTTGACCCAAAAACAGCGCGCCTGACCTGGGCGAACAGCTGCTGGAAGTAGGCGAACAAGTTCGGATTGTACTCGGACAGGCAAGCCAGCGCCGCGTCGTTGCCCATCGAACCCAGGGCTTCCTTGCTGCGAAGCGATTGCGATAATGAATGTTTATTTGTGTTGATTCGTTTGACTGCTGTTTTAATCGACACGGGAGGCAGTCCCAGACATTGTAAAATGCCGTGTAAATGTCAAATGTCATGCAAAGTGTCAAAAGTCATGTAAAATGCCTGGGAAATGGCAACTCGGTTGTCATTTTGCAGGGCATTTTACACGACTTTTGAAACTTTCCATGACATTTGACATTTTACAGGGTCTGGAACTTGTACACAGTGGAAAATAGTGAAAATTATTTATTCAGTTTTGGTTTTATTTTTGTGTCTTCTTAGCGTGTGGGTTGATAATGGCCATAAATATAGAAGATGATAAATAATAAGGGAAATTTGACATGCAATAACGAGATACACGGAAAATGTTGATAAATGGAGATGATTAAATCGTGATCATACAGTTCAAATGAATTTTGATTTACTGTGTCGTCGCTGGCAAACAAACAAATATTAGTGGTAGGTCACACAATCTATCATATGGAGAATCACTAAACAGTCGTTCATAACAAAGGAATAAAGTGTAGCTGCACACCCAGCCCATATGATAAAAATCAATTCCTCTTAAGCCACCGAAACTGCCGATTTTTATTCAAAATCAACAGAGAAGGAGGAATCAGTATGGAAGTATCAAAGAATCAGTAACGCTTATCATTACTTTAAGATAATTTGTGTATCAACACCATTATTTTATTTGTTTTTGTTGAACATCAGTTGTTGATCTCAATGGAATCTGACATAACACTTCAAAATAGTGGCTCCATTGTGTTGGATGTCTGGCATCTCTAAAACACATTTCTTCTTTTACAAAAGTTCATCTTTTTTTAAAAAAGACGGAGACTATCAAAATACATCATTTGGCAACCATTGTTACAATTCCAGCAGCCATTAACGTGCTAAACATGAATCTTGTAAATTTTGGAATTCACTTTTAGACGTTGAGATTTATATGTTGAAAGTAGAGGCAGCCAATTAACTTCACACTTAATCATCAACAATTCGATAGCCAAAAGCCAGCGATGCGATGCGAGCCAGGCGATATCAGCCTATGAAGAGCAGTCTGCCGGGTTTGTTGTACGCGCTCGCCGGCACCGCGTTGCCACCGATCACTGGATCGGTGTCAGCCCCTGCGAGGGCGAGTTTTCTTGCAATGCATTTCTGTGTATCAAGTTCGGCTTTGGCTTTGGTGCTAGGTATCGGGTTCGGGTTCGGCTATCAGGTTTCCATCTAAAAAATGCACAGGAATTGGGTTCAGGGGCCAATTCCGGAAGTGACAACGTAAAAAGTAAAACTTTACTCTTAACTCTGTACTTTTCACTTTACTCTTTACTTTACTAACTTCCCATACATCATTTTTTTCACTTTACTTCTAACTCTTTACTTTTCACTTTAAACTTTACTTTACTCTTTACTTTGCCACTTGCGGAACTGGCCCCTGGTCTACTCGGGTTCGACTAATGATGGAAAAGGCACCGGAAAAAATGGCACCGCACCGCACCGGCACCTCTGCCAGTCCTCAGAAAGGGCACCTGGCACCATGGGCACCGGCAAAAAAATGACACCGCACCGCACCGGTGCCATTTTGAAAAAAATAGCACCGGCACCCTGGGGCACCGGCCGGTTGCCAGTGCTAGCCCCGAAAGGCACCGCACCGGGGAGGAGGTTCCGAAGTATTTATCGGGTATTTTTTAGAGGCCGCACCTTCGGAACGGCATATTTCTATGAATTCTCAACCGATTTCATCGTTGAGCACTTGAAATGATCAGAATCATGTGTCGATTACTTTATGAAGTAATTAGAATGATTACAAATGACTGCTCAAATATTTCATACGTATTCACTGTTGTCTACTGACTGGGGTGGATGTTGTACAGATACTAGATGTTACTAGGCATATTTTGTCATCAACTGACAACAAATTATGAACTTAATGTTGAAAGAAACATAAAATATTTATGACAGAAAATACAACACAATTTTTTGTTCCCTCTTCAGAAGGGTAAGGCACATTTCAAAACATATTTGATGGGACGTTTTTTTTCTAAAATAACCTAAAAAACAGTTGGGTAAATATATTGCCGCTTTTTTATATGAATAAGCACATGCTGTGGACGATGCTGTACACCCTATGATGACCTGGCCGGTGCCTTTCACTTTGGCCTTGGTGCCAGCACCTATGGCACCCTCAAAAATGGCATCGCACCGCACCGGAACCGGTGCTAATTCTAAAAAATGGTACCGGTAAAGGCGGGGCACTCTCGAAAAAGGGCACCGCACCGCAACAGCACCGGTCCTACTCTAAATATATGCCACATTAGATAAGATAGGTACTCAGTATAAAGTATACTCACCTCCAAACACTTTGCCATACATGCCCTTATCATCCTCGAACGGCAGCTTGTACGGATGCGGTATGCGCGGCCGATATTCCCTGTTCCACGCGAACGCGTTCGCCTCCGCGGTGATCGCCGCGAGTATTGTCAACCCGGCAAACACGATTACCATAGTCTGATTGAGTAGAAGTGCGGTAGGGCGGCGCGATTTCGACGACATTTTCGTATTTGTGTGCATCTATGTCGAATGTGGTGCTTTTGTTGTGCGGGATTGTTGGTGTACAGGACAGAAAATGACGGTAGTTGACAGATAATTTAAAAATAATTATGTCTAACTGATAATGTTGAATAACTCATAAAGGGATGGTCAAAAAGCGATTTTTACAAGATATCCGATTTTAAAAACATAAAATCGATTCAAAAAATTGCCGCAGTCAAATTTAATTCTATTTTTCTTCGAAATCACCTCTGAGGGATATAGATAAAGTAAAAAACATACAAATAAATATTAAAATTGATAATTATTAAACCCTTTATGCCTTCTGTGGTAATATAATTAATGTAGAGTTTGGAAAAGCATAAAAGTTCGTTTTTTTAATATCTAAGATAAATAATATATTTGTTATATTTGATGGTTAATCACGTTTCATCTACCATTTGCAATTTTGTTGGCAGAAATTGCACATTCTTCGTGAGAACACTGGCTAAATCATTTTGGAAGTGAACGTGAATTAGGGTTGGCCGTTGTTTTTTTAAAACGTTTGATTTTGAAAAAACACGAGGTCCGAAACGTTTTTTTTTTTAAAAAACATCGTCCGAAATTTTTAGTACTAAGCACTAGATATTTTGCAAAATTTTTGCGTGCAAGCGTGCAGTTTCACACTCAATTTGACATTGGTGGTTGTTTCCATTGGTTTTGTGGCATTTTGAGTATCAACTATCAAAGCAACCATTTCTATGTGCTACCATGGGTAAATAAGCCGGGCCTGTGCCTCTGTGCATGTTTACCCGCTGTGCATGTCAAGGGTTTTCTAGATTTCATGCACAGAAGGCCTCAGTCAATAAGCCGTCATATGTTGCTGTAGTATATAATATTCAGGTAATGTGCTCCCATGTGCCTCCACAGTGTGTAACATCACTCCCAAAGTAACAACCTCCTTTTTTAACCTTGTTTGATCACTATTCCGTGCGAAACTTCACTTGAAGTCACGAACATTCGACTATAAGACAATACACAAACATGTCGACAAAAAATGACCATTTTTGACACAAATCACCACAGTTGAAAAAAAACGTTTTTTTCTAACCCTAACGTGAATGCATTTGCATTAATCAATGAATTTGATATGAAAACTTGAATATGAACTATTGATGGAAAAAGGGCTATTTAATTCTACAGAAATCACACAACATCGTCACGGTCCGTGATCATGATTTGTTTAACATTTATGCAAATTATATGTATGTGTACACAAACGTTTTCACATACATTTCCCACTGAACCAGACTACTGAAACGTCGACTTTGTGCGACCGCAAGACTAATTTGCGGTAATGTACATTATGATTGAAAAAAAGTCATAAGGCAGGACTTCTTCACAGAGAGACATTGCCGCTGTCAAATAAGCTTTTGGAACATGGAAATGTGATCTCATGTAAGAGACTGCACGAGAAAAAACACTCGAACGCACATGGTTAGCGGATATTTTGTGACATGTTGAGGTAGCTTTCACGTGGGTGTTAGTGGGTGTAAGTAGGTGTTATTGGGGTAAACGACTCCCATTTTACACTTGTCATACACTGAATAAATCCAATTATTTGACGTGTCAGGAATACGGCTAGTAAACATGATTTTAAGCTGTTACATCAAAATTTTCTTTTAATTTTACCTATTTTTCGTCTTAATACCCTCGAAGGGCATTGATACAAATCAGAGATAAAAACTGCATGCAAAAAGAAACCAGCAAGTTGTTCTAAAAAATGTCAGTGTTATAAATGCATAATCAGACATGGGGTGCCACTGAGGGTGGTAGGGTGGCGGACGGCGGTATATAGACGGGGTGTTGTCCACCCACACGTGACTCTGAAAAATCAGTCAGTAATTATTCAGCATTTCTCATGAAATGAGAAAATATTATACAACATACATCTGATTAAATTGCTAAGTAATTGCTCCACTTTAGATAGTGTGGCCATATATTGGGTATCCCAAGGACGTAGCCAGGAGGGGGGGCGGGGGGGGCGGCCGCCCCCCCCCCTTCCCGGGCCGGACCAAAAAATGTGCCAGAAATGGCACTTCCAGAAGACGAGTTTGTCGACAGTTTGAAAAATTTTTGCGCGCGAGCGCGCATTTTCCCTTAACAACATATATTTTTTGGCTGACTGGTCTCCGCCGCCTCAAAGCCAGTGAAAATGGACCCAATTCCTGTCCATGTCACTCTATATGCCTGTAAAAAACAGACGTATACTGGTGTCTTGGCGCCAATGCCAACGCCAGTGGCGCCACGGCGTGGCGCCTACGAATGGCGCCAGCGCCATTCCCCTACTACAGGGGTAAAATTTTAGAAGGGGGGGGGGGGGCGCCGCCCCCCCCCCCCGTTCACCGGGCTCCGTATACAATCCGCCCCCCCCCCCGCACAAAAATCCTGGCTACGTCCCTGGGGTATCCCTTAAAGTAGAATGGAAGCACACCACTATTATACCTTTAAAGTCACTGGGAATTGAAATTTGCAAACATTCATGTTTATGGAAAAAATTACTTTTCTGCAATAATGGTACCCAACCCGAGACCCACCAATATTCAGAAGTGCATCCCAGCCACATTTTCCCTGCAAATTTAAAAAGCCTAGATACTCAGCAAACTTACAAGCTAATAGAGTTTCCATGGAACATCAACTGAGTTCCACATTTCAGAATTTTGTATGCTATTTACACTCCAGGAAAAATGTCTTTAGCCTTCTGATCGGAAACAAAAAATTCAACGTCTCCTTCGCTAACGTGCGATCTGAGTCAGGATATACGTGGGATGAATTCTTGTAAAGTAAGGTGCTTTTATGGTACATGTCGATTTTTAGCTTTCTGGGTGTGTTGCTGCACATTTGACAGCCATCCAAAGTCAAATTTCCGATGGAAAAAAGTCTTTAGCCTTTTTGTGAAAACATTAAAACAAGGGAAAAACATGTTAAAACGACGAAAAAGACTGCGATGCGATGTGAAAAAAATGATGCACTGCTCAAATATTCATCACTTCGCGAATTTATATTCAAAATGGTATATGCGGTGGACTTGATACTCTGCACTCACACTGATTTCTCATAATGTTCAAAATTGTCTGCCGTCTGTCAGCAGACAAATATCGACCCGGCATGGTGCAGATTTTTGAAATTATGAACAAAACGAAATGTTGGCACCGTGCCAGCTTATGGCTGCGCGCATTAAGCGAAATGTAAAAAAGCAAAAAAAATTCGCGGAAGGCGCTGCGTTCACGGTTAACAAAATGTTGACTAAATACCCAGGAGGGGGGCCATATTTCTACTGTGTGGGGTCGACATAATGAGCCCCCCTATGTATGAGTTTCGGCCCTCAGTGACCCATATTTAATGTTTTGTTTGCCATTGAACCAAAAAAATCAAAAGGGCTAAAGACATATTTCCTGGAGTGTATGTTGCAGATTTCATACTACCTCGGCTGGCTTTTTTTAGTGGTGCTGAGCCAGCTTAAGCTTCACCTGTCTTTTACACACCTCTTTGGTGAATGCTTCACTGTGGTAAGTGAATATTGCAGCCACTTAAGTCCATTTTTTTACATTGGGATATATTGCTTAATCATTTATGAGTGAACAAGTTACATGTGCACATCATGCATGAATTTGATATGGTATTGACCTCACAGACTTGACTGTTGAGCAACAAAAAAAATCACAAAGTTAATATATGAAGCCCAGGAGCACCGTTTATCATGTAGGTCTGTTATTCCAGTTTTTCGCAGCCATTGTTTACAGTATAAAATTAGGCATCTGGAAAAAATGTCACTTTAGCTGGGTGCTATCTGATCCAATCAAATTTAAGCTGTGGCAGTATTTGCGACACCCCTTTAATGTCCAGCCAACCTACTTTAATGTCTCAGTGGCACCCCATGTCCGATTATATATAATAAATAATACCTATTGAATAACTGGCCGGTTTCTTTTTGCACGCGGTTGAACAAGTGAGAGCCTTTTGTAACTACTCTCATGTCTGATGTGCACATTAATCTCCGCAGAGCTAAAAAATAACATGAAAATGGATCATTGTCTGTTTAAAATGTAATTTCTTTCTCAACTTTATTGCGTAAATACTGTACAGTGCATTTGCAGTTTCATGTTTATGATAGCAGATTAGCAGAATTGCGTATTTACACTTCCGCAATGTCAATCTCCGCAGAGCATTCAAAAGCATTTTCTCAACAAGAAAGGTGAAAAAATATTGATAAATAGTAAGTAAAAAGTTAAATGAAAAGTAGATTTAGAAGTGAGAAGTAACAAGTTAATGGAAACGTAAACTTAGAAGTGAGATGTGAAATAGTAACTAAAAAATTTTTAAATTTAAAATGTAAATTTAAATTTTTAAAATGTTTTTAAACTTTCCACTTGCCATTTAACTTCTCACTTATAAAATTAATCATTTACACAGTTTAAGGATAAAAAATAATTGACTCAGCGATAGGGTTCAAACGGGACCGCGGTCCCGGTACATGGTTCGGCAAAAAGTCGGGACTGGGGCGGTCCCGGTCCCGGTCCCGACACCCCAGTCCCGGTCCCGGTCCCGACAATTAAAAAAGCCAGTCCCGGTCCCGGTCCCGGTCCCGACCACCCAGTCCCGGTCCCGGTCCCGGAATTTTATAGCGGTCCCGACAAGGGATGGAAAAAAACGTAAATGGCCAGACATTTTGCCAGAAATGGCACTTTTCTAAAGCGATTTTGCAGGAACATATGAAAAATTTTTGCGCGCAAGCGCGCAAATACCCAGCCAATGATGTCTATGTATTTTTCCATAATGTGACAGAGTTAGAAAGGTCCCCAACATGATTCTAGTACGAAATATAGGTATATAAAGATACCTATATTGTAGACGATGACGCCAACGCCAGCGCCAATACTGGCATGGTGTTAGCACCTACAACTATCGCTGCCCCCCCTCCCAAAAAAATCCTGCGTACATTGCGTTTCATTATATATTCACAACTTCATGTGAAGATGGCAATGGAATACTGCTGGAATAATGTTATAAGAAAAGGCTAATACATTGAGAGTGGTCCTTCACACAGTGGAGGTGTGTGGAACAACATTGGCTGGATATTACATACCAATAAGGTTCAAACAATACCGCGGTGCCGGTACCTGGTTCGGCAAATCCCAGTCCCGGTCCCGACCCCCCAGTCCCGGTCCCGGTCCCGGTCCCGACAATTGAAAAAAGCCAGTCCCGGTCCCGGTCCCGACATTAGAAAATTTCTGGTCCCGGTCCCGGTCCCGGTCCGAAAAACTGGTCCCGTTTGAACCCTACTCAGCGAGCATATGTCCGGCACAAATTTTTTTACACCTGAAAAAATAAAGCCCTGCGGCAAACATAGGAAATATTTATAGATCAACCAGGAACGGTGATTCAATTGAATACTTAATAAGCAAGTAAGAAATATCTGCAAGCGAAAGCGTCATCAACACCTGTCACATGGTGAGCAATAAGTAAAAATGTGTTATCAAAGCACGGTAGATAGTCTAGGGATGGCCGGAGTTTTTTGACGTTTTTTAACGCTAGCATAGAAACAGTTTTTTTTAAAGAAGACAGCAGCCAAAATCATTAGTATTTTGACACTAGATATTTTGCAATTTCACATATTTACATATTCACATATTGACATATTTTTATCACTGGGAATACCGACGTCACACTTTGCATGAAACCTACCATAACCCATCTGAATAATGAACCTATTTTTTTGCATTTTTCATCATAATATTGCATTTTTACTATGGAATAATCAAGTAAGAAATTTATCACATGATTTTTTTTCTTTAAATTATGGTAGCATTCTGTTCATTGTATGCGGTCCACTCGGTCAGTATATAAATTACCATAGGTGATACCTGTTTTCATTATTTTTTAGTTGTTTAGTTTACTTCAGTCAGGGGTCTCGAATGGGGGGGGGTTTGGCCCCCCCCCCCCAAACCGCCCAGCTTTTATCTATCCCGGAAGCAAAATTTTGGGCTACTACCCCCTAACCCCCCCCCCCAAATCGCTCAGCTAAATATCTACCTATCTGGAGCGATTTTCGAGAAACTATACCCCAATTTTCGCTCAAAATCGCTTTTTTTCATACCTTTTTATAGATTTTCACCTCCAAAATACTAGTTTTTGTTCCTATTTACCTATTTTCAGTACTACATATATGCTCTTGTATACCCATTTTGAGCTATTTTACACCTACTTTTAGCGATTTTTCTCCCTTTTCTTCCTTCTACACTCTGAAATAGCCTATATATCGACCCACCGGCCACCACCACCCCCCCCCCCCAATTTTTTTTCTATCTATCCCGAAGGCCGCACAGCTATCTATCCAACCACTCGGAGGGTCAAAATTCAAGATACCCCTGACTTCAGTTCATTGTTTAAGTGTGAAAGCTTCCATTATATTCATGCTAGTGTGTAAAAATATTTTCTCACAAACATATAACGGAGTTAAATTTTAAAAAACGACCACATTTGAAAAAACGGTGTCATTAAAAAAACACGTTTCTTCCATCCCTAAGATGGTTTCGCAGCACGACAGCACACATTTGACGGCCGCTTGGGAAGTACCAGACCATGTATAATCTGAATGGCATTGGCTTGCGGTTAATTATTCACATTTCGCGGTTGATGTATTACTCTTACAATGACAGTCTCAATTTCAGCTTGGAGTACGGGAAGGAATTTTTTAACGATAGTCTCAATTTTTGTTCGGACAGAGCGATTTATTGTGTTTCAAACGACGACGGCAAACGAAGATTCAAAAAGTCGAAAATGTTTATTATTTTTATTTGTATTTTTGAAAATTTTATCTCAACACTAGAAAAAAACACTTTAATAGAGTTTTTTCTACAAAAATTATATGGATTTATCCGTAGCGGCAGTACAAAAATGTGCAGACGCAGAACAAAAATGTGCAGATGTGCAGCTTGGAGGTTGGAATGCCATAAACATTGATATGAATTCAAAATTCACTAAAAAAATGCAATAATTTAGTGAACAAATTTGAAAATACGCAAAGCGTTTCACCAGCGACCAGAGTTGTCACCACGACAATTTTACCTGATACCCGACCTCAATAACAGATACCCGATGTCCAAACCCAAAAATTTTGAAATTCCCAACACTAACCTTTTCATGATACTGACCCATGCAATGGGAAACATAAACTGAGCACTGTTTATTCATAGTGCTATCTTTTAGGAAGGAATATCATATAACATATCATAATTTTTGTTATGAATTTTATATTTGGAATCATTTCTCCATCTAGCTTTAAGCTTCTTAACGGACATTCTCAAGCTTAGAATAGCTTTAGTTACGTTTCCCGGACTTTTAAGAACGATGAACAAATTCAAGAGTGTGCAGATCGTCTGTTCTAAAATAGTAAAACTGAGAAATAATTTTTTGATTCGCATCAATAAAACGTACGGTTCATTCCCACACTTCATTCATTTATTGATACTCCATTTAACAAGGAACACAACAAACTTCTAGGACACCAAAAACTGCCCTACACAGTGACACACTGATTTTCTACCGAAATGTCGAAAATTTTGAAAACTCATAAATCAGCTTTGCGCTCATTTGAGTTGATCAGAACGGGTTATATATAATCGCCATCAACAGAAGTTGACAGACACCTGATTATGGTAAACTCGAAACAGCTCAAAGCTGATTTCACTATTTTTCAAACGTTTCGAAATCAGGTAAAATATTAGTATGTAGCCAAAGCTAACCACACAAACACAAACAATTCAGAGCACGAAAATCAAATGGTCCCATGACTCTCAAGCCTGACATAATTCGGCCATTGATAATCGGACCGACAATAGCTTTTGATAGCAGCTTCCATTTGATCACCACACGCGGCGTCACACGTTTTAATATATGACTTCAGAGTATCAGAACATTACGACAGCGGTACAGCTTCCTGCTTCCCTTCGCACTTTGTTTTCAACTTACCGGCCACATTTGAATTTACGCAGTCAGCACACGCCTGTTTGCGGTTAAAGTTATCCTAATTATTGTATTGCTTCGAAATACCCACTGAATTAACCCCCGCCTCGAAATACCCCCAGGGGGCAGTCCCAAGCCCTGTAAAGTGTAAAGTAAAGTGTCAAATGTAAAGTCAAATGCAAAGTAAAGTGTCAATCAAAACAAAAAAGAAAAGATTTTATTACTGAACTTTGCATGACAATTGACACTACTTTGCATTTGACTTTACATTGGACACTTTACTTTACACTTTACAGGGCTTAGGACTGCCACCTAGGGCCAGATTTAATTCTCCCTACAGATTTGTAGGGTAGGGCGTACGCCCGATAGATTTTTTAAAGTTCAGCCGCATTGACGCACATGCACTGAGAGCAAGGCGGTTCGTAAAATATATGAAACCATCCCTTAAGGTTGCCGACATTGCAATATGACGTATATCACTTCGAATTTGGCACGGAAATCATGATTTCGTCATTTCTTGGCCGTCGGCCAATTCGTTTTTTATTTTATTTTGTCGGGCGGGTTACTCGCATAAGTCGCGCTTTTGTGTAGTCAGGTGGTCACTTTTTTAGTGTTCACTGTCTGCAACCGAAACCATGAGGGCAGCGACAAGAAATAAATGCATGCACGAGCGTACAAAAGCGCGACGTATGCGAGTAACCCGCCCGACAAAATAAAATAAAAAGCGTATTGGCCAAGAAATGACGAAATAGTTATTTCCGGGCCAAAATCGAAGCGATATACGTCACATTGCAATATCGGCGACCTTAAGGGATGGTTTCGTGTATTTTACGAACCGCCTTGCTCTCAGTGCATGTGCGTCGATGCGGCTGAACTTTAAAAAATCTATCGGGCGTACGCCCTACCCTACAAATCTGTAGGGAGTATTAAATCTGGCCCCAGGTGTGGGCCAGAGTTGTTATATTTATGTAATGAACTTTTCTCAAGTAAATGTAAATATAATAGAATAACCCCCCCGGTCTTGCAACCTTGTCTCTAATATAATACGATAACCCCTCGGGTCTTGCAACATCACCATTATGGGCCAAATAACAACACCTTGGGCAATGTCCATATTCGTCAGAACTCTCAACGATGCGCTCATGCAGCCCATCCTGCCTAACTACGCCAAATCTACAACACCTATCAGGGGACTTGGTTACCTTCTGCACGCGCGGAACGACAAACGATGGCAACACGCCAACCAAATAATCGCACAATTCCGATAATTCAACAAGCGACATGATGTCCACCGGACGATCAACAATTGCCCTACAAGCCCTACGCTTGACGCGTGCGCGGGAATCCTGTCTGCCAAACTTCACCAGCTTGGTGCCTTTCGACCTAGCTATTCCGAGGGACGTAGGCTTCGGAACTTTTCGGTCTACTTGGTTGCCACAGCTAACAAAGTCCGGTCGCGCAAATTGCAAAAGCTTGCTGCGAATAACGTGCGGCTGTAATTTCCCCTTCCTACCCACCAAATACCAAAGGTTTCTAGGCTGCACGGTTTTCTTCAGCCTTTCAGCAGTCTTCTCAGAAACACCACAAATTCCGGGTTCAATAAAAGCTGGCTCCATGACCAAGTGATCAAGCAACCACTGCTGAGAAGCATCACTAATCACCTCACCATTGGGCAAAACAGAATCAACAACAAAATCACCGGCGCCCTGAACCTTTTCCGCATACGTGGCCCTTCGCTGGATTTGAAACAATTCCGACACAGGTTCAAAACCATCAAAAACAGGGCCCAATTCCAAATCATCAACCTCCCAGAAACCTTCAGAACTTGGCGCACTTTCAGAAACAGAAACAAGATTAGCCCACGCTTCAAAAACCGACAACTGAACATCACTCGAATGCAAGCAAATAAAAGCGACTTCCATCATGTTTTCACAAAGTAGAATTTAGAAATGATTAGATCCACTAGCTGGAATGAGCCAATAGATTAGGTAGAGAATAGTTGCACCGGAGTAAGCTTGAATTACACTAATTGGGTTTCTCGAATAACGTTGCAATTAAAGTTTCCAAAGTACTTGAATATTTCCAATTTACCTTTCAACTTTCCAAATCAGAACAGTAATACAAAAATGACTAAATAACACTCAGGGTCATATAAGCTAAACCAGACAGGTGAGGATAGCAGTACGGTACACTGGTAAGAGACCACACAAGACCAGGTACTTAAGTCCTAGCTTGGCACAGCACCACTATCAAAAGTAATTCTACTGTAGCACAACTGTTTGGGCCCTTACGAAAGCCTAGAGCGAGTCAATAGGTGTACAGCCTACTTCAGCTTATACTACGCCTAAAACAAGTCCACAGAGGTCCAGACGTACAGTAAGCATCACAGATGGTGGGTTCTCCCCATACAACACCCTATCTTAGCTATACCGGCAGCTCTGTGTGGCCACTCCTGCCCCTGTGAACCTAAATGTCACCGTGCAGAGGGAAGAGAAGGCCTATGCCAGAGTTAGCAGAGAATGAATAACCAAGGGTAGGCTCATTTCAGCTGGTAAATCACTGACTTAGTAATTAGAATTGGATTGGGTAGACTGATGACAATCACAAGATTGGGGCTCTCTTTTATGGGTCTGAAATGCCCCAAACCGGTTTGCAGCTGGGCGGAGCCAACCAATCATGAAAGTGCATTTGAAAATGTACCGAAAATAAGTGACCTCAGCTGAACAGAACCATGTACCACAATGGTTACTTTTTAAGGGAACAAAGGGAATGGTGACTTGACATTCAGGAACACCTTTCTTCTGGCACTCAGCCAGCTAATAAAACCAAACTTGGAACTGTGCCAAACTAGAAAATGACATACCTACAGTAACCTACCAAATGTAAACACACAAACTAACTGCTTAAAGTGATTAGACTAAGCGAGACTCTCAAAACTAAACATGGTGCAATTACAACATGCCGAGTGAATCCACAGGCCATTCGAAAACTGCAAACAACTGCAAAAAGGACCAAAATTACAAAAACAACCGTAATTGCTCAAACGTGAGCTCGTCCAACCAGCGTACCAATCGGCCAACGTGAAACTAAACACGACGTGCAAAAGTGCAAAACACAGAAATACGTGCAAAACACAGAAATACGTGCGAAACACAGAAATAAATGCGAACGTAAAACACAATCACAAAATACATGCAATTATCACAACTAAGGGGGTTAGGTGGGTAATTAAGTGCAAATAAATACAAATACATACTCAATAAATCACAAACTGCGGCACCTACCGCGAGCCTACAACCTAAACCTATACCTACAACCTAAAACATCACAAAAACTCCTCCCTGTGGCAGCAGTGGCTGCGGGATATGTGCCAAATTACACACAAAAACCGCCTTTTTGGCACTCTTCCAATTCCCTTGGGATTGGCCCGTCTCTACTCCGAAGGACGTAGACTTCAGGAGCTATCGAGGCCGCTCCCTATTTTACTAATTTTACTTAAGGCACATACCCCTCCAGAAGGGGTGACCCGTCTCTACTCCGAAGGACGTAGGCTTGAGGAGCTATCGGGGCCATCCCTTCCGGTGGCCACTCCCACCAAAACTCTCTGAGCGGCCGAAGTTCTGTCGCTCCGCGGACGTTTACGGCGGCCACCGCTGTCGACGCTCACGGGAACTGGGTAGGGAAGGTTTATAAGTTTTTGAACAATGAACTGTCGCCCAAACACGGCGGCAGCACTTAACCCCCTTCGAAAATACACTCGGTGCCGTTTTCAGGAAGTTGGCACTCGGCCAAGAGCGGCCGATCCGACACTTTACAAAAATCCCCAAAAACACCCAAAATCCCCCTCTTCCGGGTTCCGGTGGTCGTCAAATGGCGGCGACGCCACGCTGTCGCGGCCGTCGAAGTCGTTCGCCGGCGCTCATTCGGCCGCCATGGCCAAGGGAATCGCTTTTTGCTCGGCGCTGCTTTTCTTTTTAATGAAAGCGCCGTAAATTGCACAAAAGTTAGGTTCCATACCGGGCGGTGCCAAATGACGTCACCCGGTCTTTTCACGAGTAAGTACGGCTAATTACGCCGTTTTGCTAATTAAGATTGGCGAAATGGCGCCGTCGATGCATAATTATACGGTAATTCGCGCTTGAATCACAGTCCCAGAGGCGTAGGTCTGGAACTTTAGTGTCTCGGCGCCAATTACCGTAAGCGGCGTCAACTGCGCCCTAAGTCCCCTATAAGTTAGGTTTCGTATGGGGCGGCGTCGTGATGTCGTCACTTGGCCCAAAAGGGGTCAATATGGCGTCCCCGGCGGCTAAAGCGCCATAATTAGGGTTTAGTAAGCGTTACTTGACGCTGGGTCACCGTCCCAGAGACATGGGTCTGGCACTTTGGTGGCCCGCCGTCAGTTATCGCATTACATAAACGGTAAGTATTTTTATTTTACTCACCGCTGAGTACAGAAAACGTAAGTAACATTTCTTTACTTTGAATCTGTCTAAAAGATGAGTTAATTACTTTTCTTTCAGGTTAAACGTAAAAAAAAACAATTATTTTTTGTCGTAGAAAATGTAAAAATAAATATTTTTACCCCAATTTTTGCTCTGAAATAAATCAAACATGTGTTTTTTCTTACAGAGTTCATGGAAGCTACAAGAGATCTTAGAGCCCACAAAGTAAGCCCAAAAGTGTCCCTAAGCACACACATTTGGATCAAAGCTGGTCACGGCCATGCAAGTCAATGCCACAATGATGAAAAGCACAAACTGCTTCATGTCGCACATGTAGTTAAGAACACACTTTTTGCGATGGTTTGAAAATCTGATGGACATTCAAACAACTCCCACTTTTATATGGCAAAAAAATGTTCGAATGGGCAAATTTTGCACACCTGAACAAACATGTAATAATATTCATGTCTTGAATACGTTCATAACGTTTATTCAAGCAAGAATGGACGGGAAGTAAATGGAGCCTTTAAATTCATTAATGGCATACACAACAAGGTACCGTATTGGCTTGTTTTGAACCCCTGGGACAGTATTTTTCACAACGCTCTTACAGTGGTACTCAATTCGGGCATGGCACTCAAATCGAGCAGGGTACCGTATTATTTCATACATATTAACTATTTATCTGAAAAAATAATGCAACGCTGTACTTTATTCTAAGCCGAACATGCGACACATCTGTTCATGTGTAAATATGTAAAGCTAGGGGAATGGGGGGGGGGGGGAAGCACACGCCCCCCTTCTGGGGTGAGACATGAGAAATGTAAGGAAACGTGTTCTGGTGCTTTGAGGCTATCTTTGATAATTTTGAGGCTATCTTGCAAAAATTTTGTAAAATACATACATGGACAGCAGTGATTGCCGCCAATGCCAACGGAATGGCGCAATGGCGTGGCGCCTATGAATGGCGCCAGCGCCATGGCGTAACTTCCATACTACAGCGGTCGACTTTTAGGGGGGGGAGGCAATGCCCCCCGTTCGCCGGGATCCGTAAACAATCCGCCCCCGCCCGCTCAAAAATTCTGGCTACACAACTGCAATTTTTTTCCCCTTAAATTAGACGTTCTTCATGATATTGAGATGGTGCGGAACTGTCACAGGCTTCGAAAAGTAAACACACATGATGTAGATGGATAAATATACGGTGGGTCATTCTCATTCCAATTCAAAATTAGTGTCACTCAATCGCCCAATTCGATTGGATAGTTGTACATAGGTAAGGATGGCCTTTGATTTTTTTCAACTGATTTTTTTGTGTTATAATAAGCCATGATATGTTACTGTCGTATATAATATCCAATCCAGCCAATGTGCTCCCACATACTTCTATAGTCTGAAACATCAGTTATCCTACTTTTATCACTATATTAAGCATCATTCCATGCCCAACATCGCTTGAAGTCACAAACATTTGACAAAAGGCGATGTATTTACGTTACGAGTCGAATAAAAAGTAGATATTTTTGACCGAAATCACTACTTATAATGCTATCCCATGACTCCACGTCCACAGTCATATGACTACAATAAACATAACAATACATTATATGACACTTAACATACACATGTTTTTGCTCTATCTATACCCCCATTTTGGACAATTTTGAAAAAATTCTTATTTTTTAAATAAAAATCATTCTTTAAATTGACTTTTAAAATATAAAAATCAAGGAATTTGTAAAAATTGATTATTTTCCAACACCAGTTGTATGCGCACATTCCAGCGGATGATGACGATTGCGACACAAGACCTACACCTTTTGAGACAAGAAAATGGGCCTACGTAGATAGCCCCTGTACTAGTGGATTTATTGGTTTGTAAAATTGCAAATTCATTTTAACACTCAATCACAGTGCGCGTAAATATAACATTTATATTTGAGTTTTGACGATCTCTCTCAACAATGTGCCTACACACACTAGTTTTCACCGTGACTTCGAGTGAAAACTGAAATTTTTCAAATGCAATTTAATGAGCACGGTTGAATGATTTTATTTAATTTAAATTAGAAATTGAATTAATAAAAGTAAAAATTTGAAAACTAAAACACATACAGCATACAAAAATAGTAGGCTGTATGTCGCCATGTCGCCATTTCAGTTTTCACATCGGTTACGGTGAAAACTAGTGTGTGTAGGGCCAATGGAACATTACACACAGAATATGACCAGAAAGATATGCTGATATCGTGTCAGCCATGTGCGATTCTGATCAGACTTACAATTTGGCCCACTTTCAGATAAATAGCCACTACATTGACAACAACAAAGATTTCATCCTACGTCATTGTAGTAGGTAGATGATTGTAGTAAGTCAATCAACTACTACACCATGCAATTTGTTTGTTTTTTTTGGGTGATGGGGTGATGGTGATCATACTGGGGCGTCAAAATCGGGAACAACCACATATTATGCTCACAAAAATCATCACAAGATTTATATCTGACCATTGAAAGTGTGATGTGAAGTGTCAACTGTCATGTAACGTGTCAAGTAGGGTTGGCCGATGTTTTTTTTAAACGTTTTTAAAAAAAAAAACTTCTTTTTTTTAAACACGAGGTCCGAAACGTTTTTTAGCACTAGGTATTTTGCAAAATTTTTGCGCGCAAGCGCGCAATTTCACACACAAATTGACATTGGTCGTTGTTTTCATTGGTTTTGTGGCATTTTTAGTATCAAAGCATCCATTTCTGTGTGCTACCATGGGTTAATAAGCCGTCATATGTTGCTGTAGTATATAATATTCAGGTAATGTGCTTCCATGTAAATACCTCCACCGTGTGTAACATCACTCCCAAAGTAACAACATCTTTTTATAACCTTGCTTGATCACTATTCCGTGCCAAACTTCACTTGAAGTCACGAACGTTCGACTATAAGGCGATTTATGAGCATATCGACAAAAAATGGACATTTTTGACACAAATCAGCATTTATAATGCTATCCCAAGGCTCCACAGCCATTATATGGTCATATATAACATCACAGAGTATTGCCGCTTGTCTGATATACCTATGTATGTTGACACAAGGCCATATCTGGGAGCTTTTAAAAAAACACAAACGTTTTTAATAATAAAAAACGTTTTTTTTTAAACATGGAGTTAAAAAAACGTTTTTTCCAACCCTAGTATCAAGTAAAATAAAAAATGTTTTATTACCGTCCTTTAGAAATTTTTTTTGAGGACATGGAACAAACTTGTGTGACAATTTGCATGGCATTTGATACTGTACCTGACACTTTACACGGGGCCGAAATACCCTCAGGGGTCTTGCAGATTCAGACCCTAGCGGGGTCCAAATCGTAAACAGATAAAATTAGTAAATAAATCGTAGTTAGATAGCTGGAGCATTTGGGGCTCCCACTACTAAACGCCTTAGCAGTATACAAGAGCGTTTTGACTTACAAATGGATAGATATGTCCCAAAAACTTATGTCCCAGTTTTGTGGACACTTTCCGTACCTCTTCGTACAGATAAGAAGACAACCCCGGACAATGGCATGACATTACTTGTTCTCATTCACTCCCGAAACGTCTGGAATATGTCCAAAACTATGACATAACATTTTGGGACAGATCTATCCATTTGTAAGCCAAGACACTCTTGTATACTGCTCCCCTTGTTCTGAAACTTCTTTTCATCATCAATATATTGTAGATTCTGCCACGAGTAGTGCAAAATTCAATCAGTTCCCAAAATTGAATATCGATCACACAGCCAGAAATTTCTCCCCGCCGTCGCCATTGACTTTCGGAAATCCAATAGGCCAAAATGGTCGCGCATTGCGTGAATAGTGATCATTTCCTCTGCGTGAAAAGCCAATTTCACTGTGCTAAGCTGCATTTTCGGAATTTTCCGGAAAAATTGTTAATCCTGGTTCCAGTCCCACACCCTGTAAAATGCCCTGTAAAATGTCAAAAGTCATGGAAAATGCTCCGCAAAATGGCAACCGTGTTGCTATTTTGCGGGGCATATTCAATGACTTTTGACTCTTTGCATGACATTTGACATTTTACAGGGTCCGGGACTGCCCCCATGTCTCACTTGTTATCAACGGGAACCCGGTTCTTGATCGGCGTTATCATATCGCTGATGCGCCATATAGGAAATGCGGCATAGGCGTCGACTATTGTCCCAGTGTGCATCATAAGGACCAATGCAAAAATAAACACTATAGTTGATTGCATTTTAGTGAAATTTTACTGGGAAAAGAATGGTTTTATTATACGGGGTGGAATTGAGTTTTTAAACAATTGTGACGCATAATTAATAAGCTGTGGGCGTAACGGTACGCAATAATTATGGAAACATTATTAACGGTTGTCAACAAATATGATGTCAACAAATATGTAATCAACGGATAAAAGGTTACAAGAATGTTAATTTACAGGAGTTGTCAAAATAAAAGTATTTCTTGAAAGCATATACATAAAATAGATGAATACCCTTTCACAAAATGGAATATTTATGTTAAAATTAAGGGCTAATTGCTAACATTTTCAAAATACCTTGGAAAATACTTTTCTAAATACCTGGGAGAGAGTAAAATACAACGTAAACATAAAAATGTTCCTGCTATGGGGCATTAGAAAATATTTATCGTTCTTTATTAGACAATATTCTTATTTTATTCATGATCATGTCATGATCAAGTGTTCTGTCAGAAACATGCAAAGCAGGCATTCCTCAGAGTATATGAACATATTTTTTACATGTATCCTATCCTATCCAATGTTATACAACCGCAACAATAACCTCCCTAACGGATAGCAAAATTAAATTGGGCCCGCACACACTAGTTAACCATTATGAAATGCTCGACCATTTTGGTAAACTGCTTGTACAAAACAGTATGTAACACTGTACAGATTTGTGAAACAGTTTAATATTAATAATATTAATACTAGCATATCACAGCTTATTATTACGTAAATAGTAGCATGGATAAATGAAAGCTTTTACACTAAAAATGCCTCAAAACCAATGAAAACACCACCACAGGTAATGTGAATGTGAAATTGCGCGCTACAAAATTTCAAAATACCTAGTGCATGTCTATCAGAAATTTGGCATTTTGTTTATAAAAAATCTGTTTCAACCCTGTGATTTAAAAAAATCTGTAAAAAGACATATGCCATCCCTAGACAAGTTTTTTCTTCAATTGTCGTTACTGGTAACTAATTGAAACACAGTTTAGTTAAATATCAATACACGAAGATTGAATCAATTAAAGTACCTAATAATTAATGACAGAAGCGCACTTATTAAAATACCTAATGAGTACAATATTGATGTAAAGGCACCGGGGAACCGAAGTGCAGTCGAGATCAGGCGTGAATTGGTGGGAGACGGTCAGGCGCCAGTACTGCTCATGGACTGCGCAAGGATTAGTGACGCCAGAGAAGTTATCGCCGGATCTAGGAAACATAGCAGGGAGTGGAGAAATCCGTGGAATGATGACCCCAGGTCAACAGTTCAGTGTGTAGCCTGTCTTGTAAAAGATGATTACGAAAATAAGCAGTGTGCCATCACTTTGATGCGCCTGCTTTTGAACTGTGGCGTTTTTAAACACGGAAAGGTAGAGTTATTTAATAAGGTGAGCATAAAAGTGGACAGTCGCAAGCCAGAGCACTACACAAAGTTCTTGCACCATCTGCCCGATTATGATGACATCAGTGTGTTTTGTGAAGAACGCTTGTGCGAAATTCAAAAACACAATGTGTATCTGAATAATTGGGTAGCCAGTAAAAGAACAACTTGCAGTAGTGACAACGACAGCGACACCACTGTTCACAGTGGCCGCAGGAGGAAACATCCCAGAGTGGAGTAATTTTGAGCTTTTTACATTTTACAGCCATTCAAAAAAAAAAATTCAAAATTATTCGATTTTGGACATTTTGTTCGGGTGGTGGGGTTTTGTGAAATTTTACGATTATTTAGATTTGCAAGAATGTATTTTTTCTTATCATTACCCTGGCTGATTCTAACTTTTACTCATAACACAGCCACTTCCGTTTTTGGTTGAGAAGGCACGCTCCAACAAATTCGACGAGAGGGACACTTTCAAGCAGTTTTTAGTTAGCGACCCTTTACATAGAATTTGTTGAAACGTATGCGGTTTCATTTTACACTTAACGTTATTAAGTTTCAAAATTTGACTTTTTTGTGTTTCCTACTTTGATTAGAAGTTAAACATGAGCGTGTACAGATTTTGCTTTTGAAAGATTTTTAGGGGGGAGGAACGCCTTTTGTTGTTCTTTTCACAGCGGAACTGTTTGTGAAAATTCTGTTAACCGTTCACCTTAAAGCAGGTACCCGGTGAAGGGTGACCAAAAATTTTTCCAGGTTTTGTGGATTACCGTATTTCTCCGTGTAAACCGCCCCCCCGTGCACAACGCCCGGGGCGTTATACAGCTGTATAGCGCCCCCGGGGCGCTATACAAGGTTTCAAAAAACCATAAAAATTTAAAAAACACACAACAAATAACACGGCGCAATAACATGCCCGCCCAATTTGAACAATTTCAAAGCTATGCCTGGCGCACTGCGCCGCGGCATGCATGTTTTTTCAATTGATTGCGCTGTACGTTGGGAACAAAACACTCTTTGCTGTTTTGCTTGGTGAATTTCGATTGCAAAATGGGTCGCACTTCCTACACAATTGCTAAGTGAATAAAGTGCTATCGTTAGCTATACAAAATGTGGAAATGCCTATATAAAATGTGAAAATGTGATTATGTATAACGCCCCCCTCTCAATAAATTAACGCCCGGGCGTTATACAAGTTTTCAAAAAAGGTTGGTAAAAAGTGGCCCGGTTTTGTATAACGCCCGGGCGGTTTACACGGAGAAATACGGTAGGCAAATCCAATTCTGCCTACTGAATCTTGGTAGGAATGGGCGTGATGACCCCATGTCCGGTCCAATTTTCAGTTTTTCATTGTCCCTGGTTTGGGCTGGACATATTTATTTAAACTAAATTTATTGAGAGCGTTGGACAAGATAAAGGAGGTAATTTTGTTCACCTAAACTTTGTTTTTGACTCGGAACCAACGGTGGCAATGCAAAGACGGAAAATTTGCAATGGCGTTCGCACTACCCCTTGTGGAAAGTGCAAAATCTGTACACAGGGTTACTTGAGCTCTAAAACTTCTACTGAAAGTACATATAAACGAAGTGCTATTTACTGTTCTGGCAAGGGTTATTGCTGTAAATCGCAAAATGTAATTTATGTCATTGAATGTGCGGAATGTGCAATTAAATACGTTGGGCAGACAACCCAAAAATTTAATGAAAGAATGCGGCAGCATTTACTCAATATTCAACATGGTAAACATGGACCACTTGCAGAACATTTCAAGCAAGTTGGACATCGTCCAACTTTTCGAATACTGTGTCAAGTAGATCGCGCACACTTAAACTGGACTGAAAACTTTTTCATAGCAGCATTAGACACAAGTTTCCCCTCTGGGTTGAACAACAAAGTAAAATGTGTAGGTAATTGCACTGACTGGCTTCGTAATACAACTACCCCCCCAGATAAACCCCCATTTGACCATGTCAAGTTACCACGACGTGCACGCCCACACGGTACTCGAAGATGTTCTAAAGGACGAAATGCTGAAGAAGTACAGCGTGAATTAGTGGAATGGTTGGAAAATGACTACAGGTTGGAAGGGTTAAAGTTGAATCGTTGGATTTGTGCTGCAATTTCGGATCTGAGGGTTGTTGACAAAAAACGTGTTGTATCTTGTTTTTTCAATTTTCCTTGCACTTTACTTCGAAACTTCAACCTTCAAACGGTTTTTCTGGTTAAATATTTTATCTGTAACATTCCGATAAAACGTGGTAAACCTCCCGACACAAGAAAACCAGTTATTTTGAAAACAAATTTTTGTAATAAGCTAGTGGAGGTACTGAACATTCAAGGCTTTTTGAATGGTAAAATCTGTCAAAAAATAACAGGATGGGATTGGCATGTTAACAATAAAATTAGAATTTTGTACAATTATAAAAAGCCAATTGCGCATTCGATTTTAAATCACAACAAATTGTTCAGGGACATCGATGAAAATACCCTAGCAAACCTCCTGAACTTTGACTGCAACTGTGCCGATAGCGATTATGTGCATGAGCCCTGTGGACATGTTATAACAGGTAACTTGTCAGTTTTACAAGATTCCTCTCTAGAAAGTATTTTACAAAAGGGTTCGAAGTTCAGGTTACCCGAAAAACTTGTTTACGCTGATGCTTTTGATGCAGGGATGGAAACAGTAAATGAATTTTGTAAAAAATTAGCACTTCCAAAGAGTAAAAGTGATTTGGTTCTTCGAGAAGCTTCCATTCGCTTCACCAGTTTGCTAAAAAGTCAAAAGTTTCAAAAAATTTCAACCGCTTATCCTAACCGTTTCCAAGTGCGTAGTATGAGTCAAAAAGTTCATCAGAAATTTGTGTTAGCACCCGCAGACAAAGCTTCTAACAATGTTGTTATAGTTTGTAAAAAGTATATGGCTGAGGTGCTTTGTACAGAACTGGGAATTTGCCTCACATCTGATGGTTTGAACGTTGCTGGAAATGATACATATAGACCAGTGTTGAAAACTGATAAAGAAATATTTACGGATCATCGAAATATTTACTCCAGTTTACACTTGAAATTTGACGAGGCAGATTGTCAGTTACCACATATTTTTGCCATTCCAAAACTTCATAAATACCCCTACAAATTCAGGACGATAGCGTCGGGTACAAAAAGCAGCATGAAAAAAGCGTCTTTGGTACTTCATCTGGTACTTCAAAATTTTCGAAATCACTTGCAACGGTATCATAATTCTTACCAGTCAGATGAAGCGCGGGTTTGCAAAAAATTTTGGTCTATAAATAACAGCACTGCTGTTGTGGATAGACTAGAGCTGCTAAAATTATATGGAATAAAAGGCAAAATAATCTGTGGTGATTTCAGCAGCATGTATCCAAGCTTACCACACCCTTTGCTGCTCAAAAATCTCTTTAAAGCCGCAGAATTTTGCTTCAAACATTGCAAGAAAAATTTTTTGAAAATCGGTTTTAAAAACACTTGGTATACGGATATCCCTTCAGAAGGTGCTTATGCTTACCATGACATACTGTATTTAATAGAAAGAGTAATTAAAGAGTCATACATTTGTTTTGCAGGACACATTTTACATCAAATCAAGGGAATTGCTCAAGGAGGTGCCGCAAGTCCCATGTGTGCAGATGTTTGCATGACTATGATCGAAATTGATTTTATGAATGCCAGAGAAAATGTAAGCCTGGTTCGACAAATGCGGTTTTTTAGTCGTTACATTGATGATGTGTGGGGTATAATTACCAGAGACGCGGATCCGATGACTCTGATTCAAAAGGTGTATCCAAGTGAATTACCAATAAATAAGACAAATTCCAGTGATGAAAAAGCCGAGTTTTTAGATATTGATATAGACATGAACTCAGAGGCGATTTATAAAGTTTTTAATAAAACTGACAATTTTAATTTTAAGGTAATTCGCTTTACACACGCTGAAACAGATCAAGCGGATTATCTAGGTTATAATGTCTTTTACAGTCAACTTGTACGTATCATTAGACTCTCAGGTAACTTTGTAGTGTTCATGGATCGATTTCGTGAACTCACCTATTTATTTATCGAGCAAGGTTATGACAGGTGCAAGTTGATACACACGGTGATAAAATTCTTTGACAAATTTCATCACCTGGTTGCAAAACTAGACGGACCTAATAGAGAACTGCTACTGCGTCAAAGCCTGGACATCATAAATAGCTAATATTATTTCTTCAATTTTGTACATTTTACAGTACTGTATTTTTCGAAATACAGTGAAATAACTAATAGTGCCAATAAAAAGCAGAAAAATACGAGTGTCGGCACTTGGCATAATTTCAAATCGGGAAAATATGAATTTTTCGGATTTTTTATCGATTATGCCATTTTTGATGTTATTTTCGATATTTTCGACAATTTTTACTGTGAATGTAGATACTTGTCGCCATACGTTTCCCTACGAATGCTAAATATGATCCCCTTCCATGCAGACACACTTTTACATTTCCTTATTTACTAACAATGTCAAATACATCCCCCACACCGGCCGAAAGTGCAGAAATTCAACAAAAAACCAAGAAAAATGCGGATGCGGCTCATATTGGGAAAGAGAAGTACAAAGTGCAACAAAAATTCGTTAATGCTTTGTATGAAAAGGTCAAGAAACTAAAGGCTTCACAGGATTATCCAGCGCCCCCAAATGTAAGTCTGCTGTCAGGTCAGAATTTTGAGTGTCCTAATGTCTGTTCGGTGACTATTTTATGGGTCTATTTTTTAATTTTATTTAATCTACATGTTGAGTTTGCTTTTATGTTTGTACTAATTTTACTAGAATTTGACGCTTTATAATTTTGCACGCTGGCATGGATGCACAAACTTCGCTATGAGTGGTATCAAAGTGTAGGTTGTAAATTTGACGTTGCATGTGGTCAAATTTTACTTTGATACCCGTTTGCAGATAGCCATGGGTACCTGTAAGGCCATGCCATCCCGCCCCCACTATGAAACGCTGACTACTTTATAGTGGATTGGGTCTACCACTACGGCATGGTACCCCAAAGGAAACGATAAAAAGTTTACCCCTTTTTTCCCACCAAATGCAGCCAAAATTGATATTACATTTACTGGTATTTTCTGCAAGCGGGGGTGGGTGAGGCGTGTGCATCGCTCAAATTTCAAGTTAAAAGACTTATTTTAATTATAAATTTCTTTTTCTGTTTCACATTTCATTTTGTAACCACGCATATACATGGACAACCTGTTCTCGAGCGACTACCCCGGCATCAGCTACACGTGAACACCAGTTAAAGGGACAAAGGAAATGGCGTGATGTCTTCTTATTTACACTAAAAATGCCTCAAAACCAATGAAAACACCACCACAGGTAATGTGAATGTGAAATTGCGCGCTACAAAATTTCAAAATACCTAGTGCATGTCTATCAGAAATTTGGCATTTTGTTTATAAAATATCTGTTTCAACCCTGTGATTTAAAAAAATCTGTAAAAAGACATATGCCATCCCTAGACAAGTTTTTTCTTCAATTGTCGTTACTGGTAACTAATTGAAACACAGTTTAGTTAAATATCAATACACGAAGATTGAATCAATTAAAGTACCTAATAATTAATGACAGAAGCGCACTTATTAAAATACCTAATGAGTACAATATTGATGTAAAGGCACCGGGGAACCGAAGGGCACCACGAACACGAACAGCACCGGTGCTGGTGCGGTGCCTTGCCATTTTTAAAGGTGCACTGCAGGTGCCGGTAGGGTTGGGGAACCGAACCGACCCGAACCGAACCGAGAAACGAAGACTATTTTGGAACCGAGAACCGAGAACCGGAACCGAGGTTGAGAACCGAACCGGAACCGAGAACCGGCACTTATACCCGGAACCGAAGTAAATACCCGAAAGAACCGAAATTTTCTAGGAATCTTAAAGTTTTTAAACAGCGTTTTTTCAACACCTACATCTAAGCCTCTAAACAGCAGCTGAACATCTTGGTGCATGTTCAGAATTGCAAAATTCATCTGTTTGCGAAATGATTGTGCGGGAGCATGTAATTTCACATATACTCCAGCAACATTACACCTTACAATGAAATCTACCATATCCCACCTGAATAGAAGAACAAACATAAAAAATTTCATCATATTTGTCAAATTGCTTTGATAAATATGATGAAAATTTGTATAAAATTCATCTGTTTGTGAAATGATTGTGCGGGAGCGTGTAACTTCACATATACTCCAGCAACATTACACCTTACAATGAAATCTACCATATCCCACCTGAATAGAAGAACAAACATAAAAAAATTTCATCATATTTGTCAAATTGCTTTGATAAATATGATGAAAATTTGTATGTATGTTCGTTTATTCAGATGGGATATGGTAGATTTCATTGTAAGGTGTAATGTCACTGCAGTATACACATTATCACTGGTAGTCGTTTTCATTGGTTTTGTGGCAGTTTTAACCGTAGTTGGCAAAAGTTATTTATGTTTGTACTCAAAATAATACGCGTACTACATAAATACATTTACGTTTCCTCCAGAAAAAAATACCAGTACTCATTTACTCGTGTACTTTTTGAAAGTACGCGAGTACAGAAAATGTATATGTTTGCGTTTACACTCTTTTTAAAATATCAGTATTATTATAACAACTCTGATTTCTGCGGCTACCATGAAATAATAAGCTGTGACATGCTCCTGTAGTATGAAATATCCAACCAATGTACTTACACATGTAAACTCGGGTACCTATATTGTTTTTCTGTTGTTCAGCCGATTATTACCCAATACCCGGTTATTTTATAACCCGGAACCGAAATTTTGATCATTTTAGAACCGAAAGAACCGAACCGGAACCGAGTTTAAGAACCGAACCGAGAACCGTAACCGAAAATTTCCAGGAACCGAGAACCGATACCCGAACCGAAATCTTTTGGAACCGAGAACCGGAACCGAAAATTTTGACAGAAAAAATAGACACTTTTCATACAAAAGTATCACAAAAGTAAGTACCAGTTTACGTGCCAAAGTATCACAGTTTACAAGCCACATTAATTGTTTGCATCATATTACCACGCATTTTTCACTTTGTGAATCAGTGTTCAGTGTGAATCAGTGAATCAGGTTTTTGTAATTGCATAAAATCATTTTCCCATGTAAAATTTACGTATCATTTTTTTGCCAGATATACCAAATTATTAGTTGAATATTTTCAATGTCCCAAATAATTAATTGAAATATTGTTAATTTTCTATCACTTCAGTTTTAGATTTTCAATTTTCCATTAAATTGCAGGTATGGCACATTCTACAAGTACAGGTACGGAAATGTCTGTTTTGGATTAAGTGTATATCATCTTACCGCATCTGAAAAAGCCCTATACAAATAAATTGGATGGCAAAACTTTGGCTGGTAAAGTGGTATACTGCAGCACGTAAAATAGCATACTACCGTATTTCCTCGAAATACCCCCCGGGGGGTGATTGTTTCATAGTGGTCCCGAGAGGGGGGGGGTTAAACGAGGGGGGGGGTATTTCGAGGGGGGGGGGGGTTATTATTTCACAAGAAATTTTTTGAAAACCAAGTACGAAATTGTCGTCTGAAACATACGCAGACGTCGAAAAATGCAACAAAAACCGCCATTTATAAGGTTCTGTAGACTAATATTAGTATGTAGGTTGTATGTACACTGTTCTAACGTGACACCGACATTGTTTTAACGTGTGTTCTGCAGTACACAGAACACAAACTACAGTTATTATCATGTACGTTCCCTTTACACTCAATTTGGGGGGGGTATTTCGAGGGGGGGGGGGATGATTGTTTCATAGTGGTCCCGAGAGGGGGGGGGTCAAACGAGGGGGGGTATTTCGAGGGGGGGGGGAAATTTCGAGGATAGATGAAAAACGGCACATTAAATAAGCATGTAAACCATCATAATTAGCTAGTAAAGTAGCACAAAATACTCAAGTTTGGCTTGAGAAGTGGCATACTTACAGCAAGTAAAGTGACACAGTTTGGATGAAAAGTGGCACACTAGAGCAGCAAGTAAGGTGTCACACTTAGCTAGTAAAGTGGCATAGTCCAGCATGAAAACCGTGAGCTTGACAACCGTAAGGGATGAAAAGTGGAATTCTCTCCTTTCACTTCTCATTTCACGCCTCCACTTGCGGAACTGGCCCCAGGAAAGGCATCAGCCAAATCGTCATGTGTCGAACATTTTGTCCACAGTATGTTCTAATTGATATATTTAAAAAGTATAACAAGTATTGATAGTTAAATAGAACAATATACCCAACTGTTTTTTTAGCCTATTTTGGGAAAACGTCCCATCAGACTAGTGGCGTCCCATCAGACGCCTGGCGCTAGCGCCAAAGCAAAAAGCGCCATGGCGCTTTTGGCGCTGGGCGCTAAAATGCTGTGGCGCCATTGGCGCTTGGCGCCGTGTTTCCGAAAAGCGCCATGGCGCTTTTGGCGCTTGGCGCTACTTTCCAGTGGCGCCATTGGCGCTTGCCGCTACCATTTTTCAAAGCGCCAAAAAAGCGCCAGAGAGTGATAATTGCAACGCGGTGTTCATGTGCCTTATTTAGGCAGGTGGTAGGTATTGTGATGAGGGGTATAACTATCTGAATCAACACTGGAGACATGGATCAATAATAAGTCTTGTTTTCTACCAAAAATTCATTTTATGTTGATTTGTTACATATAAAACCTTTGATCGAACATTTTTCACTTTCAACATATCACAGGTCAGAACTTGAAATTCTGATGCAAAAAGTGCAACAATATCAATTAAAAAGTTTCCCATGCAACTTGACATGGTAGACCCGGTGACCAGAGAAGTAAAAGTCAATAAAAAACAGGTATCATTCTCACTGTTGAGCAAGAAAACTTATTGATTTCCATTATTTGACCATTTTCGTGTTTTTGGAGGCAATACAAGTTATTGAAAGTGAAGTAAATTTTTCTATGTCTCACCTGTGTCATTATAGGCAATATCATTTTGGCTCTGGCGCCATTGGCGCTTGGCGCCATGGCCCCCTGGCGCCTTTGGCGCTTGGCGCTAAGGTCCAGAAAAGCGCCATGGCGCTTTTGGCGCTTGGCGCCATTTTGCTGTGGCGCCATTGGCGCTTGGCGCTAGTTCCGGAAAAGCGCCATGGCGCTTTTGGCGCTTGGCGCCAAAAGTCTGGCGCTTTTCACATCACTACGCACGACACACTGAAATTTTGGTTCAGCGTGCGGTGAAGTGTATTTTTACCGGTGCCGGTGCGATGCGGTGCACTTTTTTGCCGGTGCCCAACGTTCCAGATACCGTTTTAACGGAATGGTAGGGGTGCCGGGTCGGTCAGGTGCGTTAAACATCACTTGTACATGTACAACAAATACCGTGCTGGAGTGTTTTAATATCAGGCGAACTATTTTTAGCAGCACGCCCACTGTGCCTAGTGGCACCAAATTCGAGAAGGCACTCACTCACTCACCTATTGTACCTTCTCAGATGACATTATTACCTTACAAATGATTTCATTACAAATAGGAAACTAGAGTTCAAACGAGACCGAAAATTAAAGTCCGGACTGAAATTTTTGCTTGTCAACACTGACATCGACACATTCCATATTCAGGAACATTCTGTCAACTTGGGACATAACACCAGTGTCGGTCACGGATGCCATAGAAGTCGGTTATTCTGATCGTATTAGGTTTTGTATGGCCTACACAATGATAACACTAGGTACACCACCCAACCCTAGTTGACAATGAAATCGAGTGTCAACTTAGCCGACATTCAGTTTCAGTCCCTATTCAGATTTTAGTTGATGGGTCGCGGCCGGGCCATCCAATGGGGGAGGGGGGTCGGTCGGACGGTCACACGCAAATCGCCCTGCTATCAATCTAACCCTGAGGCAAATTATTAGGCAAATTTTACCTATTTTTATCGGATTTCCCTCTTTTTCTGCACCTGAGGATAGGGTTCAAACGGGATCCCGATCCCGATCCCGGATCCCGATCCCGGATCCCGTGAAATTCCGGGATTTAGCAGTCCCGATCCCGATCCCGATCCCCCAATCCCGATCCCGATCCCGATCCCGAAATCCAAAAATACCAATCCCGATCCCGATCCCGATCCCGAAAACTTTCAAATCCCGATCCCGATCCCGAGAATCTCCCAAGTCCGGGATCCCGATCCCGGAAAAAATAGTGGAAATTATAAAAAAGTAAAAAAATGACATTTTTGCGTGCAAAAATGTGAACGCAAACCCCCAGCGTCCATTTTATGTCACTTTTCTGGCATCCAACAGTGTTTTGAGACCTTGATGAACATCTGTGAATGCCAGAACAGTGACGAAAATCTCTTTCCCAGGACCGCCATCCCGATCCCGAAAAAATTCCAATCCCGATCCCGATCCCGTGACCCCAATCCCGGCCAATCCCGATCCCGAAATCTCAAAATACCAATCCCGATCCCGATCCCGATCCCGAAACCCCAATCCCGATCCCGATCCCGAAATCTCAAAAAGTGAATCCCGATCCCGATCCCGAAAAGTCAATCCCGTTTGAACCCTACCTGAGGATACCCCTGAGTCGCAGAACAATGTTCAAATAACATACCAATAAAAATTCTTTTAAAATTGTGCACCTAAATTTTTTGCCTGCTACTCGGCAACTAATATCTGAATTGACATTGGACCAGTTGACACCCGTTATATGTGTATGTGGAGCCTTTTATGCATTAAGTCATGCTGGTGTGCATTTGCATACGAGCATAATGATAATATCCATGTCAGTGACGTAGCCAGAATTTTTGAGCGGGGGCGGATTGTTATGGGGGGCTCCCCCCCCCTAAAATTTGACCTCTGCGGTAAAGGAATGGCGCCCTGGCGCCAACGCCATTTGTAAGCGTCACGCCATGGCGCCATTGGCGCCATGTATTGCTGTACATGTATGTATTTTACATACATGTACAGCGACGGGGACAGATTTTGAGGTCTTTTTTGTCCTAAACAATAGGTGTTAATGATATACCGCAAATCCTCGAATAAGATCCCCCCTCGAATGACACCCCCTTGAATACCCCCCCCCCCCTGTTGGAGAGGTGAGGAAAAAAAATAACTCCCCCCTCGAATAACTCCCCCTCTGTATGTCAAGGATATAATACAAAAATACATAAGAATATTAGCGTACGGCAGCGACAGCAGATACATGATTGATGTGCATGCAGTGTATACGCATCTTTTTGTGGTTGTGGGACAATTAAATACCTGAATTACATGAGTTGACAGACTGCGCCGATACAATCAATTCAGTCCAATTTTCTGAGAAAAACATAACTCCCCCTTGAATAAGTTCCGCCTCGAAAACCTCTGACGAAATAACAACTCCCCTGGCCCAGGGGTCTTATTCGAATGATTTTTTAGTGTATACTGTACGGCGCCGAAATGCGCACTTGCGCGCAAATTTTTTTCGAACTACCGAGAAAATCGCTTTACGGAAGTGCCATTTCTGGCATATTTTTTTGACCGACCCGGGAAGGGGCCCCCCCACGCACCCCTGGCTACGTCCTTGATCCATGTTATCATATCACGGAAACGACATAAAAACATACAATAGGGGGTGTACATAAATTTGCTGCCTTTTCATGATACCGGTAGTCATTATTTATATCATTGATACAAAAAGACATTTAGCTTTCGATTTCAACACAATGGCGCTGCGTAATGGCATGATATTTTTCTGCCGCTTTTTCATCACTAGTGTGGGCGCAAAAGATTTTGTAAAATAAGTTAAGACCCCGTTTACACGGATTTTTTTGTGACGACTCGACAACAATAAAACGTTCAATAAGTTGAGTAAAAAGGTTCCATATTCATTAGAAAAAGTGGTCAAGTATACCTTCTACCTAAGCGAATATGCAGGCCAAATTGCAGACTCGTGCTTGTAGCTCAAGATTTATAACGTTCGAAAAAAGTTTGCTATTGTCGCTGGCTGTCGGAGACAGTCCGACAACTGTCCGACGACAACTGCAAAAGTTTTCAAACGCCTTTAACTCATGAGCTACAAGCACGATTGTGCAATTTGACATGCATATTCGCCTAGGTAAGATGTATAATTGACCACTTTTTCTCATAAATATGGAACATTTTTACTCAACTTATTGAACGTTTCATTTTTGTCGAGTCGTCACAAAAAATCCGTGTAAACGGGGTCTAATTTACCTTGTGAAGAAGGATCAAATAATTTTTGGGCGGTTTAAAAAGTGTTCTGAGTCTGACTGAGCATTTTCAAAATGATTGAAAAACTTGTTCCTATCTTTGTATAGCGTATACGAAAAGTATTCAAATATTTAGAGAGCCGGGTTTACGAATCGGTGTTACCATCGTAGGTAGTGAAGCACCTCATGCAAACTGAAAAACTTCCCCGCAAACGATGAAATAGCAATTTGTGTTAAATAATTACGTCTGTGAGAAAATTGCAAAATGCGTTGCGTAAGTAAATAAATTTATAATGTGTTATACGACTAATTAGAAAACAAGTTCATGATAGCATGATCAGTGATAACGCAGGAATTCAGCGTACTTGCTAATTGGTTAGATGTTTAGAAAAAAATGGCTGAAGCTAAATAAATAGAAATGAAAAGTGAAATGATAATTTCTCAGCTCTTCAAACTCCATTATAAAGCGCTGAACGTATAATCCAATGACTCACAATTGATAATTAAATGTGCATGGTATTCATAATGTCCTGACATTTCGCGCAGTAGGGCATTGAATAAAAAACAAAACCGACGGACAATAAGATAAGCGATAAGAAAAGGTGAGGAAGGATGTAAAATTTCAAGAGTGCGTACAGAAAACAAAACCAAAACTTCCAAAGAAAACCCAAAAAGAACTGTTTAGGCCCACACCAGAGTAGCAAGATTACCGTACTGACAATTACCGTAAAGTGATAAAAAAATTTCCGATTCACTCACAGATCAAAGCACCCTACCGTAATCACGGTAATACTCAGCGGACATCACGCTTAGTATGGAAACCTACCATAATCCATATGAACAATGGACCAAAAATAATACAGCTTTTTCATCATCATACATCGTTGTTACTATGGAGTATGGAATTGTTAATTACGAAATTTACCACAATATTTTATTCATAAAATTATGGTAAGATTCCGCGCATACTTTGCGGTCCGCCAAGTATACACAATTCAAAATCCATCGTTTCACCATCCACGCTCATTCCATCTACCGCACCGTGTACCAGGGCACCTAAATGCTCACCCCCAACACCCCCCCACTCACCAATCCCTTATCATAGGCACCACTAGCATGCCGAACGTGTCGTGCGTGTAGCCGAACATGACCAATCTGCGGTCGGCCTGCAGCCCAGACTCCTCCTCCTCGTCAAAGGACTGCGCCGCCAGTTCGCGTTCTACCAGCGCCTGGTACGTCAGCAGGCCGTACTTCACCTGGGGGGTGGGGGTGGTGTTGGGTTGTAGCGTGGGGGGTTGGGCAGTTGGGATTGAGGAGTCTATTTCTAAGAAGTCGATAAGACCAACAGAGCCCTCTATTTTTAGAAGTCGATAAGTCCTAAAGAGCCTTCTATTTCTAGAAGTCGATAAGTCAAAAAGAGCTATCTATAACTCCGAAAGAGCCATATATTTCTAGAAGTCGATAAGTCAAAAAGAGCTATCTATAACTCCGAAAGAGCCATAAATTTCTAGAAGTCGATAGTCAAAAAAGCTATCTATTTCTAGAAGTCGATAAGTTCATAAAGTTGATTTTGAGACAAATGTATTTCATGTATGAAGTTTTATCTTCAATTGTCTGGAAACAATGCGTCTCTGATGACTTCATCGCAAACTATTGTGAACTTCCGAATGACGAAAAAAAAGTGTAAAATTTACCGCTCTGCTCTAACGTATTTATATTGGAGAGGAGGCAGACAAAAACAAAACCCACAGAGAAGAACTTAACAAGTGGACTTATCGACTTCTTTCGCTACTTTTTCGTATCATATTTTATCTATCTTTATCTTTTATCTACTTATCATATTTTTATTGGATACAGCGTCGAGTTACTTAAGTCTTGCTGGAGAGATTTTGCAACTTGTTCGAAATTGTTCCAAAAATGTCAAAACGTGATACTTGTAAAGAGGGGCAAGTGATGTTCGAAAAATTGCTAATAGGTGAAAAATGTGTGGGACCAATTCCGTTTCCGTGCTTGACTCGAAATTTTCGAGTTATCTTTGACTTTTTCAACAAGCGAATAATATTTTAAGTTGGAGGTACGATAAAAGTTAGCGGAAAATGAATAGGTTTACATATTTGTACATGGTCGGGCTGAAAAGTCCCCGGGCAGTGCTCGCCATTCGCGCTAGGGGTAAACTACGGTTATAAAATTTTAACACGTTAATATATCAGGTTTTTGAGTTTTCACCCACAATTTCACCCCTCTAGCTCCACCCACAGTTCCGCAGTGGGTGGAGCTAGAGGGGTGAAAGTTTGGGTGAAAACTCAAAACACCTGATATATTAACGTGTTAAAATTTTATAACCGTAGCTTACCCCTAGCGCGAATGGCGAGCACTGCCGGGGGACTTTTCAGCCCGACCATGTATATGTATACGATACTTAAAAGAAAACCGTATTTCCTCTAACTATACTCCCTTGAATTAAACCCCCTTCCTCGAAATACCCCATCCCCACTCTATGGAACCCCTTGAAATACCCTCATCCAAATTTGAGTGTTAACATAATGCAAATGGCAAAACTATACTTTGTGATCTGTTTAAGTTAGAACACACGTTAAAACAATGTCTGAGTTGCATCAGTTGAGATGAACAACAATGTAAGTACTTGGGAAGGTTCAAAGAAAACGTCTAAAAAGCACCTTGAAGCAACCCCCCGGCGCACCTGAAACTCCCTGTGCAACTGCTCAATATGGAGCACTTGCGTGCGCAGCCATTTCCTCACGGGGCGCATTCGAGACAATTCCAATTTCAACTGCTCATCCTGCACGAAGACTTTCTTCTCCGTGTCTACCAGCAGCATGCGGCCCGGCCGCAGTCGACCCTGCGATAATATTGGGAATTGAATTTGAGTTGAATTTTAGATCTGTTGCGGTTCTTTTTGATGTGGTGAATCGATGGTGAGATTTTCACTCGTTAACATACATAGCTTTGTAAAGCTTCGTAGCTTGATTCAAAACACTTTTTCACTATAACTTGAAAAGTTAAAATCGCAAAAAGCTGATTTTTATTTGTCATCATGTTTCCTTTAAACTTAATCAACTTGATATTTATTCTGAATCTATTAAATTAATAACGCGATTTTCTAAATTCAGTATATTCAGTATTCAGTATACATGATGTTTTTGTAATTGACACCCATCCCAAATCGAAAATTGATACTTAATCATTACTGTTACTGACTTACTGTTGCAAAATTACTGTTAGCGCCCATAGATGTTCACATGTGTTATTTATAGTGATATTTATATCATTTCTTTCGCCAGAGTTTTTTCAAATTTGTACTTTTCAATCGAATCTTTGGAAGAATTTAAAAAAGGCTGTCCGGTATTTTATAAAATAAATATACCACAGACACTATTTAGTACGGAAATTGTAAAGATAATCATTGGTTGGCATTTATAGTCAAGTCTCAAGTAAACACAAACATGAGTGCCATTTTGATCATACACAATAAACGTGCAATTATCGCCGGGCCACCATAGTGGCCACCACGGAATTCAGTTTACTCATTTCTCACTCGTTCATTTCCCCATGACAACCACTTGAAGAGCAACATTAGTAACACTTTGGCACGTAATGAAATATTCCAAGGAAACCACTGTCCTAACAGGTGTGACTGGTGATGGTCGGAATTTTTTTAAAGGTTAAAAAACGTTGTTGTTTTTAAAAAGCATGACCATCGAAACCGTTTTTTTCCAAAAAACCTCAGCCAAAAACCAATTTTAGTACTAATCACTAGATATTTGGCTTTTTGCTTCTAAAAACCGTTTTTTAAACCAGGTCGTTGAAAAAAAAATCCCTAGGTGTGACAAGTGTGAAAAAATTCAAATCAGTATCCGCTTTGATATAATAGTCTCGGTAAAATTCACCCAATGTCAGGATCATACGAATGCGGAACTAAGAATCTAAATATGTGTAAATATTTATTTCAAAAAGCAAAGAACATGGCGGTGCTACCGTAAGTCACCGGTCACATTCACAAGGTGCGCAAATACACGTGTCACGCAACGTGCGGCAATTAGATTTATTCAACATGTTTTCTTCAAGGTACCAATCGGCAATGTCGATCGCGTACAGTGGTGAGATGTCGCTAATGATGTTGACACAATATGGGGGGCTAAAGATCCCCCCCCCCAAAGTGCGCTCAGAGACCTCTGTGACAAAACCGACGCCTCAAATGTGGTCGATGAAACAATCAATAATGGATTTTCCAAGCTCGCCACAAAATTGATCAGATCCTTTTTTCACAGCCTGCTCAAGAATAGTTTACGTGCAATTCGCGGTGAATTTTGATTTTGATTATCACATGTTGCCGCTGTTTTAACCACAAACAAGCATTTTCAGGTGAAATCAGTTATTAGCCGCCGACATCATACCTATCATTATGGCATCTATCATTTTCATGCGTTCAATTTGAAAAAATAATAAAAATTTCCTACCATCTGGGTTCGTCCATCATACAGTTGTTCGATGTTCTGCAGATTACAAAAAAAATGTTGCCTCGCTTCTGATAAGTTGCTTCTCAAAAAACATCTATGCAAAACGATATCAAATTTGTGCTTCGAAATAGACTCAAATCACAAGTACAGAGCAGAACACACCAGGCCCCAGATTTATTAAGGAAGGCAGGCATGCCCGACACGGCGGGCACACCTGACAGATGCAAATTAATCCATATTTATAATGATCGATTTCCATACATATTTTGATGGAGTTGGTCGATAAAAACTTATAAAAAACTATTCATCGCGATGTTTTCCACATATTTTGTAAAAAAGCATTCAAAATTGCTAAATTTGGCTAATTCAATGTGAACATGTCAATTTGAACCATGTCAAATTACAAAACACGTCTGTCAAGCAAATTGTTAGAACAGGAAGTGTCAAAACGCGCGTCAACTAGCATCAAAACCTTATTTCATCCTCAGAGGTATAAATTTTTCGCTGCTGGCTTAGAAATTGTGTCTGCGCACACCAGTTTACACACGAAATTTCGACAACTTACAAATCAGCTAAGAACGCATTTGAGTTCTCTACAATGAGATGGCCGTCAACTACAGTTGACGGAGATTAAAAATGACTCATTGTGAAAAACTCAAACACGTTCAAAGCTCATTTATGAGTTTTCTAAATTTCGTTTTTTACTTGAGAAGTTGGACATTAAGTTGTGAAGTGAGCGTGGAAATGGGGTTGTCAAGTTGTCAAGTGAGCGCAAAATCCTGGTTGAAATCTGGTTGTCAAGTGGGGCAGCAGCAGTTGTGAACTGTCATATATTTAGTTGTGAACTGCATGGTTTTCCATAGTTGTCAACTGCCAAAGTTGTGAAGTGATCATGGCCGTTAAAACTAGCGTGCGCAGGGCCATTGGGCCCACACACGCTAGTTGACATCGACACCAAATGTCAACTGGTGCCGAACCCGATTCAAAGCTTGCTTACGAGTGGACGAACGACGCTCAAATCAATCTTTGAATTTGAACCAGTTGACATTTGGTGTCGATGTCAACTAGCGTGCGCAGGGCCATTTCAACATGTAATCTTTCCCAATACTGAACAAATCTTGACTCTTTCACCGCTCGACAAGCTGTATGCTTGGATCCGGGAAAACAAGTCCATGCAAATGCAATCAAGGTAGATGCAAGTGCGGCACGCGGCACGCAAAGGACCACCATTGTTGCCACACTGCGGGAATGCGTCAAACAAGCTAACCTCACATCAATTAGCCCCTATTTTGTTGCGCATGTGAATGGCATGTACATGATGATCTACTTGTATTTCGATAGGTTTCAGATGTTAAAATATGACTTCCCCAGGACTGTGCCGAAGGTTTCTTTGAAAAAATTACATCCGCTTAGCTCAGCGGACTATTTTGCCATATTAACAAAATAATAAAGTTTACTTGTTTCGGACTAACTAGTAATTAAGACAAAATACCATCGTCGGCAACTCTTATTTAGTACACGGCTCTACTCGGAAAAAAGTTCGCAGAAACAAATTGGCTGAATGTATTCAACATAACGGGATAAACAAAAACACAATTGCCATGTTCGCCACTTGGGAATTTTAGATGACTATTTAAAGTTGCATATGAGGCCTCCACTTCTAAAAGTCAGTAACTATAAAAAGTTTATGTAGAGAAAATTCCATTTCAAGTTTCATTGATTATTATTATTACCTATTTGCAATTTTTCCCAGGAAAAGCGTCGTCCTTAGGGTTGGACGATACGACTTTTCGACATCGACATTCTATATCATTTTCCACAACTCGATATCGTCCCAGCCCTAGTGGACCTATCAACTTTTTAATCTGATATAGCATAGTCATTTTTGATTTAAAAAAGTGTCAAAGTGTGTCACTTTGAAAAGCGGCAAGTGATGTCAACCTATTTTTCAAACATGTTGAAAAATATGCTGGACCAATTCTAGAGGCTCATTCCGTGCTTAACTCAATTTTCTAAATTTTTAAATAATCTACTTCTAGCAGTGGACGGACACATCGTAAATATATGTATCTTACATAATTGGAGTGGCTTGAAATTTGAGGGTACCGGGTAATATTTTGTAGTGTTTGCAGCGTGTTTATGGTTGAAAAGTCAGGTTTTTATTATTAATTTTTACCCTGTGGTCGAATTGTAACGAAACTGTTTGCTTATGGAGCCCGGTGAAAATCTCAAATCATTAGAATTTAAGATATTAACAGTACCATCTATAATTCAGTAATTTAGGTATTTAATACGTTGCAAACGATGTAAACATGATAATGCATAATCAATTACATACGGCGCTGGCGCGGCCATTGGCGCATGGTGCCGTGATGTCAAAAAGCGCCATGGCCCAATTGTCCTGTGGCGACATTGGCGTCCGACGCGTAGAGTCATAGTGATTTTGGCGCCAAACACTTGACGCTTTTTTACATCACTCACTACCACAACACAGAAAACAATAGAACAGGAATTTTCGAAAACTTTTTTCCGATGCGGAATATATTTTAAATAAATAGACTTCGTGCGGCAAGTGGGGAAGTGAGGCGCAAACGGCAAAAGCGAAGTGAAATCGCAAGTCCAGTTAAAAAACGAGTGTGCCATTTCACTTATCACTTCACATTTAACTTAGGTATTGCCAATTTACTTGCCATTTCACTTGTCCACTTGCGGAACTGGCACCAGGAAGTGTCATTATGTCAAGTTTTTCGCCCTTCTCATTCGATTTTACTCGTAAATTTGAGGGTGCACTAATACGCACATCTGCCCGTTACGCAAATTTGCCCGTTTTTTCACTTGACACTTTTTCAAGTGTTTTTCAGATATGAGTGAAGCGAAAAAAAGTTGCGTGATGACATTAGTGAACTTTTTCACTTCACTCATATTTGAACATCACTTGAAAAAGTGTCAAGTGAAAAAACGGGCAAATGTGCGTTACGGGCAGATGTGCCCCGTAAATTTCACTCGCACAATCTAATCCATTTCACCCCGCAAATTCAAAGTATTCCTCTTTTTCACATTAAGCATTTTTTTAATCGCCACGTGAATTTTAGATTGTAAAATGCTTTTTGCCCACGCTGCAGCATTAAGATAATGAGCTTGTTTGTTACAGGTAAGCGAAATAGTTTCAGCTGTTGGAAGTAAACATTATTTGCATGGGAATTTACGGTAGTTGCTTAACTGGGAGTTGAACGGCGCACATAGTTCCTTGCGAAAAGTAGCTTATTCGAATAAGTAATTTGAGTTCCAACACAATGAGTCGTGTCGGACATAGAAGTATTTACAGATAATTTCTGGTTTTGCCATTGTATGCTGGCTGGTTAGACGGTGCAGTGTTTAGTGAAAACGTAAACACAAAACATTGACTTATATATTTATGTTCTATGGAGTTTTATATGTACACTCCTGGAAAAATGTTTTTATCCATTTGATTTTTTTGGTTCAATGGTGAACCAAAAATCCTGGTGAACCTAAGCCCCCCCCCGCCGGTCCGAAGGGCGCCGTAAACAAACACCTCACCCCCCACCGCTTAAAAATCCTGGATACGTTCCTGATGTGTAGACTGCCTCCTCTGTCATGTCAAGTGTCACTTTACAGTTTCTTGTATATGTCCAGCATGTAAAGTGTCGCAGAGTCATACGATAAACCTCACTAACCCCACACAGCTTTCCCCCAGAAAATAAAATTTTAAAAATTCCTAAAAATGGCTGTATTTCATGTAAAAAAATTGCCGCTGTCGATATTGGTCATAATCAGCGTCTATGTATATTCTTGCCAATCACACGAACAGCATCGGGACACTAAAAAATCATATTCGGATGGCGCCGTAGATCAGGACATCGACAACGGTAGAGCGCCGATACGGTACGTTCTATTTATTTATAAGTTTTTGGCATTAATCCAATCGTTATTTTGAAAGTTGAGCCACTGAAAGTGCATTGTGAAGGGGCGAACTTCAGTTTGTTTATATCCCTGAATAAGCCCCGTGTACAAGACATTGGCAAGGACGACCTGTAGATGCCATTCTTGAAGTCGGATTACCTAGTGATGTCTAAATTTGTTTAGCTAAAAATACTCTTAGCTCATGCATATATTTATGCACCCGCCCACCAGTAGTTCCGGACGGAAACATGTAATGGAAATGTCGGTAATTGTTTGGTACCACTCCATGCGATGGGTGTTGCAAATAGGGTTGGAAACAATCAATTTTTTTTAAACGCCTTGAATTTTTTTAAATCAATTTTTTTTTTAATTGATTTTTTAAAATTAAAATCAGATTTTTTTAAAATCGCCCAAAATGGGGGTATAGAGAAAAAATATGTATGTTAAGTGTCAGACAATGTATTGTTATGTCTATTGTGGTCATATTATGACTGTGGACTCATGGAATAGCATTATAAGCAGTGATTTCTTTCAAAAATATCCATTTTACGTCAACTTATCACGTATATCACCTTTTGTCAAACATTCGTGACATCAAGTGAAGTTCAGCATGAAATGGTGCTTAAATAAGGTTGTAAGAGAATGCTAATACATTGGCAGTGATGTTACACACTGTAGAAGTATGTGGGAGCACATTGGTTTGATATTATTTACTACACTAGCAAATCATGGCTTATTATTACATGGTAACATGAATTAATGGAAGATTTTACACTAAAAATGCCCCAAAACCCATGAAAACGCCACAAATGGTAATATGTATGAGAAATTGCGCGCTTGCGCGCAAAAAAAATGCAAAATACCTAGTGCAAGTCTACCAGAAATTTTGCCTTTTGATTTTATTACATTAAAATCAGTTTCCACCCTTTGATTTTAAATAAAAAAATCAGATTTTTTTTAAAATCAGTTTAAAAAAATAAACTGCCAACCCTAGTTGCAAAAATACAAAAATTACACGCAAGCGCGCATTTTCACAAGACCTAATAGGTTTTGTTAAGATGTGCGCCTCAGTCAGAAGTCTCTGCAACAGTACCTTATTTGTATGAATAATTCCTTCCTGTCAGACGAGTGGGGGAAAATAATCCCCCTATAATTCCACCTCTAGGCATATGATCAATTGGTTGTGTCTCATTCGCACCAAAGTGGCATGTTAATAAAGCGTATTCCATGAAATTGGATGATAGAAACATGCTTAAAACTTTCGACGAATTAATAATTCCTGAATGATCCCCCCCTCAAGAAGGTCTGACGAAAAATAATTCCCCAAGGGCAATGCGAGCTATTATGGTACTTAATGCGGCGTCGTATAGGCATAAATATGAATAGACTACACACACAGCGCTCGATGGCACCAACGCCAACACCAACAGCGCCACGGCGCAGCGCCTAGGGATGGTGCCAACATAATGGCGCCAATCCATTAGTGGGGTTAAATTTTAGACCCCCTTATTACATACCAAGATAAATTCATGGGATAATTATCCATGCATTCTAAACACTTGGCATTAATTAACGTGCTACCTTTGCTGGATTATTCGAATTGCAATCACGAGTTGCATACATGCTTTCACTGAGTTAAATGCACCAAATTTGTAAATTACCACATTTCTTCAAATAGAAGAGCACAGTTCTACTTTTTTGTCAACTTTTTTACCTGCCGTTCTATTCGACAATAAAATGCTGATCTATTAAAAGAAATTCGGTATGTAACAAAGGTGTCCCGCAAAACCAGATTGTGTTTGAAATGCTAATATAATCGCGTTATTTTTACCCCCAACTTTCAGCTTCGGCAAAAGAACTCGGCTGCAAACGGCGCCCATCAGATTTGGCAAGCGTCCAAATCTCAATGCCCCCATCAGATTTGGCAAGCGTCCAAATCTCAATGCCCCCATCAGATTTGGCAAGCGTCCAAATCTCAATGCCCCCATCAGATTTGGCAAGCGTCCAAATCTCAACGCGCCAATTAGATTCGGCAAAAAGGCGAACTTGAACGCGCCCATTCGCTTTGGCAAAAGGCAACATTCACAATTTCAAGATTACGACGCCGACAACGAGCAGCAGTTTGAAAGGAGTCAAAAATCCGAATTGAAAAATGTGCGAGCACCGGTACGCTTTGGGTGAGCATGGAAGCTCAAAATTCACATGAAAGTGAACAACTGTGATTCTGTTGATTTGAAGCTGCACTGCAGCGAAAATCGTCATTCATTCGCATTTACACGCGGCAAATGTGGGTCGAGCAGTGATTGAAAGTACGCCCCTGCATATCTCTCATTCTATTTTATCACTCCATTCAGTGACAGTTACAGAGTGCACGTCATTGTCACAGGTCAATAAAAAATGACCACAGTTGACATCCAAATTGTTTTGTTTAAGCTTTTGTTTCTCTGGCGCCGAAATGTGCCGAAATGGATCAAAAATTGAATGCATTTTTTATAGAGTCGGCAACCATTTTATAGTTTTTTTTCTCTACACATCTGCAAGCAATTTATTGCATTTACAAAAATAAATACAAGCCGCCACAGACAAGCAGGTAGTAACTTTACTGAATGAGTCACTATCGTAACTCCTTTTTCTATCGGTCCCACACAGTTGACTAGGACACCAAATGTCAACTGGTTCTGATCCCAATTCAAAGCCTGCTTGCTTACGTACAGACAAACAACGCCCAAATGCAAAAATATTGTGGTATCTGCAATATAAATACAAGGTCGGCACGAAGTATATGTGTAATGTGTTATGAACAATACGTTGTGCTACTCGTCAGCAAGCTTTGATTTGGGATCGGAACCAGTTGACATTTCGTGTCGTTGTCAACTAATCTATGTAGAGCAATTAAGCATGCAGACAAAATCATTTAAGCGACAAAATCGAAGTCCCCGTGTCATTATTTTCCTGGTTGATCATTAAGTAAAAAATTTGGCTGAACTGTGACCAGATTCATAGGATAAAACCCGGTTTTAGGCATGTGAGTATTGTGCTCTGCCCCCTACACACTACTACTGACTACAGTCGTTCTTTTGGTTGTCGTTCATAAATATTTTGGTAATTATCAATTCGTTTTTACATTGTGTCGTTCTCAAGTGAAGTTTGAAAGCCCCACACGTGAATAAACACTGGTATTTTCAGGGGTTCACATAGATAGTAAATCGCTCCCCCCTATGGATAGATAGCTGAAAAAAATTGGGGGGGGGGGTTGGCGGGGTTTGGAGGGGGGTACAGAGAGGGGGATAAAATATATAGGCTTTTCCAAGGTACAGAAAAAGGGGAAAAATAGCTAAAAGTAGGTGAAAAATGGTAAAAATAGTTATACAAGCATATATAGTACACAAAATAGCTGAAATTAGCCAATAAAACACATGAACTAGTGACTTTGAAGGTGAAAAACTACAAAAAGGTATGAAAATTAGTGATTTTGAGCTTTAACTGGGGCAAAATTTCTCAAAAATCGCTCCAGCTAAGTAGATAGCTGGACGATACGGGGGGGGGGGGGTCAGGGGATAAAAACCAAAAAAATTGCCTCAGGGATAGAGCAATACCTGGTCGATTTGGGGGGGGGGGTAACCCCACACCAACCCTCCTTCTACTAAACACCTGGTTATTTCTGTGCAAACGAAATCTCGCACCAATAAAAATCAACGCTACAAAATATGAAAGCGCCCGTTTTCAGAATCACCACATAAAATCTCTAGGGCGATGAACAATCGTGCAGATGAGTCAATGCAGTAATAAATTCGCACACGGATATTCACGACTCCAGCGCAAATGACAAAATGAACCCATGCACGATCACCCACGTAATGAACAGTGGCGCGGTGCAGTGCATTCACCGTGTTCGAACTAGGGTTCAAACGGGATTGACTTTTCGGGATCGGGATCGGGATCGGGATTGGTTTTTTGAGATTTCGGGATCGGGATCGGGATCGGGATTGGCCGGGATTGGGGTCACGGGATCGGGATCGGGATTGGCATTTTTTCGGGATCGGGATTGGGGTCCTGGGATAGAGATTTTGGCCAATGTTTTGGCATCCACAGTTGTTCATAAAGGTCTAAAAACACTGTTGGATGCCAGAAACGTGGCATAAAATGAACGCTGGGGGTTTGCGTTCACATTTTTGCATGCAAAAACGTCGTTTTTTCACTTTTGATAATTTCCACTAATTTTTCCGGGATCGGGATCCCGGTCTTTGGAGTTTCTCGGGATCGGGATCGGGATTTGAAAAGTTTCGGGATCGGGATCGGGATCGGGACGGCTAAATCCCGGAATTTCACGGGATCCGGGATCGGGATCGGGATCCCGTTTGAACCCTAGTTCGAACAATGTCCAAGCTATTTAGTAGTGTTCAAATGAGACCGGATTTTCAATACCGAGACCGAGACTGAAATTTAAATTATTCACGACCGAGACCTGGGTGGGCTATATAATCGGAAAGCGTGAAATTTGAACGAAACCGCAGTCGCGGTCACGTTTGAACCCCACTACAAAGTTAAGTGGACAAAAATGAATTCACTTTAAACTGCCTTTTTGGAACAATTTGAAAAATTGATTGTTACGAAATGATCTAAGGGTGGTGTACAGAGCAGAAAATAAAGATATATGCGATTTCAAATATGGTTTGACACATTGCCTGCGCAATTAACACATAAAAATATCCATGCAAAAATTACGTGCATGATCCAAACAAAATGGCAGCAAAATCCAAGCCCTCTGCACATAACCCAAGCACCTTTCCCTCAATGAAATGAACACCACATGTGTTCTGTTTTCTTTTAACCGAAACCCAAATGTGGTTGTTTGTTTGAAACATAAATGTGTAACTTATCCTCCATGTTCCGAAATTTGAAAGAGATATGCTGAAAGCAGTGTAGATGGGCATGCATTTTATCAGGTGCAGGTAAACTTGAAGTTCACTAGGAAACATTGTTCAGGTTCAGTGGGTCCATCATTGTCTGCAACTTCCTTGCAGTTGTTGTCAAATGGCATGTTTGATAATGTAAATATTGAGCTTGACACAGTAAAACATGACAGCCTATTTTTGAAGAGTAAAATATTACACAAATATTACACACATACATCATACATACATGAATGCATAAGAACAGACCAGGGGCCAGTTCCGCAAGTGGACAAGTGAAAAACCATTTGGGAAGTGACAAGTGAAATGAGAACTGAATTGACAGGTGAAATGAGAAGTAAAAAGTTAAAAATGAAATAAAATGAGAAGTGAAGTGAGAAGTGAAGTGAGAAGTCAAGTGGGAAGTGGAATGAGAAGTGAAAGGTTTACTTTTCCACTTGCGGAACTGGCCCCAGGTTTTGATTATGCTTAACTTCTGTTCGAATTTTGCCCCATTTTTGTTTGGATTGGGCCCCCACACGCTAGTTGACATCGACACCAAATGTCAACAGGTGCCGATACCGATTCAAAGCTTGCTGACGAGCCGACGATCGACGTTCAAACGCATGCTTTGAATTGGGAACGGAACCAGTTGACATTTGATGTCGATGTCAACTAGCGTGTGTGGGGCCATTATGCTTCAAAAGTGTTTGGATTATGCCTGTTTGGATTATGCATGCTTGGAATTGGGTTTTTCCACCAGTGTTTTATGGAACAACAGTGTCAGCGCTAAGCACGTAATTTGAAGCGCCACTGATCGCGGTTATGGGTCATAAAACAGCGCAAATTAATCGTTACATAGAAACCGACATAATATAAATATTTACATCATGTCATTATATATATAATCTGTGTAGGAAGATAGGAAATACCATTCCCAATATATCGCCTCGCTCCTTTTAGTGAAACGGTCACAAAAATAGCATCAAAAATAGCCCAAAGTGAATACCAATCTTTTTATGCTACCGTTGTCACATTTTGACGAGATTTCAATTTCATAAATCAAGTCCTTTACTTTCACCAATAAAAAATAAAAAAGGCAAAAATAAAACTCATTTCAGGGTACACACGCCGTGAATTTTTGCGGTAAAATAACCAAAAAAATGAATTCGTCACTTTGCTTTTTACTTCATTTGACATGCGTCTGCATTTGTCTGTTGGCACCTGCCCAAACGCAGGGTGAGTTGGAAGCGTAGCATAATTTTGGGGTAGAATTTAAGCATGAGATGTAGGGTGTCAAAAAAATTTTGCTTACGGAAAACGGAAAGGTACATCAAAATTTCCGGCGGAAAGACGGAAAACGGAAAGTTGACACCCCTAGTGAGGGGTTTATCAAACTTTGCGTAATCATTTTAACTGTGTTTCGGTTGATTGAACCCCGTTTAAAAACCGTTTAAAAACCGCCAAACCGATATCTGCAGTTCCCCCCCCCCCCGATTATTTTAAGTGTTGAATGATACAAATCGACTAAGAAAAGGCCGAGTACGCGAGCTTCAAACTCAGACTGTCCGCGTAGCAATCGAAAATAGTATTTTTTATACGCCACCCCAAAGTACTGGCTGGAATACACGGCGTTTGAACGACGCCCTCACCCTAGGATCCCTCCCAGATTATGCTATGGAGAATTACCCATACAAAATACTGAATTTTGTTGAAAATGTTCCCTCGATCAAACCCCATGGGAAATGAACTTTGGCAAATTTGGAACCTGTTTAAGGTAAAAATATAAGCTGATGCGCTTACAAGATACCATATTGGCGTCATAAAAGTCTGTTCTTTTTGTTTGTTATTCGTTTTCACGTGGGGACCATTTCTTTACAGTCTCACATTGTCCCAGTTTACCACCTAGTGATAAATCAAAGCGGATGGTTACAGATTCTTGGCTGAAAAATAGCCCGTTTAGAGTGTAAATAACCCCCTCCCTGGGGATTTATTCAAAACTTAAAAAAAAACTAAATTTCACCCAAAAAATCAAAACTTCACATTGCGCAGGTGCACGATTCAGTCCTCCATCGGCACGAATGCGCAACTGGGCACTAACTAATGAATTTGGAGTAGTAGACCCTGGTGACCACAGGGCACAATTTCACTCACTAGGTAGATTTGGGTTATGCTGTGACAACTCCCACCCCCTACTGGGGGCAATTCCAGACTTGGTGAAATGTAAAATGTCATGTACAGGGGTGGGCATTTTCAGTTACCGCTGGAAAAACGCGATAGCTTGAGCTACGGTTGAGCTATCACACTGAAATTTAAACACAATAAGGTAGACTCCATAGGACACCTATTCTGAAGTTTGCAACCCAAACGGCCACATTTTGGGTGAGTTGTGGAACACACAGTTTTTAGCGTAATTTTGTGACTTGGCGTCACCGATAGGATAAATCAAGGGTGGCATTTGAGGGGGGGGGTCACTGGCTTTGGCGTCGTCCCATTCTGTCGTACATTGGCCGATTTTGATGCCCTTTGAGTAAATATGTTGGGGTTTGGGGTGGGGGCTACGACCAAATTCTTTTTTTTCTCGAACAGTCCCCCAGTCCCGAGATAAAGGCGGCTAAGACACAAAATTACACAAAAAACTATGTGTTCCACAACCCACCCAAAATGTGGCCGTTTTGGTTGCAAACTTCAGAATAGGTGTCCTATGGAGTCTACTCTATTGTGTTAAAATATCACTGTGATAGCTCAACCGTAGCTCAAGCTATAGCGTTTTTCCAGCGGTAACTGAAAATGCCCACCCCTGTACATTGTATTTAAAATTTCATGTACATTGTAAAATGTCAATCAAAACAAAACATTTATTACTGAACTTTGCATGACACTTTACATTACCTTTGACACTTTACTTTACACTTTACAAGGTCTGGGATTAGCAACAGGATATCACATTTGAAGCGCAAAATTGATCTAGGCACGATTCTGCGCAATTGTGCCCATTTTCCAGTTAAAAAACCAACATTTTTTACCTTACTTCAGCTAGTGCATTAGTGTCACATTGAAATGACTTTCTAAAAAAATCATTCGAGAAGTCAATAAGCGTACACTAAATTAGACAAGTTGAGAAGTCAGTCTTAGGACTATTTTTATGGATAAAAACAGAGAGTAATGTTGTCCGTTCATTCCATTATAAACACTGAAGTACAAATTTTTGTCATGGGATAATATCTCCTGAAATGGGAAGATTATAGGTGCAAGCAAAATGTGCATGCACAATCATTCACCAGAAAATGTTGGTCCAGAAAATGTCGATACGTCCAATGTAATTCCCATTGAGTTGACACGAATTTGCGATGTCAACTAGTGTGTGTGGGGCCAATAGCACAAAACGTAAAACGCAGGCAAACGCTTCGACCCGGAGTCGACGAAAACGTTCTACGCGTGGAATGGCAAAAGGGGTTCAGCCGCGCAAAAGTTGATGGGTTCGGGACAAGGTTAGTCGGTTTCCCGTCAAAATGGATTTCAAGCAGTATCATCGAATAAGCCCCCCTCGAAAGACTCCCCCTTCTTTGTTGGTGGGAAATCCGTCGATGTATAAAAACGTTTATGTAAATGTGTTCATTAAAAGGAATATATTCTTTTGCAGCCGATGCTAACCAGCATTGAGTTCATTGCACTAATTATGGGATTTCTATTATGTCTTACACGTTTATGCAACTGATTTAACCCCACTCATGCAATGCATTTTACTAAATATTCTGATTAAAAATACACATCACTTGAATAACTATAGAGTCAAAAAATTAGGACGACAAAATAGCTCCCCTGGGGACTAATTCGAGGATATACGGTATAATCATACTTCACCGCAGGAGCAAAAGGTCTGCACACATTCTTCGGGAAACGAAAGGTTTCAAATCTGTACATGGGCAGACCGAGATGGCAGTTTTGGGAGTGAGTTTGGCAACATCAGAATGTGATATACACACTATTTATAACTATTCATAACACTTTTGTGACGACGGACATATACAGGATTTTTCCACGGGGAGGGGAGGGGGCTTTTCGTATACAGAGTTTTGGCTCAGCCCCCCCCTGAAACCTACTACATATAGCGAAAATGGCGCCATGGCGCTAGTGCCATTCATTGGCGCAGTGCCATGACGCCATTCAGTGCTTAGGCAGAGGTATTTGAGACTTCTGTGTTGGGAGCACCTGTCAAAAATACCTAATAGGTGTTGGGGATATGCGCGCTTGAAGGCAAAATTTATGGTGGTGCCACCCCCGCCCCCGTATCAGCCCTTGTTTGTGGCAGATTTTCGTAGTTTGTACTTTGGTTGTATTTTGCCAACAATGTGTACGCTCGAATTTAGGGTCCCACTTTTTTAGTGATTCCTGACAAAAATCTGAATATTTGATTTTTCTGCCAGGTATCATCAGAACCCCAAATCGCCCATCAATTTATATATGCGTTTTTTTAATTCTATTTATTTTTTCCAATCAAAGCATTCCATTAATTTTCAAAGCATGGCTTTTAGGGTTTTAGATAGGAAAAATATTTATGTTGTTGTCTTTTAGAAATTTTTTTTCCGATTTCATGGGTGTCCCATTTTTTCATGTTATTTCAGAAAGATCTGATACGTGACTTACGAATAAATGAAAATGAATGATAAAATCATTATCAATATGTATATTGTATTTATCACTGGAAGTACTTGTCAAGTCACAATGAAGTGAGGGTATTAACAGAAATTCAGCATGCTGAAAAATACCATACTGCATTTGAGGTCTTAGGTAATTTGATGGGATCCAATACATTTTGCAGCACCTTTTCTCGACCGCCCACGACTTCAACACGCATTAACATAAATTTTATGCAAATTAAAACCGGATTATATATCCGTCTTTCCCATTTACCTTCCATAGGGGAAATCGCATCAGTACTCTCTTGTGAAATCAACACGTGTGTATTCCATTCATTTTTCAGCATTTCTTTTTAGTTCCCAACTAGGGTTCTCCAAACGTGACCGCAGTTGGCGTTGAAAAAATAGGGTGATTTTGAGGAAATGTAATCAAATATTATCTCAAAATACCTCTCAAAAATATAATTGATACTCTATGAAAAACAAAGAGACAATATACCGCATTCCTTCTAAAAGAACGGCATACCTCCAATAGAACGGCACCTCCAATAGAACGACAGGTTTTGGCACCTTTTGCAACCACGAAATTAATAGAACGGCAGCCTCCAATAGAACGGCACCTCCAATAGAACGGCAGGTAAAAATTACGTTGGAAGAGTGCCAGAGCCCACTAATATCAGAAAAATGGGTGGTGAGAACATCCAAAGTGTTCAGAACTATTATTTAGGTAGGTTTGTTTTCACATTTAATTTTGTTTGAATTGATGCTCTGATAGTAAACTATTGTTCCTTTTTCATGAAAAACACTATGTTCAATTGAAAAATGTCTGAAAAATATTGGTAAAAAAAATAGAACGGCAGTTTCCAATAGAACGGCAACTCTAATAGAACGGCAGGTAAAAAAGTTGACGAAAAAAATAGAACGGCGCTCTTCTATAAGAAGAAATACGGTAAATGAGATTTTTTAATGTTTTTCTCATAAATAAAATGTAATGAAATCTGTCTGTAAACTTGGAGAAACTATAAGATTTTTAAAACATTATCCAATATTTTGAAAACTATAAATCTCCAGTTTTTCAATGCTTACTGTGGTCTGGAGAAATCGAATTGCCAGCTCCAGTCTCAGTCTAGTTTGAACCCTATTCCCAACTGAATCAGCTATCAATTTTTGCGGGACTGTCTCAGAAAAGCCGAGGGGACTAGTGGAGATTTGTTTGTTTGTTTTCTTCAAACCTGCATCCAATTTTTAATCTTTTAACCGCCCCCTCCAAAACAACAACCCAAAAAGCATTTCCGGTAAACGATGTCCCTTTGAAAAGCTATTCACGATCTAGGTGGAACCAGCAAACGTTCAAATCTAGGAAAGATCGCTATACGATAAATTATCCCATGTTTCATGGCGGTAGAGTTAACCTACCTTTGCATGGAACAGAGCAAATACAACATGCATAAAAAGATCCGGTTACCAACATTTTTGTCGATGCAGATAGATGCAGCAAAAAGCATAGGGTAAGTAAAACAAAGTCATGTCCAAACCTACCTAAGTGCACTTTTCAACTATTCTTGAAAAAATTGTTCGTGTTTTTCGAAATGATACGATCAGAATATTTTCATGATACACACACACACTAGTTTTCAACCGAAATTTGGAAAACCATAAATCAGCTTTGAACGCATTTGAGTTTTCCGGAATGATTCATTTTTAATCGCCGTCAACTGTACTCGACGGACACTTCATTCTAAAAAAAACTCAAATGCGTTCAAAGCAGATTTATGTTGTCGAAATTTCGGTTGATAACTAGTGCGCGCAGGCACAATGACGCCAATAAACTTGGTAGATTGAATAGGCGCTTTTAAAGTGAATTGTATCTCAAATCGTGTCGTTTTGGTATACTATTTTACCCCAGATATATTTTTAACACTCAGAATCTACCATACAACAGAGAACTTTTCTAAGCTACACATTCGGTGCAGTGGTTCATCTGTGGCGAACTTCCCACTGCCCGGATGAAACAATTTACAAATAGAGCACTTCATCAACTCTTGCTATATTTACTTGTTGTAAAAATGCTTGGGCACTTGTGTGGTTGCGAGTAAAGATGGCAAAAAAATTCGACAATTATTTTCGAATTTTTCAGGTAAATCAAGGCGATAAATGAATGCAAAATATTGTCCACTGATCGCATACTGTAAAATAAATGTGCCACCCCTGAACAAAAAAAACAGCAAAATTTCTTTCTTTTTTTCACCCCACATTCCTCCCGCCCAGTATCAATGAATTCCGTGCACAATTTTCACCCGACTTTGTTCACCTAAATTCAGTAATATTCATAGCATATTTATTTAACATTTGGTCGGATAACTATACACTCAACATGTAAATAAAATCAATCTACAGTTGTACCGCAAATTACCATCCGCATGGTGGCTGAGTTATGCAGAAAAAAAAACTGAAAAATGATAGTGGATAAATGTGAACAGCCAACATAATGGCAAATGCTGTAGCAGTATGTCTGTCAGGTAAACAGATGTATATTCTTAAAAATAAGATCACTGTAAGTACCATAGCACTAAGTGCTGCATCAAACTGTAGTACTTAGATTTACAAATTTTTCTCTAATTTTGGCTATTTTCGATGATATTGATGAGCTAGTTCATAGCAACAAAGGAATGGACTCTGTAGGAACTCTGTAACAAAGGAATAGAAAAAAAATTGACCCACTTTTGTAAATTTCCTAATGATCTAAATGCGCATGTACGCATTTTACGTTGTTATTTATTTTGTTATTTTACGCCGTATTTCCTCGAATTACCCCCCGGGGGGTTTATTTTTTCAGAGTAGAAATTTTGAGGGGGGTTAAACGAGGGGGGAATTTCGAGGGGGGTATTATTTCGACAGAAATTTTTCGAAATCCCAGTACTAAATCGTTGTTTGAAACATACACAGACATCGAAAAATGCAACAAAAACCGCCATTTATAACACTCTATAGACTAATATATGTACGTAGATGGCATAAACCCGGTTCTAACATAACACAGACATTGTTTTAACATGTGTTATGCGTTTCCTGGATCACAAACCGCATTACGTTCTCTTTACAGTAAATTTGGGGGGTATTTCGAGGGGGGGGGTTATCAGTTCATAGTGTCCATTTTGAGGGGGGGGGGGGGTATTTCGAGGGGGAGGGGGTATTCCGAGGAAATACGGTAGATACCTATGCAACCAGGGGTAAAAAAGGGGGGTTGGGGGTTACCCCCCCCCAAACCGCCCAGCTATCTACCTATCTGGAGCGATTTTTGAGAAACACGACGACAATTTTTTCATACTTTTTATAGATTTTCAACTCCAAAATCACTATGCATCTGACTGCCTATTTTCAGCTATTTTTACTAGTATATGTGCTTATATACCCATTTTTCACCTACTTAAACGATTTTTATCCTTTTTCTTCCTTCTATACCTATATATTGAACCCCCGTGAACCCCCCCCCCAACCCCCCAGAAATTTTTTAGCGATCTATCCCTCTGGAGGAGCGATTTACTATGTATCCAACCCCCCGGCGGGTCGAAATCTAGAAGACCCCGAGCCCCGAGCCTCAATTGAAACATTTATCTATTTAACATCCGACCCAAAACGGTGCACACATTGCAATGTCATCGCTGCACCCGCCCACTAAGGGCCCACACACACTAGTTGACATCAAAATTCGTGTCAACTTAATTCAACTGAATTTTGGTCAATTATGTGACTATCTGATAAGAGAACGGTTAATTTTATATCGTTATGCTTATTTTCATAATTTCTGTTAAGTTTCTGTAAAATTGCTCCTTGTAATTTAGTTGCCATTCAGTTGACATTTTTTTGCGATGTCAACTGGTGTATGTGGGCGGTAACAGAATGCGAGCAATTTGAAGCGCCCGACGGCGGTCGCGCAGCGGCGCCAATCTTCCATTGCGCAAAGTTGACAGATGAAAACATTGCAGTGCGCAAAATGGATGTGATATCCGGTACTTGCAGCTCGAAAGTGGTTTTATCTCACCCCAACACGAGTGCTTGATTGCGTTGGGTCGACCGGGGGCCACAACTTGACTCGACTCGACTCGAATCGCGATCAAAAGTGTTCTCTCAACACGATCTTGCATCTTAAATCACTTTTGGGGAAGGTTGTTGTAAATACATACAGAAATGATAAATCAATACCGCAAATCCTCGAATACGACCCCTCTCGAAAAAACCCACCCCCTTGAATAACTCCCCCCTGTTTACGGGGTAAGGACAAAATAACTCCCCTCGAATAACTCCCCCTCTGGATGAAAAGAATACAATACAAAAATACAAAACAATACAAACAATACCACAGCGACAGCAGATACATGATGTGTGTGTATGCAGTGTATACACATCTTTTCGTTGCTAGACAGTCAAATTACCTGAATTACATGAGATGACAGACTGCATCCATACAATTTATTGTCTAAGTTTTCTGAGGCAAAAATAAGTCCCCTCGAATAACTCCTCGAATGCATCCTCGAATAACTCCTCCCCTTGAATAACCCCCCTCAAAACGTCTGACGAAAAAATAACTCCCCTGGGGTCTTATTCGAGGATTTAGGGTATACCTTATGTCGATGTGCGGTTCCCGTAAGTTTTTGATTTTGAAAAGCTCTGTGTAGCTGGAATGCATTCTAGAATTTAGGTCTTTTGCTTAGGTATTCTACTTTTTAGCTACATATTATTTATATACTACAATTTTCGCTTATTTCTGTACATTTCCACCCATTTTCATGTTCGAAATCACGAAATGTTATTCCAATTGCCCAGTGCACTTGACTCAATTCTTCGCTTGACTTACCCTTGATTTGCAACTCGAAAATCGCATTTAGCAATTTTGAAAATCGAGTTTCAACACATATTTAAATGTACCTACTTGCATTTAAGCTCTCAGCTAAGCAGGTTTAACAACATTTGGATGCACACTTTTGAGGGTTTCCTTCAAACACTGGTGTGCACTTTTCAATATTTATATTCGTCCAAAACAATTAATCACGCATCAACGAAAGCAGCATTTTGTCATGTTGTATGAAATGTGATGACACACAGCTGGCAATTGGTAACCAACAATTTTCTGCTTGCAAATTTAGTCGTTGCATTTCCCAATGATTATAACACATCTTGTGTCCGTGAGCACGGAAACTCAACAACAAGTTGAAAAATAACAGAAATGCTCATTTCCTCCGATGCAACAAGACAACCGTGAAAATGGGCCACTTGTAACCGATTCAATGACGGCCCCCACACTAGTTGACACATGCGTGTCAACAAGTCAGTGTCAACTCAGATTCCGCCTTCACAGATAGCAGCGCGATCCCTAGATGCACATGCGGCAATGTTGGAAAAAACATCACGGCACGTGCATTGGAATATCGCTCTGCGACACATGAAACCGAAATCTGAGTTGACACATGGCAGTTGACACACATGTGTCAGCTAGTGTGCGGGCCGCCATTGTCCACACAGAAATTAGGCACATCACTTCCAAGTTCCGAGAACAAAATATTCGCAGGTGCACTAACAAAAAACTAGCAACTATGAATATATTAATAAAACCTGACAAAACGTATTTCACTCCGTTGGGTGTAACTATTTTTCTGACAACACTGGTACTTTGCTTGATGAATTCAAACGCTGCAGGTGAGTGTTTTTTGTCTACACGAAGGCGTGAAATTTAAATGGATATTTTTGACACGATGATCATTCACAGATTTCGATGACAAAATGGCCAGACGAAAACGAGACGTGAGTTCCTATGGGCACACTAGTTGACATCAAAATACGTGTTAAGAAAATTTTGGTTAAATAAATATGTAATTGAGGCGTCCAATTCTATAAGTCGACAAGTCCAAAATATGAAAATTTTGAGTTAAGCCCGGAAACGTCATCTGGGGCTACTCCCGCACATTTTTCATCATTTTCCATAAATTTTTTGACCCCATGTGCCCATATGGCAAAGTGCCAAATTTGACATTTTCAGGGAAAATTGCAAAAAATTTGGGCAAGAAGTCGACAAGTCCACTTAGTTTTGGGCTAAAAGTCGTCAAGTCCACCTTCCGCTGCATCATTTTATGGGAAAAAAAACGCAAGAAGTCCATCATGGACACCGATTCGACAAACCCATAAATTTCCCATAAGGCAAGCGTTGCGCCGGCGGGAACAAAAATGTTCTCGAGTGCAAGAAGTCGACAAGTGCAATTTCCTCCCCGAAACAGTTTTGCTCTGACCGAATGGAATTTTATGGGCACCCAATTTTTCCATTATACGTTGAGAGCAGGGGTTGAAAATTTGACACTTTATTGTTTACATTTGAAACTTAATGTTGAGCATGAGAGAGCCCTATGGGAGACGCACCACGGACCTGGAATTGGAAATGAAACTTAAAATGCGATTTACTCAAATTCGCATTCTGTGGGACTTGTCGACTTTTAGAATTAGACGCCTCAATTTCAACTTACCTATTTATGTCATAGAGCATAGGTAATTTTACGTAGTGACACGCAGTGCCCCCCCGAATCCGCCAGCTATCTATCTATCTGGAGCGATTTTTGAGAAAATTTGGGTCAATTTTCGCTCGAAATCGTTAATTTTCATACTATTTTATAGTTTTTCACCTTCAAAATTACGGCTTTCGCCTATACACATGTTTATATACCTATTTTTAGGAACTTTTAACCATTTTTAGCCATTTTTTACCCTTTCTGCCTTCTATGCACTGAAAAAGCCTATATATTTTGCCCCCGCGAGCCCCCCCCCCCAGAAAAATTTAAGCTATCTATCCCTCCGGAGGAGCTATTTGCTATCTATCCAGCACCCGCGATGGCCAAAATCTTGGAGACTCCTGGTTGACATTCAGTTGACACGAATTTGCGATGCGAACTAGTGTGTGTGGACGGACACTAGATATCCTTTCATACGTAGCTATAGCAATGCCCAAATTCACCCAACTCATGCAAAAAATTATCAGATTCACCCGTGGGAAATGGAAGATGGTGTCATTGGCGATGTAGATAAGAGATACCCATGGGGCATCATGGGAAACGACCAAGAGTATGGTACCGAGGGTAAAAGGTACCCATGGGGTTTTAAGGGGAAACGATACCCCTGGGGTATCAAGGGCAAACGATACCCATGGGGTATCAAGGGCAAAAGGTACCCCTGGGGCATCAAAGGTAAAAGGTACCCCTGGGGGCTGGTAGATCCAGACAAAAGGGTCGGCTGGGAACCCTGGTACCCAACGAGGGAAGGCACGCTAACTGAGGAATGAGGACACCGACATGTGATATTTGTATCCATTTTATGGATATTTACTGTCTTCGTGAGTGTGTGCCCCAAAAGCTTTTTGGACTACTTTAGTCGCAAGTTGGATTACATTGCTGTGATAAAAATGATAAAATCTAGAGATTGATAAAATCTGTGATTTTTGTAAGTATCTCAAGTTCCTTTGGGTCGAAATAGGACTTGTCTATATTTTATTGTGACTTCATTGTTTCGGATGACCTGCTATAAGAGTGCCATTTCGCAACACCATTAACTCTGGTCAGCCAAGGCTAAATTTTCCAAGGTAGGGGGTCTCCAATGATGAAATTGGGGTTGGGGGGTTACTCTCATCTCAACCGCTCCAGCTACCTATCTACCCAAGGTGCCCCATAGCTATCTATCTATCCCGACGCATAATTTTTGCCTCTTCTTACAACCTGAAACGGCCCCCACTAATCGTCGAGCTATCTAATTACCGAACGATTTATACAGAGCAAATTTTTAGTGATTTCGTCCCCAATCTTTGCTTTGAATCGGTAATTTTTTAACTTTTTTTTGCTCATTTTTACCTTTAAACTTGCAAATAGTTATGTTTTATTGCATATTTTCAGCTACCTACATAGGTATATGTATTTCTATTCTTGTTTTGGTGGTTTTAACTCAACTCTTAAGCAAACGCCAATATATTCATGTCCACGAAACCCCCCCCCCCCCTCTCACCCCCAGTGGAATTTACAGCTTTATTTCGCTATCTGCTATCTACCGAACCCCGAAATGGTCCGAATCATAGCGACCTGATTGAAGGCAGAACCGCTATAACATCCTGAAATAATTTCTTCCAGTGACTTGGTGGCAATTATCGGCACAGTGCGCAAGCTCAATGAGTAAATAACTGACTCCAGCCATTTCGGATAAACATTTCTATTTATTCGAGTTATCAACTCACTGAGCATTCGCAGATTCCAACGTTTACAATTCAATGTCTTTTTCTCCAATGATGCAAGAACAACACGGAAAAACTAAAGTGAAATTTGTTCATGCGATTTGATAGACAATTTATATTTATACGCTACGCATGTATTTATTTCAATATATTACAAAAACTTCGGAAAATTCTAGGAACCGGACGGATCGTATCGTATACACTGTATCGGGTACTCGACGCTTTTCCACATTTAACATCGACACCGATAAGTTATGAAAGCATTTTGAGCATTAAAAACCATCATGGTATTGAAAATCAAGAAGATTCGATATCGACATTGGAAATTGATGTCCACCGAGTCTCGGCCATGTCTCCATTACAATTCATATCCGCAATTGAATTTATACAATCCAGCCAATTTAGTCCAACAGACCAGCTATCAATGATTTTCGGCTTATTCCACATTAAAACTGGCCAACGCGGACAGGGAGCATATAAATATTTAATTGCGCATTTGCGACGCAGTGATCCCTACAAAAGTACGATCAAGCAAGAAAAACACCGTTGGACACTAGGGATCACCAGCGCTTTTTTTCAACCGTTTTTCAAATCACTTTTTTAAGCACAAGATCCCAAGCCCTTTTTTACAAAACCGATGACAAAAATTGTCTGGGGGTTTGGGTGTACAATATATAGGGTTTTTCATGGTATGGAAAATGAAAAAAATATATTTTAAAATAATTCAAAGTAGGCATATAATTACACATATAACTCAAAATAGTGATTTTAAACGGTAAAATGGGCAAAAAGTCACAAAAAATTCACCGGCAGGGTTTTCAGTGTGAAATGGGTAAATTTAGAAATGTCTTTTATAAAAAAGGAAACAAGAATTTTAAATAAAAACACTTCAAAAAGGGCCATCGAAAAATTGTCTTTTTCATCCCTACCGGACACACCGAAATTCATACGCGTAGGGATGGAAAAAGCGTTTTTTTTAAAAACAGTCCAGCTTTTTAAAAAACGGTTGAAAAAACCCGCTGGTCATCCCATCACCAGTGCCGGCGCAAGGGACCCCAATTGAAGGCGTGGGATGATTGGCTGCCGCTTCCACTTATTGTTGACTGGCCATACTTTATGAGATTCAACACGGCAATGGGGTGATTGCCATTTGCACCAGTTTCACTCGAATTAATCAATTAGCAAACATTGACAGACTTGACTGGACTTTGTAATACAAACTTGGACGTGTAAGACACGTTTGTAATGTAATAATGTTTATTAAATATTCTAGTTCAGAAATGATTTACCCCAACCTGAACCACCATCACTGGCCACTATTTTAGTATGTTTTTAATGAGGGGTCAACATCTAAAAGTCGACAAGTATCAAGTATTCAATTGTAAAATTCGCCAACTCGAAAATCGGAAAAATTGAGTCAAGCTGGGATATTTCATCTAGAAGTGATTATCTGTAGGTCCATTTGTCTCGAAAAGCGTCAAAGTCTACAAGAGCCAAAAAATTTCCAACCAAATTGGAGGTCCCCCCATTCAGGTATCACCAATGGGGAGTTGGGGGTTTACCCCCCCCCAAATCGCTTTTTTTGGCTACTATGCCCTGAACCCCCCTCACCCAAATCGGCCAGCTTCCCGGTTATCTGGAGCAATTTTTTTTTGACAATATGTAATCTTATTTTTGCCCAAAATTGCTCATTTGCAAAATCACTAGTTCATAAGCCTTATTGCTTTTTTTCAACGTTCCTTGTACTATTTGTCCTTAACCTATGTTAACTATGTACCTACCTATTTTTAGCTAGATTCGCCTACTTTTAGCGATTTTTCTCCATTTTCTTTCTTCTACATCTAGAAAGAGCCTACATATTGAACTACCCTGAACGTCGCCTCTGCTTTCAATACCTAAATATCAAACCAATGGCTTCTCCAGATAATTCACTTGAATGAGTACAGAACCCCCCCCCCCCCCAAACGAAGAATCCAGTAAACAAGTGGACAAGTTAACTTATTCCCTGTCCTTTATTCCATGGGCCTATCTCAATTTTTGCAAATTTTTTAATTGATGACTTTAGAATCGGACGCTTCATATGTAAGCAACCTTAAAAATTGTACATATATATATTTACATGTGAAAATTATGTTAATGTGAAAAACAGATATATTGTTGTATACACTATATTGTTCCATCGTCGCAACTTTAAATATTAGTAGGGCTCAAACGAGGCTGGCTCTTCAAGACGGAGACTGACATGAAGAAAAACTATAAGACGTTTTACACTTCAGGAAAAATGTCTTTAGCCTCCTGATCTGGAACGAAAAATTTTAATGTCTCCCCTGCTAACGTGCGACCTATGTTGGGATATAAATACAAGGGATGAATTCTTATACATTAATGTGCCTTTATGCCACATGTAAAATTTTAGCTTTCTGTGTGCATTTCTGCTCATTTGACAGTCATCCAAAGTCAAATTTCCGGTGGAAAAAAGTCTTTAGCCTTTTGGTGAAAACGTTAAAACAAAGGAAAAAAACACGTTAAAACGATGAAAAAGACCGTGATGCGATGTGGAAAAAATGATGCACTGCTTAAGGTTCATCACTTTGCTAATTTTTATTCAAAATGGTATACATGGTTGACTTGATACTCTGCACTCGCTGTGATTTCGCATAATGTTCACAATCGTCTGCTGTCGGTCAGCAGACAAATATCGACCCGACCCCTCAGTGACACATATTTAATGTTTGGTTCGCCATTGAACAAAAAAATCAAAGGGCTAAGCACATTTTTCCTGGAGTGTATGTAGGGTTGGCAAGCGATTCCTTCAAATCCAATTATTTGAATTGCAGCACCCAATTTTTTGAATTGCAGCACCGCTCGCTGGCAAAAGTATGCTGGCAAATTTTGCGTGCAAGCGCTAAGTTTCAATTTCACAGTTGGTTTCAATTTCAGCGCACGCATAGTTGCACAGTGAATTAAAAAACTCGGCTCAAGGCTCAGGCTAAGAAACTCGATTTTTTGACCAGGGGCCAGTTCCGCAAGTAGACAAGTTAAGAGTTAAAAGTTGAGTTAAAGGTTAAAAGTTTAGTCAAAAGTTGAGTTAAAAGTTAACAGTTGAGTTAAAGGTTAAAAGTTTAGTCAAAAGTTGAGTTAAAAGTTAAGAGTTGAGTTAAAGGTTAAAAGTTTAGTCAAAAGTTGAGTTAAAAGTTAAGAGTTGAGTTAAAGGTTAAAAGTTAAGAGTTGAGTTAAAGGTTAAAAGTTTAGTCAAAAGTTGAGTTAAAAGTTAAGAGTTGAGTTAAAGGTTAAAAGTTTAGTCAAAAGTTGAGTTAAAAGTCAAGAGTTGAGTTAAAGGTTAAAAGTTTAGTCAAAAGTTGAGTTAAAAGTTAAGAGTTGAGTTAAAGGTTAAAAGTTTAGTCAAAAGTTGAGTTAAAAGTTAAGAGTTGAGTTAAAGGTTAAAAGTTTAGTCAAAAGTTGATTTAAAAGACAAATGGGTCATTCGTTGCAGAAGCGCGATACGCTGATCTTCAATCATATTTTGTCCCCGCACGGCCATTCTGAAACAACGTTCCGCGATTTTTTTTTTTAGCGATAATTTTTTTGGATACGTTATTTTCAAATGTTGTGCATACAACATTGGCAGCATGCCAGCGAACAGCCGTATCAATACCAATTTCACATTTTTATTTTTTTACCATCATTTTCCACTTGTCTCTTAACTCTCAACTCTTAACTCAACTCTTAACTCTTAACTCAACTTTTAACCTTTAACTCAACTCTTAACATTTAACTCAACTTTTAACTCAACTCTTAAATTTTAACTTTTCTCTTAAACTTTAACTTTACTCTTAACTCGCCATTTGTCATTTTACTCAACTCTTAACTTTTAACTCTTAACTTGTCCACTTGCGGAACCGGCACCAGCCCTAGCTGGACTTGTTTCTATTGCACTTCGAATGCACTTCAAAAATGCCCATAAGTAATTATTACACCACTTCAAAACACCCTTCACAACCTTAAAAATGCCCTTCTTAAAAAGTAATTATATGTCACACATAGGGTTGGAAAAAAAACGTTTTTTTTAACTCGATGTTTGTTTTTTTTTAAAAACGTTTTTTTTTAAAAGCTCCCAGATATGACCTAGTGTCAACATATATAGGTATATCAGACACTGGCAATACTCTGTGATGTTAAATATGACAATATAATGGCTGTGGAGCCATGGGATAGCATTATAAGTGGTGATTTGTGTCAAAAATATCCATTTTTCATCGACATATCGTTCGTATATCGCCTTATAGTCAAATGTTCGTGACTTCAGGTAAAGTTTGGCACGGAATGGTGATCAAACAAGGTTATAAAAGGAGGTTGTTACTTTGGGAGTGAAGTTACACACTGTGGAGGTACATGGAAGCACATTACCTCAATATTATATATTACAGCAACATATGTCGGCTTATTCACCCATGGTAGCACATAGAAATGGATGTTTTGATACTAAAAATGCAACAAAACCAATGAAAACAACCACCAATGTTAATTTGTGTGTGAAATTGCGCGCTTGCGCGCAAAAATTTTGCAAAATACCTAGTGCTTAGTACTAAAAATTTCGGCCGATGTTTTTTTAAAAAAAAAAACATTTCGGACGTCATGTTTTTTTTAAAAAAACAACGTTTTTAAAATATAAAAAAACGTTTAAAAAAAAATCGGCCAACCCTAGTCACACAAGTAACTTTCTCGACTTGACTAACATTCTCGCAGACATTCACCGCCCTTTCTCTTGGTCAAGGCCAGAATCTATTAATTCCACATTTCTTAAGTATACCGGAATCCAATCATGATGTTTCACCAGTTAAACGAAAAACCAGTGAACACAGCGGCAAAAAAATGCGTTTAAATGACACAATGGAGTATAATGAGATTGGACCGTGGCTAATTAAAATCTGAACAAAGAAATGCCAAGCAAAAAGATGGCGAAATATTATGATTGATAGATAAGGTGGCGGAAAGAGCTTCTCTCAGCTTTTATGATTACATAACAGGAATCTTTTATTCGAATCAGCTTTTTCCAGGAGTAAACAGTCTCATAAGACAAAAAATTGAATTTAATTTTTTCCCAAAGGCCGAATTGATTAAACAAAACAGCCAGATTGTCAACATGATTCTCTTTGTGATTGCTACTTTTCTGATTATCAATACCGCGGCAGCAAATGGAGACGTGAATGAAGGTGAGTAAATATTGTCCTGCAAAAGCTACGGTTTTGACTCAATAATACCTGTGTGCAACGTTCAAACGTGATACCGATCCTCGACTCTAGCGAGATGTCACGATTTTACAGTACCGATTCCGACCAAAATGGTAATTCCGATTGCGAAATGCGGAAAAAATTGCCGCGCCCCAGCCCCGGCCGAACATAAAAGGTCCCATGAATGGCACTTTTGTATAATTATATTGTGGGCAGTTTGCAAAAATGTTGCGCGCAAACGCGCATTTCCCCACCTCACAATATATATCTGCGTCTGCACCACTGCAAATGCACTCAATGCGGTGCCCATTGCCATAAATTGAGGTGTGTATTTATGTATAAGTATGTCACTGGTGTCAACGCCAATGGCAGGTTTGCTCTCGGTTTGCCGCGTAGCACATCGCGGAGCGTACTTATGTCGCGTGCTCATGCGTCGCAGTGTTATTTCGTCGCAGCGGCTATTAGTCTTTGAGGATTTTTGGCTTGGGGAATCATTGGATACATGTGATTTGCAATTTTTTGTCTCACATACAATTTATGAGTATTCATGGATTTATTGAGTAAAAATTTTACTCAAAGATGGTATTTATGTAAGTATATGTAACATATGTGTAAAAAATATATGTAAATTGTCATAGTACTGATATTTTAATCAAAAATTATTAGCACTGCGTGTAATTTCAGGGCATATGAAATGGAGACGTGATGAATTCTGACAATCTGACTGTAAGTCATATTGGGAATGCGACGAAATGGCACGCGGTGGATCAGCCCGCGTCATACTACCCGGCGGCAAACTAAATCCACACCCAATGGCAATCCCTCCATTGCGAAGCGCCTACAAACGGCGCCACGCTAGTGCCATGAATTCCATTTTTAGGGGACAAATTTTATCCCACTCTGGCATCCAATGTGCTTTAGGTCTTTCGTGAAACATCGTAAGAACCCTGAAATGTGAAAACCCCGATTCGTCAAACCAGGGCTTTTTGGCCAAATCCCGATCCCGACACCATAAACCCCATCCTGAAAAAATACCATTTCCGATCCCGTGACCCCAATCTCAATCCCACTCCTGATCCCGAAATTTCAAAAAATTATCCCGAACCCGATACCGAAAAGTCAATCCCGTTTGAACCCTACCACAATGCACGAATCTATACTAGGCTTAGGGTTCGAACGGGACCAGTTTTTCGGACCGGGACCAGAAATTTTCTAATGTCGGGACCGGGACCGGGAGCGGGACTGGGGGGTCCGGACCGGGACTGGGATTTGCCGAACCATCTAAATACAGGGACCGCGGTCTCGTTTGAACCCTATTGGGCCCCCACACACGGGATGTCATTGTCAACTGAATTCGTGTCAACTAAATGTCAACTGAATTTAAGTGATACTGTGATTTCAACTTATCTTTCTGGTAGAGCATAGTTAATTTTACATCATGACACTTCATTTTCATTGTTCCTGTTAAGTGTGATGCTTTTTACAAACTTCTTGTTTTATTCAATTGACACTGAGTTGACGCGAATTTGCGATGTCAACTAGTGTGTGTGGGCCCTTTGGTACGTAATATCCAGCAAATGTTGTTCCACACACCTCCACTGTGTGAAGTACCTCTCTCAATGCATTAGCCTATTATCATAACATTATTTAAGCACCATTCCATTCCCATCTTCACTTGAAGTCGTGAATATTTGAATAAAAGCAATGTATTTATGTAACAAGTTAGACAATACACTTATAACAACGCCTAAAATAGTTTTTTTTTGGCAGAAATCACCACTTATAATACTACAACATGGCTCCACAGCCATCATATTGCTATAAATATACATGACATCATAAGATACTGCTATTTGTCTCACATATTTACGTGTATATGTTGAACACATTGTAACGATATTTGGGAGCCTTTAAAAAAACAACATTTTATTAAAAAAACATAATTCTTTAAGGGCCTGTGCCTCTGTGCATGTTTACCCGCTGTGCATGTCAGGAGTATTCAAGACTTTGACCCTCCAGGGGGTTGGATAGATGGCTAATCGCTGCTCTGGAGGGATAGATAGCTAGAAAAATTTTTTTGGGGGTTTGTGGGTTCGTGGGGTTCATTGTATAGGCTTTTTCATAATGAGGAAAAAAGGTAGAAAAATCGCTAAAAGTAGGTGAAAAATTACTAAAAATGGGTATATAAGGACATATACTACAAGAAATAGCTGAAAATAGACAATAAAACACATGAACTAGTGATTTTGAAGGTGAAAATGTATAAAATGGTATGAAAATGAGCGATTTTGTGTGAAAATTAGGGTCTACATGCACAGCGGGTAAACATGCACAGAGAGCCCCAGTCTTCTTTAAACCCAGGTCATTGAAAAATACGCTTTTTTCCATCCCTCGTCGGGACCGCTGTAAAATTCCGGGACCGGGACCGGGACTGGGTGGTCGGGACCGGGACCAAGACTCGCTTTTTTTAATTGTCGGGACCGGGACCGGTACCGGGACCGGGACTGGGGTGTCGGGACCCGGACGGGGATCGCCCCAGTCCCGACTTTTTGCCGAACCATGTACCGGGACCGCGGTCCCGTTTGAACACTAACTAGACTTATCAAACCCGAAACAAAACAAAAACCACACACAGAAAAGCCGCAGAAGGACGCCCCAGCATGGCTATACAGGAAGACACCCACATTGACACACCACCCATTCTATTTATTCTATAGAAAGAGGAATATTTACACGCCGAAAAGTGATTTAAATCTTGCCGCCGGCGATTTCTTATCTGATCGTTAACATGTTCACAGTTCAGTGATGGAGTTCGAATCCGACAAAACACTGTGCACACCGGATTTCCAACATCCATATCATACGTAAGGGATGGCAGGCGTTTTTCTAACGTTTTTTAAAATGCAGAGAGCAGCCAAAATTTTTGCACCAATTCACTAGGGTTTTTTTTGCCAATTTGTGCATTAATTCACTAGGGATTTTTGGAAAATTTTTGCAAGCAAGCATGCAATTTCATATGAAAATTGACATTCGTCGTTTTCAGTATTTTTGTGGCATTTTTATTCTTTTCATTTTACATGCTACCATTTTACAATAATAAGCTGAGATATGTTGTGTAGTATCTAATATCCAGCCAATGTGCTGCCACATAAATACTTCCACAGTGTGTGAAACATCACTCTCAATATATTACTCGCACATTTGCTGGATATTATATACTACTGGCACATTTGCTGGATATTATATACTACACTAACACAAGGACGTAGCCAGGGGGGGCGGGCCGCCCCCCTTCTCGGGCCGGATCAAAAAATGTGCCAAAAATGGCACTTTCAGAAGACGATTTTGTCGACAGTTTGAAAATATTTTTGCGCGCGCGCAAGCGCGCATTTTCCCCTCACAAAATATATTTTCGGCTGACCGGTGTCCGCGGCCTCAAAGCCAGTGAAAATTGACTCAATTCCTGTCCAGGTCTATATGCCTGTAAAATAAAGAAGGCCATCGCGTGGCGCCTACGAATGGCGCCAGCGCCATGGCGCCATTCCCCTACTACAGGGGTAAAATTTTAGGGGGGGGGGCTCCGTATACAATCCGCCCCCCCCCCCACGTCCCGGCACTAACATGGCTTATTATGACATAGTAAATAGGATGAACAGATGGAAGCTTTTACACTAAAAATGCCTCAAAACCAATGGTAAGTGAAATTTCAAAATACCTAGAGCATAAATGTCAAAAATTGGGATGCATTTTAATTTTTTTAAACGGTTCCAATGCTTGCGTTTTTATTTAAAAAAACCGTTGGTTAGAAAAAACATTGATAGAAAACTTCGAAATCCCTATCCCTACCTATGAATCTATTCCTATCAAACATATCTTTTACATAAATACTGAGTATGTGCACCATTGGGCACTCAACTGCACACACCACACAGTGATTTATTTAAAAAGCACAATTTTTATAACATTATCATCCAAATATTGTTTGCCATCTGATGTACAACAGTTATTAGAACACCCCTCGTTGTTATCTATTTTAAAATATCTAAATACATCTAAATAAATCAACGCGCTTGGCGCTCAACTCGCCAACGAACATTTCCCATTGATATTCAGTAAAGGAGTAGGACATTGATAAAAACACCAATACAGGCAGTGGCGTAGCCAGGGGGGGGGGGGCGGGGGGCGCCCCCCCTTCCCGGGCCAGACTGAAAAGTTCCCGAAAAGTTGGCGCACCCCCCCGTTCGCCGGGCTCCGATACAATCCGCCCCCCCCCCCTCGCTCAAAAATCCTGCCTACGCCACTGAATACAGGTACACGTCCACATGCAGTAACACTCTACCAGTCCATAGTTCTTAAAACGTAAATATTTATGTTTACTCGATAAACACGTATACTCAAGCGTTTACACTCAAGCGTTACACGTTTACTGCGTAAATACGTTTGCGTTTCCTCCCGAAAAAAATTCTGGTACTCACTTATTCGTTGTACAGAAAACGTATTTCAGATTAACACATTAACTGGTGAATTGGTGAATTTGAAGGTGAAAAAGTTTGGGAATGTGTGATTTTGAGGGAAAATTGGGGAAACATTTCACAAAAATACGCACTTATACGTTTTCCGGGAACATAAATGTAGTACTCACGTAAAATTTTCTTAACGATTTCTTTTCTCAGCGGTGAGTAAAAAAATAAATACTTTACTTTACTTTATACATTTACGTTTACTTTAAAAAAAGTTCAGTACTTAAACAACCCTGCACCAGTCAACCTTTTAACCACCGGAAAAAACCCAAAAACTTCCAACCCACCTTGGAGACGATTTTCTCCGGGGGCAAGTCGGTGACGCCGGTCTCGCTGCTCATGTACAGCACGTGGTCGTCGGACAGGTAGTAGCGGGCCGGGCGCAACCCGTTTCGGTCCAGAATTGCTCCGATGAATCTGGTGGGTGGAGGTTGTATTTGTGTGAGGGAGGATATGGTGTGTAGTTTTTAAACTGGGGTCCGATTTTTGCGTTTTGCTTATCGATTGGATAAAAATCAATTTTTTTTGGTGAAATCGCAGCTTGTAATGCTACCCATTTCTCCGCATATCTCCATTCTCCATTATATAACACGGTAGACTTAACAGTACATTATGTGAATTATTTCCCTCTAAAAGTGGCAAATCTAGAAAAATTTAGTTATCCACATTACACAAAAAAACAGCGTTACAGGGCTAGGGTTGGAAAAAAACGTTTATTCAACTCCATGTTTTTTTATTAAAAAAACAACGTTTTTTGAATAAAAAAAACGTTTTTTTTATTTAAAAAACGCTTTTTATGAAAGCTCTGAGATATGGCATTGTGTCAACATATCTAGGTATATCAGACAAGTGGCAATACTCTGTGATGTTATATATGACCATATAATGGCTGTGAAGACATGGGATAGCATTATAAGTGGTGATGTGTGTCAAAAATGACAATTTTTTGTCGACATTTTCATATATCGCTTTATAGTCGAATGTTCATGACTTAAAGTGAAGTTTAACATGGAATAGTGATCAAACAAAGTTATAAAACGAGGTTGTTACTTTGGGAGTGATGTTACACACTGTGGAGATACATGGAAGCACATTACCTGAATATTATATACTACAGCAACATATGACGGCTTATAAACCCATGGTAGCACATATAAATGTATGCTTTGATACTAAAAATGCTACAAAACCAATGAAAACAACCACCCAGGGGTCTCCTAGGGGGGGGGGGCTGGGGGGGCTGCCCCCCCCAAATCGGCCAGCTATCTATCTATCCCGGAGGCCGCTCAGCTATCTATCTATCCCGAGGTAAATTTTTTGGCTACTACCCCCAAAGACCCCCCCCCCCAAATCGCTCAGCTATCTATCTATCTGGAGTGGTTTTTGAGAAATTTTGCCCCAATTTTCGCTCAAAATCACCAACTTTCGCACCTTTTTATAGTTTTTCACCTTCAAAATCGGGCTTTCCGGCTATATACATGGTTATATACATATTTTGAGCCATTTTATACCTACTTTTGGCTACTTTTAACTGATTCTTAGCGATTTTTTCCTCTTTCTGCCTTCTTAACCTTGAAAAAGCCTATATGTTGTGCCCCTGCCAGCCCCCCCCCCCAAGGCCCCCCAGCCCCCCCCCCCAGAAAATTTTTTCAGCTATCTATCCCTCCGGAGGAGCGATTTGCTATCTATCCAGCCCCCGCGAGGGCCAAAATCCTGGAGACCCCTGCAACCACCAATATCAATTTGTGTGTGAAATTGCGCGCTTGCGCGCAAAAATTTTGCGAAAAAACGTAGTGCTTAGTACTAAAAATTTCAACCGATGTTTTTTTTAAACATTTCGGACGTCATGTTTTAAAAAACAACGTTTTTTACATAGGACCCCGTGCCATTACGCATGTAAACCCATCAAGCATGTAGGTAGGGTGGGGGGGCGAATTCCTTTCCTGGAGACGTTCTTCCCTCAAAGCAACAAAACAACATCACACACCTGCCATCAGCAAAAGTGAGCAAAGCCGGCCCATCCCACGGCTCCATAGCCATGGCGGCCCAGTTGTAAAATGCCTTTTTCTCCACATTCATTAGAAGATCCTTTTCCCACGCTTCTGGTACCATCGTGATCGCAGCCTGTGTCAGATGATCAATGTGACTGAAAATTGATTCGAATTTTGAAATTTTGTATTTTGGATGGCTATGGTGAAGTATCGATAAAAGGTCATAAATAACATTTTCTTTGATCTTGAAAATTATCCAGGAAATTGATTTCTCAGACTATTACAAAGGAATTTTTGTAGTGGTTTGAAAAAAATGGTACATCACGTCATAGCATTTGTTTTCCAATATTATCTTGAGAATCGCCAACTGATCTGATACTGATCTGCATAATTCCTAATCTGTAGAAAAAATATCAAAGAGTGCCGACAGTTACCATTAAATACTAAAGACTTTCCAACAGTATGCTACCTTACGGTACCATTTGCCTGTCCAAACAATTCAATCAAAATAATTTATAATTCAAATAATTCAATATTTAATTCCAACAACGCTTACCTCAGGCAGAGTGCGTCCACCTGCCTTGACAAGAAACTCAATGACGCAGTCAAAACTGCCAGAATCGGTAAGCCCCGCCTCCACGACCGGGTAAAGACGTTGCAAATCCTCGCCATACTTTTGGCTGGCCATCACACCCTCCCTGGCGCGCATCCAATTCACGTTGCCGCGCAGCGTGTTGATTTCTCCGTTGTGCGCAAGCATGCTGAATGGTAAATGTGCGGTCGTTATTTTGGTACAATTTTGTCTTCACTGCTATTTTTGTCCATTTTTTGTTATTTTGGACCTAGGTATTTTGAAACCACTTTTAGCCATTTTTTCCGCTTTCTGCGTTCTATACCTTGAAAAAGCCTAAATATTGAGCACTGGAGACCCTGGCTATTTTTTCCTGGCGGGGACTGGCTATTTTTTCCTTCAAAACCGAACCTCAAGGGCAAGACCGAGACCGAAACAAGACAATCCTGACACTTCATCGACACCGAGACCGAAACCGGTGTCTTATACCAACCACAATCGTCAATCCCATCAAACCAACAACCCACCGATTCGGCTGCGCCCTCTCCCAGCTGGGGAAGGTGTTCGTGCTGAACCGGCTGTGCACCAGCGCCATGTGCGTCTCGAAGTCCGCATCGGTCAAGTCCAGATAATAGTTATACAACTGGGCGGAGTTGAACTGGCCCTTGTACACGATTGTGGTGCTCGACAGCGAGCAAATGTAGCACTTGATGCCCTGTCGCGGGATGTGGTGGGTCGCTTGTTTGCGCAACAGGAAGAGCGACCTTTGGAAAGCCTCGTCGTCCGTGGGCGACTTTTCGGCCGCCAGGAATATCTGCGTGGGGTTTTTATTCGGGTGATTACGGTAATTTTAGGATGTTTAAGTGTGCGTTGTGTGATGATACGCTACGAATTAGCGTCATTGGCCCCACACACGCTAGTTGACACCGAAACCAAATGTCAACTGGTTCCGTTTCCAATTCAAAGCTTGCGTTTCAACGCCATTCATCGACTCGTCAGCAAGCTTTGAATCGGGATCGGCACCGTTCTACTTCTTCCTCCACTTTTCTACATGTTGTATTGGAGATCCCGTTCTAATTTTTCACAATTTCCCACACATTTTTCAAATAACACAGTATTATTATTTTATTAAACTTGAGCAACATTTTAATGCAAAAGCATAAATTTCAAATAAATAATATCAATATTTGAAAGCTTTGAATGTTATCAATCATTATAAATATTTCCACAATGTGTTTGGCACTCTTCCAACGTAATTTCTACCTGCCGTTGTACGGTCGTTTAAGACTGTCGTTCAATTGGGAGGTGCCCTCCAACACCCCCACACCCAACAAAACAAACCTGTCTAATAAACGGCTCTGTTTTCCTAGCCTCCACGCCGATGGACCTGGACTCGGTGGGCGGCTTGCGCCAGCAGATCACCCTCAAGCCGCAGCCCTTGGCCAAGTCCTTCATGGCCTCCTTGGCCTGCCTGTAGCTGTCCATGTCCAGGAAGAATATGCCCGTCGCGTATTGGCCCGGGTTGGGCAGGACTATGCCGAAGTTTCTGGGGGTGATTAGGGGGTGATTGGGGGTATTATCAATAGGTATGCCTTTGACTTGGGGCGTATTATGCGCTTTTGGTTGTCTCAAAGAAGAAAAAGTACATTCAAAATAATCTAATTTGGGAAACGTAATTGACTACCCATGTATACTCTCCCATCGAAATTTTCTAATCGGAAATCATTGAAATTTGCAACATCTACAAACACGTCCATTGTGGCTACGCACACTAGTAAACTACTGAAATTTTGGAAACTCATACATCTGTTTTAAGCACATTTGAATTTACCAAAATATACCAGATCACCGTCAACAATAACCAACAGACTCAACATTGCGGTAAACTTAAATGTGTTCAAAACAACTTACGACCTTCACAGTGTAAACACTACCGCGCGCAACACCATATTTACAAAAAAAACCTTCAAACCCCTCTCAACCCCCCTACCCAAACCAACTGCAGCTCCCTCCTGTACAGCTTGTCGGGAATGCCGCACAGCAGCCCCGCCCCGTCGCCGCTGTCGTTGTCGCAGGCGCACGCGCCCCTGTGTTCCATGCGCTCGAGCATGGTGCGCGCCTCGGCGATCGTCTTGTGCGATTGACGGCCCTGGGGGGTGTAAATGTGAAGTTTGTGGTGGGAAATTGAGGTTAAACCTACATACCGTATATCCTAGAATTATTCCTATTCTATTTCTGATTTATTTAAGTCCCCAGGGGAGTTATTTTTTCGTCAGAAGTTTTTGAGGGGGGGATTATTCGAGGGAAGGAGTTATTTTTCATCAGAATATTTAGTTAAAGTCATGATCAATATATTGCCTGAATCCGCCTACCTACATTAGCTCCACAAAGCGTTTTAAGATAACATACAACGTGTTTTACATGTTACGTCTCTCCCACCCGTCAAAGAAGGGTTTTTCGAGGGGGGTTATTTTTCCTCACCCAGTCTACAGGGGGGAATTATTCGAGGGGAGAGTTATTCGAGGGGGTGACTTATTTGAGGATATGCGTTACTAATTGACAGAGTGAGACCGCCACAAAAATTTGGGTCAATAAATGAAGTAAATAGGTAAGCAAAACCATCTATATATTTATCAGTGCTAATCACTAACCAAAAAAAACAAAAATCATAAACCAACATTAATGTCGGCCACAAAGCCAACGCCACAAGCGTCAGTCTCCATTTCCGGTGTATACAGGCCGCCAGCCTCCAAAATCATTTGCTGGCGCTCAGCCAAATGAGAGTAAACCGGGTGCGGCACTCGTCGCTCTGGAGTGGGGGAAATAGCGAACTAACAATCATAACCCAGAGTCTGGCAAAATGTCGCCATTTTTCAGTCCCGATCTCTGTTCCGACACCGACCCCGACAATTCGGGTGTAATCTGTCCTCGGAACCACAACACCTATAGAACCCTTAAATCCAGCCGAACTAAACATTACCCCACAAACCATCGTGTGCAAATGGAAGGGCCTCATCGCACTCAGTACTCCAACTGTCGCTCATTATGGAATCATCGATCTCGCGAGACTCTTGCTCATCTACCGAAATGCCCATCTTGGCAAGCGTCCAATTTTTGGTGCTGGTTTAAGGTGACAAATTAGGTTTAGATGAATTTTTTTAAAGATTAATTTAAATATTAGGGAACCAGCGGGTTAATCCAAGCGAATGAGCTGAAAATTTCAAAATTTTGGTGATCAAACGAAGTTAAGTTTGTCGAGACACTTTTTTTGTATAATAGCGTTAGCGCGGAAATATTTAGCATCATAAAGAATTGTTGATGTTTTTTAGAGCGAAGCAGTGCCCATAACAGAATGTTTCAAGGAATTTGACGTTCTTCGTGCAGATCAGATCATCACAATCAGAGACGTAGCCGGGATTTTTGAGCGGGGGTGTATAAATAAGGAGCCCGGCGAACGTGGGGGGGGGGGCGCCTTTCCATATAAATTGACCTAGTGCCATTTGTAGGCGCCACACCATGATGTCATTGGCGTCAAGGACCTATCCAGGGGGGGGGGCGCTGCAGCCAGCCTTATATAGGTAGGTTTGTACATAGTAAATAAATACATGTAAATATACACTGGCAGTTACGCCTTTGACTGTATTTCCACAGGTCAATATTTAAAGATTCATAGTGCAGTCAAAATAAATACCAAATTAGGGATGCAGGAATGAGCACTTGCGCGCAAAATTTTTTGAAATGACAACGAAACTTACTACCCAAATTTACGATTTGGGAATTTTCCTACTCTCACCCAGGAAGGGGGTGAGAGTAGGAAGTCCCGCCGGAAGTCCCACCTGAAGTCACGAACCTTCGACAAAAAGCAATACCGTATTTCCTCGAAATACCCCCCGGGGGGTGATTGTTTCATAGTGGTCCCGAGAGGGGGGGTTAAACGAGGGGGGGTATTTCGAGGGGGGGGGTTATTATTTGACAAGAAAATTTTTGAAAACCAAGTACGAAATTGTCGTCTGAAACGTACGCAGACGTCGAAAAATGCAACAAAAACCGCCATTTATAAGGTTCTGTTTTAAAAGCTCCCAGATATGACCTAATGTCAACATATATAGGTATATCAGACACTGGCAATACTCTGTGATGTTAAATATGACCATATAATGGCTGTGGAGCCATGGGATAGCATAATAAGTGGTGATTTGTGTCAAAAATATCCATTTTTCGTCGACATATCGTTCGTATATCGCCTTATAGTCGAATGTTCGTGACTTCAGGTAAAGTTTGGCACGGAATGGTGATCAAACAAGGTTATAAAAGGAGGTTGTTACTTTGGGAGTGAAGTTACACACTGTGGAGGTACATGGAAGCACATTACCTCAATATTTTATATTACAGCAACATATGTCGGCTTATTCACCCATGGTAGCACATAGAAATGGATGTTTTGATACTAAAAATGCAACAAAACCAATGAAAACAACCACCAATGTCAATTTGTGTGTGAAATTGCGCGCTTGCGCGCAAAAATTTTGCAAAATACCAAGTGCTTAGTATTAAAAATTTCGGCCGATGTTTTAAAAAAAAAAAAAACATTTCGGACGTCATGTTTTTTTAAAAAAAAAAACGTTTTTTTTTTTTAAAAAACGTTAAAAAAAAACATCGGCCAACCCTAGTGTTCTGCAGTACACAGAACACAAACTACAGTTTTTGTCATGTACGTTCCCTTTACACTCAATTTGGGGGGGGTATTTCGAGGGGGGGGTGATTGTTTCATAGTGGTCCCGAGAGGGGGGGGGGTCAGACGAGGGGGGGGGGGTATTTCGAGGGGGGGGGGGTATTTCGAGGAAATACGGTATATGTAACGAGTCGACAATAAATAGATTTTTTGACAGAAATAACTAGGGTTGGAAAAAAATGTGTTTTTTTAACTCGATGTTTTTTTAACTCGATGTTTAATTTTTAAAAAACGTTTAAAAAAAACGTTTTTTTTAAAAGCTCCCAGATATGACCTATTGTGAACATATATAGGTATATCAGACAGTGGCAATACTCTGTGATGTTAAATATGACCATATGATGGCTGTGGAGCCATGGGATAGCATTATAAGTGGTGATTTGTGTCAAAAATATCCATTTTTTGTCGACATGTTTGTATATCGCCTTTTAGTCGAATGTTCGGTGATCTCAGGTCAAGTTTGGAACGGAATAGTGATCAAACAAGGTTATATAAGGAGGTTGTTACTTTGGGAGTGAAGTTACACACTGTGGAGGTACATGGAAGCACATTACCTCAATATTATATACTACAGCAACATATGCCGGCTTATTCACCCATGGTAGCACATAGAATTGGATGCTTTGATACTAAAAATGCCACAAAACCAATGAAAACTACCACCAATGTCAATTTGTGTGTGAAATTGCGCGCTTGCGCGCAAAAATTTTGCAAAAGACCTAGTGCTCAGTACAAAAAATTTCGGCCGATGTTTTTTTTTAAACGTTTAAAAAAACATCGGCCAACCCTAGAAATAACCACTTATAATGCTATCCCATGGCTCCACAGCTATTTTATGGCGATATGTATCACCACAAAGAGCACTTGTATGATTAAACACCCTATATGTTGATCCATTACCACATCTGGGAGCTTCTGCAAAAAAACATTTTATATAAAAAGCTGTTTTAAAAAAGCAGGGTCGTCAAAAAACGGTTTTTTTTCCGAAGTATTTATGTATTTACCGCGAACTCGCGTACGCGTATTTTTCAAGTAAATGTACGTACATTTAAACAACTGTGATATAAATACATACGCCAATTAAAAATGATTGAAATAACAACGACACTAGCACTATGACGTAGAAAAACATTTACCATTTAACCTTAAACTGGCGCCATTCCAATGTTAAGTTAAACAAAAAAAAACTTGGAAAATGAATAAAACATCATAAAATGGCACTCAAGACTAGATGCGGGTGCCAGCTGTAGGTACACGAGACCGAAATAAAAAGCCAGTCCCAGACTTTTGCAAAAAAGATCGCACTGTGCACACTAGAATACTAAAACCAGTCAACTAAGAATTGAGAACCAATAAACAGCTTTGAAGGAATTTGAGTTTGCGTCAACTGGAGACTAAAAGTCAACTCAAAATAAAACTCAAATACGTTCAAAGCTGTTTTACGAGTACTCAATTTTTAGTTTTCTAGTATTAGTAGCGTGTGCAGCAGATATGAATGTCAGTGTGTTTTCCAGGTTTTGACCCTTGTGGGGGGCCGGATAGGTGGCAAATCGCTGCTCTGGGAGAATTAGATAGCCGTAAATTTTTTTGGGTCGGCTCAATATATAGGATTTGTCAAGGTAAAGAAGGCAGAAAGGGGAAAAAATTGCTAAAAATAGGCAAAAAAATAGCGAAAATAGGTTAAGAGCTTAGAAACTATGTATATTTATAACCATGCATTTATCAGAAAATAGCGATTGTGAATGTGACAATTGGGAAAATAAAGCAAAATATAGTGATTTCGAGACAAAAATTACTGAAAATCGCTCAAAATTTGCTCAACATGAATAGATAACTGCGCGATCTGGCGCGAAAGTTCACTGGATAGTAGCCAAAAATTTGGTACATAGCTGAAATTTGGCCTCCGCGATAGATAACTAGCTGGCCGATTTGGGGGGGGGGCAGACCCCCCGCACCCCCATTGGAGGAGACCCCTGGCGTGCAGCGACAATATACTAAGTAAAAACGTGTATGTGTGTGTACAACAGGTACGCAAATAAATACATATTTACCACAAACAGGAGATAGCCTGCAGCTAGTAAACAGAGCGTAAATATAGTATGGAAGTGAAACTTTCCGCGAGGCGAAACTTCGCTGGGTAAATAAGCTAGCTTTGGCTTACGCTAAACGGCGCTCGGCTTTTAGACTGTTGTGTAAGTGCGCATGGAATGTTTATTTAACTTGCACTTCTACGTGCAATAAATCAATCGAATAAGGAGGGTAGCTAAGTCAATTCGCGGGAATAAATATTTCTGACTAGTGATGGAAAAAGCGCCAACACTCTGGCGCAGGGGTCTCCTAGGGGTGGGGGGGCTGGGGGGGCTGCCCCCCCCCCCAAATCGGCCAGCTATCTATCTATCCCGGAGGCCGCTCAGCTATCTATCTATCCCGAAGCAAAATTTTTGGCTACTACCTACCCCCAAAGACGCCCCCCACAAATCGCTCAGCTATCTATCTATCTGGAGTGGTTTTTGAGAAATTTTGCCCCAATTTTCGCTCAAAATCACCAATTTTCGCACCTTTTTATAGTTTTTCACCTTCAAAATCGTGCTTTCCAGTTATATACACGGTTATATACCTATTTTTAGCCATTTTATACCTACTTTTGGCTACTTTTAACTGATTATTAGCGATTTTTTCCCCTTTCTGCCTTCTTAACCTTGAAAGAGCCTATATATTGTGCCCCCGCCAGCCCCCCCCCCCAGCCCCCCCCCAGAAAAATTTTCCAGCTATCTATCCCTCCGGAGGAGCGATTTGCTATCTATCCAGCCCCCGCGAGGGCCAAAATCCTGGAGACCCCTGCTCTGGCGTCAAACACCAAAATCACCATGGCGCATTTCTAACCATTTAGAGCCAAAAGCGCCAAATTGTGCAACAGTGCAAATTGGCGCCCAGCGCCAAAAGCGCCACGACACGATGGCGACAAGCGGAACAGAGGCATGGCGCTTTTATTGGGCAATGTGCCAAGCGCCAATGGCGCCACAGCATAATGGCGCGGAAAATAGCCATGACGCTTTTTGGTTTGGCGCTACCGCCAGGCGGCATAGTGCTTTCACATCATTGACAACTTACAAAGCAATTTAATCAACAAAATTTAAAAACTGTAACAGATCAATATTTAGGGCGCAATGAATAGGACATAAATATAAGTCAGTGTCTAGACAATGCACACTCGATTCATACAGCATGCTAGGTGATAAATGAAGCTTGTGTGTATGTGTGTGTGACCCTCGGGATTTAAATTTTAAATATTGAATTTTCACATAGTATCGACAGCTGAAAAGTCAAGTAAATATTTGGGAGGATTTGTTTGAGACTGTGAGTTAGTAAAGTGATCGATTGAGTAGCACGTTGACTCAATATTATATCCGGGGGATTTTACAAAACAACACTTTTAATGTAAACATAACGTTGGGGGGGGTTTGTTTAAAAAACCAGGGTCCTTGACATAAAAACGCTTTTTTTTCGTCCCTATGGTGGGCAAATTCCGTCACACTATCAGATGGCGGATAATAGTGTAGGGACTTTTCGGTTGATGGAATGTTCCTGAAACTCGGAAACAGGAACTTTTTGTGACCGTGGGACATAAGGAAAACAGCTGAATCGACTGTTTTGTAGTTCAGCGTCAAAGATTTATGTAACAAAATATATATGTGTTGAGATAAGCAAATGCGAGCAGCTGTTGTCAACAATGTAGCATTATTGAATAAAAATAATCCCACGAAGGAATCTTCCCAGACAGAATATTTATCTCAGCTTAGCTTACATATTTATGGGGGAAATATAGGGGTTTGTGTCTGGCGCTGAAAAATATCAATGATAGTTATGGTCTTTTGGTAAAAGGAACCATTTTCAATAGAGAAGAAGCACTTTCATGAAAAATTGTGAAAATTAAAAGCACATTTCGAGGGTCAAATGTATCTACTACTTAGCAATTTGAGTAGACGTGAATCGAGGTCACAAAGCTAATCAATAAAATGCATGTATTTCTTCTTTATGCATGTATCTGAAATGCTTCCGTCATACATAACCAGTTAAAACTGGTTACTTATGAGGATCGAACAGAATCCGAACAATAAGACAAATGTGATACTCAATCCTAAAATTTATGGCAAAAAGGGATCAAGCAATGTGACCTTGGTAAATGAGGCTTCATTATAAAGTGTAAAAAACTGCAAGGGCAAAAAAACACTCATATGGGTGCAATATCCTGTTAAGTGTAATCATCAGCAAAATAGCCACTTTGTGAATTAACAACCGCATGGGGTGGTCGGAGCGCACAAAGTAAATACAACAGCTTACACAAATACTAAATACATAATAGAGCAGAAGCACAACTGTCATACCAATTCAGCATAGCTTGGCTTGGATATCTTTTAGGATTGTCTAGAATTTTTTCAGCAGATGTGCTTAGGGATGGAAAAATACAGTTTTTACAACCCAGTAAAAAAACGTTTTTTTAATGTAACCGTTTTTTTCTAAATTTCCAAAATATAATTATGAGTCAACGTTCCAGCCATCTATCTATTTCCGGGGCAGCTCAGCTATATATCAATCCCAGAGGCAATTTTTTTGGCAACAATCCCTCAAACTACCCCCTTCAAATCGACCTACTATCTATTTTTAAATACATGAGCCTCCGCCCCCCCCCTATTTTTGTTAGCTTTCTATCACTCCGTAGTACTACAAATTTAGGCTGGATTTTGAAAAAACGTTCTCGATGCCCGTTTAAAAAAGTTTCTTTTTTAAACCGGTAAATCACACCATCCATCCCTACTGGCATGCAAAAAACTGCAAAATACCTAGCGTACAAAATACATTGCTTATGTACAAAAAATTTTACGGTTTAAAAAACAGTTTCAATGCTTGCGTTAAAAAAAAAACCTTCGAAAGCCATCCCAAAATTTACCAGGTTTTACCATTTTATCTCAGGGTTTCAACATTAATTGCACACGATAAAGCAGATGAAAAAGTAGCTGGAACAGTTTTCTTCAAATAAAACCATAATATGTACAAAAATATAAATCTATCCCGAATTGTGTTTGCAAAAAAACTCATTAGGTGTCCCGCTATTTCTAGAACAGCGGGAAGAAGACATGGCCTAGGATCCGACTTAAACATATTGATCCACTTGGAGACCTCTATTCCGCTAAAATACATGAGCCGGTCCGGTTTGAAACACGTATTCGAATTTTCAAACGGTATGAAAAAATGGCAGCTTTGGTGCCGCTTCATGGAACTACATACAATATTGCGAGGCACTCATCTGCACGAACACAACTGAGGCCTCTACTTCTAAAAGTCGACAAGTCCAAAATATGAGAATTTTGCGTTAGGCCCGGAAACGTCATCTGGGGCTACTCCAGCACATTTTTCATAATTTTCCATAAATTTTTTGACCTCACCTCCCCATATGGCATAGTGCCAATCAGGGGTCTCGAATGGGGGGGGGGGGGGGTTGGGAGGGGTTACCCCCCCCCCCAAACCGCCCAGCTATCTATCTATCCCGGAGGCCGCTCAGCTATCTATCTATCCCGGAGGCAAAATTTTGGGCTACTACCCCCTAAACCCCCCCCCAAATCGCCCAGCTATCTACCTATCTGGAGCGATTTTTCAGAAACTATACCCCAATTTTCGCTCAAAATCGCTATTTTTCATACCTATATATATAGATTTTCACCTCCAAAAATCACTAGTTCATGCGTCTAACTGCCTATTTTCAGCTATTTTAAGTACTATATGCTCTTGTATACTCATTTTGAGCTATTATACACCTACTTTTGGCGATTTTTCTCCCTTTTCCTCCTTCTATGCCCCGAAAAAGCCTATATATTGAACCACCACAACCCCCCCAAACCCCCCCCCAGAAAATTTTTCAGCTATCTATCCCTCCGGAGGAGCGATTTGCTATCTATCCAACCACTCGGAGGGTCAAAATTCAAGATACCCCTGGTGCCAATTTTGAAATCTTTTGTGAAAAATGCAAAAATTTCAGCAAGAAGTCGACAAGTCCATCCTCTTCCTCTATTTTTTATGGGAAAAAATAGCAAGAAATGGGATATGTCCGTCATGGACAGCTACTTCTAAAAGTCAACAAGTCCATAAATTGCCCATAAGTGAGAATCATCCAGGACAGGAACAAAAATGTTTGTTAGTGCACGAAGTCGATAAGTCCATTTCCTTCCCCAAAACAGTTTTGCTCTGTCCAAATGGAATTTTATGGACACCCCATTTTTCACGTATACGCTGAGAGAAGGGACTGAAAATTTGATACTTAATTGTCAACATTTGGAACTTAATGGTAGGCGCGAGAGAGCCAAATTGGACACGCAGGATGAACCTGGAATTGGATTGGAAACTTCAAATGCGATTTACTCAAAATCGCATTTTGTGGACTTGTCGACTTCTAGAAGTAGACGCCTCAACTACATACTTGTGTACCATAAAACATTTCTGAATACGTGCGTGGAATTCTGCTGAGAAAGATACCGTATTACCTCCAATTGTAGGTATACCTACAAGTCATTTCGTCACTTTTTTCTGCACCTACCTTTCAGAAAGGGTACCTCTTTTTAGAGGGATCAATAATATTTTTTCGCCAGATTTCGCAAACATTCAACCGACAGTGGACAACAACAATCATTTTATCAAACTGGAATGTAACAACATGATGAACCAGGGCCAATACAAGTTGACACAGAGTTGACTGGATGCCCTTCGGATCCATTTAAATCATTATCAGACGTACTTCGTCACGCGATCTGGCACGCTGCCAGCTGTGCCTTTTTGGATGTATACCTATTATTAGAGCGATGGCTATTATGCATTTCGCCAGGTTCAAAAATGGCCAAAATTTCAACTCTATTAGAGGGTACCCCCTATTTGAGGATATGGACACAATGAGGCCACACGGTAAATATAAGGCTTATTCAATTGAATGGATGTCCAAATGGAAACAAGTGAGAACCGTAGACGCGCAAAATGAGCCAGTATGTTGATGGGCAAGCGCATTCACAAAACAAACGCTGTAGTCACGACCGGGACACTGAAAACATGTGCCGAGCGCAGAGAATGTAGATCGGCCAAAGGCCTCACATATCAATGAGAACACATCGATTTCAAAATACCAAGCAGAAAAGAAAAAAAACAATTTTGGGATACCGCTATTACAGAACTTGCGGACATGAATTTTGAACCGCCGCGACCGGGCCGAGAACGGTTCCAAATAAAAAATTGGAATTGCGTACCGATATTCTTCACGAATGAAAGGTACAGTGTTCCATTGTAAAGCCCAAAGTGGCGTATCCAAATCTTAACCTGGCAAAGTGCCAATATTACGTTTCATACCGGCGCCAATAAAATGCGCGGTCCGACATCCATAACCGACTCACCGAAACCGGATAAAGATGCGGCCACCGCGAACTCCAATCTATTGTAAGAGGGTCGGAGCACATTGAAGCGGCGAACGCATGATTATCTAAACAGTGTTGTTACAACGAAAAAGCCTATCATCTCTTGCGGGTTTTTTTGAAGGGAAAGGCACCATGTTGATTGGCGCAATTTTCCTGGCGGTTTTCCATCACTAAACCAGTCAGATTTCGGTCCAGACCCCCAAGTTGAATTCAGACTTCCGTTGAATGTCCACCAAGGTGCCTATACACACTAGTTTTCACCATAACTTCGTGGGAAAACGGAATTTTTTCAAATGCAGATTAATCAACACGGTTGAATGATTTTATTTTATTTTAATGTGAATTTAAATAAATGAAAGTTTAAATTTGAAAACTAAACACATATAGCATACAATAAGAGTAGGCTGAATGTCGCCATGTCGCCGTTTTCACACAAGTCACGGCCAATATAAAGGTGACTGGACACGGTGAAAAAATGATGTTTCATTGAGCACCTACATCTGCATTCACCAACGGACGCACAACAGACAACTATGACCATACGCACACTAGTTGACAATGACATAGTGCAAACTAAAAATTTACCATATATCCTCGAAAAACTCCCCCTCCCCCTTGTTGAGCGTGAGGAAAAATAACTCCCCCTCGAATAGGCTCCCCCTCTATGATCGATGCCGCTAATGAGCTGTGTCACATTGGCATTACCAATGGGATTTACCAATTGCGTATATGATAAATTTAAATTGTTCATGCAACATATAAATTGAAAATTTTTCCTGAATATTATGACGAAAAAATAACCCCCCTAAAAATTCTGACGAAGAAATAACTCCCCCGGGGACTTATTCGAGGATTTTCGGTACTCATTTAAATACGATAAATATATGTACCTAGTACTCAAAGAGAATGTAAATAGTTAACCTAAACCTTCACACAATTTCAACCCTGCCGCCACTGGATTCCAGTTTTTCTTTCAATGATTTTGCATCTTCCAACCCGATATCTTCCCGGATTACCTGGGGCACGCCCTCGACGAACTTTTTAGCCTGCAAAATTACCGCGTTTTGAAGGTAAATATTATTTGGAAATATTTTCAAAGAGTGAGTCAAGTAAGACATGGAATTTAAAGATATTAAATATAAAATACTTGTCACTTATCGGTTTACACATCACACGGCGGTCTTGTAGATTTGGATAATTGATAGTAAATCAGATAAATACCAAGTCAATCACTCATCCATAGGAGTCGATAAAATAAATTCCGGGACTTCAATATACCGTATATCCTCGAAAAGTCCCCTGGGAGTTATTTTTTAATCAGAAGTTTTTGAGGGGGTTTTTCGAGGGGCAAAATAATACATATATATTAGATACATATTATGAATACATATATATTAGATACATATTATGAATACATATATATTACATATTAGATACATTTGTAAATGTATTAAACGTTTTTTGTAAATGTGATATGTTGTGAAATGTTTTCTAACCATAAAGTGGGGGAGTTATTCGAGGGGGTTATTGTTTCCGCACACTCACAAGAGAGGGCTTATGCGAGAGGGGGTACTTATTCGAAGATATACGGTATAGTGTTTTTGAAGGTCTAGAAGGCATAAAAATGAGAAAAATCTATAAATGCAGGGCAAAAAAAACTAAGAATAGGTATTTATTAGTCAAAAATAGCTGAAAATATGCAACAAGGCAAATGAACTGATAATTTTGAGCTGGAAATTTGGCAAAAAGGTATGAAAATCAGCGATTTTGACAGAAAAGCGAAAACAACTCTCCTATTTCTTCCTTCTACAGCTCCAAAAACGCTGTATATTTACCCCCCCCCCCAGAATCATTTCAGCTACCGATCCCTCGCAGGATCGATTCCTTATCAATGTGAACCCACGTAGGGGTACAAACTTACAAGGACCCTGAATTCATAGGATCTGTTGTCAATGCCTAAATAACTGCGCAATTGACACCAGTGTCGCTGATTTGAACGGAAAATGTTGAGACAAGATCAAATTTAGCAAAGATAGTAATTCCAAAATATCAGAGCCAACACTTTGTGAAGTCGTTTAGCAATCATAAATACTATGATAATAAGAATGACTCATGAGACGATCAAAGCCATGACATTGTCCATTATTATACATATTTACCTGCACTAAATTGAATCCCTCCATTGTTGCTTTTATTTGCTTGATCAGAGGAATTTTCTTTTTCGCATCAAATTCGAGCAACTTGACAGTGTACGAAGTTTTCTCCGGTTCTTTCTCATCTTCCGCTGCCGGCGCCTGTAAAAAAGGTATGGGAAAAACGGTCAAAGGCGCTCAGCAAACTGGAATGTTGAGTTTTTTTGTTCAAAAGTTTTGGGATGTGGAAGCCAACTAGCATCTTAAAAAGTTCAATTGTGATAAAAACAGACCCATCAAAAAAGGTTTCCTGGGGCCAGTTCCGCAAAATGAGAAGTGAAATGGCAAAGCCGAAGTAAAAGTGCAAAGGCAAGTGAATTGGCAAAAGCGAAGTAAAAAATAAAAATAGAAGTAATTTCTCTTCGCTTTTGCCATTTCACTTGCCAATTCACTTGCCGTTTCACTTCGCCTTTGCACTTTTACTTCGGCTTTGCCATTTTACTTCTCACTTATCATTTTGCGGAACTGGCGCCTGGTCCATCAAGCAATTCTTATGTAGGTCTAATTTTTTTAACTTATACTGGGGGCAGTCCCAGACCCAAAGTGTAATGCCAAGTGTCAAATGTCATGTAAAATGTCAATCAGAACGAAAAGAAAATATTTTATTTCTGAACTTTGCATGACAATTGACACTTGATTGTACATTTGCCATGACAATTGACAGTTTACTTTACACTTAAAGGGTCTGAAATTGGCACCAGGTGTCCGTTCGGTAGATTTATTATTTCCGAGTTTGTGTTTGATCCCGCATCTGAAAAAACCTTCAAACACAAAGTAAAAATTCCCGTGAGTTCTGCACTATCACGCACTTACCTGCGCTGCAGAAGGCACGCCCATCATTGGCATTCCCATCGGCATGTCGGGCAAGTTCAGGCGTTCCTGGATTTTTGCAAGCGTTATTTTTGAGTGAAAACATTTTTTTTATCGATAAAAAAGTCGATAACCTTCAATGCGGCATTGAGGTCGGACACCTCAATGAGCGTCAATGAAGAAATTTCATCGACCAGCTTCATCACGCGCTCGCTGTACTGCTTGGGGCTGCCTGGGTATACGGAGAATATAATGGTTTTGCGGGTTGAATCTTGAAAATTTGTAATGTGATTTTTGGTGTCTACCGACCCCCCCCCCCCCCCCCAAAAAAATATCGATCACCAGCCAACCATCTTTCACTGGATGCGGTAGCGGATCTGGGGCGCTCGTAGATGCCGCCGCTGCAGCCGCCGCGCGCCTGGGCAACCGTGAAAACGAATTTGGCATCTCGCCAAATGGTGGATAAATGGATATAAATATGATTTTTTGAAAATTTTGAAATTATAATATAATATACACCTGACTGTCTGAAGTACACGCGATCTGCAGCTTATGCGGCGCGAAGCGAGCCGGGCGGCCAGCATTTTTTATATTCTATGAACGAATTTTCGGGGTTTTTTTTGTCACCCAAGCGTTTTGTTCTGGTGAAAACTTCACTATTTGCCCTGAACATCAAGGTCGATTTGTATGAAGTTTCCCGGACGCGATTTTCCAGATCTTTCTTGTTTTCGTATCTTGCATCATGCGTATTTTGGCGGCGCAAAAATGCGGCGATCTGCTCGTTTGCTTGTACACGTGATATGCATGTGATATTCATTTCTCGTGGGATGGCCAAAATTAGACTTCTTGTATTCTCGGTGGGCGGATTATTAGAAGGTAAATAAGGCGCCCGACACTCGATTAAACGCATGTATGTAGTTTGTATGCGTAATTTCAGCGCTTACTCCTGTTTGAGGCGCCTTATATGCGCCTTACGTTCGAATTGAATTTGGGACCTGCACACGTGCTCGCATCTGCATGTGACTGATAAATCGGTCATGTTGTTGCACGACATGTTTTGCTTTATCAAACAGAGTAAGTTGAGCCGCTTTGCGCAACTTTTCCAATTATCTCCAGTTAAGCAAAGTAGTTTTTAAGCCAGGGCTCAACGGTTAAAAGGCTGTGTACCAATTTCAAACATAACATCGAGTATTCGAGTACCAGGTTGCCAATTCCGCCAATGCCATTTCACTTCTCATTCTACTTGCCATTTTACTTCTCATTCTACTTGCCATTTCACTTCTCATTCTACTTGCCATTTCACTTCTCATTCTACTTGCCATTTCACTTCTCATTCTACTTGCCATTTCACTTCTCATTTTACTCTGCTTTTGCCATTTTCTTGCCATTTCACTTCTAATTTTACGTTTGACATTTTACTTATCAATTCACTTCTCACTTTTCATTTTACTTCGCTTTTCCTATTTTACATCTCACTTCTCAAATGGTATTTACTTCTCCGTTTTCAGAACTGGCCCCGGGATTAGCTACAGCGCCAGTTGACTTTTTTGAACCATCGCCCGGGCCTGCACAGTTCGCACTTTCAATGCTATCGGGTTGTTTGCGCATTCGAGAGTTTTTAAGTAGCGAATCTATTTTTGGCCCATTATTTTTCGGTCATCCCACTGCATCAGTTCAATGTTGCTTAACATTTTAAAATTGTTTCATAAAATACCCACCGAGTTTCAGGCTCACCATAATTCAATGCCTCCCACCATGAATGAACAATTTCTAATTATCGCTTGCACCTTATTTTTCCCGCCGCTATTTCTGCTGGTTTTCGTGGTGCTAGTGCTGGCGACGTTCGGCAAGTCGCTCGGCATCCGCAAGCGATATGTCCAAATCTTGAGGAAAATATTTCAGGTGCAGGTTTTTTAGGGGTTGAAAAACAATTTTTTTTCAAACTCTTAACGTTTAAAAAAAGTGAAATGTTTAAATTAAAAAGATTTGTTTTCAAAATCGCCCAAAGTGGGGCTATAGAGAAAAAAATGTCAGGTGGCACATAATGTATCTGATAAAAAATGGCTAAAGCCAACAAAAAGTGGACACTGCACCTAACCATGTGTATGCTTTTGAATGCACAAAAGTAATATATCATATACCATGCCATTTTCTGATTGAGCTATCAAAAGATGTATATCAAGGGAAATGTACACAAATGCTAATAATATAGGCTATCAACACAGCAAACTGCATCACAAGAAACAATTTCATCAAACTTTTGCATGGCAGCGTGAGCTGTGTCAAAGTGCTGCAAACATTAAAGATACAAAAAGCTCACGCTGCCATGCAAAAGTTTGGTGAAATTGTTTCTTGTGATGCAGTTTGCTGTGTTGATAGCCTATATTATTAGCATTTGTGTACATTTCCCTTGATATACATCTTTTGATAGCTCAATCAGAAAATGGCATGGTATATGATATATTACTTTTGTGCATTCAAAAGCATACACATGGTTAGGTGCAGTGTCCACTTTTTGTTGGCTTTAGCCATTTTTTATCAGATATACTTCTTTTTGTAGGCCACAGGCCCAAAAGTTTATAAGTTATTGCAAATCAAGCAAATGCCAAATGTGGCAGTGAGCAATACAATCTATAGTCAAGAAGAAGCCAAATACTAAGATTCAAAAGATTTTCAACCTGACATTTAGAACCTGAACGTTATCACTTGACATTTATGACTTGAAATTACCCACTTGACAATAACTTGACATAAACCACTTGACATTTATGACTGAATGGCATCACTTGATATTTATGACTTGACATGAACTGCTTGCCATTTTTTCACCTGATAGTTTTCACTTGACATAAACAACTTGACAGGTATCACCTGAAAATTGTTACTTGACATATTACTTGACATTTGACATGACATTTATCACTTGACATTAAACTTGACATTTCACTTGAAACTTATCACTTGACATTAAACTTGACATTTGACATGACATTTATCACTTGACATTAAGCTTGACATTTAACTTGACATTTGACTTGACATTTCACTTGAAATTTATTACTTGACATTTCACTTGAAATTCATCACTTGGCATTTGACTTGACATTTCAATTGAAAGTTATCACTGTATATTCACCTTGACATTTATCACTTGACATTTGACTTGACTTGACTTTAGACTTGACATTTATAACTTGACATTCAACTTGATATTTGATCACTTGACATTAAACTTTACATTTGACTTGACATTCCTCACTTGAAATTTGACTTGACATTTATCACTTGAAATTTGACTTGACATATGACTTGATATTTGACTTGACATTTATGAGTTGACATTAAACTTGACATTTCACTTGAAATTTGTCACTTGACATTTGACTTGAAATGTGTCACTTGACATTTGACATGACATTTGACATTACATTTCACTTGAAATTTATCACTTTACATTTGACTTGACATTTGACATGACATTTATCATCTAACATTAAACTTGACATTTCAATTGAAATTTATCAGTTGACATTTGACTTGAAAGTTATCACTTGAAATTTGACTTGATACTTTATCACTTGATATTTTATAACTATCTATCACTTGACATTTATCAATTGACATTTCACTCGAAATTTATCACTTGACAATTATCACTCGACATTTCACTTGAAATCTACAACTTGACATTTATCACTTGATATCTGACTTTATATTTTATCACTTAATATTTTATCACTAGACATCTATCACTTGACATTTATCACTTGACATTTGACTTGACATTTATAACTTGACATTTGACTTGACATCAACCACTAGACATTTATGACCTGATAGTAATCAGCATGCAAGGTCACATGCTCAGTATCACATGAAGCAGTAGTTCAGGCATGTTTGCGCATTTTACACAAAATAAGCAAACTTGAATAACTTTTGTAAATCTGTACCAAAATTGCCAAAAATTGGCTCATTTGAAAGCTCTAGTCATGGCACACATCAACAATTTTTTTTTATTGCCCCATTTGTATTCAAATTTTAAATTTATTGAGGTTTGAAAATTTCAAACAGACACCGTACCAAAGTGGGCGGAGCCTGTGAAAAAAAATCCCGAAAATAAGAAATGGCATCATATTCTCTTTCAAATGAGCCATCAACCATGAAAATCGGTCGTGTTTCAAGGAAGTTATTGCAGTTTGAAGATTTTCGGGAGAACAAGAACAACAACAACAACAAGAACACTACTTGAAAAAGAAAATGCGTAATAACTTCCTCCGAACTCAACCGTTGGATCTGAAAATTTGCATGGTGGTACTTTTCGACACGGGCTTTTTAATGGTGCAATCGGTTCTGCACTAGCGCATTGCGTTCCGAAGTTATTGCGATTTTAAATTTGCGATTTCCGCATTTTGGTGTGTCTGACCATATTATGGGTGGGTCGCTTGCGCCCTCCCTCGGCAGCGAGGGATGGCGCTGGCGCGCCCACCCGATTGTTATATCTATTGTGGCCATATGACGCAAAAAATGGCAAAATACGTACTGAATGTCTACCAGAAATTTTGCCTTTAGATTAGGGATGGCCGAAAAAAGGTTTTTTTCAACGACAGGTTTTTTTAAACCGTTTTTTTTCAAAAACAGGGTTTTATTTTAAAATAAAACCGTTTTTTTCTTCAAAAGCTCCCAGATATGGTCATGAATCAACATAAACAGGTAAATCAGACAGGTGACAGTACTTTGTGATGTTATCTATAGCCATAGAATGGCTGTAGTGTCAAGGGATAGCATTATAAGTGGTGATTTCTGTCAAAATCATCTGTTTTATGTCGAATTATTACGGATATCGCCTTTTGTCGAACATTTGTGACTTCAAGTGAAGTTCAGTAAGGAAACGTGCTTAAATAAGGATATAAAAGCAGGTTAACACATTGGCAGTGGTGTTCACACTGCACAAGTATGTGGGGGCACATTGGGTGTATATTATATACTACACTAGCTCGTCGTAGCTTATTATGACATAATAGCACAAACAAATGGAAACTTTTACACTAAAAATGCCTCAAAACCAAGGGCCTCAAATGGTAAAGTACAGGTGAAATTGCGCGAAATGCGGAAAAAAAATTGCAAAATACCCAGTGCTTAGTACTAAAAATTTTGGCCAAGGTTTTTTAAAAAAACGGTTTCGATGGTCGTGTTTTTTTAATAAAACGTTTTTTATTAAAAAAAACCTTGGCCATCCCTACTTTAGACGTTTCAAAAAAAATCAGCTTCCACTGTGATAAAAAAAATCAAGTGTCATCTAGGGTTGGAAAAAAAACGTTTTTTTTTAACTCGATGTTTTTTTTTAAAAAAAAACGTTTTTTTTAATAAAAAACGTTTTTTTTTAAAAGCTCCCAGATGTGACCTTGTGTCAACATATATAGGTATATCAGACAGTGGCAATACTCTGTGATGTTATATATGACCATATAATGTCTGTGGAGCCATGGGATAGCATTATAAGTGGTGATTTGTGTCAAAAATATCCATTTTTTGTCAACATATCGTTTGTATATCGCCTTATAGTCGAATGTTCATGACTTCAGGTAAAGTTTGGCACGGAATAGTGATCAAACAAGGTTATAAAGGGAGGTTGTTACTTTGAGAGTGAAGTTACACACTGTGGAGGTACATGGAAGCACATTACCTCAATATTATATACTACAGCAACATATGACGGCTTATTAACCCATGGTAGCACATAGAAATGGATACTTTGATACTAAAAATGCCACAAAACCAATGAAAACAACCACCAATGTCAATTTGTGTGTGAAATTGCGCGCTTGCGCGCAAAAATTTTGCAAAATACCTAGTGCTTAGTACTAAAAATTTCGGCCGATGTTTTTTTTAAAAAAAAAACATTTCGGACGTCATGTTTTTTTTTAAAAAAAAACGTTTTTTTTTAATAAAAAACGTTTAAAAAAAAACATCGGCCAACCCTAGTGTCATCTATGGATAGACGGTCGATTTTAAAAACGGTTTTCAATCTGTGGTGCGCCATCATCAAAATCCTGAACCCTTCACCCGCCCACTTGCAGTGGGGCCGTTCGGAAATGCGCCTGCAGCGGCAAATGATCCGCAGCGGCAGTAAGGCGCGCGGCCAAAACGCCGACTTGACAACATCTTCCGACGATCCCCTATCAGAAACGTCCGAAAATGAGTTCGAACCGACCGTTTCGACCATTTTCGACCGTGGATATGAGGCTAATAACGATGATAACAGCGTTGGTTCGCAGGAAGAGACTGAGGAGGGTGTGGATGAAACAGGGGAGGCTGAGGTTGAGGTTCTGGAGGGTGAAAGGAGAGCCTCCACTGACAGGGCGAGTGAGGGTGCTGGTAGGTTGGAGGTTGAGTTTGTGTGTTCAGCCGCTCTACTCTAATTTGCGCTAATTGAGTAGGTGTGCTTTAGGGATAAGGGGATTCAAGTGTAAGGGGTAACCCCCTGGAGACAGCCCCGGGCCCTGTAAAGTGAGGTGTCAAATGTCATGTAAAATGTCGATCAAAACAAAAAAATCAAAAAATTTATTACTGAACCTTGCATCACAATTGACAAATTTGTATGATATTTGACAATTGACTTTCCACAGGGCCTTGGACTGGCACTGGTGAATAAACACCAAAAACTTGATCAACCCATTGCACGTAAATTTTTGACTCTCACACTTAGACGGCTGGCTCCAGACTCCGTCCACCTGCATACTTATCTTCTTACCACCACACAATGAATCACCCCTTAAATCCCCCCCCCCCAGTCTCAACGGAAGGGCCCTCATCCTACATACCGAAACAGAGCGCCAGGCGCACCCGCAAAAGAACCATAAAACTTATCGAACGGGATGCCACTGAGCGGATTATAGAGAAATTGGATCATGAATCGGTGCCGGCTGGTGGTAGGGTTTGGACTGTGACGGATGATAGTCTCGATTTTATAAAGGTGGAGTGTTTGGGGGCTTTGCGGGTATTTGCGGCGGGGGGTTGTGCTGTTTTACATTACCATCCTTATCATTAATTCTGCAAAATTTCTGAATTTTGACAGTTTCCATTATTTTTATGTTTATCATAGAAGTTTATCGAAGCATACTTTTAAAAAAAATTGACGAAATAATGACCCCCCTCGAATACCCCCCCCCCCGCTTGAATAGTCCACTGTGCAAAAAGTCTGACGAAATGATAATTCCCTAGGGCCTACGGTAGTCTTTTTAGAGCTCATCAGGGGTCTCCGAGATTTTGGCCCTCGCGGGGGCGGGATAGATAGCAAATCGCTCCTCCGGAGGGATAGATAGCTGAAAATTTTTCTGGGGGGGGGGGGCTGGCGGAGGCACAATATATACGCTCTTTCAAGGTTAAGAAGGCAGAAAGGGGAAAAAATCGCTAATAATCAGTTAAAAGTAGCCAAAAGTAGGTTTAAAATGGCTCAAAATAGGTATATAACCATGTATATAGCTGGAAAGCACGATTTTGAAAGTGAAAAACTATAAAAAGGTGCTTAAAAACTATAAGAAGGTGAAAATTAGTGATTTTGAGCGAAAATTGGGCAAAATTTCTCAAAAACCACTCCAAATAGGCCCCACACACGCTAGTTGACATCGACACCAAATGTCAACTGGTTCCGTTCCTAATTCAAAGATTGCGTTTGAACGTCGTTCGTCCACTCGTCAGCAAGGTTGAATCGGGATTGGCAACAGTTGACATTTGGTGTCGATGTCAACTAGCGTGTGGAGGCCCATAGATAGCTGAGCGGCCTCCGTGATAGAAAGAAAGCTGGCCGATTTAGGGGGGGGCAGCCCCCCTAGGAGACCCCTGGAGCTCTTCATGAGCATTTCACTTCCAAATCAAAATTTCGATATCAATTAAATATATGAGTATTTATGAAATTTAAAATAAGAATAATAAATAAAATTTCAAATTTTAAACACTGTTTGAAATGTCGAATTTCAAACACCAGGTTGAAATTCCGCTGCTGGGATTATGCTATCGCCACTCATTTGTCAGCCAAATTTATGTCTCGTGGAACCATTTCATTTCTACATATTTACACCATCAATTTTCAGTCTGGCATCGAGGCAATCGTGGAGGATGAGGTGACGCGCCGTTTTTACGCGGAAGAATTAGTTTCGTGGAATTTGCTCACGCGCACCACTGATGGCTTGAAGTATCAGCACGTCAGGTTAGCTGCGGTCAGAATTCTTAAAAAAGAGATGTTTGTCGGTTGTTGTTAAGTTTACAATTTACTGAAGCCCATCTCGGGGCAGTCGCGCTCCCTGTGAAGTGTAAAATGTCATGCAAAATGTCACACATTCATGAGATGTCATGTAAAATGTGAAAAGTTCAGTAATAAAATATTTTCGTTTTTTTTTTCATTTGACACAAATGCGCAATAGTTTTGCATTTTGCCGGCGATTGAAAAAATTATCAGATTAGATGTAATTATGATAAAATAATAATCCCCCCTTCAATAATTCCCCCCTCGAATATTCCCCCTCAAAGGCGCTCCACACACAGCGATTTTAAAAAAAGTTCGAACATTTTTTGGCAGGGTATGAATCCCGTATTTCTCCTTTTACACTACCGTGCAGAATAGTTGGGACTTTTCACCCCTAGGAAACAAGAGGCTTTTTGTCCACCACACTTTTGTTGCTTCACGTTCTTTTGCACGTTTCCCAATTTTGATGCTGTTCGAGTATGTTGGGGTTTGGGGATGGGGCTACAACCAAAAATAAATTTCCTCCAAGTAATCCCCAACTCCTGAGATAAGGGGGCCTTAAAGTAGCACATGCATTTTACATGGCAAATTTGGCCAGGTGACTGATGCTCAATAACTTGGCCATTTCTGGGCCGATTTTGACCATTCAACATTTAAAATGATCAGGACAACCTGTAGATCTCATCTTTTTTGTCAGATTAGGGATGTCTAAATTCCTTATGTCGATTTGACCCAGTTATTCAACACAAAAAATAAATTTTTCTTAACATGCTATCATATACTTTAGACAACAAGGATTCATATAAAACCAAAATGAGGTCAATATCTCATTCCAATCAAAAGTTATGTGACTTCAAACTTATCTGCGGCATCAAAATTCCTTATGTTGATTTGACTGGGGTTTCCAACAAACAGAATTTGTTCTTGAACATGCCATCATATACTTTAGACATAGAAGGATTCATTTGGCAGAAATTTTTCTTCAATCTCTATCCAATCTAAAGTTATAGCACTGCACACTTCTATATTCTTCCCACACAAAATAATGCACATTACATATTCACAGTTGGGCCAAGTTTTATTGCCAATTGAGCAAAACCAAAATCTGAAATTCACACACCAAATAGCCCCACTGACTAGTATGCCTACCTCCATTTTCCAGTGGCTTTCAATGGATGCAAAACTGCAGCTGAAACAAAAGCATGCCACAGTGGCGCTGCACACGCTAGTTGACATAGCTTCCAGCGTCAACTCAGAGTCAACTCCATTTAGTTGACACAACCTATTTCTTAGTAGACATTTACGCAACTGCATATGTGTTAACCTGTTTTTTGTTATTTTTTGGGTAGTTAGGTCTGACTGTTAAACAATATTGTCAACTGCAAAAAATACATTTTCAGAAATGAGTTGACCCAGCCTTCTTTGATGCTATTTGTGTGATTTAAATGTTCCTATGTTGTTAAGCAAAATCCATTTGATATTGTGACACTCAATTATTCATGTTAAAGTAAAGTATGATAATTTTAAAATTTATTTTCTTGTTTCACATTGAAAAAATTTTAATTTGTGACATGTGTAATTGTGTGAAAATTGTTTTGGTGATTCATGTAGTATTAATATAGGGCAATTTTTTGATATATCAACATGTTTCAATGATGCCTTAATGATAGATGAAAAAATTATTTTGTATCAAACCAAAATTTATTTTTCATTTAACACAACAAATGTATATCATATTGCAAACAGTACCAGCAGGAAGATAAAAAAATTTGGAACATAGTGATCACTGAACAAAAAGAAATGCATACAGGAAACAAAATATATGATTTTTAGAAAATTCTACGTATAAATATTTCAAAGTTATGTTTTTACTGCAATTTAAATTGTGTAATACATGTCATTTGATAGAGGAAAAATATTCAAACATATATTTTTTAATTGTTAAGAATGGAAACATTTTTGACTTTCAAAAATGATTTTTGAAAATGAGTGAAAATTGCTGAGTTGAGCATGAATACATGAATTTGACAAATACAATCACAATGATTTGTCAATTGAGCAATTTGATCATTTTATCTATGACAGTCTGCATTCACCAGTCTTTATCGACTTTTTCACCTTTTCCCTCACTACTACAGCATCAAATTACATTTTTAGTAAGTTTTGTGATAAAACTTTTTTTGAAGTTGACAAAGTTAAAAATTCATGGTTGTCAAGTGAGCGTGCGCATACGATCAGTACAAAAACCTGATGTCAACTCAAGCAAAAAATTTGGACAAAAATGTTTTTCAAAACTTTATTTAAATTTTTCATGCAAAAAGTTCTTCTATGAAAGATGGAGTGAATTTTTCTCTATCAGAGTCTCAAATTTCATACACTTTCAATTAAAAATGAATTAATAAAGGTACTTTTAGAAAGTCGGTGAGTGCTGTGTCAACTAGCGAAAAAACGTACTTTTTTGCACTATTTTGGGCAGTTGACAATGAAGAGCGACTACTTGTGTCAATTGAATTTCTGTTAAATGAAAATGTCAACTAAAAACATACACTTGCATGCACTACATACACACTTTTCACTAGTTGACATTTTCACTATAAAAATCTGTTATTTGAGTGCAGCAAAAATGTCAACTAAAGTTGATTTTTGCCTAATAAAATCACTCAATTGACAAAGGTAATCATCAAGAAATGTCAACTGTATGAAAAATGTACACTTTTTAGCGCACACGTGTCATTTTAATTGACTTGTCACTTTCTCAAAATTGTCAACTGTCCAAATTTTTCAGTTGACACAAAAAAAGTGTGCACGTTTTCAACTAAATATGTTCTGGGGTCAACTAAAAAAAAACAGTTGACTCTGAGTTGACTCAATCGACTTCTAAAAAGTAGCGTCAACCACCGTGTGGAGTGCCAGTGTCACATATACATAACAATCTGCCACTCATGCTAAAACATTCTTTGCCATGCTCACAGTGTGGTGATGCAGGCAGGCAGTCCCTACACTGAAAATTTTCATTAAAAATGAATGTCGGAATTGGATACACACACCATAAATTACGATATGGGGTTGATACAGCCCATACAGTATAAAATAAGCAAAGTCCCAACTATTCTGAAACATGAAGATATTGGACAAAATTTTTACTACTCACACAAAATATGCACATAGCAACTCAAGGGGCGGTCATTCAGGGCATGTGTAGCCAACCCCCCAGGATACCCACCTATGGTATCCAAATGTTTTGTACATTAGCAATTTTGAAATTATGGCAACATTAGTCATGCAGTGAAAAAGTCCCAACTATTCTGCACGCTAGTGTAGAAGAGCGCCGTTCTATTTTTTCGTCAACCGCCAATAGAATGGCAGGCAAACAAGTGGAAGAAAAAAAATAGAACGGCGCTCTTTTATTAGAAGAAATACGGTATTCATACTTTGCCAAAAAACGTTCAAACTGTTTTTTTAAATCGTTGTGTGTGGAGCGCCAAAAAGTCCAACGAAATAATAATTCCTCACTGGAATTATTCAAGTAAATACGGTATACTCGGCGTACATGATACTCTGCCTTTGCACTGATTTGTGTCTCGTGTTGGAAGCGTGCCAATGATTATTAAATTATGTGATTTCCGTAAAAAGATGAAAACATTCATCGATGTGAATATGTAAATGAATACCATTACAACAACAATCAATTTTGTCATCTTTTTATGTAACGCGCACGTAAACTTTCGTTGGCACACTTCCAGCAGGAACCACGCGTGCAAGGTGTAAAGTGACCGAAGTATATGAAGGGTGTGCTTCTAAAAGTACCGATCTACAAATTTTTAAAATTTGAGTTAGGACCATTTTTGGGGTCCCCATAAAAATGCGCTTCAAAAATATATATAATATGTGGGGGGTGCGAAATTCAATTTTGAGATATGGGGGGTCGAAAAAAGCAAAAAAATCGCAAATTACAGTTTTTGAAATTTTAAAAGTACCGATCTACAAGCTTTTTCAGCTTTTGTGTCTTTAAAAGTACCGATCTACACACTTTTTTCAAAACTGTTCTTTGAAATGTACCGATCTGCACATTATTTTTTGTGCTTCTAAAAGTACCGATGTCAGATCGGCGTCCGCTTGCGCAAAAACTCATTTTGCGCTTTTTTAATATGGGTAAAAGTACCGATCTACAGCTTTCTGATTTTGTGCTTTAAAAAATACCGATCTACACGCTATTACCAATTTGTTCCTTTCAAATGTACTGTACTGCAAAAATACAATTCCCTAAATTTTATATAGCTAGTGTTACGTGTATAATCAATGATTATACCCATGCATGTGGATACCCAACAATATGGCCGAAATACCCTTACCCAAAATTCCCATACCCAATACCCATGTATGGGTATTGCATGCTCCAAACTTTCAATCGCGATTATCTCAAAATCGATTTTTTGTAGATCGGTACTTTTAGAAGCACACCCTTCATATGTGCAAAGACATTCTATAAAATATTTTGTGACATGACATTACACACAATACGGGGCTGGCCCATTTGTTACTTCCTCTGCACTACCTCTCCACAAATGCAGAAAATAGAAAGCATAAAATGATGGGTCCGTTTCAGCTGGCGTCTAAGCTTGGTGTGGGCCCTGGGCGTGGTTTTTCGGTACGGTGTGCTATTTCCGGCCCGTCTGCTCGTACTGGCGGTGGGCGGAGCCTTCCTGTTGGTGTCTACTGCAGTGATTGGCTACTTGCCAAGTGCGCGGTAAGTGGATTTGTTTGTTGTTTTGTGGCCGTGAAGATGTCACCTCACATGCGGCAGTGGGAATTGCTTTGTTGCATTTGCAGACTGCGCGATTGGGCCTACTGCAACGCGAGCATCGTGGCCAACCGAATTTGCTCCAGGGCCATTTCGGCCATTATCAACTTTCACGAACGGTTCGTCTTTTTCGATCGACTCATATTTAGATGTCCAATTAATTTGGCTCCCTCAAAATTCACTCAAACCTCAAATTTCAGCGAAAATTTGGCTCAACGCCAAGGAATTTGCGTGGCGAATCACACTTCCCCCATTGACGCCATGGTTTTGGGCTGCGACCACGCGTATTCTTTCATCGGACAAAGTCACGGCGGTTTATTGGGCATGATCCAAAGGGCTTTGAGCAGGGCAGCGGATCATATTTGGTTTGAGAGATCCGAAGTGAAAGACAGAGTGAAAGTGATGAATAGGTCTGTTTGTGGCGGGTTTTTCGATGCTTTTTTGGCCGCTCGCGTCTTTTCAACTTTACAGACAGAGCGATATACAGTGAATTTTACCATATTTTTATGAGGTTACATGAGAAATTGTGCAGCAAATTTACCCAAAGTGGGAGCAATGTGATGTGATCTGGTGAGACAATTTTTGTTAGGTGTGTTCAGATGGGATATGGTAAATTTCATTGTGAGGTGTACCGTCTGTAGACTATAACTCCGCCCACTCTGCCACGAAGCAAACCGCCCCCCTCCGCCTTTGCCAGAATCCGCGCGCACGTTGCCAAAAAGTCCTCGCTACCGATTTTGATTTTTCCTGAAGGCACGTGCATCAATAACACATCGGTTATGATGTTTAAAAAGGGCAGCTTCGAAGTAGACGCTGTGATATATCCAGTTGCCATCAAGTATGACCCGACATTTGGCGATGCTTTTTGGAACAGTTCCCAACAGGTCGGTTGAAAGCAGAACCGTTTAAAATTGTGAAAAACGACAAAGTTTGTGTGCTTTTCATCGGGTCAGACCTATTACGCATGCAAACCCATTATGCATGTAGACCCATTATAGACACATTATACCCGTAGGGGTAAGAAAGGGGGGCGGGTAACTCCACCCGAAACCGCCCAGCTATCTATCTATACCAGAGGCAAATTTTTTTGGTTACTTTCCACTGAACAGCCCCCCCCCCCGCATATTGCCTATCTATCTAGCTATCTGGAGCACTTTTAAGCAATTTTATCCCAATTTTCACCCAAAGTCGCTAATTTTCATACTTTTTGTGGATTTTCACCTTTAAAATCGCTGGGTCATATATTTTGTCGCCTGTTTTCAGCATGCCGGGTATAGTTAAATGCGTGCCCGCTCTACATGTTTGATGGGTTTACATGCGTAATGGCATAGGGCCCTTTTTCGGTTCATCTCGTATACCGACATTGAAAACCTCGAAAATTATCGTATCGTCACAAAACGAGTTTTTTAACACGTTTTTTAACACCTACCGAAAATTTCGAGGAAAAAATCGACATTTTGAAAAGCTTATTTTCTGGGCTCCAAAATATGCGGCGGGGGCGGCATTCACAAGGTCACGATTTCCTCATTTCAATTATTCATTTAATTTCAATTGCGCATTGTTCTGTTGTTTTCTCCAAATATTTTTCCAAAACGCCGTATCCGTTCGGTGCACAGGCGTGGGTTGAATACATGATAATGATGATGACTAGTTGGGCTATCGTGGCCGATGTCTGGTACTTGCCGCCCATGCGAAAACAGGTGAATTTCCCCGCTTTTGTCGCTTATCTACGATCTCAAAATGTGATACACAACGTGTACGCAGTGTATACATACCTTTTTGTTGTTGTTTAATTGTCAAATACCTAGCGCTGACAGAATGCATTCATACACTGAATTAAGTTTAAATTTTCTTTGGTAAAATAAGTCCTCTCTCGAATAACCCGCCTTGAATAACTCCCCCAAAAAACTCCTCTGTGGGTTATTTGAAGGTATATGGTACAATACCTCGTTTCACACTATCACTCGACGCGATACATCCACGATCCCCTTCTCCCTCAACCGCTCGCCCCCCGTAGCCGAGCGAATCGGCGATAGCGTTCGCGTCGCGCGTCAAGCACACGATCGCTCACGCGGGCGGTCTGGTCGACCTGGAGTGGGACGGCGCGTTGAAGCGCATCGACGTGCCCGACAAGCTGCGCGCCCGCCAGCAGCAGCTGTACAGCGAGCGCCTGGCCAGGGTGCGCAGCAGCACCGGCACCAGCGCCGCCAGCGACAAGGACAGGAGCAGGCTCGACGCCACCGACCCCGCGCACCAGGTCCGCTCTAGCGTTTATGTCCGCCGTTAGAAATACATGTCCGCTGGGTCTACATGGACAGTGGGTTTAGATCTATGTGGGTCCACGGGCACAGGGTTGTCTTGCTTAGGGTTCTAAATAAAAAAATTCACCATCGCAGAACATATTGGAGGAGGTTTTTGATGATGAGGAGGTGAATGATCCATCTAAAGAGAAAACAGTGTGATTTTTATTCAAATTTTCATCTATTTAAACAATCTATTTTCATATATTTATTTTAGAACGCACTTTGCACTTTCACATATTTTATTTATTTTTAGAACTTCCTAGATCGCCTGGCATTATCAGTGTGATATTACGTTTTAATGTGTTTTTATCCATTCTGGTATCATTGTATTATTTGATCTCTTCGAATGAAAACACTACCGTAGCGTGTGAGTGTAACCTGAAATGAATGTTAGGTATTATACGTTCAAACCCGCTGGAAGCGTCCCAACAATATTTAACGCAGGAGACTGTCATAAAAGGACTTTCAATCAAAACTTTCAATTAAATCAAAACTTTCATTTACGTATTAACAACAAAAAAAATTCATGTTTTCTACCCAAATTAGATTCGAGGCGTCTAATTCTTAAAGTCGACCACTCCTACTTTGATCAAATTTCGTCTGTGTTAGAATATTTTTCCAGCAGTGGTTCCTGTATTTTACCTACCGTATTACCTCAATATACCCCCAGGGGGTTTATTATTTCGCCAGCAAAATTTGAGGGGGGGGGGATAATTCGAGGGGGTCTATTTTTTCGCCTGAGATTTTTGGAAATTCCCCATACTCAGACGTATAAAAATCTAACAATTTCATAGATGTAAATGTGTTTACAGTCATATATGACTGTATATACACATAAACCCTTCCTTAACGTCACTCAATCATCGGTTTTACATTGTATCAGGTTGTAAACTAAGTTTCTTATATTTTTTGCGATCTCATAGAAATGCACATTCATGTGTCCCATTCCATTGTACATTGGCCGATTTTGATGCCATTCGAGTATGTTGGGGTTTGGGGTCTGTGCTATGACGAAGTATTTTGATTTGCTCGAATAATCCCCCAGTCCCGAGATAAGGGGGGTCTATAAAAAGGTGGTCATTTTGCACGGATGACTGCACATTGAATTTAAAGCTTAATAACTTGGCCATTTCTGGGCCGATTCGGATCGTTCAACACTTAAAATGATCAGGACAACCTGCAGATCCAATTTTTGTGGTCGGATTAGTGACGTCAAAATGCCGTATGCCGATTTGACCCGGTTTTTGAACACACAAAAAATTATTTTTTAAACATGCTATCATATACGTTAGACAAATACAATAAACTTGGCACAAAAAATATTTTAATATCTTTATCCAATCAAAAGTTATAGCACGTTGAACTTTCGCCTCTCAGTCATAAAATAACCACATGAAGAACAGTGCATACAGATAATCAGAACATAAAAACGAAATCTACCGGTCATTGTGATCATTTTAAGCATTCATAGGTGAAAATCGGCTGAGAAGTGGCCGAGATGTAGAGTTTTGAATGTGCATGATTTGTTCTTCATGTGGTAGTTACCGTAACACGTTAATATTTATGGTTTGGAGGCGGAAGTTTGAAGTGCTGTGACTTTTGACTGGAAAGAGATATTGAAATAATTTTTGGGCCAGATCTATTCTTTTTGTCTAAAGTATATGATAGCATGTCCAAAAAAAACAGGTTGAAAAAATATTTTTACGATTATTATTCATGTTCAAGAACCGGGTCAAATCGGCATACGGAATTTAGACATCACTGATCCGACCACACAAATTGGATCTGCGGGTTGTCCTGATCATTTTAAGTGTTGAACGATCCGAATCGGCCCAGAAATGACCAAGTTATTAAGCTTTAAATTCAATGTGCAGATCATCCGTGCAAAATGACCACCTTTTTATAGACCCCCCTTATCTCGGGACTGGGGGATTATTCGAGCAAACCAAAATACTTCGTCATAGCACAGACCCCAAACCCCAACATACTCGAATGGCAACAAAATCGGCCAATGTACAATAGAATGGGACACATGAATGTGCATTTCTATGAGATCGCAAAAAATATAAGAAACTTAGTTTACACCCTAATACAATCACAAACTGTTGTATTTGTCATGTACGTTCTATTCACATTCAATTTTACGGGGGGGGTATTTCGAGGGGGGTTTATTATTTCCTCAGCCAAATTTTAGGGGGGCTAATTCGAGGTAATACGGTATTTCCTCAAACAAGCGTATACGGTATACCCCCTAAAATGCATATATTTAGGTAAATACTATGATTTTTACCCATGCTCATAAAATACCTGCATAAAATACTTTTTTTACCCAGTACCTGGGTAAAATTGTGTGAACGTATTTTTTATTCAAGGAAGCATAAAATCGAGTATTTTTATGAGTATTTTATGGGATTGTGGTATAAAATTTCGAAGAAATTGTAAAGTTCAACCAAAGAATCAATTTTCACGGTGTAAACCATGCGAAACAGTAATCACAATTTGAGTGAGCATATGAATTTACCTATGCCTTCATTCTAAGACACAAATACATGAATGCAGGCATAGGTGATCACTTTTTTGGCTTTTTCTGTGCATCCATTGAAGTTTGTGAAATACTCAGAAGTACACAGTACTCATCAAAAGGTATGAATATTTACAAATGCGTACTGACACAATCAAAGTATTTCAACCAGAGTATGTACTCAGTACACATCTTTACACATATTTCAGAGTAAATGTAAATAGGTACCCATTATCAACTCCAGATTTCAGACAAATTCTTCCTGTTTAGAATTACATTTACAATGATTAGGGTACAATGATCTCTCCTTACAAATACACTGACTCTTAGAAAACACATGATTAACATTTTTCTCAAGAGAAGCATAACTATTATTCATCTCTGAACTGCTGGAATTTCGACAGCAAAAATAGAACACATAGTCAAAGGTCTGAAACAATTTTCCAGCACACTCATGAGGCAATTGCTTGCACTTCGTGCGCACATCACTAGAAAGCAGGAGTAAGAGCCATGGATTGGCAAGCATGTAACCATACATGCTGAGATACCACAGGCATATTGTAAAGATCCACATTGCTCGATGTTGTGACAATAGTGAGAAATAACGAATGGAGAATCTGTGGGTGGATGAAAAGTTTCTGTAAATTGCTGAGCGCAATGCTTGTGGAGTACACTATAGATATGTGTTGTAGAATAAATATTTCTGTGAATGTAATTACTTATTTACCTACATTTAAAAATTCTGTTTTGATTTTCTCATGATTTTCCCAACAATTTTTTTCACATTTCATCAAATATTCTCAAAATAAATTGTTGCACGTTTTTGCAAATAAGCCACTAATGTGGTCAAGAAATACGTGGAGTCTACAAAATGTAATAATCTACAAAATGGAAATGAATTAGCTGACCTGGCCGCAACAGAGATGCATAGAAAAATGCACAGGGCACATCCAACAGACAGTAGCATGATATTGGTCCTTCTAGCCATTCTTAGTGCATGACTGCTTTGCTTGGAGACAACTGGAATTGAGAATTTGATGTTCATTTGAACATGTAAATTCTATGTACACCCTCTGTGCAATTGATATCTACTAAAAAGTCTCAGTGTGAGAAGAGTATACAACATGTCTTTTAGGGATTATCATAAATAAATAAAATGCCAATTGCACATTTTGTGACGTTGTGGTGCTAAAAATAAATTCTGCCTCTGCACTATCACATGCACTATCAGATTGCAGACCAATGAAAATAAAAATGAGCAAATGCTACAAACTTTTCATCAACTTCTTGCTCCTAGAATATGTCCCAATAATGGCTGCGATGTACACAAAACAAATAATCGCACAAAATATTGCATACGATATGTCACTGTACAGTATCAAGCCAAGATGTAGTTTTTTGTTGTCACTTGCCATCATGCCATTTTCCGCCACATAGAGCTGAATGAAAAAAATATTTTTAGTCTTCACTTATTTGCTTTAAGTATTTTATAATCAATTTATCATACACCTACCAGTCTCCCTGGAACAACAAATGGCAGTGATATGAATACAGAGATTATCCATTGACATGTGATGGCTTTTGCTGTGCGGCCTGGTGACCAAATCTATAAATGAAGAATTGAAATAGTGATATTTACAATGAATAAAAGGATAGAAATTCAAACAGAACTAACTGAATTATGACTAGTTGTCATTAAAGATGTGATTCTGTTAAATCCAAGCAACATGATTCCCAGCATAGATGAATATGTGAAGATTGTGGCAATAAAGTTCACAATGAAATTCCATTTCTGTATGATTTAAGAGTAAGATTTTAGATTTTTGAAAAAGGTAAGATTTATGACAAATAAAAAACCTCAACTAACCATTGTGGCAGCAGAACAAATCACAGTGAATTTGTTCACCAACACGGCACAGAATAGATCAGCAAATGCATTGGCAATGCAAATATGAAAGAAGCTAGAATCAAATGTATCTTTTTTGTAGACCAATAACACAATGGTCACATACACATACAGAGTGCATGTGGTATATAGTAGAATAAATGAGCCAGATCTCAAAAACTGTTCCAGGGATTTATCTGATTCAGGTGGTTTGTAGTCAGTCATTGTGGTAGTTTCAAAATATGATGTACTTGTGGGTGCAACAAAGCTTTCCATTCTCATAAATAGAGGAATGAATAGGAATTTTTGCTGCAAAGTGGTTCAAGGTAAGAAATTGTGTGTTAGAGAGCTCTGACCTGTTTGCATTCATAATTTCTTTTTCAAATGTTTCACATGTGTGCAACTTTGGAGTGAATTTTTGATAAAAACACCCATTTTCGAAATTCAACAGCAGTACGAATAAAACCTAACTGAGCTACTCGCTCAGTGCCCGCACACAACCAAATCACAGAACATTGACCTGCCCAAAATGTTAATTTCATTTGATTACAGGTTATCAAACAATAATATTATTAATATTACACATTATTAAAAGGTACACACTTAAAAAAAGAAAAATATGAACTCAAATACAATCAACATAAATACGTTTTGTGCTGAAATCATTTTATCTTTTTCGGCACAATTTTTTTATGATTACACGTCATGGCGGAGTGTTTCGTTCAGAAAATGCATAGCATGCGGTCCGGGGAGTATACGTCAAAATTACAAGCTTATAAATCATTTATACCGTGACTAAGAAGAAAATCCTTAACCCAAAAAATAACCTACAGACATTGCTGCCATTTGGGCAATGTGCTAAAAATTATGCACTCAACAAGTGAGCTTTGGAGTGAAAGCCAATTTTGAATGAGATGAGGCCATCATAGATTTGGGTCCGACCATTCTACCCGACCACTCGACCAATAAGTGTTGTAATGTTGTAGTTGCGGTAAGAAAAACGACCCCCTTCTGTTTAAATGAATACACTGAGGTGGCATCATGTCTCGGGCATGAGGAAACATTTCACCGTAGTACATCCACCATATTGGCGGCCTGCACAGTAGCAGAGTTGTTAGAATTACTGAACTTTTTTCAAAGTATATGTAAACGTAAAGTATTTTTTTTTTACTCACCACAAAGTATAGAAAACGTTAAATACTTTTTTTTACTCGTACGTACGTGTAAATGTGGGTACTTTTTTTGTGAGTGTAGAAATGACTAATTTTCTTCATAGAATGAGTAAAAGTGGGCACTTTTTCATACCTGTACAGCACAACGTATGTTTTTCTTTAAGCAAATGATAGATTATATAGTTTTCAAGGTCTCTTTTTTCTAGGAGATAAAAATCATTGTTCTCCCGACTCGTTTACCACATCCAAACTCTCCACAACTATTTCGATTTGTTTGCGAATTTTGAAATTTTTAACGCACTACCCACGCATATCTAAAATATTCAATGGAACCACTTCTGTTTTTAGCAGTGTAGTTACTTAATAAATATGTCCCACATTGAATTTTCATCAAAACACTTTCCGTACGCGTACGCTTTGAAAGTGTACGCGTACAAGTGCGTACGGTATTTTTTTGAAAAGTATATGTAAATGTATTTACCGCGTACTCGCGTACGCGTATTTTTCGAGTAAACGTACGTACCTTTTAACAACTCTGCACAGTAGTCCAAAAGATGGGTAATGCGTTCAGTTGCGTATGATATTTACTAAAATCTTAGACGTTCATACCAGCGCCATGACATGGCAATGGAACTGTTCCACTGTGCATTTTATTTAAAGTTCAAGTAAACCCTGCCAAGTTTTTAATCTCCTCATCTGTCAAGTGCACAATGTTTGAGATATAAATATCTATTTAGGTATTTATATTTTTATCACAAAGATTGTGCACTTGACAGATGTGTGTTGTTGATATTTCTGTATCCCTTAAAAAAAAGCTTTTGTAAACATTCTCAACTCTAAACCAATGAGAAATAAAAAATAAAAAAACCTTACAGCAAGAACAACGACGCAATGATGACGACGAAAAAGATGATGCAACACGGAACCTCGATTGACACTCAAATTGAGTTTGTTTTATAAATCATGTTACCATAGAGTTACCTTCGCAGTTATTTAGGTGTTTATGAGTACTAATTGTGACGGATAATTTTCTCGACATTTCTACATTTTTCTGTGGTTTCTGTTTCGTTCTCGCAGGTTCTTGATATTGTTGAGTGACTTAATAAAGCGTGGAATTTTCTCAATATCGTTGTTTGGTTCCCGAAGGTTCTTGATATTATGAAGTGATTTACGGGTGCAATTTTCTCTTACTATGCTGAGGCTTGAGACACTTAGGTCACGATTTGGACCCATTTGTGAATCGGATTTAGATAGTAACAGAGTTGTTAAAAGTACCAAACTTTTTTCAAAGTATATGTAATTGTAAAGTATTTATCTTGTTTACTCATCCCCGAGTACAGAAAACGTGAAGTAATATTATTTCACTTTTATTCATGAGTAAACGTATGAGCGCAAACAAATCGCATGAGTTATTCATAAATATACGTTATCCAAATTACGCTCGGCGTCGGTTTACGGTGGGCATCATTTTGATTTTTCGTTTTTTTTTGTCCTCAGCTCGTTCAGACCTCTGGGTATTTCGAGGGGGGGGTCAATTCTAGGCGGATAATTCGAGGCAATATGGTATGTCAATATGGTCCACATCGTGCTCTCGTCTGTCCAGCTCGGCTGCCGCTGGCGCTGTCCATTTTTGAATGTAACATCGCGACCATGCACTGCATGTATGTCTTTGTTAAAAAAACCAACAGACAAGCATATTGACATAAATATTTTTAGGTATCTACCATATTTCTTCTGGTAAGGGCGCACTTAAGGTTGCAGAGATGATCCATAGAATGGCAATTCATACGGTTGTGAATTGAAAAATTTCCCGGTTTTCGGTTCCAAAATGTTTTGGTTCTGATATCGTTGCTCGATACCTCAAAATATCGGTTGTAAAGGTTCCGGTTCTAAAGTTTGGTTCAGGTTGGGTTTTTTAGGTTCCAAAATGTCCAAAATTTCGGTTCCAAGTAATAGAATGATCGGATTCGGGTAATAAAGCGTAAGACAAACGCATACCCAGATTTAATTAGAAAGGTAGGTGTGCCCAACATGCCCGGCATGCGCCACAAGTGCAAACGAATCCATGTGAATCCTATATAGGTAAATCTATGCAAAATTGATGAAATCGACGTGTTGGGCAGACATGCCTACCTTCCTAATGAAATTTGGTGCTAGGTGTTTGATTCCTAGTGTTGCACAAAAAAGTGACATTGCAATTTTTAGACCCCCAGCACAAAGCGCTAATGGTGCCGTAGAAAAGTGGTGCCGAGCGCCAAAAGTGTGATGGTGCCAAATTCAAAAATTTCAGTCCTTTCAGGTATGAAGTTCAGTTCGGGGTATGAGTTTCGGTCCTCAGCAGGGTTGGTTTTATCGAAATCATTTGTATACAATTTGTATAAAAATTGTAAAAAAATATATTTTATTTTAATTTTATTCTTGTTTCATTTTATTTTATTCCAAAATGTTAATAGAATAATAAAAGGGCCCATTTTACAAAAATTTTACAAAAATTTTACATAAATTTTACAAAAAATCAGAATCTTGCATGCAAGGCCAGAAAAATTTTATAATTAGACCTAAACATGAAAAATGTGTGACAAATTTTTCCATTACATTGCAGAAGTTGCATGCAGTAGGTATTGTTAGCTAGTTGCAAGTGTTAAGTTACAATTATTGATATGAATGGTTTGCATTGTCAGTGGAAGTACTACTAGTGTGCTGGCACATTTGTAAAAATAACATGCAAGGTGTTAATTGTCATGACAAATGTAAGGTAGAGTCAATTGACATTTCAAATGTCAAGCAAAGTGTCAATTGTCATGACAAATGTCATGCAAAGTATAAATTGTGTATCCAAATCTTATGTTTTGGTATCCAAATATTACGTTTTTGGTATCCAAATCTAATGTTTTTGTATCCAAACGTTCACATAAGATTTGATACAAAACAACATAAAGATTTGGATACAAAACATAAGATTTGGATACAATTTCCTTGACAGTTGCCACTTTAATTTATATTTGTCATGACAATTGACACCCTACTTAACATTTGTCATGACAATTGACACTTTGCATGACATTTTATATGACATTTGACACTTTATAGGGCTTGGGACTGCCCCAGTTCTGCAAATACCGTTATTCTTCTAATAGAACGGCATACCTCCAATAGAACGACACCTCCAATAGAACGGCAGGTTGTGGCACTTTTTTGCATTCACGAAATTTATAGAACGGCAGCCTCCAATAGAACGGCAGGAAGAAATTACATTGGACGAGTGCCAGAACACACAAATACTAGAAAAATGGGTGGTGACTCGGTGAGAACATCCAACGTGTTCAGAACTATGATTTAGGGTTATTTTCACATATGGTATTGTTTGAATTGATGCTCTGATAGTAAACTATTGTTCATTTTTCATTGAAACGCTATGTTCTACTGAAAAATGTCTGAAAAATATTGGTGAAAAAAATAGAACGGCAGCCTCCACTAGAACGGCACCTCTAATAGAACGGCAGGTAAAAATGTTGACAAAAAAATAGAACAGCGCTCTTCTATTAGAAGAAATACGGTAAACAGGTTGAACCCCAAGAAACACAATAAAAAAATTTACAGAACAAAATTGGATTTTTATTCAATTTTTACAAAAATATGAATTTGTATACAATTTTACAATAATGTTACAAAAATTCAAACTTTTATACAATTTTTATTTTTATTTTGAAATTTTCCATTCTATTTTAATTTATTTTATTCTTAAATTTTCCATTTTTTATTTATTGTATTTTTATTTTTTTCTGAGATTTTGCCAACCCTGGTCCTCAGTTCCAGTTCCGGTTCCGGTTCCGGTTCTGGTTTCCAGTTCGGGTTCCAGTTCTTTGTTCTCAGTTCCAAAATATGCTTGGAACCGCGGTTCGGTTCGGGTTCCCAACCCCAATGATCCATAAAGTTCATCAGTAAAAAAAATGGCTAAAGCCAAACAAAAAGTGGACGCTGCCTCCACAGCAAATAGACATGAAGTGTCTCTCAAATGGATATGAAGTGCGTCTCTCAAATGGACATTAATATATATTGGATGCACAAAAGAAATGTATCATTGCTTAGAAAATGGCATACACTTCACTGATAACACACTTTACTGTGGTTACATATCCCACCTGAAAAAAGAAACTATTTGTATTACATCACAAGAGTTACATGTATTGACTGTTAAATGCACAAAAGCAATATATCATTACATCTGCATTGTGAGAAATGTCTCACATTGAACCCAGACTTTTATTTATTCAATAGTTTTCAAGGCAGATTACAGTGTTAGACGTACACATCCATGTAAAAAAAGTTTCACACCCTTCAACTATCTGAGACAAAAAGGAAAAAAATTCACTCAAGTTTATCATAGCAGCGTGAGCTTTTTGGTTTTAAACACACACATAGCACAGCTCACGCAGCTGTGATAAACTTGAGTGAATTTTTTCCTTTTTGTCTCAGATAGTTGAAGGGTGTGTACGTCTAACACTGTAATCTGCCTTGAAAACTATTGAATAAATAAAAGTCTGTGTTCAATGTGAGACATTTCTCACAATGCAGATGTAATGATATATTGCTTTTGTGCATTTAACAGTCAATACATGTAACTCTTGTGATGTAATACAAATAGTTTCTTTTTTCATGTTTTCATGCCATTTATCAAAGTTTTTCAATTTAATTTTTACTTGCCATTTCACTTATCATTTGACTTTTGCTGATTTTCTTTGCAATTCACTTCTTTTTTTACTTGCCATTTGACTTGACTTTAGACTTGACATTTATAACTTGACATTTGACTTGATATTTGATCACTTGACATTTAACTTGACATTTACCACTTGAAATTTGACTTGACATATGACTTGTTATTTGACTTGACTTGAAATTTGTCACTTAATATTTGACATGACATTTATCAGTTGACATTAAACTTGACATTTGACTTGACATTTGACATGACATTTATCACTTCACATTTCACTTGAAATTTATCACTTGATGTTGAACTTGACATTTGACATGACATTTATCACTTGACATTAAGCTTGACATTTAACTTGACATTTGACTTGACATTTCACTTGAAATTTATTACTTGACATTTCACTTGAAATTTATCACTTGACATTTGACTTGACATGACATTTATCACTTGACATTAAACTTGACATTTCAGTTGAAATTTATCAGTTGTCTTTTGACTTGAAAGTTATCACTTGATATTTGACTCGATATTTTATCACTTGATATTTTATAACTTGACATCTATCACTTGACATTTATCACTTGATATTTATCACTTGACATTTATCAATTGACATTTATCAATTGACATTTGTCTTGACATTCATTACTTGACATTTAACTTGACATTTCACTTGAAATTTATCACTTGACATGTATCACTTGACATCTATCACATGACATTCTTCACTTGACATTTCACTTGAAATCTACCACTTGACATTTATCACTTGGTATTTGACTTGATATTTTATCACTTAATATTTTATCACTTGACATTTTGCCTGACATTTATCGCTTGACATGTATCACTTGACATTTGACTTGACATTTATAACTTGACATTTCACTTGAAATTTATCACTTGACATTTGACTTGACATTTGACATGACATTTATCACTTGACATTAAGCTTGACATTTAACTTGACATTTGACTTGACATTTCACTTGAAATTTATTACTTGACATTTCACTTGAAATTTATCACTTGACATTTATCACTTGATATTTATCACTTGACAATTATCAATTGACATTTATCAATTGACATTTGTCTTGACATTCATCACTTGACATTAAACTTGACATTTAACTTGAAATTTATCACCTGACATTTATCACTTGACATGTATCACATGACATTTTTCACTTGACATTTCACTTGAAATCTACCACTTGACATTTATCACTTGATATTTTATCACTTGACATCTATCATCTGACATTTATCACATGACATTTGGCCTGACATTTATTGCTTGACATTTATCACTTGACATTTGACTTGACATTTATAACTTGACATTTGACTTGACATTAACCACTAGACATTTATGACCTGATAGTGATCACCATGCAAGGTCACATGCTCAGTATCACATCAAGCAGTAGTTCAGGCATGTTTGCACATTTTACACAAAACAAGCAAACTTGAATAACTTTTGTAAATCTCAACCAAAATCGCCAAAAATTGGCTCATTTGAAAGCTCTAGTCATGGCGCACATCAACAAATTTTTTGTATTGCTGCATTTGTATTCAAATTTTAAATTTATTGAGGTTTGAAAATTTTAAACAGATACCGTTCCAAAGTGGGCGGAGCCTGTGAAAAAAATTCCCGAAACTAAGAAATGGCATCATATGCTCTTTCATATGAGCCATCAACCATTAAAATCGGTCTTGTTTCAAGGAAGTTATTGCAGTTTGAAGATTGTCGGGAGAACAAGAACAACAACAACAACAACAACAACAAGAACACTACTTGAAAAAGAAAATCCGTAATAACTTCCTTCGAACTCAACCGTTGTATCTGAAAATTTGCATGGTGGTACTTTTCGACACGGGCTTTTTAATGGTGCAATCGGTTCTGCACTAGCGCATTGCGTTCCGATGTTATTGCGATTTTAAATTTGCGATTTCCGCATTTTGGTGTGTCTGACCATATTATGGGTGGGTCGCTTGCGCCCTCCCTCGGCAGCGAGGGATGGCGCTGGCGCGCCCACCCGATTGATTATTCGATCATAAAATAGCACCAAAACAATGAACCAAAGCAACTAAATAACATCATTCACTGGCATTCTTTCAACATTATTTTAATACTGTAATTCGCACGTAAATATGAAGTCAAAAACGTGTACTTTCTATTGCAAACGCCTTTCTGTTAGAAGAAATACGGTAGTAAATATATGGCATATTAGCCCATTGGGACATCTAAAATCTGTGAGCTACAGAAAAGTGTCTCAAGCTGGGCAAATAAGCGCCTTGCCTGTCTGCCGATGAATTCGACTATAAAATGACAGCCTGGATGTCCATCGACATTGTTTCTACCAATAACTAATTTTCAAAATCTGAAAAAAATGAATTTTTGTGTAATTTTTGTCGCTTGCTTCATAGCAACAGCTCGTGGCAATCCGTTCGGTAGTAGCTGTAAAAAGCCGGTGAACTTGGGAGATGGTCAGTGGATATGCATGGACGGTATCGGAGGCAATCCTGGTGGTTCGTTAATCTGGGACTACTATTTCGATCAAATTACTTTTTTTCCTAAAATACCAGGCTCTAGCGGCGACTGTGGCACGCCGGATGCTTCACATCCGCCAAAACTATCCGTTAGCGGTGACAAAATCCTCGGTGTGAAGCAGGGTATTTCCGGTGGAATCGAGGCCGAGCCAAATTCATTCCCATGGATCGTGAGTGCACGGGGTCCTTTTCAGCTTCCATGAAACTCAGCATTGAACGCATCTTTTCAGGTTTATTTGGATGGTATCGGCTTGAGCAGCTGCGGCGCCGCGTTGATCAGCAACAAATGGGTTGTCACCGCCGCGCATTGCGTCGCCGACAGCAGCAGGTGGCGTGGACTGGGGGCAGTCCCAGACCCTGTAAAATGCCCTGTAAAATGTCAAATGTCATGCAAAGTGTCAAAAGTCATGGAAAATGTCCGGTAAGGGGCATTTGACATGACTCTTGACATTTTACAGGGTCTGGGACTGGCACCTAATGATTACCCACTTGTTCTCTGCCTCAATTAGCATAATGAACTCCTATTCCGCAGGACATTGCTCACACCCACCGAGAAGGTGGACCTGAGTGTTGGGGTGCACGTGTACTCGCAGCCCGCCAAAAAAATAAAGGCCAAAAAAGTTGTCGTGCATGAGTCATATACTGGACCATGCAACATGAATGGATACGACATTGCGCTCGTTGAGTTGTCTAGTCCGATTTCATTCAAGTTGGTTAAGTGGGGTGTGCTCATTTTTGTGAACGGTTTTATCATGCGCACTTCAAAAATCCAGCGACAAAGTGAAGCCCATCTGCCTGCCGTCCGCATCCGATGACTATCGTTCAATGCGCGACGACAATGTGGTCGTAGCAGGTGCGAAGTTGTAGCATGTTGTAACACAATCGCAACCATGTCGTTCGATCCACCACTGCTATATTTGTGGTCTCAGGTTGGGGTAACACCAAGAAGGCCGGCTACAATCCCAGAGAGCTGCTGCAGGGGGTGATGCCACTGCATGAGTGTGACTCTGGTGCTGGCAATGAGTTCTGCGCTGGCACCTGGCAAGATGGCGGCACCTCAGTTTGCCCAGTCAGTTGACATGGACAGTCCCTTTGATTTAGAAAATATTTATGCAATGGCACTGTTGTTGCGGGCGATACTTTGTGTATTTCTTTTTTTCAGCTTGAACGCTGGCATTTAGAACACGGTTCCAAAGCCATTTTAAGTTAAGACTGTTTAGTCAGGGGCGGCATCAAATTTTTCGCCATCTTCCTCATTCGAAAAATGTGTCCTATCTAAACGCTCACATTCCCCAAATATCTTAACTGTTTTTTTTTGTGATTTGTTTAGTACATGCAAATGAGAAACTAAGTGGTGTCCAAGGGGGGGGGGATTGATCCACAGCCAAATGCTCTAGCTCTCTATCCATCCCAGACCCTGCTCAGTTAAATAGATATTTACCTAGCCCAGGGAAATAAATTGGCCACAGCGCCCTACATCACCAAAGATCTCCAATGGGGGGGGGGGGTGATGGGTAGGGTGTCAACTTTCCGTTTTCCGTTTTCCGTTTCCGCTTTCCGCAGGCAATTTTTTTTCCGTTTCCGTTTCCGTTTTCCGGCTGCTAAATTTTTTTTTCCGTTTCCGTTTCCGTTTTTCCGGCTCATTTTCCGTTTTCCGGCAATTTTTTTTCAGTTTTTCCGCCTTTTTCCGTTTTCCGGTTCAATTGTCTGTTTTTCCAACTTTTTTCCACTTTCCAGCTCAATTTTCTGTTTTCTATTTCAGCCAAACTGGTAAAAATGCATGCAGGATCTTAATGAAGTGAATTTTTCCTATTTCTAGTGAGATTTCTGCAAATTTTTTTAATTCAGGATAAATTTCTGCAATTTTTTTTCCGTTTCCGGCAAAATTTCATCAAATTTTTTCTGTTTCCGGCATAATTTCAGCAAATTTTTCCGTTTCCGTTTCCGTTTTCTAGCCTTCTATTTTTCCGTTTTCCGTTTTCCGGCAAGTGCAAAAAATTTTCCGTTTCCGTTTCCGTTTTCCGGCATGTGCAAAAAATTTTCCGTTTCCATTTCCGTTTTCCGCCAAAAAGTTTTTGTTGACACCCTAGTGATGGGTAAACCCACTAAATCGCCAAGCTATCTTGTTCACTTTTTTCTACAGCTAGAAAAATCCTCTAAAAGGAGCTCTCGACTGGTGTCCAATGGTAGAGCTTGCCATGCATTTTTACATTTTACTTTTACATTTTGCCAACTTTTTCATTTGCCAGGGCGACAGCGGCGGGCCGACAGTGCTGCGCAAAGGCGGCAAATACGTGCTGGCGGGTCTGAATTCGTGCGGCCGCTGCGAGGAAGGCGAAGCGACGCTGACTCACGTTCCCAGCTATCGCAGCTGGATCAAACAGCACACTGGCGTATGAACTGCACACGGATACATAAATACGTCTTCGATATTTTACGTTCTTTTTATCCATCCACAGTGCGTTATTTTCAACTTGATGACATCCGAGTGTCAATTGCCACTGATTGAGGTTGTGATGTGATAGCCAAGGTCACCCGAATGAATCAATGAATGAACAGTATTTGAGATTTGTCAATTACATACATGAGAAGTTGTGGTTTGACAGTAAGAAAAGAAGAAAAAGCACCAAAATCAGAGTGTCGCGCTTAGATATCAGCGTGTCAGATATCAGTCGTCGCGGCTTGGCCAGAATTTTATTAAAAATACAATTACATTTTCCAGCATGCTATGAATATTGGAAATTTCAACTAAATGCCTTGGTCACAGTTGTTAAAATGTATGTAGATCTACTCAAAAAACATATACTCGAGTACTGGGTAAATACTTCAAAAAAGTACCTGTACTCATCTGTACACGTACCTTTGAGACATACATGTGTACACAAAATGTATTTCACGGATTTCAAATCTCAATTCATTTCATTTCATAACTCAACCGCAACTGATGACCCGCATCATGGGCAAACGAATACAATGACAATACGAAATTACAAAATTAAAGAATATAAATGTGAAAGCATACAAGATGGAAATAATGAAAAATTAAGTGAAATTAAAGTTCAAAATGAAATCTCAATATTTTGTTTATAAATCGAGCATTTAAATCGAGCATTTGAGCAATTAAATGAGATATAAATGGATAAATGATTAATTGTTTCATGATACATTGTAAAGTATACATATTCTGAAGAAGGAGAAGATTCCGTGTTGAATGCATGTAATATCAAATACATAAACCTAATTCAAACATAATTGACTTTTTAACTTAAACATTCTACATATATCTCCAAAATACTTTGAAAACCTCATTTGAATATACATTAACAATTTGGTCAATTTTGGCATGGTCAACACATCTGTACCTGGTGATTAAAAAATGTATTTGTATGTATAGGTACCTATACTTTGGAAAAATTCAGTAATTTTAACAACTCAGCCCTGGGTGCTATAGTTGTGGTTTGAACTGACTTTCCACCTGCTTTTGATGATGTCTTAAACTGAAAGATAGCGCATTCTTCAGCTTACCTATGCGTGTTACAACAACGTGGATATTGGAAAACATATAAATCACCTTTGAATGTGCTTGTGTTTACCGGAATGAGTTACATATCTTAGATCAATAGTATTACAGGATCACTCATAACAATGTTTAGATCTTTTTACCATTTTTGGCCCTATCTTTACAGTTCTGATCTATTCCACAAATACTAAGGTTGGTCCTGACACTAGTTTTAACACGAAATGTGTAAAACTCATAAATCAGCTTTGAACGCATTTCAGCTTTCTAGAATGAGTCAATTATAGTCTCTGTCAAATGTAGTTGATGCCCACCTAATTGTAGAAAACTCAAATGCGTTCAAAGCTGATTTATGAGTCTTCCAAATTTCGTGTGAAAACTAGTGTGCACAGGCACAATGAATCCCCGTTTCGGATCGCACTTGAAAATAAAAAGCAGTTTTTGTATCATTTAAGTGCGTCAATCCGTCAATCGGCCAGCAAAACTGAAAGGAATGTCATCATGTTTTTCCTCTTCGGATACGGATTTGGTGGAAACGCAGCGTCACAAAAAGCTGCATCTGTTTTTCGGTGAGGCGTGCCCGTCCATTGACATTTCGACTACTCCCAGAAGAAGTGAGAACACTTTGAGTACGAATGTATCTCGTGGATTTGGGTGAGTATGTGACTTTGTTTTATTGGTCGCTGGTGTGCGAACTTCATGACCTAGGGTCCTTTGTCACTTTTCCAGCGTGATCGTTCACTTTCCCAACTGGTGGCAGTCCCAAGCCCTGTAAAGTGTAAAGTGAAGTGTCAAATGTAAAGTCAAATGTCAATTGTCAATATGTCATGCAATGTGTCAAATGTAAAGTCAAATGCAAAGTGAAGTGTCAATTGTCCTGCAGTGTCAAATGTATAGTAAAGTGTCAATTGTGTATCCAAAGCATGTTTTCGTTTTCAAATTTATGTGGAAAAACATAATTTGGATACAAACAAAAATAAGATTTAGATAAACAATTGACACTTTACTTTAAATTTGACACTTTGCATGACAATTGACACTTTACTTAGCATTCGACTTTACATTTGACACTTTACTTTACACTTTACAGCGTGCTCTGTCTCTTATCGTACAGGACGCTTTTCAAATAACACTGGCATAAGTTTCGATTTCAGTCACCCCGTGGTCTCTCCAAAGCGCAGTCCACCACCGTCTCCGACACGTTTGTTGCAGTTGCCGAATGTGAATGATCGCCGCAGGAGCTCCCCGCTGGTTATAAGAAGCAGTAGTACAGACGGCCATTGGCGGTAGGTTTTCAACACTGGTGGAAAGAAATTGATCGACACCGATCACAAAACATCAATCATCACACAGTCACCACAGCGCATGCTACAAGCCCAAACAACATGGTGCGCTGAGCCCACGCTGTGGCACGGAGACGAGCGACTGCGAGAAGTCGGCCGTCATGTCGGTCAGCCTGCCCAGGTTGGACGGCGGGGCGTCTGACGCGACCACGCCCGTGGCTGAAGCAGGCGGCCTCAGGGCGACCGCCTCCGCTGCGCCGCTTCAAGGTTCCTGTTGATACCGAGCATCTGAACTGTGTTCGCACTAACGATGGCAAAAAAAATTCGAAAATTCGAAAATATTTTCGAATATTTTCGGAATTTTCGCATTTTTATTCCACCACTGAAAAAAACACTTTAAAATCGATTTTTTTTTAATTCGAAATTCAAAAATTCGAAAATAGTTTTCGAATTTTTCAGGGAATTCAAGGATATTTTAGGTTCTATGTCCTAAATCGATGGATAATTGAAATGCGGTTCGTCTGAAAAGTCTATCGAAACAGGAAAAAACGTCAATGAACGTTGAAATGGCATCCATGACAAGGCATTTTAGGGGGTGGATCCACCAGACTTTGTGTCGCCCCATTCTGTTGCACGTCAATTGTTTCCTTCAATTCAATTGTTTTGTTTCCTTCAATGGTCGCCCAGTCCCGAGATAAGGGGGGTATATAAAAAGTGTTGATTTTACATGGCCGATCTGGCTAGTTGACTTTCAACTTTAATAACTAGACCATTTCCTGACAGATTTAGACCGTTAAATACTTGAAATGATCTGCACAACCTCGAAATGATCTGCACGCATTTTTGAGGTTGGATTGGTGATGTAAAAATTCATCATGCCAATTTGACCCAGTATTTCAACATGTAAAATATTTTTTTTCTGAACATGCCATCATATACTTTATATAAATACTGTATATCCTCGAATAAGTCCCTAGGGGGGGGGATTTTTTGTCAGTGATTTTTGAAGGGGACTTGTACGAGGGGGGGGTATTCGAGGGGGACCTTTTCAAGGATTTATGGTAAATATATAGATAAAAATCACATAAATACAGGGACAAATTGACATAAAATTTTTGCAATTACATAATCAGCAAATGTACAACAGAATGGAATGACACAAAAGGCTGGTGGACCCCCATAACAGCCACCCCCAATTCCGGCTATGGGTGGACCAGGTCACATTGAGGAATGCGTAGGAATGCACTGAGCACTCATAACCATTTCAACATAACTACTTAACAGCTTAAAGCTCTTTATTCAATATTTTTCCCCAAAAAATCAAAACGTATGTTAAAAAAATATGAAATATACCCAAAAAAATTTGAAAATTGCCCAAAAAGATTTGAAAATTAAATTTGATATTTGAAAAATAATTCGAGGAAAAAATCGAAAATTCGAAAATTCATTTTGGAAAAAACACTTAAAAATTTAAATACTTTTTTGGAGGGTTTGCCATCGTTAGTTCGCTCTGAATCGTGCCGCCACGCTCTTTTCGTGTCTACCGTATTACCTCGAATTATCCCCCCCCCCTGAATTAACCCCCCCCCTCGAATACACCCCCCTCAAAATGGGCTGGGGAAATAATAAACCCCCCCCTCGAAATACCCCCCCCCTTCGGAATGATGTACGTCATGCACATAATAAATACGTCATGTACGCAATGTATACTCCGATTACTTTACACCCTGCACGCGTGGTTCCCGCTGGAAGTGTGCCAACAATGGTTAGCGCGTGCGAGTTTGATAAAAAGATGACAAAATTGATTGTTGTTATAATGTTATTCATTTACATATTCACATCGATGAATTTTTTTCATCTGTTTACGAAAATCGCATGACTTAACAATCATTGGCACGCTTCCAACACGAGACATAAATCAGTGCGACGGCAGAGTATCATGTACGCTGAGTATACATGATGTATATTACTGTTAATTTGCATTGCAGCTACACATAGAGTAGTTTGTGTAGCTATCTACGTTTTTATGTCCAAATATATCCTGTTTGAACAAATTTATTGCCTATTTTGGGTACGCAAATGCCTACTATTTACTACGATCCTTACGAAAATTTCTGACGAAATAATACAACCCCCCCTCGAATAAACCCCCCCCTCGAATTAACCCCCCCCTCAAATTTTGCTGGCGAAATAATAAACCCCCATGGGGGTATTTCGAGGTAATACGGTATATTCGGTATTTCGTGTCTATTTTCCATAAATTTTTTGATCTCACATGCCTACCTATATACGATGGTGTCAAATTTGACATTTTTGGGGATAAATGCAAAAATTTGGGCCAGAACTCGACCAGTCCATCCTTCGTCTTCATTTTTGTTGGAAAAAAGCAAGAAATGTGACAAGTCCACTGTGGAAACCGATTTCTAAAAGTCTGACAAGTCCAACATTTTCCCATAAGGCAGCTTCATCGTCGCCGGGAACAAAAATGTTTTCGCGTGCAAGAAGGCGACAAGTCCATTTCCCTCCCAAAAACAGTTTTGCTCTGACCGAATGGAATTTTATGGACACCCCATTTTTCACATATACGTTGAGATTAGGGGCTGAAAATTTGACACTTTATTTTCAACATATGGAACTTGATGGAAAGCATGAGAGCCAAATTGGACACGCACCACGGGCCTGGAATTGGGTTTGAAACTAAAAATGCGATTCACTCAATATCGCATTTTGTGGACTTGTCGACTTTTAGAATTCGACGCCTATTTGCACAGACAGCTTGCGACTCGGACGAGATATCGCTAATCGGTGACTTTTGATATCAAATAATGATCAAACCTTACATGGACGTAGGGCCGACGCCCGATGCGGCGCCGCTGTGGCGTTTCTGCGCGCTGTGCGCTAAATCGCGCCGCGACGACAGGCAGTTCCCATCCATGCATGAACTTCGTCAGTGAATTATGGGTATAATATTCCCGGATACTTTAACTAGTTTGACTAAAAATCACCTAGAAAACGGAAAATGGAACGCGAAATTTGCACAGGATATGAGACAAAATCATACCAAAAAATGAAAACATCAAGAATATCCAGCATTAAGCAAAATGACAACAGCAATGGAAAAATCACACAGACATTGAATTTAGCGAATTGCAAATTTAGTGCCCAGCGGAAGTGTTAAAAATACTGAACTTTTTTCAAAGTAAACATAAACGTAAAGTATTTTATTTTTACTCAACACTGAGTACAGAAAACATAAAGTATTTTTTTAATACTTTTACACTGTGTAAAACGTGAGTAAAATACTTTTTTCAGAGAAAACGTAAGACTGAGTATTTTTCTCACAGAAAATGTAAAAATGAGTATTTTTCTCATATAAAATGGTGAAGTGAGTATTTTTTTCTAACAGAAAACGTAAAAATCAAATGTGTTTCTTTCGCCCATTAACTATTTCATAGGAAAATGTCCTATTTTTCTCACGTTCTGTCTGTCAAAATGTCACTTTCTTTGTCGCGGGATTAAATACGTTTTCGGTACTCGCGTACTTTCAAAAAGTACGCGAGTAAGTGCGTACCCGTATTTTCTTCGGGAGGAAACGTAAACGTATTTATGGAGTACTCGAGTATCCGTATTTATCGAGTAAACGTAAATACGTTTTAACAATTATGGTGCCCAGAAAGCGGGAACAGAAAAAATGGTTGCTGCGAAAAAATGAAAACGGAAAGTTAAATGGAATACCCTAGTAAAATGGTGGTAACATATTTAAGTGAGGATTTATTCGATATTGGCAGAATATTTATGCATTTTGTTTCATAATTCACCTGATTTGATTTAACTGAATTAACTTGACATTTAATTGACTGGACTTGTATTGTGTGTTCGATGTATGGCAAACACCTTATGGCAAACCCAAAGTTTCACTAAACCTTTTAAAAAAATCCACGAGATAAATACTGTGATTAGAGATCCAATGTGAACAATTCTCGATTCTCTGGCCGAGAACGGCAAGCCATTCAAATAGGTAGACATAAAAGTTATTTATAATTTACTTGCTTAATACAAAATTTTAAAAATACGGCGGCATTCAATGGGCATATCGTTTGAAGTGGGCCGCGCTTAGCAGGCGCGTTGTAATCAGATGTGCAGCATTTTTTAGGGTACCCGTACACTTTCCGGTCGCTCCGTAGCTGCTCATCAAAACATATACAATTGTGAAAGAATTGCGTGCTAGGTATGCCTAATGTAAAAGATAGGACGCACAATCACAGGCCTCATTGTGCCCAATTCGTGTGTGTTTTTGCACACAATGCAGTCACTATTTATTAGTACAAATGCCCTTTACAAACACGATCCACAATCTTGACAAACAGGGTTAGTAGATGGCAAAGTTGCTTCCCAAGAATGCAATTGCACATGTATAGGGGGTTGACTTGAGTTTTTAGGGGCTGAGTTTACAATTCAGGGTTGAGTTGATGGGTGTTTATAAATTAGGGTTGAGTTGACAGAAGTTTAAAAATAAGGGGCTGTTGACACAAGTTCACAAATTAGAGGCCGAGTTTATGGGAGTTGAGTTGATGGGTGTTTGCCAAATTAGGGGCTGAGTTTATGGGAGTTAACAATAACATTACCATAATCCTTAAGTGAGGCCCCCGGGGCTAAAAAATATAAATTGTGATATAATGCATTTGTGGGTTACTGATTACAATGATTTGAAATATGCACTCCATTCTGACAGTACATTACAATAACCCTGAAATTGAACCCAAAATGGCGCCAAAACTTTCAAATTGTGAAATGATGCATTGTGGGTTTCTAATTGCACTGATTTGATATATAATGCACTCCATTTTGACACTACATTACCATAACCCTGAAAATGAACCACTGGGGCCAAAAACTTTCAATTTGTGAAATGATGCAATTTTGGGTTTCTGATTGCACTGATTTCAAATTTAGGTTTCTGATTGCACTGATTTGATATATGCACTCCATTGACACTACATTACCATAACCCGTTAATGAACCCATGGGGCCAAATACTTTCAATTTGAGAAATGATGCATTTTTGGGTTTCTGATTGCACTGATTTCAAATTTAGGTTTCTGATTGCACTGATTTGATATATGCACTCCATTGACACTACATTACCATAACCCGTTAATGAACCCATGGGGCCAAATACTTTCAATTTGAGAAATGATGCATTTTTGGGTTTCTGATTGCACTCATTTGAAATATGCACTTCATTTTGACACTACATTACCATAACCCTGAAAATGAACCACTGGGGCCAAAAACTTTCAATTTGTGAAATGATGCATTTTTGGGTTTCTGATTGCACTGATTTCAAATTTGGGTTTCTGATTGCACTGATTTGATACATGCACTCCATTTTGACACTACATTACCATAACCCTCAAAATGGACCCATGGGGTTAAATACTTTCAATTTGAGAAATGATGCACTTTCGGGTTTCTGATTGCACTCATTTGAAATATGCACTTCATTTTGACACTACATAACCATAACCCTAAAATGAACCCCCTGGGCCAAAAACTTTCAAACCATAAAATGATGGATTTGTGGGTTTCTGAGTGTAGCGATTTCAAATATGCCCAGGGCTTAAAAAATTAGAAATTGTGAAATGATTCAATGTGGGTTTCTAATTGCACTGATTTGAAATATGCACTCTGTTTTGACACTACATAACCCTGAAAACTACATAACCATAACCCTGAAAATGAACCTCTGGAGCCAAAAACTTTCAATTTGTGAAATCATTCATTTTTGGGTTTCTGATTGCACTGATTTCAAATTTGGGTCTCTGATTGCACCAATTTGATATATGCACTCCATTTTGACACTACATTACCATAACCCTAAAAATGAACCCATGAGGCCAAATACTTTCAATTTGAGAAATGATGCATTTTTGGGTTTCTGATAGCACTCATTTGAAATATGCACTTCATTTTGACACTACATTACCATAACCCTAAAATGAACCCCCTGGGCCAAAAACTTTCAAACCATAAAATGATGGATTTGTGGGTTTCTGAGTGTAGCGATTTCAAATATGCCCAGGGCTTAAAAAATTAGAAATTGTGAAATGATTCAATGTGGGTTTCTAATTGCACTGATTTGAAATATGCACTCTGTTTTGACACTACATAACCCTGAAAACTACATAACCATAACCCTGAAAATGAACCTCTGGAGCCAAAAACTTTCAATTTGTGAAATCATTCATTTTTGGGTTTCTGATTGCACTGATTTCAAATTTGGGTCTCTGATTGCACCAATTTGATATATGCACTCCATTTTGACACTACATTACCATAACCCTAAAAATGAACCCATGGGGCCAAATACTTTCAATTTGAGAAATGATGCATTTTCGGGTTTCTGAAAGCACTCATTTGAAATATGCACTTCATTTTGACACTACATTACCATAACCCTAAAAATGAACCCCCTGGGCCAAAAACTTTCAAACCATAAAATGATGGATTTGTGGGTTTCTGAGTGTAGCAATTTCAAATATGCCCAGGGCTTAAAAAATTAGAAATTGTGAAATGATTTGATGTGGGTTTCTAATTGCACTGATTTGAAATATGCAATCCATTTTGACACTACAAAACCCTGAAAACTACATAACCATAACCCTGAAAATGAACCTCTGGAGCCAAAAACTTTCAATTTGTGAAATCATAAATTTTCAGGTTTCTGATTTCACTCATTTGAAATATGCACTTCATTTTCACACTACATTACCATAACCATAAAAATGAACCCCCTAAGCCAAAAACTTTCAAATCATAAAATGATGCATTTGTGGGTTTCTGATTGTAGCGATTTCAAATATGCACTCCATTTTGACACTACATTACTAAAACCCTGAAATTGAACCCCTAGACCCAAAAATTTCTTATTGTGAAATGATGCATTTTGCAGGTTTCTAATTGCACTGATTTGAAATGACTCAATTTCAACTCTACATTACTGTAAGCCTTTAATTGAACCCATGGGGCTAATAAATTAGAAATTGTGAAATGATGCATTTGTGGCTTTTTGATTGCCTTGATTTGAAATATGCACTTCATTTTGACACTACATTACCATAACCCTGAAAATGAACCCCCAGGGCCAAAAATTTTCAAATCATAAAATGATGTGTTTGTGGGTTTCTGATTGTAGCGATTTCAAATATGCACTCCATTTTGACACCACATTACTAAAACCCTGATAATGAACCCCTGGGCACAAAAACTTTCAATTTGTGAAATGATGCATTTGTGGGTTTTTTATTGCACTGATTTGAGATGTGCACTCCATTTCTACTCTACATTACCATAACTTTTTAAGTCTAACCCCTGGGGCTAAAAAATTGAAAATTGTGAATTGATGCATTTGTGGATTGATGATAGTGATTTTTTGAAATATTCATACCATTTTCCAAATTAGGGGCTGAGTTTACAGGAGTTTCCAAACTAGGGGCTGTGTTTACAGGATTTAGAGGGGGTCCCCATGGGGTGCCATTTTTGGGGGGTCTCCAGGGGGTGCCATTTTCTGGAGGTACATATGGGGGTGCCATTTCAAGGGGGTCCACATGGGATGCCATTTTTTGGGTGGTCCCCAGGGGTGCCATTTTTTGGTGGTCCTCAGGGGGGTGCTATTTTTTTTTTGCGGGGGGGGGGGGGGGTCCATATGGGGTGCCATTTTGAGGGGGGGGTCCCCAGGGGGGTGCCATTTTTGGAGAGTCCCCAGGGGGAGCCAACTTTGGGTGGGTCCCCAGGGGGTGCCATTTTTGTGGGGGTTCCTAGGGGGTGCCATGTTTGGGGGGTCCCCAGGGGGTGCTATTTTTGGGGGGTCCCAAGGGGGTGCCATTTTTAGGGGGTCCCTAAGGGGTGCCATTTTCTGGTGGTCCTCAGGGGGTGCCATATTTGTGGGGCCCTAGGGGGTCCCATTTTTGGGCAGTTCCCAGGGGGTGCCACTTTTGGGGGGTTCCCCAGGGGGTGCCATTTGGAGGGGGGTCCCCATTGGGGTGTCAGTTTTTGCAAGCCTCTGAGAAGTGGGTACCTAAAGCAGGATTCTCTCCAACCTTCAGTTGGGTTTTGTAGAGTCACCAGGGGGAGCCAACTTTGGGTGGGTCCCCAGGGGGTGCCATTTTTGTGGGGGTTCCTAGGGGGTGCCATGTTTGGGGGGTCCCCAGGGGTGCTATTTTTGGGGGGTCCCTAAGGGGTGCCATTTTTGGGGGGTCCCTAAGGGGTGCCATTTTTTGCTGGTCCTCAGGGGGTGCCATATTTGTGGGGCCCTAGGGGGTCCCATTTTTGGGTGGTTCCCAGGGGGTGCCACTTTTGGGAGGTTCCCCAGGGGGTGCCATTTGGAGGGGGGTCCCCATTGGGGTGTCAGTTTTTGCAAGCCTCTGAGTAGTGGGTACCTATAGCAGGATTCTCTCCAACCTTCAGTTGGGTTTTGTGGTTCTCTACAATTTATACCACAAGGATTTACAAACACAAAAAGAACAGCAAAGCACAAATGTAACCAATTGAAGATTACAACAAAGTTTGACACCTTGCAAAAACCACACTATCATATCACAAAACCTATACCACACAGAATGCACAGGGTCCCCAGGGGGGTGCCATTTTTGGAGAGTCCCCAGGGGGAGCCAACTTTGGGTGGGTCCCCAGGGGGTGCCATTTTTGTGGGGGTTCCTAGGGGGTGCCATGTTTGGGGGGTCCCCAGGGGGTGCTATTTTTATGGGGTCCCAAGGGGGTGCCATTTTTTGGGGGGGGCCCTAAGGGGTGCCATTTTCTGGTGGTCCTCAGGGGGTGCCATATTTGTGGGGCCCTAGGGGGTCCCATTTTTGGGCGGTTCCCAGGGGGTGCCACTTTTGGGAGGTTCCCCAGGGGGTGCCATTTGGAGGGGGGTCCCCATTGGGGTGTCAGTTTTTGCAAGCCTCTGAGTAGTGGGTACCTATAGCAGGATTCTCTCCAACCTTCAGTTGGGTTTTGTGGTTCTCTACAATTTATACCACAAGGATTTACAAACACAAAAAGAACAGCAAAGCACAAATGTAACCAATTGAAGATTACAACAAAGTTTGACACCTTGCAAAAACCACACTATCATATCACAAAACCTATACCACACAGATTGCACACTGCACACCATCATACCAAATCGCAAACTGTCTACATTTTACTACCGAGTTTCATGCCCAACCATTTTACAGAAGTTTACAAAAATCCATTCCAAAACATTGCATCTTTGGTATTGGTCTTGTTATTGTTGGTAGATTACATACCGCATTTCAAAACACATGCCTAGCATGTGGGCAAACTTAACTAAAGTATCATATTTTCTCCAATGGTATTAATTGTAGAGAACCACAAAACCCGACCGAAGGTCGGAGAGAATCCTGCTAGTTTGTTTACATGACTGGGGTTTTATCATTAGTGATTTGCGTGATGTGTTTTAATGCAAAATCAGACGAAAAACGTCTTAGTGAAAACGATGTTTTTCAAAAACAATGTTTTTTTTAAAAGCGGTGTATTCTGCTGTAGTTTGATGAGACGCATGTCTTATAGATTGGTATACTCGGCGGGTCGGAATAAGTTCCAACGCAGAACAAAATTGTGTCGCGCAGTTTCTGCGCGCGCAGGTAGTGATGGAAGGGACCGTGGCGCTGGCGCCATTCAAGGAGTATGTTCCACTTTTCATCCCTTACGGTTTACATGCTCACGGTTTTCATCTATAATGTTCTGTTTTACTTGCTAAAACATACGGTTTTCAAGCTCCAGACATGTTTTTACATGCTAAATTGATGTGACACTTTTCATCCCAGTGTATAACAGTTTACGTGCCAAAGTTACGGTTTACAAGCCACAGCCAAATAAACACCATATTTCTTGTAATAGAAGGGCGTCCTTCTATTTTTTATCAACTTTTTTACCTACCCTACTATTGAAGACTGCCCTTCTATTTGTTCGCCATTTCTTCAAACATTTTTTCAAGTAAAGCAAACATTTTACATGGTATGTACTCGTCACACAGCACACTCAGTATGGAATCAACCATAATTTTAGGAATAAAAACTTAAATAATAAATTTCGTGATGAAATAATTTCGTGATGAAATAATTTCGTGATGAATTATTCCATAGAAAATTTATTTTAAAATTTATTATGGCCCAAAAGGTCGTAAAAGTGTACCTTCTATTGGAGACCTACCTTTCTATTAGAAGAAATACAGTATGCCACATTTAATGTAAAAGAGTAAATTGGCACTAAACACACAACTTTGGCTTGAAAAGTGGCATACTTACAGCAAGTAAAGTGACATAGTTTGGATGAAAAGTGGCACATTAGAGTAGCAAGTAAAGTGTCACACTTAGCTAGTAAAGTGACACAGAATAGCATGAAAACTGTGAGCATGTAAACCGTACGGGATGAAAAGTGGAATTCGCTCCATTCGAGTTCAAGGGCGCCAGAGTGTTGTACGATTGCACCACTTGTGCACGACACACATTTTGTCGCGCAGTTTTTTGCGCAACAAAAGTTTGTTGTGCACAATGAAGTGTTTGTCAACTACAGTTGACGAAGATAAAAATCAACTCATACCGTTAAGCTTGAAAACGTTCGAAGCTGATTTGTTAACACCAAACTTGAGGTTACTTCTGTTAGTAAACCAGCGGTTGCCGAAACATGAGAGTTACATTCCCGACATCTGCGTGATCGAGCTTAATTTTTTGCCATTCGACGTGAGTGACTTACTCTTCCCCATTAGCGGTGCCTTTTCTAGTTTACCAAATGTTAATTGACATCAAATGAGCGTAAAACTATGCTTAAAGCGTGCTTTGCTCGACAACATTGCAAATAGCACCAGCTTATGTTGAATTGAGCAGTTTAATTTTATTTTTATGACAATTCAACCATCAACTTTACAGTGATGATCTAGCTAGTAATGAAATTTGATTGATTGCTTTGATTTTAAATGAAATCTGGCTTCAAACACTTTAATATGTATATGGATAATGTGCATCAATAGATTTAGTGTAAGAATTGAAATGGACAAAACCAAAATTTATTTCCGATCACAAATTCATTTGCTCATCCTAGCTGATGGGTATAACATTTCCACAAGTGGATCGAAAAATTGCGATAATGGAACAAAAAAGTCTGCTTTTAGTGCTTCTGTTGGCTGCGTCATTCGCCGGTGTGTCGTGAGAGACCAATGTTTCTTTCACAAATTTGATATGTTAGATTGCATTTTAACATAATAAAGCAGCAGAAAATAAGACAAGACGGTAGTTTTTATGCGGAAACTGAATTCGTTGTTTTTAACTGGAATGAAATGTGCTAACCCATTGGGTTCTTATTATCAGCTGAGACTGAGATATAATTATGGGTTCAATTCCACCAGTGGAGAAGTCAAGAATAACCATTTTAGAAGTGAGAAGTGAAATGACAAGTAAACAGTTCAAGTGAATAATGGCAAGTAAACAGTTACCTAAAAGTGAAGTAAAATGTTAAGGAGAAGAAGAAAAGCTAAAGCGAAGTAAAATAAAAGTAAAAAGTTTACTTATAACTTTTCACTTACCATTTTAGGTACTTATTTACCATTTCTCAAACGGTTTTTTACGTCTCCACTTGAGGAATTTGCACCTGAACTGAATATTTACCTAAATAATTAGTGAGGTGAACCAATAAATCGATCAGCTTGCAAAATTTCAGTAAAATATGATAATCTACTCCCCGAAAAACTACGTCAGCACAATAAAACCTCTAATGAAAAGCCAAAGAAAACCCTTACAAAAAGCCACTTTCACCCCCCCCCCAACAACAAAAACAAGCAAATAAACAGCCAACAACACACCCCCCACTTTACCCCACCCCCAGCCCCAGCCTTGACCGCGAGCGCCGCCTCAGGAGGGCCCTGTTCCAAATTGAGCTCATCGCAGCAAAAGCACATCCAAGCTAGTACGACCCTGTCCAATGGGGACTGCTTGGTGTCCGTCAGGGGACTGGTGGTGGGCAACAAGATGGTGGAGCAGTGCAAAAAAATTGGCGGCATGCCAGCAATTTTGAAGGATGATGGGATCAGACAGGAGGCTGTTTTGTTTGTGGTTGGTTGGGAAATGCGATGTGTAAATGTGATGCGGGAGTGAAAAGCAGCCGCTGTGAGCGTATAATAAACAAATGATTAGTGGTAGCACCCTTTTAATGGCGTGAAAAGGTGCCAGCACCATGGCGCCATTGGCGTTGAAAGTTTTGTCGATTCCAGCATCCCATTTCTACCACTACATAAATAGTATTGTCTGTCATAAAAAGTTTTTTCAACAAAAAAGCGCTTTTTTCAAACAACAGAAAAAGAAACTGGCCATGAGCCACCACTGGGTGGGTCTGAAACGACCGACTATCGAAGACGACTGGTTCTGGTGTGACGGCACTCCCATGAAAAAGGGCGATCCCAAATGGAATGATTACGCACTCGAGCCGAAGAATGCTATCTTGGAGGATTGGAAATGCGGTGGGTTGAGCCGGCTTGCGCCAGTGTGATTTGCTTTCAGTTGTCACGAAATTGTTCAGAAACTGACAAGTTAGGATTGGGATATTCACCTGTCACGTTATGTACGCTTTTTTAACATTTCCTTACCATTTTACCAACCAAAGTAAGGTATACCTTTACATGTGCATTCGCCTATTTGAGTGTATACTCGGCGGACATGATACTCTGCCATCGCACTGATTTATGTCTCATGTTGGAAGCATGCCAATGATTATTAAATCAGGCGATTTCCGTAAAAAGATGAAAAAAATCATCGATGTGAATATGTTAATGAATAACATAATAACTGCAATAAATTTTGTCATCCTTTTCTGAAACTCGCATGCGTTAACCATCGTTGGCACACATCCAGCGGGAACCACGCGGGCAAGGTGTAAAGTAACCGGAGTATAGGTAATTGGTCGATCAGATAGATTTGCTCCAGTAGAAACTGCAAACGCTGCTCATCCATCCAAGCTCAACTAAAAAATCCTTCTTAAACTCTAAAGGCATCAGGCGCCCTTCGCGCGCTTTTGTTATTAGCCCGACACACTAGGTCGGGCTAAAAACCTATTTCGGGTTTCTACTTACCTCAAATCCTTGAATAAGTCCCCCCTCGAATAACTGCCCCTTGAATAACTCCCCCCTGTTGGCGAGGTGAGGAAAAAATAACTCCCCCCCTTGAATAAGCCCCCCCTCCAAAACGTCTGACGAAAAAATAACTCACCTGGGGACTTATTCGAGGATTTAGGGTAATTATCGTTTTTTTGAGAACTCATAACTCAACTTTGAACACATTTGAGTTTACCTGAATCAGTTGTCTGTAAACTACAGTTGATGAGATTAAAAACAACTCGTTCCGGCAAACCCGAATGCGTTCATAGCTGGACTGTTTGGAAAGTGTTTTCCAAATTTTTCGAAATGTTGGTAAAGAACTGGTGCCAGTTCCGCAAATTGAGAAGTAAAATGGCAAAAGCGAAGTAAAATGGCAAAAGTGAAGTGAAATGGCAAGTAAATAGACAATAGTGAAGTAAAAAATGAAAATAAAACGTAATTTCTTTTCGCCTTTGTCGTTTTACTTCTCAATTCATTCAGCTTTTGCCATTTCACTTTGCATTTGCTATTTTACGTCTCACTTCTCCACTTGCGGAACTGGCCCCTGGTGTGGCGTGTATAGGCACATAGACGGCGAGCGCAGGCGTGATCTGGCCGGCGGTGGACGTGGGCATCGCGAACGACCAGTGCCACGTGCTGTCCGTGTCCACCCTGTGCACCATCCCCAAGGACAAGTCGGCCGACACCAGCTGCGACTGGGACAAGTACAGCAAGACTAACAAGGGTGCGCGAGAGCACGCTATTTATTTTCGCTGAGTTTACTCATTTGGTCACGTAAGAGGTTGATCACATTTTTACAACATGACATGTGAATAAAATTGAAAACCCGCCGCGTTTATCGGACAGGTCGGGTTTGACATTGCGCACGCTTGGATGGATTGGACGTCGGATTGGATGAGACGCTACGCTACCAATAAAAAATGGCTGACATTTATTTGGTTCCAATATTTTGGGCACATATGATTTGGGTCTACCTATATTTTTTGGTCCCACAGAAACCGATAAATACAATGTAAACATTCTTTTCCAATGATTCGGATCCAATTTTACAGTTCTGACTTTCCACGGGGATGCAGAAATAGGTTGTTCATCTGATTCACTACTCATTTTATTCCCCGACCATAAAATCTCAATATCGCCCAAAAACTTCAAAAGACGGTTTTCAACTTTATTTGTTTGATTAAAATAAAAATATATGACCATCAAATATAATTTATAATTCCATAAAAATGGAGGTAGAATTGTATGGAACCGAAAGATATTAAACCGAGTAATGTGGAACTGAATCATTGGGACCAAATGAAATGTCAACCAATAAAAAGCACATAACAACTTGGGAGACAATCAAATCATCCCTCAAATGACCCAAAAAATCACAGGTGCATGCAAAAAGTTGAGCTCATCTCAATTGGCTCTGACCGAAGCGCACAGAACGATGGCAAATGGCGACTGTTTGTTGTCAGTGAAACAATTGGTTGTCGGAAATAAGGCGGTCTCGCAATGTGAAAAAGTGGGTGGGCACCCCGCGATTTTGCACGATGATGGTGTCAGAGCGGAGGCAATCGATTTTGTGGTTGGTATTTTCAATGATTTTTGAGATTGTGTGAAAAATTACCAAGTCTTGGATTAATAAAGACGTATTTGCGCAAATGCGTATGCATTTTAGCGATTGCACGACATGCACTGAAATTTACTATTCGCCATTGAAAAATGAAAGAAAAATGGGCAGAAATGTATTTTACCACACGATGCGTGCAGTTCACTTCCAGATATTGAAAGGCATAAATTGTGACACCTCTTTTTTCATTCAAGTACGCTAATTTTCTGTGCAGAGGAAGCACTCAGGCGAGATTAAACACATAGGTAGGTATGTAAAAAAGAACAATACCGCGGAGTGAAGCGTTTACAAGCCCAGGTGCCGGTCCCCGTCCCCGTAAATCCCTGTAAAATGTAAAATGTCATGCAAAGTGTCAATTCGGTTGCCATTTTGAGGGCATTTTCCATGACTTTTGTCACTTTGCATGACATTTGACATTTTACAGGGCATATTTCAGGGTTTGGGGCTGGCACAAGGGGTTCCTCTCGCCACACACCCTAAATACACAAACAAATATGATCCATCACTCGCAGAAATCGCGCGTGCGCAGCGCCCACCACTGGGTGGGGTTGCAACGGCCGAAACTCAGCGACCCCTGGTACTGGTGCGACGGCAACACCGAGACGTCATCGTCGGATGTTTGGAACACAGTTCCAGTGAAAGAGCCGAAACATTCTCAGCTTGAGGACTGGAAATGCGGTCAGTAGTGCAGTGCAACGCGTTGATATTTTATGTATCATATCACATAATAACCTACCGTATTTCTTCTGTTAGAACGGCATACCTCTAATAGAAAGGCACCTCCAATAGAACGGCAGGTTTTGGCACTTTAATTCGCCCACGGAAACAATAAAACGGCAGCATCGAATAGAACGGCACCTCTAGGCTCTAGTAGGTAAAAAGCGGATGAACAATTGTACCGTATTTCCTCGAACCCCCCCCCCCTTGATTTAACTCCCCCCGAAATACCCCCAGGTGTTTTCCATCCAGCAGAGGAAAAATAGACCCTCGAAATACCTCCCGTCCAAAATAAGGTACATCATGTATGCAATGTACATGATGTATTAATTGCTTCTAATTTGTATCGCAGCTACACATAGAATAGTAGGTATGTGTGGCATAGTTGTTAAAACGTAGTTACTTTTACTCGATAAATACGTATACTCGAGTACAGAGTAAATACGTTTACATTTCCCCCAGAAAAAGTTTCGGTACTCGCTTTTACGTATACTTTCTGAAAGCACTCGAGTACAGAAAACATATTTCGGATGATCTTTCAAATAGATTTTTAAAGGCATGGAAGGAAAAAAGGGAGAAAATATGCTAAAAATATACGAAACCAGTCGAAAATGGGTATACAATCAAATATATAGTCTAAAATTGCGTTAATTATGCAAAAAGTTATGAAAATGAGTGATTTTGCGCGATAATTTTGGCGACATTTCTCAAAGGTACTCACGTTTACGTTTTCTGAGGGGACAAGTACGTTTACTCACGTTTACTCATGAGTAAAAGTAAAATAATTTACTTTACGTTTTCTGTACTCAGGGGGTGAGTAAAAAATAAATACTTTACGTTTACATATACTTTGAAAAATCTTCGGTACTTTTAACAACTCTGATGTGTGGCTATTGGGTTGTAGGGAAAGTTCTTTCCGTTTCATGATCATCTCGTGTTGGATCGTCCTGGACGAGCAGTTGAGTTTCAGCCGGGGGGTATAAGCTGGAATTTGTTCAATCATAAAATTTAACCATGAAATTGATTACTTATTAGTGTATATAGTAGTAATCTATCTCTTTAAAATATCAAAAACTCAACGTGCATGGTCCACCATTTTTAGAGTTTTCAATTTTTCAATAAAATTCCAATATAAAATCACTTGGAAACATAAATTTAGAGGCATGTATAATCCATGCACTTTATGTAATCAATTTTGCAATTAACTTATATTCTTGAATTTTTTGTAGAGCTGTAATTCCAGCTTATGTATACCCGACGGAACCATCACAATCGAGGACTATCCAAGATGAGACGACCTAGAAGCGGAAGAAACTTCCCTTACAAGCCAATATCTACGTTGATATGTCTTAATATATCCTGTCCGGTCACGTTTATATCAGTTTGGGGTATGTAAAACGCCACTGTTTACTACGATCCTCACCTAGAATTTCTGGCGAAATAAAAACCTCCCCTTGAATAAGCCCCCCACGCGAAATACCCCCTCAAAATTTTCACGCTGGAAAAATAAACCCCATTTCGAGGAAATACGGTAGGTACGCTTTTCCATTAGACGAAATACGGTATCTAAAACTGATACCATTTAAGAAAACATTTGAAGTGTCACCCGTATAAAAAGTATGATTCGAAAATGGAAAATTTGATTAAGAATTCTGGATTCGACAACACAGGCATAATTTGGCCTCCCGCCGGCGATGGAATAGCCAACGACCAGTGCCATGCGCTGATAGCCGCGACGCTTTGCGTTGTACCAAATAAAGGTGGACAGTTTGAAAATGTGTTTCTTTCTACACTACCTATTCTTAATAAAAACATCTTTGTGGACACCTACAGGCAAACCGAAATGCGAATACGGTTCAAAGGATGGGGGTAGCAATTCCGGTTCCGGTGAAGGAAGCGGCGGAAATTCCGGTTCCGGTGAAGGAAACGGCGGCAATTCCGGCTCCGGTGGCAGCAAGGAGACCGATTCGAATAAAGGTTTTATATGCGGTTTCAAGTTATCGACAAGCGGTGGTCAATGTGGTCAATGTCAAATATACTAGTCAGAAAATTGTCATATTTATAATCAAAAAATGCAGTTATTTTACATGTGGCTTGGCTAGGGTATCGGGTATAGGTTCTAATAATCTTGTGGGTATCAGGTTCGGGTTTGAGTATTGGAATCGATTATCGGATTGGGTTTTCAGGTTCAAAAGTTGAGTTTAGGGTTCGAGAATCAGGTGGTTTTTTTCAAATAAAATGATCTGGTATGGGATAAACAAAGAATACAGCATGGTTAGCGTTTCAAAAAATGGCCGATTTTGAGAAAATATAATTTAATATACCGTATTACCTCGAATCACACCCCCTTGAATTAACCCCCCCTCGAATTAACCCCCCTCAAAATGGGCTGGGGAAAAAATAAACCCCCCCTCGAAATACCCCCCCCCATCGGAATGATGTACGTCATGTACATAATCAATACGTCATGTACGCAATGTACATGATGTATATTACTGTTAATTTGCATTGCAGCTACACATAGAGTAGTTTGTGTAGCTATCTACGTTTTTATGTCCAAATATATCCTGTTTGGACACATTTATTACCTATTTTGGGTACACAAATGCCTACTATTTACTACGATCCTTCACAAAAATTTCTGACAAAATAATAACAAAAACCCTTGAATAACCCGCCCCCTCCAATTAACCCTCCCCTCAAATTTTGCTGGCAAAAAAATAAATCCCCATGGGGGTATTTCGAGCTAATACGGTAATCTCAGAAAATCTCTCTGAAAAAATATAATTAAATCTCTCATGTCATTTGGAAAATATAATCAAATCTCTGAGAAAATCTCCCATGCTTGAAAAAAATCTCTAAAAATCTCCCTGCTGGAATTTATTTATTTGATTTTTCAAGGTGGTTGGACAACACAGATTAAATATGTATTCAATAAGCTCTTATGTGCTGCTTAAACAGTTTTATTTGAAATTACAAACAACAGAAACAACTATATGATTTTCAAATAGAGTCAAGTGAAACTATCAAAAGTCACAAATGTTACTTCAACACTAATGTCAAAAACATATCGTGTCAAAAAGTCGTCCCACTCAAATTTAAACATCTACATAGTCCGGCTGAAAATTCCCCGGCAGTGCTCGCCATTCGCGCTAGGGTTTAGCTACGGTCATAAAATTTTGACAGGTTAAGATAACAGGTGTTTTGAGTTTTCACCCAAAATTTCACCCCTCTAGCTTCACCCACTGCGGAACTGTGGGGTTACAATTTCGGTCATTTTGTACTGATGTACAAATGGTGCTCTAGCTCAATGCTGCTCTAAGTTGTGATCTCGAAACTTTGCCTAGTGTAAGCCACCCGTGTTGGCAATGTGCCAGCACTAACCAACATTAGCTTTGATATCATAAGCTTAGTCCATATTGTCATTACTGTCACCACCAGAGTTGTTAAAATACCGGTAGATTTGGAAAGCGTAAGCGTAAGCGTAAATACACTTTCCAAATCTTGAGTATGGATACTGAAAGCGTAAGGTATTTTTAAAATACCTAGGAAAGCGTAAATAAAAGCGTAAGCGTAAAAATCTTTTAGAGGCTTTTTGCTCAGTGAATTCTTTCCACATCAAGCTCTCACAGATGTCCACTTAGTAGTGATGGAATGGCGCCATGGCGCTGGTGCCCTTTAATGGCGCCAAAGGGCGCCAGCGCCATGGCGCCATTGGCGCTTGGCGCCATTTTTTTGGATGGCGCCGTGGCGCCATTGGCGCCCTTTGGCGCCCGGCGCCATTATTTTGAATGGCGCCATTTTTCCTGGCGCTTTTCCATCACTACCACTTAGTATATTCTGCCCTCATATTTTGTTTCGTTATTCATCGGCAGCAACACTTATGTCATCCTCAACTTCTAACATGGAGTTAGTGCTGTCGACGGCGATAAAATCGTCGTCGTGATCCAGTTTCAGCAATGAAATTTCTAATCTGAAACCATGATGTTGATCAATGACACAGTATTAACATTCAAATCGCGACACAATTTGTACATGTGCTACTATATCCAATGAATTACTGCACGCAAGCAGTCTTTTTTTGGTACGTAGTCTCGTTCACTCTTTTTTGTGGTTTTACGCTTTTTCAAAGGCGTAAAACTAAACTGTGTGAACAGCTTTTTTACGCTTTTAGTACCCGGGTATTTTGGCCGGGAAAGCGTAAAAAAGCGTACGGGTATTTTATGAAAGCGTAAGCGTAAGCGTAAGTATAAATACCCATTTACCTGGGTATTTCGGGTAAGCGTAAATACGCTTTCGCAACTCTGCACCACTCTCACTGCCAAATTCATCATTCTGCCCCTCCTTCTCAAAATTGTCCCCTTGGAGTCTACTCACTGTCGTTGAACACTGGTAATGTATCCACTACACATTAGTAATGAAACATAGGGCAATTTTACCCACATAATTCATTTACTGCACATTACAAAACAACATAAAAACCACTGCAATACAACATGATCTCAGATGATCACCAAAAACATCCATCACAGTTCCCACGTTTCCCACGTTTCACCCTGATCTGCATATTAATTGTGCAAGCAATAATGTGTATGAAAGTGTTGAATACTATCAGCACATTGCCAACACACTGGCTTACACTAGCCAAAGTTTCATGATCACAACTTATAGCAGCATTGAGCTAGAGCACCATTTGTACATCAGTACAAAATGACCGAAATTGTAACCCCCACAGTTCCTCAGTGGGTCGAGCTAGAGAGGTGAAATTTTGGGGTGAAAACTCAAAACACCTGATATCTTAACCTGTCAAAATTTTACGACCGTACCTTACCTCTAGCGCGAATGGCGAGCACTGCCCGGGGACTTTTCAGCCGGACCATGTATTAGGTTGTCAACTAAGTAACCTTAATTTTTTGCGTATGTGTGATCGCAAAAAATTAATGTTACTTAGTTGACAACCTTATACTTGTCACAACTGAAGTTTGACTGAAAAGCTGCTCAGCACCGGCAGCACTTATAGATATACAGAGCAATTTCAGTGCAAAATGTCGGGCATTTGTTTCAGCCACCATTCATACAGTATTTCCTCGAAATACCCCCCTCAAAATGGACACTATGAAATAATTACCCACCCCCTCGAAATACCCCCCCCCCCCAATTGTATGTAAAGGGAACATACATGACTAAAGCTGCGGTTTGTGATCCGGGCAATGCAGAACAGTCATTAAAAACAATGTCTGTGTTACGTTAGAACATTGTTTATACCAACTACCAGAGTTGTTAAAATACCGGTATTTTTGGAAAGCGTAAGCGTAAGCGTAAATACACTTTCAAAATTTTGAGTATGGATACTATAAGCGTAAGCTATATTTTTAAAATACCTGGGAAAGCGTCAATAAAAGCGTAAGCGTAAAAAAATTTAAGAGGCTTTTTGCTTAGTGAATTCTTTCCAAATCAAGCCCTCAGCAACATTTTTCGGATGTCGACTTACATAGTAGTCTGCCCTCATATGTTGTTGGGCAATTCATCAGCAGCGACACTCAAGACATCTTCTAACTTGGGAGTTAGTACTGTCGACAGCGATAAAATCGTCGTCGGAATCAAGTTTCAGCCCCAAAATTTCTAATCTGAAGCCACAATTTTGCTCTACGACACAGTATCTACAAGACATTCATATTGCGACACAATTTGTACGTGTGCCACTATTTCCAATGCATTACTGCACATACACAGTCATTTTTTTCTGGTACGCGGTTTCATTCAAACTTTTTTTGGTGGTTTTACACGTTTTCATTAGCGTAAAACTGAACCGTGTGAATAGCTTTTTTACGCTTTTAGTACCCGGGTATTTTGGCCGGGAAAGCGTAAAAAAGCGTACGGGTATTTCATGAAAGCGTAAGCGTAAGCGTAAGTATAAATACCCATTTACCCGGGTATTTCGGGTAAGCGTAAATACGCTTTCGCAACTCTGCCAACTACACACTTATACAAGTCAATACTCAATAGAGTCTCATACATAGTGGTTTTTACTGCATTTTTCCACGTCTGCGTACGTTACGAACAACAAAATAGAACTGAAAGTTTCTGGAAGTTCTAAAAAAAATTTCTGGCGAAAAAATAAGCCCCCCTCGAAATACCACCCCCCCCCTCGTTTACCCCTTCAAAATTCTCACTCTGAAACAATCACCCCCGGGGGGTATTTCGAGGAAATACGGTAATCATATCATAAGCTGCCAATTGTGAAGGACCCAGCGGATGATGTTGGTAATGGTGCATTGCGTGTTCTGGGTGCAGAACTTCCCAATTAATGACATCACCCTCTGAAACCTCAGAATTCACTGAATTTTTGCTTCCAACCATTTTACCATTCAACTTTTCTCTCTTTTTTTCCAAAGTTGCTAAAACATATTTGTTTTCTCAAAAAATATGTATACTCAAGTTTACTGAGTAAATCTGTTCAATTTCCCTGAAAAAGTACATGTACTCACTTTCACATACCGTATTACCTCGAATTATCCTCCCCCTTGAATTGACCCCCCCTTGAATAAACCCCCCCTTAAAATGGGCTGGGGAAATAATAAACCCCCATCTCGAAATACCCCCCCCTTCGGAATGATGTACGTCACGTATAGTGATGGAAAAGCGCCATGGCGCTGGCGCCTGGCGCTAGCGCCAAAGCAAAAAGCGCCATGGCGCTTTTGGCGCTTGGCGCCTTTTTGCTGTGGCGCCATTGGCGCTTGGCGCTGGGGTTTGGAAAAGCGCCATGGCGCTTTTGGCGCTTGGCGCTATGATGCCGTGGCGCCATTGGCGCTTGGCGCTAGTGTTTTCAAAAGCGCCAAAAAAGCGCCAAGAAGTTAACTCAAAATTCATCATTATTTTATGCAGAAAGACCTGTTAAGTATAATTTACATAAGTATATGTGCTACTGTCAGTGTATTCCCAGATCAATATTCCCTATTCTTGATTACTTTATGAACAATTTCCTTGTGATTGCATGGGTATTCACCATTTGTCCCATCTAATCAGAAATATGTAAGACTTTATGTGACTATTCATCGGACTCGTAACACTCTTCACATAGGTTTTAGCTCAATCGTTATACTGAGCTCGTTCCTTACAGTTTTGTTCGAGCAGGGTCAAAGGACCCTGAAAAGTGTGAAGTATTTGATAGTAGTGTGATAAACATCATCCAATATTTCATAAATACAACTTTGTTAAGTGTCATGCGAAATGTCAAAAGTTCAATCAAAATCTTTTCTTTTTTATTTTGATTGACATTTTACACCACATATACTTCTTGACATTTGACACTTGATTTTACAGGGTGTGGGTTCTCTTTCTGAAGCCATTCCAACATTGGCAATCCAAAATTTGAAACTTCAAAATCCTATGTTCAAAAGTGACTAGCAAAACTCGAAACTGCAATATTCTTGTAGAAAAATCGAAATTATTCCAAAAAAAATTGAAAACTTCATTTGAAAATTATTTTTAGGAAAAACAACTAAATTCCAAAAGTAATTTTAAAAAACACCTAAAAAATCTTAGCACTTTTTACAGATGGTGTGCTATATTTAAGCCCAAACACCCAGCTGCAAAATATCAAGACAAAAAGAACAAAAGTGACTGCAGTTGACTTGTATCTTGCGCCAAAAACAAATTAATAGCAGTGCATCGGCATGGCTGCATACATGAGAAGCAAAAATTTTTTGGCGCTGGCGCTATTGGCGCTTGGCGCCAATATCCTCTGGCGCCATTGGCGCTTGGCGCCGTGGTCTAGAAAAGCGCCATGGCGCTTTTGGCGCTTGGCGCCATTTTGCTCTGGCGCCATTGGCGCTTGGCGCTGGGGTTCGGAAAAGCGCCATGGCGCTTTTGGCGCTTGGCGCCAAAGTCCTGGCGCTTTTTCCATCACTAGTCACGTACATAATAAATACGTCATGTATGCAATGTACATGATGTATATTACTGTTAATTTACATTGCAGCTACACATAGACTAGTTTGTGTAGCTATCTACGTTTTTATGTCCAAATATATCCTGTTTGGACACATTTTTTACCTGTTTTGGGTATGAAAATGCGTACTATTTACTACGGTTCTTACGAAATTTTCTGAGGAAATAATAAAACCCCCCCTCGAATAACCCCCCCCTCGAATTAACCCCCCCTCAAATTTTGCTGGCGAAATAATAAACCCCCATGGGGGTATTTCGAGGTAATACGGTATATTTTTTGATACTACTCAAGTACAGAAAATGTATTTCAGATGTTAGCTTTATAAAGACATAAAAGGGAAAAATAGCCAAATATGGTATATAAATAAGCACATGTAAAGCCAAAGGTAGGGGAAAAAGCATGGCTTGTAGTAGAATTGAAGGTGAAAATGGGCAAAAAGTATGAAAATTGGGGCAAAATTTCTCAAAAATGTGACTTCAGAGTGATTTTTTAAATATTTTCTCCCACAGAAATAAAAAATATAGGTAATTAAATCTCTCTGAAAAATCTCAGAAAAAATATAAATATGATTAAATTGCAATTTCATTATATATATTAGATTTTTAAATATAAATCTCCCAGAGATTTTTAGAACGCTAAGCATGGTGCAGTGCACATAAATATCACCAGATGTACACTACCGTGCAGAATAGTTGAGACTTTTTGTGCTGTGTGATAAATGTTGCCAGAATTTCGAAATGGTCGATATGCAAAACATTTGGATACTATACATGGGTACCCTGGGGGGTTGACTACACAAGCCCGGGATGACCGCCCCTTGCGTTCAAATCTGCATATATTCCTAGTGTACAAACATATTAACTCAGTTTGTTCATGTTTCAGAATAGTTGAGACTTTTCTTGTTTTGGGCAGTAGCTACCCAGTATCTCACTTTTAAGTCTATATCCAATTCCTATGTTCATTTTTTTTACAAAATTTTCACCATGGCAACTGCTTGCCTGCATTGCTGAGCTCTGTGTGCAGCAAGAAAGACTGTAAGCATGAACAGCATAAGGCAATGCCTACATGGAAATGTGGCATTTATTTATTTTTGCTGCAGTTTTGCATCCATTGCCAGCAACTCAGAAATGGGGGTAGGCATACTTCTGAGTGGGGCTATTTGGTGTGTAAATTTGAGGTTTTGGCTTTGCTCTATTAGGGAGAAAAGTTGGCCCAACTGTGAATGAGTAATGTGCAATTATTTCTGATGGAATGAAGATCAAAGTTTGTAAGTGCTATAACTTTTGATTGGACAGAGATATTAAAAACACGTTTTTGTCAGATTAATTCCTCTGTCTAAAGTATGTTATAGACTGTTCAAGAACAAAATTTTCATGCTGCAAACCCCAGTAAAATAAGCATAAAATATTTAGACACCATTAAAAATTTTGAAGTGCCATAACTTTTGATTGGAAAGAGATATTGAACTCATTTTTGTTTTAAATGAATCCTCGTTGTCTAAAGTATATGATAGCATGTTCAAAAAAATTATTTTATCATGTTCAAAAACCGGGTCAAATTGACATAGGGAATTTAAACATCACTAAACCGACCACAAAAATAGAATCTGCAGGTTGTCCCGATCATTTTAAGTGTTGAATGATTCAAATCAGCCGAGAAATGGTTGAGTTATTAAGCTTCAAAGACACTCATCCAGATTGCCCAATTTTCTGTATATTTATTGACCATCGTTTTATAGACCCCCCTTATCTCGGGCCTGGGGGATTATTTGAGCAAACAAAAATTTTTCGTAGTAGCCCCAGCATCAAACCCCAACATACTCAAATGGCATCAAAATTGGGCCAGGGACAAGAAATTGGGAAGCAAAAAAGTGCGGTGGACCCCAAGCCTACTGTTTCTCTATGTGTGAAAAGTCTCAACTATTCTGCACGGTAGTGTATTACCAGTGGGAAAGTGGGAAATTGTTGCGGATATTTTTGTGTATTGAGTGCGGGTTCACATATTGTCGTTGAATATCGGGTGCGGGTTCGGTCATCAGGTTTCGATTCCAAAAATGTGTGGGTAATTATGAGGTTAAGGTGAGGTGGGGTCAGGTCGTGTTCCTAACCCTTCTGGATGTTCTTGGGGTGCGCCAGGGAATGTCAAATTTCCAGAGCCAAGACAGTTGCATTTTGGTTGTCTATTTTTCATATTTTAGTTTGAAAGTATTTTTGTGCATAAAAATTCAAATTGTTTTATCACAGGCGCTTGCAGCAAAATTAAGCAGAAACACGCTACACTATTGAATGCACACAAGAAAATGAAGAATGGCGATTGTCTTCTGTCTATCAAAGAAAACGTGAATGGTGAAAAGTCCTCTGTGAATTGCCAGAAATTTGGCGCAATGCCAGCTGTGCTGACAGACAGTGGACAGAGGAAGGAGGCCAGGGAATTTTTGGTAATGAAGGATTTTTGATTTGATAAGATACTTTACGTACGATTAACAAGACAATGAAAAACTTTTCAAAAAACCATTGGATTCAAGTTCAACTCTAAATTTTTAAACACAAAAATTACATTTACTATGCAATAATGGATGACGCCACTAATGCTGAAAAAGGGCTATAAGGAAATTTTGCCACTTGACTCCTCCCACATAAGTAAAATACTACAAATGTTTCAGCAAAAGAGAGTGAGAAACAAAAACCATTGGGTTGGTGTGCAAAGGCCATCTCTCCAGGACGACTTTTATTGGTGTGATGGGGCCACGGCGCATGTTGAGGGCGACTTGTGGGAAAAGAATGAACCAAAGCTGGCTGACAAGGAAAAATGGTCCTGCGGTGAGATATGAATATTTACGAGCGCAAATTTCAATGTGCAAATCCCATGTTGCAAAATCATGACTGTGAAGCAAACACACCACACTAGTTGCATAAAAATTGTAGGTATGTTTGCCATCTGATGAGCGTATAGCAATGTGAATAAGATCATCTGATGCACAATGCATAAATACGCAAAAGCAATGACAACTACCTGGTAGCATTTTAATGATAATCCTGATATTTTTATACATCTTAGGTATATTGGACAGCTAAACTACATTTCCCAGTCTCTACTCTGTAGGTCTACAAAAATCAGAACAATTGTTCAAACTTGTTGTGTGCAGTCTCAAATGCCTGAGTTATATTTCACACATATAAAATAAATGTACAAAACTTCGCCCCCTCACATCCGCACAGCTTATATGAATCCAGCAATGAGTGACAAATTAATAGCACACGAGTGTAAAGCAATGCGCACGAGCACATTGTGCATAATCAAAAATGACGGTGAGTAGCCCAACACTCCACAGTGACTGCAATTAACCCCCCCCCCCCCCCACACAAAACCCCCACTCGAACGACCCAGGCTCCAGTGACAAAGAGTGCAAATACAAGTCAGGCAAGCCAAACACCTGCGACGGGCCCAGAGAAGGGGGCCAGGGCTGTCCAAGGTTCACCCCCTATCAGCACACCCAGATTGAAGCCACATCGGTTTTGGAAAGTGGCGATTGCATGGTGTCCGTCAAAAAACAGGTGGACGCGCGGGAAAGTGTGAAGTTGTGCAAAAAGTTTGGCGGTGATCCAGCTAATTTGGCCGATGATAATGTCAGGGTGCAGGCTGTCCACTTTGTGGTCAGTTAACAATGGTTTTTCCATCCCTTGCTTGAACAGAAAAATTACAAATTACCTAGTGAATTGCGAGCTAAAAATTTACCTGTTGATTTTTTACCTTGACCCGTGATAAAAAAAAAAACAGTTTCAAAATCAAGTGCCATTGCTGGATAGAACCTCACTGATTTGCATTTGTTTGCATTGCGGTGGATGTTTTCAGAGGTGGATATAAAGCATGAGTCCTCCCTTGAATTACTCCGCATGAAGATAGTCAGATAAAAATGACTCTCCAAGGGATTCAATAAAATGCAGTAAATTTCTCAACACAGCTTCTCATTCTTCTGAATAGAAAAAGAATGCATTTATTTGCACGCAGAAAACGAAGGTACACAACAAAATGCACTGGGTTGGACTGAAAAGAAATGACGTTGGATCACCATTTTTGTGGTGCGACAAACAGGAGGCTAAGGAGGGTTTGGATGTGTGGAATACACATGAACCAAAATTGAAAAAAGCAAAAGCATACAGCTGTGGTGGGTGAACCAGATTTCATTTGATCAACGTTTTCTTTCGGGACTTATCTTAAAGCATGACCTGACATAGCACAAAGTTTAGAATGGGTGAAAAAATGGCTTGAATGAAACGTTGTGCAGAAATGTTTCGGTTGAAATAACTGAGGCGTCCAATTCTAAAAGTGGACAAGTCCAAAATATGACAATTTCAAGTTAGGCCCGGAAACGTCATCTGGGGCTACTTCCGCAGATTATTCATCATTACCCATAAATTTGTTCACCTCACATGCCCATATGGCATAGTGCCAAATTTGACATTTTTTGGGAAAAATTCCAAAAAATTGGGCAAGATGTCGACAAGTCCACTTAGTTTTGGGCTAAAAGTCGACAAGTCCATCCGCTGCACCCTTTTTTATGGGGAAAAACGCACGAAATGTGATAAGTCCACTATGGGGACCAATTTCTACAAGTGGATAAATTTCCCATAAGGGAGGCGCAACCATAGAATAAATCGAGGGTGGCATTTTAGGGGTGGGGGGGGGGGTCTCCAGACTTTCGTATCCTCCCATTCCATCATACATTGGCCAATTTTGATGCCGTTTGAGTATGTTGGGGTTTGGGGTCGGGGCTATGACTAAAAAAAATTTTTTCCTCGAAACCCCCCCCCCCAGTGCTGAGATCAGGGGGGTCTATAAAAACATGGTCATTTTATGTCACCGATCCTGTCGATCGACTTTGAAGGTTAATAACTCGGCCATTTCTGGGCGGATTTTGACCGTTCAACACTTTAAATGATCAGAACGACCTGTAGATTCCATTTTTGATGTCGGATTAGGGATGTCTAAATTTCTTATGCCGATTTGACCCGGTTTTTCAACGCGAAAAACAAATTTTTCTGAACATGCCATCATGTAAACTCGGGTTACTTTATGCCAGTCAATTCTGCTGACCGTAACCCATGCATGACGTCATTTTTGGAATTCGGCCAAAAATAAAAAATAGGTAAAATAAAATGCGCAATGCAAACGCGAATTTGGTTGTTATAACGTCGATCAAAGTTTCAGTATAAAAGTCATTGGTGTTTTGTTGGCGAATGAATGAATGAATGAATATTACTTTACGTATGAATCGTGAATGGCGTCTGTTGCACAGCCATCGACCCAAGCCACGCGCCGTATGCAATAGAAAAGTACTGTCAATAAGTATAGTGAACCAACCAAAACGACGGATGGACCAGCGAACGCTTTTTCTATTTTTATTTTTATTTTTATTTTAATCGGCAGTCGGAACTTATGTTCCGCCTCAGTCGACGCTCAGCGAAGGGAAACATAAGTCAAACAAAGCTGATTCGTTTCATGTAAGTCGAGTTTACCTTAGACCACGAGAAGCTGTATACCAATAGAATGAGTTCAATATCTCTTTCCAATCAAAAGTTATAGCACTTCAATCTTTTCCCTCCTATCCACATAAATCACCCCATGAAGAATGATGTACGCAAATTCAAAAGTTCATATCTTGACCATTTCATGGCCGATTTTTGTCAATGAACACTTAAAATGATCAGAAAAACCTGAAGATTTCATTTTCATTGTCAATTCATCTATATATGATTTCATCACGATAATTACACACAAGAATTCACATTATTTTATTGTATGAGAAATAGCATTGTCTTTTGATACACGACTTCTCGTGGTCTAAGGTATACGATGGCATGTTCAGAAAAACTTATTTTTCGCGTTGAAAAACCGGCTTAAATCGGCATAAGGGATCTATACATCTCTAATCCGACATCAAAAATGGAATCTACAGGTCGTTCCGATCATTTGAAGTGTTGAACGGTCAAAATCGGAACATAAGTGGCCGAGTTATTAACCTTCAAAGTCGATCGACAGGATCGGAGATGTAAAATGACCATGTTTTATAGACCCCCCTTATCTCGGCACTGGGGGTTTATTCGAGGAAAATTTTTTTTTGGTCATAGCCCCGACCCCAAACACCAACATACTCGAACGGCATCCAGATTGGCCAATGTACGATGGAATGGGACGAGACGAAAGTCTGGAGACCCCCCCACCCCTAAAATGCCACCCTCGATTTATTCTATGGGCGCAACGCGGGCGGGAACAAAAATGTTCTCGCGTGCAAGAAGGCGACAAGTCCATTTCCCTCCCAAAAACAGTTTTGCTCTGACCGAATGGAATTTTATGGACACCCCATTTTTCACATAAATATACGTTGAGATTAGGGGCTGAAAATTTGACACTTTATTGTCAACATATGGAACTTTATGGAAAGCATGAGAGAGCCAAATTGGACACGCAGCACGGGCCTGGAATTGGGTTTGAAACTAAAAATGCGATTTACTCAAAATCGCATTTTGTGGACTTGTCGACTTTTAGAATTAGACGCCTCAACTGTGACTCACAGAAACAGAACAAAAAAGTCTAATAGCGAAAGGTAAAGCACTGCTTGAAAACATGTCAGAAAATTGTTGTCATCTCCATGCACTCCATCCAGCCTCCTCAAACTACTCAAATACTTTAATAAACCAACTTAAACCAGCTTCAACCGCGGTTCATTCACTCAAATGTACTCATTACAATAAAAAAATGCAGGGTTTTGCCGCAGTTGGGTTGGCAAGCGATTTTTTTTAAGCGATTTTTTTTTTTAAAATCGCAGCACCCGTACCGATTTAAAAAAAAAAATCGCTGGCTAAAAATTTTGGTACTCGAGCACTAGGTAAAATGTAAAAATTTTGCGCACTTTCATGCAAACAATCCATCAGTTACTTTTTTCATTGCTTTTACAACTAATTTGGGGGTGTAGTACGCATTTATGTGTGCTTTTAAGTGTGTAAGGTAGGCTGTAAATCATTTTAGGAAGCATTCATAGTTATGCTTTGTGTTGTCACATCAAACATTTATGCAAATGCATCCATGTTCACTTCCAATATGATTTATAGTTTGTTCTGAGCAAGAAAATGCTATTTCTGCAAACAAAATTGCAAATTGTTGATGAAATGTGATTCACGTCACAAATATAACAATTTAATTACTTTTACACTTAAAAATAACTGACTTTCAAGCTTTTCCAAAAGCTCTACAGTACTTATATTAGCACAGAAAGCATAAGTGTGCACTCTCTATCAATCTATATGGCTTTTATTACCCCCAGAGGCTATTTTAGACAGAAATGGAGCTAATTTTGACCTCAGCGATTTTTATTAAAAAAATTGATTTAAAAAAAAAATCGATTTTTTTTAAAAAACATCGGGGTCGTTAAAAAAAAATCGATTTTTTTCCAACCCTAGCCGCAGTAGTGCTGAGAAATGTGCAGGACAGTGTCCCACACATGTAAAACGCCATCTCTCCATTTTATTTCGCAAATTTTTTATCACATCCAGGCGCATTGTGGCCACCCGGCGGGCACGGTGTCAAGAATCATTTGTGTACTGCTCGCCTGTCAACATTGTGCACGATACCCGCTAAAGGATGTGGTTAGTGGGGATGTGCCATGGCATCAGGGGCAGTCCCAGACCCTGTAAAATGTCAAATGTCATGCAAAGTGTCAAAAGTCATGGAATATTCCATGCAAAATGGCAACAGAGTTCAATGAATCAGCCCTCAAACAGCCAGGTGTGGGAAATACGACTCCCGCTGTCGATGGGTGTAACACAATTTTGTAAACCAGCATAGCGTGGTGAGTCTGGCAACGAAAATGGCACCATTCCATCACTTGTGCCAAGCAAATACTCTTGGGGGGCATTTCTTATATTTGCAACAATATTTATGTGAGTATACTGAGAAAATTTTGTGCATATTGATAACATTTGCAGGTGGAAAATGCACTGGTTACACATATGAAGGTGGGCGGTTTTCATTTTTTACAAGGACTTATCATCACCTCATTATAAATAGCAGTGTGTATTTGAAGGATGTTTCTGTTTCTGTTTGCACAGCTATCCAATATAAATATATTAAAACTTTGTGGTCCATAGTGAAAAAGTCAATACATTCGATCACATCTCATGTTTTAATACTGCATTGAAAATATCATTCTTGTTGTTAGTTTTAAATGTTTAAATCAAACAATGTATTCTGCTAATACTGTACAAACCTTATCTCAGGGAATGCCAATGCTAATGCCAATGCCAATGCCAATGCCAATGCCAACGCCAACGCCAATGCCAACGCCAACGCCAACGCAAACGCCAACGCAAACGCCAACGCAAACGCCAACGCAAACGCCAACGCAAACGCCAACGCAAATGCCAACGCAAATGCCAATGCCAATGCCAACGCTAACGCTAATGCAAATGCCAATGCCGATGCCAATGCAAATGCTAATGGCAATTCAAATGGCAATACTGGAGGAAGCAGCAGTAGCAGCAGCTCATCTAGTTCAAATGGAAATGGCGGATCACACACATCATCTGATGCAACAGGAAATGCCGATGCATCTTCATCAGCTTCTGGCTCAGGAGGCTCCCAATCATCATCATCAGCGAGTGGTGGAGGCAATGGCCATGCCAGTGTTTCATCTGATGGCAGTTCCAATGGTCAAGCAGATTCCTCTGGTAGTGGCAGTGGCAGCGGTTCTGGCCATTCATCTGCCACTGGATCTGGAAATGGTGAATCTTCCTCATCAACTGTTGCTCATGGTTAGTTGGGGCCTCCATTAAATGCATGTGATGACAAATTAATTATTTATCAACTTGCCTGTGAAAATATCCATATAAATGGAACAATATAGTAATAATTACAATTCAGGTAATGTAAACAAGGGACACGCCAGGTCCGGCAGCCACTTTCTGAGTCGGTGCTGGACGCCATATCTCCAGCAGGGGTATCTTGAATTTTGACCCTCTGAGTGGTTGGATAGATAGCAAATCGCTCCTCTGGAGGGATAGATAGCTGAAAAATTTTCTGGGGGGGGTTGAGGGGGTTGGGGGGGTTGTGGTAGTTCGATAGATAGGCTTTTGGGGGGCATAGAAGGAACAAAAGGGAGAAAAATCGCTAAAAGTAGGTGTAAACAAAATGGGTATACAAGAGCATATAGTACCAAATATAGCCGAAAATAGGCAAATAGGAACCAGAACCATGATTTTGGAAGTGAAAATCTATAAAAAGGTGTGAAAAATAGTGATTTTGAGCGAAAATTTGGGTATAGTTTTGCAAAAATCGCTCCAGATAGGTAGATAGCTGGGCGATTTGGGGGGGGGGGGTTTGGGGGGTAGTAGCCCAAAATTTTGCCTCCAGGATAGATAGATAGCTGAGCGGCCTCCGGGATAGATAGATAGCTGGGCAGTTTGGAGGGGGGACCCCCCCCCATTTGAGACCCCTGATCTCCAGATGTAGTGGGAGGATTTATTCAAAATTTTGAGGGTATACACTCAAAAAAACCCCAGTACTATGTACGGGCTGGGGGAGGTTGGCGACTCACCTGAGTGTGGGTCGCCGTATACATGAATATTTTGTTTAAAAAATTGATGTTTTAGCGAGGTCGGCACTCCATGTTTTTTCAATATAATGGGCTGCCATACTAAAACTGTTGGGGGAAATTGATAGAAATTTTGAGGGGGTGTACGCGACACCCACCACTACTTTACATGGAGAATTTAACCCACTGGCGACTTACCTGAAAGTGAGACAGCAAAATAAACAGATTTTTTTGAAAAATTCACTGTCAAAGCCAGGATCGTCACAGGACAGTGAAGAAATAAATTTTCTTAGAAAAAGTCCTTTAGAGGACAATGTATACCAGCATAAAAAGTGTGCATAAAAAGGTATTTTAAAATGAAAATTTCATCTAGTACTCATGTATTTTTTTCACCCCTACACAAGTTCCAGATTAAATTTTGATGTTAAGTCAAATTTTTAATAGACACATTTAATGCTGGTTTAGGATGTCCTCTGCGAGACGATTTAAGGTAAAAATTGGTGTAAACAACTTTGCTCCAAAAATGAACCACCATGGATGGAGGTTCAATGGGGGTCGCTGTAATGATGTCCCACAAGCTCATTTTTGTTCCTGCAATGATGTCAGTGATGACATCATTACAGTGATTCCCATGGAATTTCCACGGTGGTCGATTTTTGGAGGGAAGTTGTTTACACCAATTTTTACCTTAAATTGTCTCGCAGAGGACATCCTAAACCAGCATTAAAAGTGTCTATAAAAATTTGACTTAACATCGAAATAAAATCTTGAACTTGTGTAGGGATGAAAAAGATACACAAGTACCAGGTGAAATTTTGATTTCAACCTACTTTTATTAATGCACACTTTTTATGCTGGTATACATTGTCCTCTAGAGGACTTTTTCTAAGGAAATTTATATTTTCACTGTCCAGTGACGATCCTGGCTTTGACGATGAATTTTCCAATAAAAATCAGTTTATTTTGCTGTGTCCCACTTTCAGGTGAGTCGCTAGTGGGTTTAATTCTCCATGTAAAGTAGTGGTGGGTGTCGCGTACACCCCCTCAAAATTTCTATCAATTTCCCCCAACAGTTTTCGTATGGCAACCCGTTATATTGAAAAAACATGGGGTGCCGGACATAGGTAAAACAACAATTTTTTCAAAAAAATATTCATGTATACGGCGACCCACACTCAGGTGGGTCGCCGACCTTCCCCAGCCCGTACATAGTAGTGGGGGGTTTCGAGTGTATACCCTCAAAATTTCGAATAAATCCCCCCACTACAGCTGGAGATATGACGTCCAGCACCGACTAAGAAAGTGGCTGCCGGACCTGGCGTGTCCCCTGTTTATAAAAGATTTGTTCATTGAGCACAAGTAGTACCGGATTTCCTCGATATACCCCCCTCAAAATGGACACTATGAGTTGATAAACCCCCTTGAAATACCCCCCCCCCCTAAACATTGTATATAGAGATCGTAAAAGACAAAAGCTATGGTTTGTGACCCGGGAAACGTAGAACACACGTTAAAAACAATGACTGTGTTATGTTAGAACAGGAGTTATGTTACTGTCTACGTACATACATATACATATAAGTCTATAGAGTCATATACATGGCGGTTTTTGTTGCCTCTTTCAACGTCTGTGTACGTTACAGACAACAATTTAGTACTGGGTTTTCAAAAAATTTCTGGCGAAACAATAACCCCCCTCGAAATATCCCCCCTCATTTAACTCCCCCCTCAAAAATCTCACTCTGAAAAAATAAATCACCTGGGGGTATTTCGAGGAAATACGGTAATTTTTTTAGCTGAAGTGTTTTGTTCATGGATATTTACACGTGTGGACATTGAATTTCATCCACAGTTGTCACACATAATTTTGCAACTTATCAAATCCTAAGGAATTTCATCCAAAAATGAACCACTGACCAAGTGTGGCTGTTGTGCATGTGTTCTTAAGCAGACTGTGGATATTTTTTCTCATAGTATAACCTGGTAAAACACTATTTTCTACCATGGTGAGTGCCCTTGAAAAAGTTGGCCTGATCAAAAACTGATGTCAGGGATGGAATTTTTATGATTGAATGAATAAACTTTTGAAAAAGACAAGGAGCTTACCAATGATGGGTAAGGGAGTCAAACAAGTTAATAGCATTGCATGAAACTACCAATTCGTGAAATAAATCTACTATGACTGAAAGCATTGGACTAAATACCACACAAATTTCAATGTGAACCAATGAAAATGTCATGCAAATTACATGAAATGCGTATACATAAAGTGTATATCACCCTTTTTATGAAGTCTATATTTCTTCAGTATCAGAAAAACCATTAAATTTATTATAGGACAAAGCGGATGCACAGTTACTGGCACAAAAAAGTGCTATGGAAAGGGACATTGCAAAAAAAATGGTAAATGTAGAGCAAAATGTTTAAAATGGAAGAAAGGAGCACAGTCATCATGTGCGACAGGCAAATGCTGTTGTGAAGTAAGTAAATGTGATGGAGGCAGCAGTAGTTCAGCAAATGCAAACAGTGATGCAAATGCAAACGCCAATGGCAGTGGGGATAGCAGCAGCTCAGCAAATTCAAACAGTGATGCAAATGCGAATGCCAATGGCAGTGGGGATAGCAGCAGCTCAGCAAATTCAAACAGTGATGCAAATGCGAATGCCAATGGCAGTGGGGATAGCAGCAGCTCAGCAAATTCAAACAGTGATGCAAATGCGAATGCCAATGGCAGTGGGGATAGCAGCAGCTCAGCAAATTCAAACAGTGATGCAAATGCAGATGCCAATGGCAGTGGGGATAGCAGCAGCTCAGCAAATTCAAACAGTGATGCAAATGAGAATGCCAATGGCAGTGGGGATAGCAGCAGCTCAGCAAATTCAAACAGTGATGCAAATGCAGATGCCAATGGCAGTGGGGATAGCAGCAGCTCAGCAAATTCAAACAGTGATGCAAATGCGAATGCCAATGGCAGCGGGGATAGCAGCAGCTCAGCAAATTCAAACAGTGATGCAAATGCCAATGCCAATGGCAGTGGGGATAGCAGCAGCTCAGCAAATTCAAACAGTGATGCAAATGCCAATGCCAATGGTGGAGGTGGTAGTGATGCATCAGTGAATGGAAACAGCAATGCCAATGCTGGAAGTAATGGTGAGTTCAAAATGAATAGTATATATATATATATATATATAAACACCTTCCAGGACAAGTTCACCACCCATTTTTTTCACTTCAGATGCAATATCTCTGGCTATGGGAGTGGTATAAAGCTAATATTTGGTGGGTATATAGTCCTAACACCCCACTACTCCGCTACTCACTACAGGGTGGGTTGCCCTATATGCTAACATTTTTTGTGGCTGTTTTGGTGTCCCAAACAAGTTCACGTCCCACTTGATTAGCTTTTTACACTTCGAGGGCCATATCTCCAGCTGTGAGGGCTATAGAAAGCTGAAATTTGGGGGATGTCTTGCAAACAACTCCCTCTCACAATACACCAGTGGGTGGCTGCCGACAACCCACTACAGCATGGGTCGCTGCATTTAAGTTGTTCATTTTTTAAGCAACCAAAGTCTCCCAAACAAGTTTGCCACCCAACTGCACTATAAAGAAATGTTGTGAGAACATACCTGATATAAAATTCAGTCAGATTTGAACCCTAGTTCTGCTCATAAAATTTTTTTCCAGTAGGGCACCCACCCTATCCCATAAGCAACAGACTAAAAATTTCACTTTAAACCAATTTTTTTTTCACACTCAAAAAGATGGTTTACAAAGTTCAAAGTGGAGGGTCTAAAATTCAAAGTTATGTAAAAAACAAAATGCCTCCAAAATGCCTGCATAAGGAAATTTATTTGGGGTGAATGAAAAAGTGAAAATTTTGTCAAATTTTGTTCTTGTGATGATGTGATTATGACATCATAATTTTCACCCCAAAAAAATTTCCTTATGGAGGCATTTTAGAGGTCATGTTGTTTATGTAACTTTGAACCTTGGACCCTTCCCTAGTGAACTTTGTAAACCAACTTTGTGTGTGAAAAAGTGTGAAACAAAAAATTGGTTTAAAGTGAAATTTTCGGTGTGCTGTTAATGGGCCCTGGGTGTGTGCCCTACTGGAAAAATTTTTATGAGCAGAACTGGGGTTCAAATCTGACTCAATTATCAGGTATTTTCTCACAACATTTTTTTATAATGCAGTTGGGTGGCAAACTTGTTTGGGACACTTGTGTTGTTTTGAAGAAATGAACAACTGTACATGCAGCAATGCATACTGTAGTGGGTCGCTGGCAGGCAGCCCCACTGGGGTTATTGTAAGGGGGGTTGTTGGCAAAACATCCTCCAAATTTCAGCTTTCTGCCACCCTCACAACTGGAGATACGGCCCTCGAAGTGTAGCTAATCAAGTGTGTGGTGAACTTGTTTGGGACACAAAAAATGCAAAAAATTGTTGCATATAGGGCAACACACCGTGTAGTGAGTCGCCCCACCTCCCCCATTGAAGCAAAGTAAGGGTGTTACAACTTTATATATTCAGTTTCAGCTTTATAACACCCCCATAGACGGAGATATTACAACTGAAGTGAAATAAAAAAAATGGGTGGTTGTGATGAAGCAACCGAAATTAGCGACCTCTGCCACCAATTCCGGCAACTCCAAGACCGTATTGAGCAACGGTCTTTAGAGTGGTTGGATTTTCCTTGTAGCCAAACATTCACGGAAGCCAATTACGTTTATTCTGTTGTTGTGTGTAAAAAGGGGGGTTCAAAGTTGTTTCAGGTACTTTATTGTCGATCAGATACAGCATGAATTACAAAAGCGCTAAGCTAGCAAGCTTCCTAGTCAAAGTTTCTATTGCTAACTTATTTGTTTTGTGGGGTCAATTCTAGACTGAAGTAAAAACTTCCAAAGTTGCAGAAACACAGAAATTTGTATAGAAAACCTGGCTACAGTACTTTCCTAAATACAATGCACAAATAGGATACATTTAGCCTAAACAGTTGGCTTACTCAGAGTGCGCACATATTTGAATAATTATAGTACCAAAATACAGCGTACAAATTGGGCGAAAAGAAAAGCATTAATCTTGCGCGGTGCTAAGTCGGCAAACTTGGGTGAGTTACTAATCTATTCCAATTTGTCAGAAAACATTGACGCAGTTTGGAAACTAATTTGATAGAGTTGGAAACTGTAAATAGTGTTGTAAACTGTTCCTAAATATAAGCAGAGCAGGGTATGAATTAAGTATAATAATCACTTCCTGAAAACGGGTATTTGATAGTTGAGCAAATTGGGTTTAATCGAGGTAAATGAATGTCATAGTTGAAATTGGCATGAAGTTCCATATATTAAACATGTCAAATATATATGTGAATAGAATATTGCGACGTTAATTGAATATGCCTACACAAAGGGCTTGGTATATATGTGCTAGTCAAATATACAGGGCACCATTTCTCTATTCGGATGCTGGCCTAAGTAAATACATTGCAGATAGCGTTTACCGAAAACTAGCGACATTTTACAGGGCTTAACTTACCTATTTTACAGGTAAACTATGTAAATGTATATATTAAAATGACTAGTTAATTTAAGGCAAATCGAATGAGCCTTATTTTGCATTCATAAACCTAAATACAACTTAATTGATATTTTAACTTGAATATTCCACATAAACCTACAAATAACTTATAAGACACTTTCTTAATCAAATATTTCCCATGGATAAATAATATAGTGCATGAATTAGAAATAGTTTGCGTGGTTAAATTATATAGTGTGTGAAATAAGTAAAGCAAGCAAATGAATAAAGTGGAAAAAATGGGCCCAATTATCAAATCTCTGTATTCTCTATCCATTCATTCTGCTACGGTCAACACAGTGGTGAACTTGTCCGGAAAGGTGTTTATATATATGTATATATATAATGTAACAACTCACAGGTTTGAAATGTTCTCAACAGCTGTTTGCTTTACACAAACAACAATTTCGTTCTGTAATCGTAATACACTACCATGCATTATAGTTGAGACTATAGGTTTGGGAAATGAGGGATGATATTTGAGGGTGACCTGCCATGCTGCCAGTGGTTGACACATTACTATTCTGTAATGTGATGGCCAGTTTTGCTGCAATTATGGTATGTTGGAGTTTGTTGAGTGTGCTCTTGCTACTTTTATCCTTAAAAATCTCCCAATGCCAAGATAAGGGGGTCTATAGAAATTCACCTGGTTTGGATGTCTGATTCAGCAAGCTAAATTTTTTCCTCAATGTCTCAGTCACTTCTGAGTGGATTTGGACCATTCAACACCTAAAGTGGTCAGAAGAATGTAAGATTCCATGTTTGTTAATGGATTAGCAGTGTCTACTTTCCCTGTGCTGCCATATTTGGCTTTTGAACAAAAAAAAAATTAAACCAGAATTTCAAGAATAGAAAAAATGACAAAAAGGAAGCATATGGCCTGCAATAAAAAAGTATAGCACTGCAAGTTCCATTTTGGATTTGGTTGCATGGTTGTTTATGTGGTTCTCTGTATGTAAAGTAAATAGAACAGGACTTTGCACTGCTATATTTTTCAATCAGAGTGAGATACCGAACAAAATTTCTGGCCAATTACATCATTTTTGTCAAACAAGTATGATAGTCTGGCAGAATTTTTTTAACATTTTTTAAGTTGCAAAACCAGATACAGCATCACAAGGGATGTAGACACAGCTAATCTATTAACAAATATGAAATTCTTAGATTTTTCTGATCATTTTAGATGTTGTATGGTCCAAATCCATTCAGAAATTGCAAGATATTGAGCATCCAATTCAGCTCTTAAATCAGCCATCCAAGCAGGGTGTGTTTTTATAGACCCCCTTATCCTGATACTAAGAACTTATTCAGGGAAAATCAAAAATACTATCAGCTGCCTCCACAAACCTAAACACACTTGAATTGCAGCAAAATTGGTCATCAGATTTCAAAATGGGAATGCACCAAACACAGTTTCCCCCCAAATGTCATCATTCAAATACCAAACCTAAAAAGTTTGAACTACTATGCACAGTAGTGTATTTGCCTAGAGAGTTCTGTGACTTTTGATACAACAATACTTACAGTGATGATGTGAGAGACAACTGGTATCATCACACTGTATTTCATCAAAATGCTCAAGGATGTGTGAAACACTGCATGTTGCTGTACTAATGAACTTACACATGTGAATTTGAATGAATACTTGAGCATTGAAAATTTGTAAAAAATTTCAGGGCAGAGTGGATGCTCAGGCAATGGAAGAAAAAAGTGCTATGGGAAGGGGCAATGCAAGAAGAAAGGTAAATGTGAGAATAAGTGTGCTAAATGGGAGAAGAGTGCAAAGGCATCATGTGCAACTGGCAAATGCTGCTGCGAATCTGTAAAAAAATGTGAAGGAAGCAGTGGTGGAGACAGTAGCAGTTCAGGCAATGCAAATTCCAATGCCAATGGTGCAAGTGGTAGTGATGCATCAGCCAGTGGATCTGGGTCAGCAGATGCAAATGCCAATGGCAGTGGGGATAGCAGCAGCTCAGCAAATTCAAACAGTGATGGAAATGCCAATGCCAATGGTAGTGGGGATAGCAGCAGCTCCGCAAATTCAAACAGTGATGCAAATGCCAATGCCAATGGTGGAAGTGGTAGTGATACATCAGCCAGTGGATCTGGGTCAGCAGATGCAAATGCCAATGGTAGTGGGGATAGCAGCAGCTCAGCAAATTCAAACAGTGATGGAAATTCCAATGCCAATGGCAGTGGGGATAGCAGCAGCTCAGCAAATTCAAACAGTGATGCAAATGCCAATGGCGGAAGTGGTAGTGATGCATCAGCCAGTGGATCTGGGTCAGCAGATGCAAATGCCAATGGTAGTGGGGATAGCAGCAGCTCAGCAAATTCAAACAGTGATGGAAATTCCAATGCCAATGGCAGTGGGGATAGCAGCAGCTCAGCAAATTCAAACAGTGATGCAAATGCCAATGCCAATGGTGGAAGTGGTAGTGATGCATCAGCCAGTGGATCTGGGTCAGCAGATGCAAATGCCAATGGTAGTGGGGATAGCAGCAGCTCAGCAAATTCAAACAGTGATGCAAATGCCAATGGCAATGGTGGAAGTGGCAGTGATGCATCAGCCAGTGGATCTGGGTCAGCAGATGCAAATGCCAATGGTAGTGGGGATAGCAGCAGCTCAACAAATTCAAACAGTGATGCAAATGCAAATGCCAATGGTGGAAGTGGTAGTGATGCATCAGCCAGTGGATCTGGGTCAGCAGATGCAAATGCCAATGGTAGTGGGGATAGCAGCAGCTCAGCAAATTCAAACAGTGATGCAAATGCCAATGGCAATGGTGGAAGTGGCAGTGATGCATCAGCCAGTGGATCTGGGTCAGCAGATGCAAATTCCAATGGTAGTGGGGATAGCAGCAGCTCAACAAATTCAAACAGTGATGCAAATGCAAATGCCAATGGTGGAAGTGGTAGTGATGCATCAGCAAGTGGATCTGGGTCAGCAGATGCAAATGCCAATGGTAGTGGGGATAGCAGCAGCTCAGCAAATTCAAACAGTGATGCAAATGCTAATGGCAATGGTGGAAGTGGCGGTGATGCATCAGCCAGTGGATCTGGGTCAGCAGATGCAAATGCCAATGGTAGTGGGGATAGCAGCAGCTCAGCAAATTCAAACAGTGATGCAAATGCCAATGCCAGTGGTGGAAGTGGTAGTGATGCATCAGCAAGTGGATCAGGGTCAGCAGATGCAAATGCCAATGGTAGTGGGGATAGCAGCAGCTCAGCAAATTCAAACAGTGATGCAAATGCCAATGCCAATGGTGGAAGTGGTAGTGATGCATCAGCAAGTGGATCTGGGTCAGCAGATGCAAATGCCAATGGCAGTGGGGATAGCAGCAGCTCAGCAAATTCAAACAGTGATGCAAATGCCAATGCCAATGGAGGTGGTGATAGCAGCAGCTCAGCTAATTCAAACAGTGATGCAAATGCCAATGCCAATGGAGGTGGAGATAGCAGCAGCTCAGCAAATTCAAACAGTGATGGAAATGCCAATGCCAATGGCAGTGGGGATAGCAGCAGCTCAGCAAATTCAAACAGTGATGCAAATGCCAATGGCAATGGTGGAAGTGGTGGTGATGCATCAGCCAGTGGATCTGGGTCAGCAGATGCAAATGCCAATGGCAGTGGGGATAGCAGCAGCACAGCAAATTCAAACAGTGGTGCAAGTGCCAATTCCAATGGTGGAAGTGGTAGTGGTGCATCAGCCAGTGAATCTGGGTCAGCAGATGCCAATGCAAGTGGCACTGGTGGCAGTAGCAGCTCAGCAAATGCAAATAGTGCTGCAAGTGCCAATGCTAATGGGGGTGGAGGCAGCAGCAGTTCAGCAAATGTTGATGGGAGTGCCACTTCAATTGCAAGAGGTAATGCTTTTCCCTTTGCATGTTAAGAATATAATAAACTGCTTCTGACTCAAGTACAGCACAAATTTTACATTTTTTATCAGTGCTGTATCTCCAGCTGTGTGTGTACCAGTTCTGCAAGTGGTAAAGTAACAAGGAAAAGTCAACTCTTCAGTCTTCACTTTACACTTTACTGTACCCTTTACTTTTTACTTTACTCTAAAATTTTCCACTTGTGGAACAAGCACCAGGTGGCAGTCCCACAGTGTCAACGGAGTATCAAAATCTTGTGTTTTTGTATCCAGATTGTATATTTTTGTATCCAAAACTTATCAAACTTATCTTATGTTTATCACCTCATGACAGGAAATGCTCCTAACCCAATCTCACCATGCCCAACACAACTCCACCACCATATGGTGGCAGACAAGAAAGTGAAAGATATATTTATATATGGCCAATAGAATGGCTGTGGAGCAGGGCCATATCCAGGGGGGTGGGGGGCTGCAGCCCCCCCCCCCCCGCTTCCCGGGGTGAGACCAGAAAGTGACTGGAAAATGTGACTTTTTCGGCATCGGCGTAAAAAATTTTGCGCGCAAACGCGCATTTTTCACCAGACAAGGTATTATCATCAGACTCGCTCCGTGTGGCAGCACATCGTTAGAAATACACTCAATGTTGTGCTTTTTCCTGTTTTTGTATGTATATTTACATACATATACTGTGTTCCATGGCGCTGGCGCCAACTCTAATGGCGCCGTGGCATGGCGCCTACTAATGGCGCCAGCACTATGGCGCTATTCCGCCACTCTGTAGCTAAAATTCTAGGGGGGGGGCTGAGCCCCCCCCCCCATTCGCCGTCCACCGTAAACAAGCAGCCCCCCCACTCAAAAATCCTGGATACGTCCCTGCTGTGGAGCCAATGGAGAGCATTATAATAAGTGGTGATTTCTGCCAAAAAATCCACATTTTATGTGGCTCATTATGTCGCAATTTGTGAAATGTTTGTGAGTTCAAGTGAAGTGAGGCACGGAATAGTGCTTTACATGGTTATAAGAGAATCTGATACATTGAGACTGATGTTTTCCGCTATAGAAGTTTTTGGAAGCACATTGGCTGAAAATTATATACTACACTAACATATCATAGTATATTATTGTATGATAGCATGCAGGAATAGAAGTAATGACACTAAAAATGTCACAAAACTAATGAAAACCTATGATAAAGTGCATGTGAAAAAATTGCTAAATACCTAGTGCAAAAAATACTTTAAAAAATTTTCAGAGTACTTTTTTATAAAAATCATTATTTATAAAAATCATTATTGCTTATTTTCAGCTATTATTGGCTCTATAAATGTGCTTGCATCAAGGTTGTCGATGTGACGTAACTAAGAATTTAAATATTTAAAGGGAATCAAATATTTTCTCCATGTTCACATCACTGACACTCCCACTTACAATATTATAATTGAATGTCAATTTAGATTTTATAACCGTATTTCCTCGAAATACCCCCCTTGAATTAACCCCCCCCCCCTCTCGAAATAACCCCAGGTGTTACGTCCCTGTTATGTCCCTATATACCCTATTTGGTTACTTTTATTACCGGTTTGGGGTATGTAAAAGCGTATTCTTTAGTATGACTTTCCCGTAGATTTCTGACGAAATAATAACCCACCCCCCCCTCGAAATACCCCCCTCAAAATTTCCACTCTGAAAAAATAAACCCCCTGGGGGTATTTCGAGGAAATACGGTATTCACTTTCTTCCCAAAATTTTCACATCCTTTCTTCTAAAATGCATTCTAAAAAACAACTGTGAATTGTGCCTGTTGAACTTCTCCTGTGAGTTTTGGTTCACTCAAACAAATCACATCACTTCTTGACTGATGAATGTGTTTACAGCACTTGAATAATTTGGTGAAAATAACAGTTCTAGTCCTAGTGTGCATTGTTTTTCTGCATGCGCATTGCGCATCAACACATTAATCTCAAGAGCACGCCCGGAGACAGCTGTTCCCTGCTAAAGTTTAGAGAAATCTTTCAAATGTCATGTAAAATGGAAAGTGCCTAGTAAAATTCGATTTTAGATGGCATTTAACATTTTACATGACATTTTTACAAACAGTCACATATCCAAACACCCAAAATGCCTCCTATCCAGATGACGTCGTCAAGGGAGGTCGTGGCGGAGGAAACACGTGCTGCCCCAGCGGCTGGACATCATACAATGGCAAGTGCTACTGGTTTTCACGTGATTGGAAACAGCAGTATAACTTTGAAGATTCCAAGAAGGAGTGTGAAAAGCTGGGTGCAACCCTGTTTGTTCCAAACACAATGGCTGAATGGGTTGGTTAATGTAGAATGTTTTGTGTGAATGGGGACTGGTATGCACAGTGCTCTACAACCCTCTAGTGTGAAACATACAAATTTGTATTTTTATTCACATAAATACTCCTTACATTTTGGGACATAAATGTGGTATAGATTTTGACCATCTGAGGGGGATGGGTAGATAGCAAATAGCTCTTCCAGAGGGATAGATCGATAAAAATGGGGGGGGGGGTGGTTTGTAGGTTTCAATGGGTTCAATGGTTTCATGGGTTCAATATAGGTATAGGCTTTTCAAGGTGTATGAGGCAGACAAGGGAAAAATTGCTAAAATATGGGAAATATAGCTAGAAACAGGTATACAAGCACATATTTATGTATATAGGCAAAAATAGCTGAAAAGGGCGAAAAGACACATGAACAAGTTATTTTGAAGGTAAAATTGGCAACAGGTCACAAATGACAATTAGCAATTTTCAGCAAATTTTCTAAAAAATCAGTCTGGATAACTAGATAGCTGGGCGATTTTGGGGGCAACCCCCCCCCCCCCGGCCATTGAAGATCCCTGATGTGCTACATAAATATCATAACAGACTGTCATAACTGATCAAGCGGTGGTTTCACAAGCAACCTGGATTGGACTGTCAGTAATAGGTAGTGATTCAAATCCAACTTGGGTGGAGACGGGATTGAAGAAGGATGGTATTGACCCAGAAGTGCTGTGAGTGTGCAGGATTTCGAGTACCTAGTTATATGACGATTTTTAACTTTTTCTTTCAAAATTTTCGATCATGACTAATTTCTTTTTGACATTTGAAATGCTATCAAAACTTTCGATGTCAAACACTCAATCAAAATATTAGATGTGAAAACGTTAAATATTCGATATCTTTAGTAATAGAATAGACGGGAAAGACAACTTATATCTGATGCCAGTTCCGCAAAATGAGAAGTGAGAAGTGAAATGGCAAATGCGAAGTAAAAGCGCAAAGGCGAAGTGAATTGGCAAGTGAAATGGCAAAAGCGAAGAGAATTACTTTTTCTTTTTCTTTTTTTTACATCGCCTTTACCATTCCACTTCTCATTTTGCGGAACTGACCCCTGAAAGTGACAGAAATGGATGTGAAAACTCAAACATTTCAGCCCGTGGGCAAACAAATTCGGAGCAAACCACGGTCGAGTGCCCGGCATAGACTGCGTATATTTCCACCACACGCTGCACGCTGAATATTCCTTTGCCCATTACGGACGTTGTGCAAGGAAGGAATACTTTGTATGCCAGAAGGATGAAAAAGCAAAAAGCCCAGAAAGCGCGTCTGATCCACCAAAAGGTTGGCCTACGTGATACATTATTTGCCTAGTCACTTTAAATAAATGCCCATTAGTGATAGAAATTGCATCAGCATTTCTAGCGCAAGCATGAATGGTAAATACAGTATTTCTTGTAATAGAAGGGCGCCCTTCTATCTAATTTGTCAAATTTTTACCCACCCTTCTACTGAATTAGATGCCCTTCTATTGGAAGCTGCCCTTCTATTGTTTCAACACTCTTTGGCAGGCACATTTTTCAAGTTTTGCTAAGGTTTTTCAACGTGTAACGTCACAGACGTATCATAGAATGATGCATAGGGTTCACATTCAACATTTGATCTTAAAATAGCATCAAATCAGTCAAACAAAGCCACTGAATAACATCAACGCTGGAATTTTGCATTTTTTATGCATTTGGCACAATTCCAGCAGTTTTGACCTTCTATTCATTTCATGGGCCAAACAAAGTCAAAAAGTGTACCTTCCATTGGACACCCGCCCTTCTATTAGAAGAAGACGGTATTATAATAAGTATGCCAATTTGATATTCGCAGGAGCGGACGCGTGCTGCTCGGACGGCTGGATGGCCATCGACGGCTCTTGCATTTGGTACGCGCGCGACGTGAAACTTAAGGAGAGATTCGTTCAAGCAAAAACGAGGTGTGAAGAGCTCAGGGGCGATTTGTACTACCCGAAATCGACTACCGAGCTGGTCAGTGTAGAATGTAGACACTCAAATGTTGGCATGTTATGTTTGAGTGTCGCATTCACCATTAGAATGCCAATCACTTAGGTGTACTCGGCGGACCGCAAAGTATGCGCCCAAAATTATTTATGTCTTGGTCGATAAAGCGCGAGCTGGATACTTATGTATTTACATACATATGCACTATCACAAAAAATATTTCAAAAAAGGCGGAGTACAACTAGCATACGCGTTGCGTCCTAAACCACTTTTTGGATGTTCTTTTTTGAACTTTTTTTAAAAATTATGATGACGTCATGATGGAGTGTTTCAGTCAAAAAAATGCACAGCATGCGATCCGCGGAGTATACCAGGAATAAAAAAAACGTTTTTTACAACCCCATTTAAAAAACAACGTTTTTTTCTGACGGTTGGTATGGTTGGAGGGTCCAGGCCCAATTAAATTAATTAACTCAAATGAGCGCCCTATTCAGTATACATCAAACTCGTCTGAAACCAAACCCTCGCAAGGACTCATTCAAGAGCATACAGTACCAAATTCTAATTTTTTTCAAAAACAGGACACCGTAATGAGGCACGCGGTGGTGTCCCAGTGGACCTGGGTGGGCGCGTCAATGGAAGGTCCCAAACTCGAGCCAATCTCTAAATATGTAAAGGGAGACAAAATTGGCATGGATGAACTGTGAGTTGGAAAAATGTGGCATTTTATTATTTATCAAAAGTGCCTAGACACAGTAGCTTTCTATCGAAATTTCGAAAAATTTGGAAACTGTGTGTAGGCACGCAAATTATTGCTGAAGCTCATCGCGCACTGGAGATTTTCAGCAACGGAATTTTTCAAATTAGATAAAATTGCACAAGTAGATTTATGTGCTACATGCTATTCGCACGAGAGCCTAATTTTTAAGCCTTCAAACTAATATGTTTGTGTCGGGTAGATTTGTCGTTTCCACATCGGCGATTTCACGCACAAACGCTGTCCGGACGCGGGAGCAAATCTTCCAGTGTACAATGTGTTTATGTTTCCCGGTACTCTGAAACTGGCATTCAGCTTTTTTACATTTTTGACATCCGCTGAACACAAATGTAAACCGGGAATGTAAACTCGCTGAACGAAAATCGTCTGCAAGATTGATAAAGATTGGTGGTTTGTCAATTCAGCAAGGGAAACAGTCGAGTGTTATTTTATGCAGAAAACGTTGAACGTTGGGGAATGGGGAAACGTTGAACTTTCAAAACCGAAATGTATCTTTATGTCACGGCTAGTGATGTAAAAGCGCCATGGCGCTAGCGCAAAAGCTATAAGCTGCGGCGTTATGCCCGTGAAAAGCGTCATGGCGCTTTTGGCGCTTGGCGCTATTTCTGACCGGCGCCAGGAACAAAACGCCTGGCGCTGGCGCTTGGCGCCATTTTGTTCTGGCGCCATTGGCGCTTGGCGCTAGGGGTCGGAATAGCGCCATGGCGCTTGGCGCCAAAGTTCACATCACTAGTTACGGCCTTAAAATTGAAAACGTCCGAACTGCAACTTTGATTCAGATTTAGCGAATGTTAAAGAATCCGAATGCTGAACGATCAGTTTCAGTGTACCTGGCGCCTATATCATGTCAAATTATTATCGCGCATAATCAATCGCAGTCCATGGCTGATAAAACAAGGCAAACACGGCTTCGTCGGACCGAACAAGTGCACTTCCTATCACCACAGCCTGCTCGGCACCGGCTCTTACCTGCACTTTTACAACTGCAACATCGAATATTATTACACCTGCAAGAGGCCGGGCAATTGAGCAGAGTGAAGAGATATTGTAGTGATAGAGCGAATGTATCGGCGAATTGCGCTTTTTGTTACTGTATTTCATCAGTTGGCAGGGTGCCAAAAGTATGAAATGAATATTTATTTGTCGTGAAAATGTGGCAGCCGGCCAACATTTCGAAATCTCTATAAATATATAAATAATAAAGGCATAAAGTAGCTGAAAAGGGATATAACCATTTATAAAAACGAAAATAGGTGAATTATTTAAGGTGAAAATGATCCAAATGGAGAAAATGTTAGCAATTAGAGCGCTTTCACTTTCATTCGTACAAAACGCAACCTGTAACTTGGACGTGGGACAAGTTGTCATACGTGACTTGATCCCGCCGAAATTTTGGTAGTGAAACGACAATGGTTAATAGGAGTAGGTATGTGACAAACGTAACGGCGCCAAACGCACTATATCATAACGGAAAAAATAAAACGCCAGCGAAGCAAACCAATACACTATTTTTGGCACGTCCTAGTTCGCTGCGGAGTCATTTGGCACACTTCCAACAAACAAATTCCTGCTTCGGATCGCACGAGTGTAGATTGTTTTTTGAAAAGGAAAAAATTTCGAACGTTCTGTGTGACGAAAAAATGGCGACGCTGTCATCGCTTGGCGGCGATGCGTGGACGATGCGCGAACGATTAGCATTGGCTACTGTTATGGAGAAGCTTGGCGGAAATGACTGGTCTGTAGGTATTTTCCCCCATGTTTTTGAGTTTTCGTGTTCTTGGCAATGTGCCATATTTTGTGTACTGATTAAGGTCGGCGCGTGGTGAAACTCAATCGCCTTTCAACGTGTGATTGTTTTACATGTTTCTAATGCGAATAATCGTCTAGTGAAACCTACTGTCGCGCTTTGATACCGCGGTTTCAGACTTCGGTAATTCCGACTTTTTTGCCGATTGCGTCACCCATTTTTACCGATTCCACTGAGTCGGCTACTGAACATAACTCCAATCCGCCTTTTTTACTCAACTAAAAAGAAATTTCAGGTCGGTCACAGCGCGTAATGTGCAGCAGTTGGCTGCAACTCTTGGCGCCGATCCGCGACCCTCAAATTTCTACACGGCTAAGGTGAGCAATTGTACTAGGGTCCAAACGGGATCCCGATCCCGAATCCCGTGAAATTTCGGGATTTTGTGGTCCCGATCCCGATCCCGAAATTTGAAAAAGCCAACCCCGATCCCGAGATTTTGAAATACCCAATTCCGATCCCGAAAAAAGGCCCCAATCCCGATCCGGGAAAAATTCACAGACACAAAAGGTGCCAGAAATGGCACTTTTAAAGGACCATTTTGTATGCAGTTTGCGCACATTTCCCCTCCTCCCTCTATATCTCTGTTGCATGGGCATCGAAACTAGGGTTGGAAAAAAACGTTTTTTTTTAACTCGATGTTTAAAAAAAAAACAAACAACGTTTTTTAAAAAAAACAACGTTTTTTTAAATAAAAAACGGTTTTTTTTTAAAAGCTCCCAGATATGACCTTGTGTCAACATATATAGGTATATCAGACAGTGGCAATACTCTGTGATGTTATATATGACCATATAATGGCTGTGGAGCCATGGGATAGCATTACAAGTGGTGATTTGTGTCAAAAATATCCATTTTTCATCAACATATCGTTTGTATATCGCCTTATAGTCGAATGTTCGTGACTTCAGGTAAAGTTGGCACAGAATAGTGATCAAACAAGGTTATAAAAGGAGGTTGTTACTTTGGGAGTGAAGTTACACACTGTTGAGGTACATGGAAGCACATTACCTCAATAGTATATAGTACAGCAACATATGACGGCTTATTAACCCATGGTAGCACATAGAAATGGATACTTTGTTACTAAAAATGCCACAAAACCAATGAAAACAACCACCAATGTCAATTTGTGTGTGAAATTGCGCGCTTGCGCGCAAAAAATTTGCAAAATACCTAGTGCTTAGTACTAAAAATTTCGGTCGATGTTTTTTTTAAAAAAAAACATTTCGGACGTCATGTTAAAAAAAAAAAAAAAACGTTTAAAAAAAAACGTTTAAAAAAAAACATCGGCCAACCCTAATCGAAACCACAACAAATGTACTCGATGCAGCCCATTACCATAGTTTAAGGTTAATACACATGCATAAACCCTTGTTTACCTCGATCCGGATGGTTGCGAATTTTTTAAAAACGTTTCGTTCACGCCCCCCTGTAAAGTTTTCGGGAAAATTGACCCGACTCAAAAAATAGCCCAAACAGTTGTCTACATGATGTGTGGATCACCCCCCAATATAACGCCGCGTGGGCTGTGTAAGCGGGCCACGAATTTTTTTATACCAAAATGCAGTGTTCACCTCGGTCCGGATGGTGGCTCCAAATCTTATATAGTCTGTTTTTCAAGGCCAGAATTTGGCCGAAACATAGAGCAGTGTCCTGGCTTAGTGCCAAATGCCATTTCAACGGCTTATTTACAGGCAGAAATAAGATTAGGATATTTTCAATTTGCACTGTTTTGTACTGCGCATCACGATCAGCTGTGATTGTGATCATTTTATCGCCTCATCTTACATCTATTAACACAGAAAATGCTTCCACCAGAAAGAAAAATCTTTCACGGTATTTTTAAAACCTACACCACTTAAATTCACCCACCCAAACATGAGAATTTGAGGGGCGAAATTTAAAAAAACATTGCTAAATTTTACTTACTACTAATTTCCTTCCCTGGACGAAAATGTTCCAACTTTTTAAAATTTCACCCCTCAATATCTCATTTTTGGGAAGGGTGTATTTAAGCGGAGTAGGTTTTTAAGAATACCGCAAAAGAATTCTCTTTCTGGTGGAAGCATTTTCTGTGTTAATAGATGTAAGATGAGGCGATAAAATGATCACAATCAAAGCTGATCATGATGCGCAGTACAAAACAGTGCAAATTGAAAATATTGTAATATTATTTCTGCCTGTAAATAAGCCATTGAAATGGCATTTGGCACTAAGCCAGGACACTGTTCTATGTTTCAGCCAAATTCTGGCCTTGAAAAACAGACTATATAAGATTTGGAGCCACCATCCGGACCGAGGTGAACACTGCATTTTGGTATAAAAAAATGCGTGGCCCGCTTACACGGCCCACGCGGCGTTATATTGGGGGGCGATCCGTACATTATGTAGACAACTCTTTGGGCTATTTTTTGAGTCGGGTCAATTTTCCCGAAAACTTTACAGGGGGGCGTGAACGAAACGTTTTTTAAAAATTCACAACCATCCGGATCGAGGTAAACAGGGGTTTATATGGTAGACAGTGGTGTGAATGACAATGCCAGGCAGCCCATTGCGCAGTGCCTAAATGAATCTATAGCATTGTTTTGGATGCCAATTTATTCCAACGTTTCTGGAATCCATTGTTTTTGGTGGTTTGGATCATTCTGTGAAATATCAGGGAAAAAACTCTGAAAACCGATTTTTAGGCCTAAATCCCGATCCCGAAAAACGCCAATTCCGATCCCGAAAGGCCAATCCCGATCCCGAAATCTCAAAAAGCTAATCCCGATCCCGAAAGGCCAATCCCGATCCCGATCCCGAAGTCTCAAAAAACCAATCCCGATCCCGAAAAGTTAATTCCGTTTGAACCCTATTTGTACCGCGTGTAGTCCAGTGACTTTACCTTGCACCCTTGGTTCACACTGGAAGTCGTTCAACGAGTTTTAACGCGTGCGATTTTCGCTGGTGCTACAACGGCGCCAGACCGGTGCACAAGTAAAACCGGTGCCCAAGTACGGCCGGTGCACAAGTTATAATACCGGTGCCCAAGTAGGCCCGGTGCCCAAGTAAAGTGCCCGTACTTGGGCACCGGTCCGGGCATTTACTTGTGCACCGGGAGGCTTTTTACTTTTACTAAACGGTACGGTTCCGGGTGGCAAATACGACCACTACTTGACTAGTAGTGGTCGTATTTGCGACCCGGAATGGTACCGGGTAGTCAAGTCAAACTTTTTCCGGGTCGTAAATGCAATCGCTGGATAAACCCGGACCCGGAAAAAAATTCGCAAGACCTGCGGGATTAACTTTTTTAACATCTTTTTTACATTTTAAACACCAGCTAAACTAAACGGTAGAACAAAATATGTGCATCAGTTAGGAACTTGATAACAAACATTGGCTCGCATATTTTGGGACATTGGTACGACCAGTACTCGCGAGAGCTCAAGCGATATATGCTCAAGTATAAAGACACCCGGTGCACAAGTCAATGCCCGGCCCGGTGCCCAAGTACGGGCACTTTACTTGGGCACCGGGCCTACTTGGGCACCGGGTATTACAACTTGTGCACCGGCCCTACTTGGGCACCGGGTTTACTTGTGCACCGACCCGGCCCCGCTATAACGTGTTACGTTATCGTATTTACAACGATGAATTTTTGATCTTTCCACAAAAACACATGCCTTACTTGTCATCATTGGCTGACTTTCTACGTAAGACACAAATAACTGCGCGTGCAGAGTGTCACACCCTCCCACATCAGAGCAACATCAACCTCCACCCACTTTCCCCACCCTCAAAGCAATGCGCCCGCGAGTACAGCCGCCTGCTAGACACTGTTTCCGCACCCGGTCCCAGCACGCCAGAGTCCCCCATTGGCGTTGGCGCGGCGCGCCACGGCGCTAGGCGCCAGCATGGCGTAACCGCCGCCAATTTGGACATGACAGGACTTTCGGCTAGTCAGCAGGTGGTAAAGCTGCTCACTGTGCAGCTGATGGATGAGCTAAAGGAACAGATACAGCGGGACGAGGCAATTGTTTGTTTGTGTGCTTGACTCTTTGACTTTTTTTATGGGGTTCGATATTTTCGATAACTGCGAAAAACCATTCCGAGAAAATTGTCTTTTTAGGCGCTGTTCATACGGTTGTTCTGTGACGACATAAATTTCGATTTTTATTTTAATTTTTGTTTGAACCCTACCATACATACATGTTTATTGTGAACATCTTTTTGTATGTTTTTAGTTATGTTAATTTTTTTCAAACTCTGGGGCAATGTAAATATTCTTTCTCTGAATCCAACCTATTGTTTTTTTTTTGCATTTTACATTTTTTGCAAATTTGGTCAGATGGCAGTGCACTATCCCGCATCTAAACCCATCCCGCATGTTGACCCGGAACACATTTAATTATACCTGGCATGTTGAAAATAGGTAATAAAACACATGACCTAGTTATTTTGAAGGTGCAAATCTATAAGAAGTTGGAAAATTGGGGAATTATGGTGAAAATGAGGGTGAAATTGCTCAAAAGCGCTCCAGATAGCTAGATAGCTCGGCAATCTGCCGGTGTGGGGGTAGGGTTCAAGCGATATGACTTTTTGATATCGATATTCGATATTTTTTTCTGAAACTCGATATCGATATTTGATATTTTTTTCTGAAACTCGATATTCTATATTAAAAATGGTCGATATTCGATATTGCGATTTGCTTTTGGTATAGCAAGGTATATTTCAAGTGACATATTGTATTTTCATGTGGTTGCACGCATGGTTAATCATCTCTTAAGTAAAATGTGAATGGTACAAGTGATTTTAACAAGGTTTACATCACTCAAAAGTAGAACATGTAGAAAAAAACATGATGAATCAATGTGTATCAGACAGAGTTGCGAAAGCGTATTTACGCTTACCCTGAAATACCCGGGTAAATGGTTATTTATACTTACGCTTACGCTTACGTTTTCATAAAATACCCGTACGCTTTTTTACGCTTTCCCGACCAAAATACCCGGGTACTAAAAGCGTAAAAAAGCTTTTCACACGGTTCAGTTTTACACTTTTGAAAAAGCATAAAACCACGTTAACGAAACTGCGTACCAAAAAAATTACTGTGTGCGTGCAGTAATGTGCTGGAAATAGTGGCACATTTACAAATTGTGTCGCAGTATGAATACGTATGTGTCGCAGTATGACTTGCTAATCGGGTGGGCGCGCCAGCGCCATCCCTCGCTGCCGAGGGAGGGCGCAAGCGACCCACCCATAATATGGTCAGACACACCAAAATGCGGAAATCGCAAATTTAAAATCGCAATAACTTCGGAACGCAATGCGCTAGTGCAGAACCGACTGCACCATTAAAAAGCCCGTGTCGAATTGTACCACAATGCAAATTTTCAGATCCAACGGTTGAGTTCGGAGGAAGTTATTACGCATTTTCTTTTTCAAGTAGTGTTCTTGTTGTTGTTGTTGTTCTTGTTCTCCCGAAAATCTTCAAACTGCAATAACTTCCTTGATACACGACCGATTTTCACGGTTGATGGCTCATTTGAAAGAGAATATGATGCCATTTCTATTTTTCGGGATTTTTTCTCACAGGCTCCGCCCACTTTGGTACAGTATCTGTTTGAAATTTTCAAACCTCAATAAATTTAAAATTTGAATACAAATGGGGCAATAAAAAAAATTTGTTGATGTGTGCCATGACTAGAGCTTTCAAATGAGCCAATTTTTGGCAATTTTGGTACAGATTTACAAAAGTTATTCAAGTTTGCTTATTTTGTGTAAAATGCGCAAACATGCCTGAACTACTGCTTCATGTGATACTGAGCATGTGACCTTGCATGCTGATTACTATCAGGTCATAAATGTCTAGTGGTTGATGTCAAGTCAAATGTCAAGTTATAAATGTCAAGTGAAATGTCAAGTGATAAATGTCAAGTGATAGATGTCTAGTGATAAAATATTAAGTGATAAAATATCAAGTCAAATATCAAGTGATAAATGTCAAGTGGTAGATTTCAAGTGAAATGTCAAGTGATAATTGTCAAGTGATAAATTTCAAGTGAACTGTCAATTGATAAATGTCAAGTGATAGATAGTTATAAAATATCAAGAGATAAAGTATCAAGTCAAATTTCAAGTGATAACTTTCAAGTCAAATGTCAACTGATAAATTTCAATTGAAATGTCAAGTTTAATGTCAAGTGATACATGTCATGTCAAATGTCAAGTCAAATGTAAAGTGATAAATTTCAAGTGAAATGTAATGTCAAATGTCAAGTCAAATGTCAAGTGACACATTTCAAGTCAAATGTCAAGTGACAAATTTCAAGTGAAATGTCAAGTTTAATGTCAACTCATAAATGTCAAGTCAAATATCAAGTCATATGTCAAGTCAAATTTCAAGTGATAAATGTCAAGTCAAATTTCAAGTGAGAAATGTCAAGTCAAATGTAAAGTTTAATGTCAAGTGATCAAATATCAAGTCAAATGTCAAGTTATAAATGTCAAGTCTAAAGTCAAGTCAAGTCAAATGTCAAGTGATAAATGTCAAGGTGAATATACAGTGATAACTTTCAATTGAAATGTCAAGTCAAATGCCAAGTGATAAATTTCAAGTGAAATGTCAAGTAATAAATTTCAAGTCAAATGTCAAGTCAAATGTCAAGTTAAATGTCAAGCTTAATGTCAAGTGATAAATGTCATGTCAAATGTCAAGTTTAACATCAAGTGATAAATTTCAAGTGAAATGTCAAGTTTAATGTCAAGTGATAAATGTCATGTCAAATGTCAAGTAATATGTCAAGTAACAATTTTCAGGTGATACCTGTCAAGTTGTTTATGTCAAGTGAAAACTATCAGGTGAAAAAATGGCAAGCAGTTCATGTCAAGTCATAAATATCAAGTGATGCCATTCAGTCATAAACGTCAAGTGGTTTATGTCAAGTTATTGTCAAGTGGGTAATTTCAAGTCATAAATGTCAAGTGATAACTTTCAGGTTCTAAATGTCATGTTGAAAATCTTTTGAATCTTGATATTTGGCTTCTTCTCGGCTATAGATTGTATTGCTCAGTGCCACATTTGACATTTGCTTGATTTGCAATAACTTATAAAATTTGGGCCTGTGGCCCTCAAAAAGAAGTATATCCCATAAAAAATGGCTAAAGCCAACAAAAAGTGGACGCTGCACCTAAACATGTGTATGCTTTTGAATGCACAAAAGTAATATATCATATACCATGCCATTTTCTTATCAAGCTATCAAAAGATGTATATCAAGGGAAATGTATACAAATGCTAATAATATAGGCTTTCAACTCAGCAAACTGCATCACAAGAAACAATTTCACCAAACTTTTGCATGGCAGCGTGAGCTTTTTGTATCTTTAATGATTGCAG